>CM038679.1:204084865-204684865 GCA_021605205.1 Aegilops longissima
AGAGAGGGTGCCCTCCTCGTGGTCGCCGTCGATGAGGTCTGATTTGGAAGCTGTGGATCCCAAGCCAGCGTCATAGAACGTGTCCTTCAGAAATGAAAAAAGGGGCTCGATGGCGATGTAGGATGGCAAATTGTTGACAGCGAGCCATAGGAGATCAGCGATGGTGCCATGGATGAGATCTATGACGGTTGAACCCGAGGGGTTGGGGGTGGGCCACTTAACCTGTGACATAGCCCGCCTCAGGCCATCACTGTCGATGACCTCGATGTCGTAGCTGGCGTCTGCGACATACCCGCATACTCTAGCCCGCTGCTTGAGTGCCTGCAGCAAGTAATGGTCGTCAACTTCCTCGGTAATGTCGGGCGAAGAGACCGCGATACACCTCTTTTGGGCCAGTCGCTCCTCGAGCTACACGGGAAGCGTAGCCAGGCTTAGGCTGCGACGCTCTGGAGTGGGGGATCGGGATTGGGATGGGGATTTGTGGGAAAGGGGGCGTTTGGCAGGCGTCATCTAAGAAACTCATGGTGGCCTGGGTATGGAGATCGATGGGTAAGCTGCATGGGCAAACTCGGCAGATGTTGACAATGGAGGCCTTGTGGCGGCGGCGGTGGTGGTGGGGACCTTGCTATGGTTTCCAGCGAGGGAGGGTGTGTGTGCGCGCGCGCACCCGAGGAGGTTCACCTAGCAAAGTGCGAAGTAGCTAGCAGCCCCCTCGTGTCGGCACGAAGGGAATCCTAAGCTATGAATGCATGCCCCCCAACTGAGGTTCACCTAGCAAAGTGCGAATTAGCAGCCCCCCACACACTTTCAGTCAGCGGGCCAGAGAGGCATCTCACCAAGATGGATCGTAAAACGGACCAAGAATAATCCACCTTGGTCGTACAACCTCTCTCTTGTTGTTGGTCAAAGTGATGGCTGTCCATGCGACCCCGGAGATGGGCTAGCTCGCCAATAATCACGGAAGTAGCTAGTCCCCGAAGACAACCACTGCATGCGTGTGGCCCAAACATATATATGTATGGAGAGGTGGTTTTTAAATACACAATGGAATAACTTTGCTGATAACCACGCGGGCCCACGAATATGTAGGCTTGTCGCTGATAACCACGCGAGGGAGTGTACCATTCGAAGACAACCACTACATGCATATGCACGGAGGTGATGTGTGCATGCATGTTTGAATACCATTTCACAACATTGCTGTGGCACGTGCGTCGAAAATCGTACAGTCCCCACACAGAGCGAGGTCGGTTCGTGATGTGTCATTGTACTAGCCACTTCGACTCGATGGGAGGGATTCATGCGTACACATGCATGTGTGTGTGCTCAAACGGTATCATGTCATCCCAGAGCATGACCTATATATATATACTGTATTACAAGCAAAAAAATAATCCCTCCTAAGTCAAATTAACCTCTCTCGTTGTCAGGAAAAAAGTAGTGGTGGACCAAGCGGGCCCACAGATGGAAAGCATTGATATCGTTGCTAACCGCTTAAGTGGGTGCGAGAGGACAACCCCCATCGCTTTGCATGTGGGCCAAACATATGTTGAATACCCAAAATGCACAACATTGATGTGCCACATGCCTCAAAAATCGTAAACCACCCACACAGAGCGAGGTTCATGAAGCGTACTACATATGATGGTCCTCTTCCCCCTCTTTGAAGCATACTACATGCTCCTACCGTAATACAACCCAAAAAGAATCCTCCTCAATGGTGAAATTAATTAACCTCCCCTGATGTAGGTCAATTTGATGCATGCATCGACGATGGCCTTGTGGGCCCATAGATGGAAGCGTCACACGTGAGTGTCCTAGCTAGGATAACCGCCGCCTGCATGCATGTGGGCCAAAGAGCTAGTGTTGTGTGATGTTTGAATAGCCAATTTCACAACTTCGATGTGGCACGTGCCTCGGAAACCAAAAAGTCCCGACACTGAGTGAGGTGTACTTGTTCATGGACGGTACGTATAGCATATATGCTAGTCCCCTCCCACCTCTTCGACGCGTACTATATACCACCATAACACAACAACAAAAAAGATTCTACCTTCCTAGTCAAATTAACCTCACCGTCGGCTCTTTGTCAAAGTGATGGAAGACGACCTCGTGGGCCCACAAAAAGTGTCACACGCAAGTATCGAGTGTCGTGTAGGACAACCATCGACTACATGTGGCCAAAACATGTATGTATGAAAGGGTTGTGTAATGTTTTAAATAACGAATTCACGACTCTAATGTGGCACCTGCCTAACAAAACGGCCAACCCACACGGTGGCTTACACTCGTAGTGTACTGCGAGCCACCTGCCACCCCCAGACACACACACCCACACACGCACACACACACACACACACACACACACACACACACACACACACACACACACACACACACACACACACACACACACACACACACACACACACACACACACTGCGAATCCACCGCAAATCACGATGCATGTTAAATTATCCCGCGGTGAACATATGTTACCAAAGGAGGGACGTTTTAATTTCTAAAAAAAACAGAGATAATTAAGACATTTTAGTACATTAATTGATGGATTTTCTATGGGTATAATGTGCAAAAATCAAATTTGAGCTACATGCACACGTGACAGTGCACCTAAATGGATTGCAAAAACACATGTGTGTCACTGGGTGCATGTTTTACTCCCTGTGGAAGAAATTTCAAACATTGAGAATCTTGATTTTTAAATTCTAGTACATCCAAAACTTATTTGAAGTTCATGAAACTTATCGTGTTGTCATATGGACACCAATACAAAGTGGCATTGTACTTTTTTTGTGTCAAATTTGAGACCAGTTTTGATGTAATCTTTTTCTAATTACAAATGGGATATTATTAATAATTGGGAACCAATATCCCAAATGGATTATTTATTCGAACCATGAGAGTTAGACCAACAACGGATACATGCCATGCTTCGGTTAAGCAATAAAACGACATCATTAATCATCCAAATATAAAAACAATATACGTGCCGCCACGCGACCCGTGTGCCGTGCGAGCAGGCGTGAGTTGACGGGACGCATGCGGGCAGTCCACCGCGCAGGCAGACAGGGAGGCGTGTGTGTAGGTGTGCGAATTGACAGAAGCATGATCGCTGTGCAGTGTCATCGGGTGACGTGCGAGTAGTTGTGTGAAATGATGGTAGGCATGCCAGCAGTCTGGTGCGTAGGCTCACCAGGAGGCGAGCCAGTGGTTTGATCGCCGCACGCCTCTCTCCCACTACTCCATATTAATGGTGCGCCCAAGCGGCCGCACCCCCATCCTCGCCACACATACAATCATCTCTCTCCTCTTGCATCCTCAAAGCCGCTCTTAGTCCTCAAAGCCATCAGTGTATGAGGATGCCGCCGAAGCGCCCCATCGGAGGGAGTGGCGACGCCGGGGCTGCTGAAGCACCGGAGCACAACATGGAGTTGGAGACAGAGGTTGCCGTCATCGGCGGCGAGTTTTCGCTGCACCCTGACATCGTCGACGGCGTCGAGCTTCAACAGCCATAGGCAGAGTTCCACACCGAGTCTTGTGACGACTTGGGCGACGACCCCGGCGACGACTCCTACGACGACCCCGGCGACGACTCCGATGACGATGGACAACTTCTTAGTCATCTATACACATTTATGTGTCAAATAGATCCTAGGGTTTCTCTGGTTACTCCTGCCTCCCCCTTTTTGGAATAGAAATCCTATGGTTATGTACTCCCAATCCATGAAATCTGAGTAAGTTTCGTTAGATTCGTGTAGTGTATTGATTGTTTGAATGGTACAAGTGATAAGTGATTAGTTGTTTCATCTGTGCAAATGATTTCTGCTAGTAATCCGACTAGGGTTAGTGTTCGTGCTAATAATTCCTAGCCAGGACTTGACAACTGATTTTGAATGACCTACATATATGTTTGTGCCACTATTTTCTTCAAGATTGGTCTATACGTAGACGACCATGCTTAAACATCGAACCATATCTGGATATGTATAAATAAATAGCCATAAATTCCTAATCCTACTTCACGGCATGTAAACATTGATTTGATGCCAAAATTTGTTTTACTATTTGTATAGGTGCCGTCTGACGATGTGGACATCGAGGATGAAGATGGCCAGAGGAGGTACAAGAGTCAAATCCCGAGGGAGCTTTATGCGGGAAAGCATAACAGGCATATTAGGACCTGGAACAGTGGCTGTCGATGCCCATTTTGCAACCACAAGCTTCATGACGCGTATCTAAGTGCTCTGGCGCATGCAAGCGGACGGGCCGTTGGCTCCTTCAAGCAGAAGTATTCTCGCAGGGTGGCGCACGACGCGTATGCCGAGTACCTGGAGAAGCTTCCGGATCGTACCGGCCTGTGAGATTAGATGTGGGATCGACCTATGTACGCTTGAGTATGCTTAATGACGGTTGAACTATGTACTTATGGTTGAACTATGCCTGTGTCCGCTTATTATCTATCTATGAGTATGTTTAATCTATGTTTACTTATGTCTAAATGTGGTATATGGATGAAATCAGTTCGGTTGATGGAATCTACCTCCGTCCTGGTTTATTGGCCCCCTTTGTAATTTGTGTTAAATTTTGACCAAAGAATTAACTGACAAATGTTGGGGATCGTAGAAGAAATTTAAAATTTTCTACGCATCACCAAGATCAATTTATGGAGTCATCTAGCAATGAGAGAGAGGAGTGCACCTGCATACCCTTGTAGATCGCAAGCGGAAGCGTTCAAGAGAACGGGGTTGATGGAGTCGTACTCGTCGTGATCCAAATCACCGATGATCCTAGCGCCGAACGGACGGCACCTCCATGTTCAACACACGCGTGAGGAGAGGCGTCTCCTCCTTCTTGATCCAGCAAGGGGAGGAGAAGTAGATGGAGATCCAGCAGACGACGGCATGGTGGTGGAAGCAATGGGATTCAGCGAGGCTTCGCCAAGCGCTCTTTGGAGGAGGAAGGCGTGTCACGGGAGGGAGAGGGAGGCGCCAGGGCTTAGGGTGCGGCTTCCCTCCCTCCCCTCCACTATTATAGGGGCTAGGGGGGGGCGCATGCCCCCTTGGAGATCCCATCTGGAGGGGGGGGGGCCCTCGGGGGGCAATGACCCCCTTAGGGTTTCCAACCAGGGGGGCGCATGCCCCCTCGGGGGCCAACGACCCCCTAGGGTTTCCAACCCTAGGCGCATTGGGCCCTTGGGTGGGGCGCACCAGCCCACCAGGGGCTGGTTCCCACGCCACTTCAGCCCATGGGGCCCTCCGAGATAGGTGGCCCCACCCCGTGGACCCCCGGGACCCTTCCGGTGGTCCCGGTACAATACCGGTGACCCCCGAAACTCTCCCGATGGCCGAAACTGGTCTTCCTATATATAAATCTTTACCTCCAGACCATTCCGGAACTCCTCGTGACGTCCGGGATCTCATCTGGGACTCCGCACAACTTTCGGTTAACTGCATACTACTATCTCTACAACTCTAGCGTCACCGAACCTTAAGTGTGTAGACCCTACGGGTTCGGGAGACACGTAGACATGACCGAGACAACTCTCCGGTCAATAACCAACAGTGGGATCAGGATACCCATGTTGGCTCCCACATGCTCCACGATAATCTCATCGGATGAACCACGATGTCGAGGATTCAATCAATCCCGTATACAATTCCCTTTGTCTATCGGTACGATACTTGCCCGAGATTCGATCGTCGGTATACGATACCTTGTTCAATCTCGTTCGGCAAGTCTCTTTACTCGTTCTCGTAACACATCATCCCGTGAACAACTCCTTGATCACATTGAGCTCATTATGATGATGTCCTACCGAGTGGGCCCAGAGATACCTCTCCGTCATACGGAGTGACAAATCCCAGTCTCGATTTGTGCCAACCCAACAAATACTTTCGGGGATACCCGTAGTGTACCTTTATAGCCACCCAGTTACGTTGTGGCGTTTGGCACACCCAAAGTACCCTGACGGTATCCGGGAGTTGCACAATCTCCTGGTCTAAGGAAAGGATACTTGACATTAGAAAAGCTTTAGCAGACGAACTACACGATCTTGTGCTATGCTTAGGATTGGGTCTTGTCCATCACATCATTATCCTAATGATGTGATCCTGTTATCAATGACATCCTATGTCCATGGTTAGGAAACCGTAACCATCTATTGATCAACGAGCTAGTCAACTAGAGGCTCACTAGGGACATGTTGTGGTCTATGTATTCACACATGTATTACGATTTCCGGATAACACAATTATAGCATGAACAATAGAAAATTATCATGAACAAGGAAATATAATAATAACCTTTTTATTATTGCCTCTAGGGCATATTTCCAACAGTCTCCCACTTGCACTAGAGTCAATAACCTAGTTATGTTGTGATGAATCGAACACCCATAGAGTTCTGGTGTTGATCATGCTTTGCACGTGGAAGAGGTTTAGTTAACGGATCTAAGATATTCAGGTCCGTATGCACTTTACAAATCTCTATGTCTCCATCTTGAACATTTTCACGAATGGAGTTGAAGCGACGCTTGATATGCCTGGTCTTCTTGTGAAACCTGGGCTCCTTGGCAAGGGCAATAGCTCCAGTGTTGTAACAGAAGAGAGTCATCGGGCCCGACGCATTGGGAATAACTCCTAGGTCGGTAATGAACTCCTTCATCCAGATTGCTTCATGTGCTGCCTCCGAGGCTGCCATGTACTCTGCTTCACATGTAGATACTGCCACGACGCTTTGCTTGAAACTGCACCAGCTGACTGCCCCACCATTCAAAATATACACGTATCCGGTTTGTGACTTGGAGTCATCCAGATCTGTGTCGAAGCTAGCATCAACGTAACCCTTTACGACGAGCTCTTCGTCACCTCCATAACGAAAACATATCCTAAGTCCTTTTCGGTACTTTAGGATATTCTTGACCATTGTCAAAGATGTTCCATGCGGGATTACTTTGGTACCTTCCCACCAAACTTACGGCAAGGTTTACATCAGGTCCGGTACACAACATGGCATACATAATAGACCCTATGGCGAGGCATAGGGATGACACTCATCTTTTCCCTATCTTACGTCGTGGTCGGGCATTGAGCCGTGCTCAATCACACACCTTGCAATACAGGCAAGAACCCCTTCTTGGACTGATCCATATTTAACTTCTTCAATATCTTGTCAAGGTACGTGCTTTGTGAAAGACCAATGAGGCGTCTCGACCTATCTCTATAGATCTTGATGCCTAATATGTAAGCAGCTTCTCCAAGTTCCTTCATTGAAAAACACTTATTCAAGTAGGCCTTTATGCTTTCCAAGAGTTCTATATCATTTCCCATCAATAGTATGTCATCCACATATAATATGAGAAATGCTACAGAGCTCCCACTCACTTTCTTGTAAACACATGCTTCTCCATAAATCCGCGTAAACCCAAACGCTTTGATCATCTCATCAAACGAATGTTCCAACTCCGAGATGCTTGCACCAGCCCATAGATCGAGCGTTGGAGCTTGCATACCTTGTCAGCATTCTTAACATCGACAAAACCTTCCGGCTGCATCATATACAACTCTTCCTTAAGGAAACCATTAAGGAATGCCATTTTGACGTCCATTTGCCATATCTCATAATCATAGAATGCGGCAATTGCTAACATGATTCGGACAGACTTCAGCTTCGCTACGGGTGAGAATGTCTCATCGTAGTCAACCCCTTGAACTTGTCGATAACCCTTAGCGACAAGCCGAGCCTTATAGATGGTTACATTACCATCCGCGTCTGTCTTCTTCTTAAAGATCCATTTATTTTCTATGGTTCGCCGATCATCGGGCAAGTCTGTCAAAGTCCATACTTTGTTTTCATACATGGATCCTATCTCGGATTTCATGGCTTCAAGCCATTTGTCGGAATCCGGGCCCGCCATCGCTTCTTCATAGTTTGAAGGTTCACCATTGTCTAACAACATGATTTCCAGGACAGGGTTGCCGTACCACTCTGGTGCGGAACGTGTTCTTGTGGACTTACGAAGTTCAGTAGCAACTTTATCTGAAGTTTCATGATCATCATCATTAACTTCCTCTCTAGTCAGTGCAGGCACCAAAGAAACATTTTCTTGAGCTGCGCTACTCTCTGGTTCAAGAGCCAATACTTCATCAAGTTCTACTTTCCTCCCACTAACTTCTCTCGAGAGAAACTCTTTCTCTAGAAAGGATCCATTTTTGGCAACAAAGATCTTGCCTTCGGATCTGAGGTAGAAGGTATACCCAATATTTTCCTTAGGGTACCCTATGAAGACGCATTTTTCCGATTTGGGTTCGAGCTTTTCAGGTTGAAGTTTCTTGACATAAGCATCGCATCTCCAAACTTTCAGAAATGACAACTTAGGTTTCTTCCCAAACCACAATTCATACGGTGTCGTCTCAACGGATTTCGACGGAGCCCTATTTAAAGTGAATGCGGCAGTCTCTATAGCATAACCCCAAAATTATAGCGGTAGACCGGTAAGAGACATCATAGATCACACCATATCCAATAGAGTGTGATTACGACGTTCGGACACACCATTACGCTGAGGTGTTCCAGGCGGCGTGAGTTGTGAAACAATTCCACATTTCCTTAAGTCTGTGCCAAATTCGTGACTCAAATATTCTCCCCCATGATCTGATCGTAAGAACTTGATTTTCCTGTCACGTTGATTCTCAACCTCACTCTAAAATTCCTTGAACTTTTCAAAGGTCTCAAACTTGTTTTTCATTAAGTAGACATACCCATACCTACTTAAGTCATCAGTGAAGGTGAGAACATAACGATAACCACCGCGAGCCTCAACGCTCATCGGACCACACACATCAGTATGTATGATTTCTAATAAGTTGGTTGCTTGCTCCATTGTTCCGGAGAACGGAGTCTTGGTCATTTTGCCCATGAGGCATGGTTCGCACGTGTCAAATGATTCATAATCAAGAGACTGCAAAAGTCCATCTGCATGGAGTTTCTTCATGTGTTTGACACCAATGTGACCAAGGCGCCAGTGCCACAAGTATGTGGGACTATCATTATCAACCTTACATCTTTTGGCATTCACACTATGAATATGTGTAATATCACGTTCGAGATTCAATAATAATAAACCATTGACCAGCGGGGCATGACCATAAAACATGTCTCTCATATAAATAGAACAACCATTATTCTTAGATTTAAATGAGTAGCCATCTCGCATTAAACGAGATCCAGATACAATGTTCATGCTCAAAGATGGTACTAAATAACAATTATTGAGGTTTAAAACTAATCCCGTAGGTAAATGTAGAGGTAGCGTGCGACGGCGATCAAATCGACCTTGGAACCATTCCCGACGCGCATCGTCACCTCGTCCTTCGCCAGTCTCCGCTTATTCCGCAACTCCTGTTTTGAGTTACAAATATGAGCAACCGCACCGGTATCAAATACCCAGGAGCTACTACGAGCGCTGGTTAGGTACACATCAATAACATGTATATCACATATACCTTTGGTATTGCCGGCCTTCTTATCCGCTAAGTACTTGGGGCAGTTCCGCTTCCAGTGACTGTTTCCCTTGCAATAAGAGCACTCAGTCTCAGGCTTGGGGTCCATGTTTTGGCTTCTTCCCGGCAAGTGGCTTACCAGGCGCGGCAACTCCCTTGTCGTCCTTCTTGAAGTTCTTCTTACCCTTGCCCTTCTTGAACTTAGTGGTTTTGTTCACCATCAACACTTGATGTTCCTTTTTGATCTCCACCTTCGCTAATTTCAGCATTGAATATACCTCAGGAATGGTCTTTTCCATCCCCTACATATTGAAGTTCATCACAAAGCTCTTGTAGCTAGGTGGGAGCGACTGAAGGATTCTGTCAACGACCGCATCATCCGGGAGATTAACTCCCAGCTGAGATAGCGGTTGTGAAACCCAGACATTTTGAGTATGTGCTCGCTGACAGAACTATTCTCCTCCATCTTACAACTGTAGAACTTGTCAGAGACTTCATATCTCTCGACACGGGCATGAGCTTGGAAAACTATTTTCAGCTCTCGGAACATCTCATATGCTCCGTGCTGCTCAAAACGCTTTTGGAGCCCCGGTTCTAAGCTGTAAAGCATGCCGCACTAAACCAGGGAGTAATCATCACTACGCGACTGCCAGGCGTTCATAACGTCTTGAGTTGCTGGGAAAACAGGTGCTTCACCTAGTGGTGCATCAAGGACATATGCTTTCTTGGCAGCTATGAGGATAATCCTCAGGTTACGGACCCAGTCCGTGTAGTTGCTGCCATCGTCTTTCAGCTTGGTTTTCTCTAGGAACGCATTGAAGTTGAGGGCAACATTAGCGTGGGCCATTTGATCTACAAGACATATTGCAAAGTTTTAGACTATGTTCATAATAATTAAGTTCATCTAATCAAATTATTTAATGAACTCCCACTCAGATAGACATCCCTCTAGTCATCTAAGTGATACATGATCCGAGTCAACTAGGCCGTGTCCGATCATCACGTGAGACGGACTAGTCATCATCGGTGAACATCTTCATGTTGATTGTATCTTCTATACGACTCATGTTCGACCTTTCGGTCTTCCGTGTTCCGAGGCCATGTCTGTACATGCTAGGCTCGTCAAGTCAACCTAAGTGTATTGCGATGCGTAAATCTGGCTTACACCCGTTGTATCGAGCGTTAGAACCTATCACACCCGATCATCATGTGGTGCTTGAACAACGGACCTTAGCAATGGTGCACGCTTAGGGGAACACAATTCTTGATATTTTAATGAGGGTCATCTTATTTATGCTACCGTCGTTCTAAGAAAATAAGATGTAAAAACATGATAAACATCACATGCAATCAAATAGTGACATGATATGGCCAATATCATTTTGCTCCTTTTGATCTCCATCTTCGGGGCGCCATGATCATCATCGTCACCGGCTTGACACCATGATCTCCATCATTATGATCCTTGTCATCGTGTCTTTATGAAGTTGTCTCGTCAACTATTACTTCTACTACTATGGCTAACGGTTTAGCAATAAAGTAAAGTAATTACATGACGTTTATGTTGACACGCAGGTCATGAATAAATGAAGAAAACTCCTATGGCTCCTGCCGGTTGTCATACTCATCGACATGCAAGTCGTGATTCCTATTACAAGAACATGATCAATCTCATACATCACATATATCATTCATCACATCCTTTTGGCCATATCACATCACACGACATATGCTGCAAAAACAAGTTAGACGTCCTCTAATTGTTGTTGCAAATTTTTACGTGGCTGCTATAGGTTTATTAGCAGGAATGTTTCTTACCTATGCCAAAACCACAATGTGATATGCCAATTTCTATTTACCCTTCATAAGGACCCTTTTCATCGAATCCGATCCGACTAATGTAGGAGAGACAGACACCCACTAGCCACCTTATGCAAGTAGTGCATGTCAGTCGGTGGAACCTGTCTCATGTAAGTGTATGTGTAAGGTCGGTCCGGGCCGCTTCATCCCACGATGCCGCCGGATCAAGATAAGACTAGTAACGGCAAGTAAATTGACAAAATCGATGCCCACAACAACTTGTGTTCTACTCGTGCATAGAAACTACGCATAGACCTAGCACATGATGCCACTGTTGGGGATCGTAGCAGAAATTAAAAAATTTCTACGCATCACCAAGATCAATCTATGGAGTCATCTAGCAACGAGAGATAGGAGTGCATCTACATACCCTTGTAGATCGCGAGCGGAAGCGTTCAAGAGAACGGGGTTGATGGAGTCGTGCTCGTCGTGATCCAAATCACCGATGATCCTAGCGCCGAGCAGACGGCACCTCCACGTTCAACACACGTGCGTGGCGGAGCGTCTCCTCCTTCTTGATCCAACAAGGGGAGGAGAAGTTGATTGAGATCGATGTGCACGCACAGGCGTGGTGGTGGAAGCAGCGAGATTCCAGCAGGCTTCGCCAAGCCCTCTTGGAGGAGGAAGAGGTGTCACGGGAGGGAGAGGGGGCGCCAGGCTTAGGTGCAGCTGCCTCCTCCCTCCACTATATATAGGGGCTGAGGCGCATGCCCCTTGGAGATCCCATCTAGAGGGGGGTGGGCGCCGGCCCCTTGGGAGGCAACGGCCCCCTTAGGGTTTCCAACCAGGGGGGCGCATGCCCCCTCGTGGGGCAACGGCCCTCTAGGGTTTTGTCACACCCAAGATGCGACCCTATGCTAAAGGAACTCAAAGGTCCCACCAAGGATAGAAGCGCATCTTGAAGACGCTTTTGCAAGGTGGATATCATTACATCAACATTACATAATAGTGGGGATACATCCAAGACATACAATGTCACATGAATACAACAATACATCATATACAAGATCAACATCCGACTACGGATGAAACATAAATAGAAACTCAAACGACATCTACCCTGCTAGGCCATGCTGCCGACCTGGAACCTATCCCCTGATCGAAGAAGAAGCAGAAGAAGAACTCCAGAATAAGCAAACATCGCTCTCGCGTCATGATCATCGCATAACCTGTACCTGCAACTGTTGTTGTAGTAATCTGTGAGCCGCGAGGACTCAGCAATCCCATTACCATGGGTATCAAGACTAGCAAAGCTTAATGGGTAAGGAAGGGGAAAGTGGTGAGGTTACAGCAGCGACTAAGCAATGTATGGTGGCTAACATACAGAAATAAGAGCGAGAAGAGAAGCAAAAGGAACCGTCGTCAACTAGTAATGATCAAGAGGTGATCCTGAACTCCTACTTACGTCAGACATAACCCAAAACCGTGTTCACTTCCCGGACTCCGCCGAAAAGAGACCATCACGGCTACACACGCGGTTGATGCGTTTTAATTCGTATCCGGTGTCAATTTATCTACAACCGGAAATTAACAAATTCCCATCTGCCACATAACCGCGGGCACGACTCTCGAAAGTTTATACCCTGCAGGGGTGTCCCAACTTAGCCCATGATAAGCTCTCGCGATCAACGAAGGATATTCCTTTTCCCAGGAAGACCCGACCAGTCTCGGAATCCCGGTTTACAAGACATTTAGACAATGGTAAAACAAGACCAGCAAAGCCGCCCGATGCGCCGACAATCCCGATAGGAGCTGCACATATCTCGTTCTCAGGGCAACACCGGATAGGTCAGCCTACGTGTAAAACCAGCCCTCGAGTTGCCCCGAGGTGGCCCCG
Source organism: Aegilops longissima (assembly GCA_021605205.1). Classification (NCBI taxonomy): domain Eukaryota; kingdom Viridiplantae; phylum Streptophyta; class Magnoliopsida; order Poales; family Poaceae; genus Aegilops; species Aegilops longissima. Next base: position 204,098,084 of record CM038679.1, read on the forward strand.
CAGTCTGCTCGGTTCGAACCAGCACTTAGAGAAGAACTGGCCCGGGGGGGCTGAAATAAAGATGACCCTCAGGTTGGCCGACCCAAGGGAAAGGGTATAGGTGGTGGTGAGGCAAATGGTAAAACCAAGGTTGGGCCTTGCTGGAGGAGTTTTATTCAAAGCGACCTGTCAAGGGGGTCCCATAAATCACCCAACCGCGTTAGGGACGCAAAATCCGGGAACATAATACCGATATGACGGAAACTAGGGCGGCAAGAGTAAAACACCAGGCATAAGGCCGAGCCTTCCACCCTTTACCAAGTATATAGATGCATTAATAATATAAGAGATATTGTGATATCCCAACATAAACATAATCCAACATGGAGCAATCTTCATCTTCACCTGCAGCTAGCAACGCTATAAGAGAGGCTGAGCAAAAGCGGTAACTTAGCCAAACAACGGTTTGCTAGGAAGGGTGACAAAGGTTAGAGGTTCATGGCAATTTGGGAGGCTTGAAGCAAGTGGTAGGTAACACAACATAGCGATAGAACTAAGCAACTAGCCTAGCAATGATAGTAATGAGATCCAAGGTGACGGTCATCTTGCCTGAAATCCCGCTAGGAAGAAGAACGAGTCCATGAAGAAGATGAAGCCACGAAGTCGAACCAAGCGTAGACGAACGAATCCTCACGATCGCAACGAAACAGGAACTAAGAAACAACACCGGAAAGAAACAAACAAGATGGTAAACACACCAGCACATAAATATGGCATGATGCACAATCAAGTATGATGCATGTCCGGTTTAATGAGGCATGGCATGACAAAGTGCAACAAACGATACTACAAGTTAAGTGGAGCTCAATATGCAACGAGTTGCATATCAATGAAACACCACATGCAATTATTTAGTTTGATCTCGTTATAAACTACTCAATAATATTAAATGTTGTTAAACATGGCAAGAGGTGAGGCATAAGTAAACTAACTATTTAGGAAAATTTAAATGAGGCCGGAACAACAAACAACAATTCCGGAAAATCCCCATGTGCATATTTCGAATTTGGTACTGTTCTGCCCTAAACCATATTTTGTTGTTCTTAAACAGGAAAATAAACTGCACCATGTTAAACTAGGCATTTTTTCCACCCCATTTACATATAAAGTTTATTAAAAATTGGAGCTACGGTTATTTAGTTATGAAATAAATCATTTTAGCATGGCATTTATACAAATTTAAACAAATAGCAAGTTTAAACATTTTAAACAGGGATGAAAGTGGCATATTATGAAACTAGACAAAAACTAAGCATTTTACATGTTTAAATCATTTTAATCCGATGCACCAATTGTGAGTTATTAAATGCATGAACACTAGGGTTTCTTCTGCAAAGCTGCACTCTCTGGAAAAATACTAAAATCACAGATCTAAAAAAAAAGGAATCCAGGCGAACAGGAGCGGCTGGGCTCACCATGGGCCTTGGCCCCGAACTGTGGAGAGGAGGAGGCAGGCCGACGCTGGGCCTTGGGGAGGTTAGCGTCTGACGGAGAAGGGGAGCACCGCGCTGCAGTGTCGGAGGCAGCGGGAGGAGGGCCTCAGGCCTGCTGCTACAAGTGGATGGCGGGGACGGCATGAAGTGGGAGGCGACATCTCGCGACGAGGGGAACGAGGAGGTATGCGTGGGCTATGGTGGTTGGATTGGCAAGGAGATCGAGCAGTGGAGTGGCGGCTGCGGGAAATTGAGGAGAAGCTGGAGGCTTGGCTGTCTCGATCGGGAAGGGGAAGGCTGGTAGGTTGGGGATGGATCCCGAGGGGGATTTGGGAGAGAGTGGCGGCGGCGGCTAGGAGGATCCCTAGAAATTAGGGATTTGGTCTCGGTTTAGACTAGTATATATAGTGGGTAGGTTAGGCTAGGGGTTATGTCGTCCCTCCGATCATAATTGGACGGACGGAAAAATATGATAGGGTGAATCCAACAAAGAAACGAAGATACTTTCAGGATGTTTGGGGGTGATCCGGATCCATCGGTAACGACAGAGCGGGTCGGGTCCGGAGCAGTTTAGAACACGCACACGAGGGGTCAAGAGAGGTCAACGAGGACAAGGGCCTGACAAAATGACAACGGAGGCAAAGAGAGAAAGGGCAACTGCGAACGGCTATGAGCTTTTATGAAACCACGCGGATGCAATGCAGATGATGCGATGATGAAATGCATGACATGAACAAAATGCAAAACAAAAGACAAAAACCCAACCACGAAGGAAATAACATAACACATAGCCGGAAATGGCAAGAGTTGGGGTATGAATATGGAAAATTGTATCCGGGGCGTTACAACACTCCACCACTACGAGAGGATCTCGTCCCGAGATCTAGGATGGCACCGGAGGGAAAAGAAAGAGGAAGATAAGAGGTAAAACTAAGTTGCTTCTTCGACAAACGAGTGAAACCATGAACCTTGAGATGTTGAGCTGTAACACCCCGGATACAACTTTCCATATTCGTAACTCCGACTCTTGCCTTTTCCGGAGATGTGTTTTATTATTTCCTTCGTGGTTGGGTTTTGTCGGTTGTTTTGCATTTTGTTCTTGTTATGCATTTCATCTCATGGCATCATCTGCATTTCATCCGCATGTTTTTCAAAACTTGCATCCGTTCGGGTTCCGCCGTTTCTCTCCGTTGTCCGTTCCGAGTCCGGATACACTTTCGCTACCGCTGCACCTCCTCCGAAATATTATTTTATAAGTGGCATAAAAATGTTCTCGGAATGGGTTGCAACTTGTCATGCGGTCTTATTATAGTGTAGACAGGCCGCCTGCCAAGTTTCACGCGTTCGAGTCCATTTGATAGCCCAACCGTTAAACCTACTACCGCGATATAGCGGTATATTCGTCGGACGTTTTCGGTCTCCGGAAACAGATGCCGGGTCGCTCTGTTCCTCTCTCTTCTCAGCCCGAGGCATTCTACACAGCCCACCAACCCCTCTCTCTCGATCGGGTCCGTCGGATCGCGATCGGAGGCCTCAAAACCCTCCTAACCCCCAAACCCTAATTACGCCTATAAAGGAAGCCCCCTTCCATTTTGGGTCTTCTCCTTCCTTCCCCTCAAAATCCGTGCCCCCCAACCACCGCGCCCCCTCTCTCGCTGTCCGTGGCGCCTCCACCTCATCCTGCCACTTGGCAAGCCACAGTTGGCGGCCGCCACCGAGGCGTCGCCCGACCAACAGGAGTCGCCACTGCCTCCTCGCGCCCCACTTCGCCGAAGCCCGCGTCAGGCCCATCCGCGGCCCGTCCCTGGGCCTAAGCGGGCCCGAGCCGCCGCTGCACGCCACTTACTCCCAGCGCCCGAGCCGCCGCCGCTCTGCCGCGCCCGATCCCAGAAGCGACCAGCGCCTCGCCGCCCGGTGGCGTCGGTCGGGTCTCCTCCGGCCCTTCGGTTTCTCCTCCCTCTCCCTTGCCGTTCCCCTCATCTCTAACTCTCTCTCTCTCTCGTCTTGGTAACATGTGCCATGGAAGCCGGCGCCCGAGCTCGCGGATCTTCACCTCCGGCGCCCGCAAACCCAGTGCAGGTTCCCACCACCGGATCTGGCGGATCCCGGTCGTGCCTCGCCTTCCCGCGGTTCCTTGCCTCCTCGCCGTGCCTCCCGCATCGCCATTGACCGCTGCCGCCCCTGCCTCCCTCGATCCAGAGGGGATTGAGGAAGAGGAGAGCGCCCGTTCGGGCTGGCCTGGTGCGCGCGTGGGCCGCGCCCCCCTCGCCGGCCTCCCCAGGCCCAGCGCCCCTTCCAGCCTCCTGCGCCACCGACCGGGCCAAAGCCCATGGTGAGATGCCCCCAGCGCCTGTTCTGTTGGGCCAGCCTCTGTTGCGGCCCGCGCATGTTTTTTTTCAGATTTGCGAATTTGCTGATTATCCCAGGATTTAACTGTTTTACAGAAAACCCCCTAAGCTTCATGCATATCCTAACTAATTAACCGTGCATCAGATCTAAATAATTTATATATGAAACTTGCTCAGAATTTTGTCTAGTTTCCTTATATGCCGCTTTCATCTATGTTTAAAATGTTTAAAATGCTGTTTATTTAAATTTGCATATATGCCATGCTAAAATGTTTTATTTCATAACTAAATAACCGTAACTCCGTTTTAAATGTTCTTTATATGTAAATGGGGTGGAAAAATGCCTAGATTAACGTGGTCCACTTTATGTTGCTGTTTGACAACTCTAAAATTGTGTTTAGGGCAGATCAGGACCGAAACTAAAATATTGCTCATGGGGATTTTCCGGAATTGTTGTTTCTTATTTCCGGCCTCATTTAAACTTGCCTAAATAGCTAGTTTAATTATGCTCCACCTCTTGCCATGTTTAACAACATTTAATATTGTTGTGTACCTAACCGTGAGAGAACTAAATAAGTGTTGTGGTGTTCCGTCAATATGTAACTCGTTGCATATTGAGCTCCACTTAATTTGTAGTGTTGTTTGTGCATCTTGCCATGCCATGCATATTTAAACCGGACATGCATCATATTTGTTTGTGCATCATGCCATGTTTATGTGATTGTGTGTTTACTATGTTGTTTGCTTCTTTCCGGTTTGCTTCTCTCGTTTGCTTCGGTTTCATTCCGGAGTTGTGAGGATTCGTTCGACTACTTACGTTCGTTCTTCTTCATGGATTCGTTCTTCTTCCTTGCGGGATTTCAGGCAAGATGACCATACCCTCGAAATCACTAATATCTTTGCTTGCTAGATGCTCGCTCTTTTGCTATGCCTATGCTACGATGCCTATCACTTGCTATATCAAGCCATCCCAAATTGCCATGAACCTCTAACCTTTTGCACCCTTCCTAGCAAACCGTTGTTTGGCTATGTTACCGCTTTGCTCAGCCCCTCTTATAGCGTTGTTAGTTGCAGGTGAAGATGAAGTTGTTCCTTGATTGGAACATGGAGATGTTGTTCCTTGTTGGAACATGTTTACTTGTTGGGATATCACAATATATCTTATCTAATTAATGCATCTATATACTTGGTAAAGGGTGGAAGGCTCGGCCTTATGCCTGGTGTTTTGTTCCACTCTTGCCGCCCTAGTTTCCGTCATATCGGTGTTATGTTCCCGGATTGTTGCGTCCCTAACGCGGTCGGGTGATTTATGGGACCCCTTGACAGTTCGCTTTGAATAAGACTTTTCCAAAGAAGGCCCAACATTGGTTTTACATTTGCCTCCTAGCCTTTTTCCCTTGAGAGTCGCGCATCCCGAGGGTCATCTTTATTTACCCCCGGCCAATGCTTGTCTAAGTGTTGGTCCAAACTAGAGCCACTTGCGGTGCCGCCCGAGGCAACTTGGGGTATCGTCGGTTGTCGTCGTCTCGCTCATCCGGTCGTGGCTCGAGACGAGATCTGTGCGGCTACTATCGAGGTGTCGGCACGCCGGGAGGTCTTGCTGGACTTGTTTTATTGCTGTGAAATGTCTTGTAGCCGGATTCGAGACTGATCGGGCTTCCGGGAGAAGGTCTATTCCTTCGTTGATCGCGAGAGCTTATCATGGGCTAAGTTGGGACACCCTGCAGGGTTTGAACTTTCAAAGCCGTGCCTGCGGTTATGTGGCGATGGGAATTTGTTAATGTCCGGTTGTAGAAAACCCGGTTGATCTTAATTAAAATACACCAACAAGTGTGTAACCGTGATGGTCTCTTCTCGTGAGTCCGGAAGTGAACACGGTGTTGGAGTTATGTTTGACGAGGTTGTTTTAGGATCACTTCTTGATCATAGTTGTTCGACCGTGCTTTTGCCTTCTCTTCTCACTCTCATTTGCGTATGTAGCCACCATATATGCTAGTCGCTTGCTGCAGCTCCACCTCACTACCCTGTCCTACCTTTAAGCTTAAATAGTCTTGATCTCGCGGGTGTGAGATTGCTGAGTCCCGTGACTCACAAGCTTACTTTCAAAACCAGTTTGCAGGTGCCGATGAAACGTGCAGGTGATGCACCTGAGCTCAAGGAGGAGCTCGATGAAGATCTTGTTCATTGTGTTGTTTCGCTTTAGTCGATCAAGAGTGGAGCCAGTTGGGACGATCGGGGATCTGTAGCATTTGGGGTAGTCTTCTTTTATTTTGGTTCCGTGGTCGGACCTTGTTTGTATCTGTATGATGTAATGTTTTACCCATGTATTGTGTGAAGTGGCGATTGTAAGCCAACTATGTATCTCTTTCCCTTATGTATTACATGGGTTGTGTGAAGATTACCTCACTTGCGACATTGCTTTCAATGCGGTTATGCCTCTAAGTCGTGCTTCGACACGTGGGAGATATAGCCGCATTGAGGGCATTATAAGTTGGTATCAGAGCCGACCCTCGCGGTTACACGGATGGTTGCGGACAGGTGCGTGGTCATGTTGTTCATGACGTTTGTGACCCGTCGTGGCACCCGACATGGCACATGTACGGACCGGAAGCACGACGTTTGTGCCAAGAAGGAACGTTCACGTGGCCCGACGAGGACGCCGGTTCCTCCGAGTGGGGTGTATGTAATAGCCTGGCTTATTAGGGATGATAGACTACTCATATCAATAAGGAATTCCTTCTTTCCGGATCCCATTCGGACGAACTCCAAAGTTAAGCGTGCTCAGCTTGGAGTAGTTTCAGGATGGGTGACCGACCGGGAAGTTGCTCCCGGGTGCGCACGAGTGAGGACAAAGTGCGCAGAAAAGACTAGTATTGATCTGTGGGGCCAGTCTAGATCCCGCCAGGAGTAACGACCACCGGCGGGTGTGTCCGGGGCGTTATAAGAGCAAAATGAAAGAAAGAAAACAACGAAGATGAGAAAAATTGGAAACACTCCGTTAGAAAATAGGAACAAGGGATACGACGAGAACCAAGAGGTTTAGTGATAAGATAGATATGGAAACCACTCCGGTTAAAACTAGATAGAGAAGGAATAAGATTGATATAATTTGGGCAGCACTCCGACTGAAAGAAGGAAAACTTGATAAGATGAAAAGAACTTGAAGAGATGACACAACACTCCGGTTAAATGGATAAGCATGAAAAGAACACAGTCCTCACAATTTGAGATGATGAGTGAAGAGAGCAACATCACCATGCCTCTGGAAGAACGAAAAGAAGATAGATTATTGGAATAAAAGAACGGAGAAGAAAATGCCAACTTGTGCCACAAATGAGCTTGGAAAGCACCCTTCGAAGATGGTTAGAACGGAATTGTTTGAAAACCAACAACAAAACGAATAAGCTTGTAGTGGGCTTATGGAAACCTTCTCAAAATTATGAGGTGACAACCGGCCACTAATGGAAACCATTGATTTGATTGAGAGCACCAAAGAGATGAAAACTTCTTCACCGAGATGAGAAGGAGAAAATTGGATCATTGATAAGCACCACAAATAGCTACATTCCTTAGGGAAGGCTGTAGGTGAAATATAACCCAATGTAACTCCAACAAAAAGATTGATTGGTTGAAAAGATCTCTTGAACGAAGAGAAAATGATCGATTTAAAATACTTCATTCTTGAAAACATATGAATCATGAAACATGAAAGAAATTGTCAAGAGTGACATAACACCACCTCAAAAGATAAGGTAGAAAGATTTGCACTTTGGAATGCAAGATGAAGAATACTTGAGCTCCTCAAAACAAAACATGTGTTGAACACCATGTTTATTTTAGAGTATAGCTTGGTGGGTCATAACTTCGAGAGAAATCTTGAAGAACAATTGAATAATGAAAAGAATCCTTGACGATCCATCATCTAGAGCCTCCATGAAGAACTCCGGTAATAAGAGGATGATAAAAAGAAAGAGAAGTTGAAAACACAGGGTGAAGCCTTGCGATGATTTAGAAGGAGCTTCGCGATGAGATAATGCCGAAAACTTGGAACTCCGGAAAAGAAAGATGAATCAACTCGAACCGAGAATGTGACATGATGAACAACTCTGGAATGAAGAAACTAGATCACTTGGATGGAACAATAATAAGAATTACGTTATGCGTATCCCTCACCAATTTAAATTGATGACAAGTAACAGATTTGGCATACTACTTATTCTTCTTGAGGGATTAAGGATAGAGAAAGCGCAAACTTGAGAAGGTATTGATGGAACCACCGGTGGGATTTGGAAAGAACGAATGAATTAATATGATAACAAAGGAAGTGAAATCTTGAACGAACCACCATAAGAATTGAAAATGAATGTAGCAAAGGCACAATTCACCGGGAAGAATTGGAAAACGAATGAAGATTCTTGAGAGAATTTAGATACAAGAGAATGAAGAGACCATGAACTGATTAGAGGATATTTGAACGATTCACCGGTAAGATTTAGAGAACGGTAGCTACACGCTGAGAATGAAGAATTATGACCTTCGGAGGAAAAAATGGAAACAACTCATGAAATGCTCCGGATGGGTGAAAAGAATTCCCACAATTTAAAACAATTATGAGAGGATGGCATCAAACTTGAACAACGCATCTTTGGAAGAACGGGTAAAGATTTAAGAGGAACTCTTCTTCGGTCTTCACATGCCGAGAATGACGAGGAGAAACATCACCATGAATTGCTGAGGCACTCCGGAATGAAAATTGGGAAGGTTGAACCAACGATGAAAAGAATTTGAAAGATCTTGGAGAAAGACATATGACTGATGATAACCCATTCTTACGTCAAACTTTGAAAAGAATTTGGGAATAGCTCCGGGAAAATTAGAAGAGTCAGGTAAGATCCTGGGAAAAGACCTGTGGGTTAGGGCCCACTCAAAAGAAAACACCGTTGAACAATTTTAAAGAGAGGTTGCACCGGTTGAACTAAATGGCTTGAATGGGATAACAACCTTGAAATATCTTGAACAGATTGAGAATGGAAACACAAGTCTTGTGAGATATTTTCAGCACTCCAGAACAAATGAATAGGAAGAAGTGAATGATTAAGAGGTGCATCCGCATGAGAAAGCATTAGAAACGAGGAAAGGAATATGATGAATATCGAAAGCTTGAATTGGATTCTCCGGAGAAGAAACAACAATGAAGGATGATGAACTTGAAACTGTTGAGCATCTTCATGGGAAATCACCGGATAAGAACATTGAAAGAAAAGAATGAAGAGACTTCCCACAAATAAAAGGATACATGATTAAGAAATCTGAGTCCTTGAAGAAAAAGGGTGGGAGGGCGGGAAAACAAAGGCAACTTGGGGATGGATGAAACGGATACCGTTGAGAAAAACTTAGAATTGATCTTACGGATGTTGAAAATGATCTGATCCACTTGAAGAGAAGCACGCCGGTTGGATAAGAATTAACATGACGACCTCGATGATCAAGAAGGATTAGTATTCACATAGCAATATGAGAACACTGTTTAGGGAAGGTATGGATCAACACTTGACATCGAAGCAACTCGAATACCACAAATAAAACAAAACAAAGGATTTGGCTTGCAGAATAAGCCGGAACAAATACATATGATAGAGATTTACCCAGTCCCATATCATGCATCTGTCGGAAAGATATTCTAGGAGCTACTTGAATTCCCACCTATAAACTCCCGAAACTTTCTGGTTATGCAATCTGGTGTTGGGGATACAGGGGACACAAAATATATCACCCAAACTAACAATACCTAGATCCAGCTATATCCATCCGTCAACACATAACCAAGAAAACTCCGGAAATCATGTACCTCAACCTTCGAAAAGCATCTGTTATACAAGCTATGGCAATACTCCCGAACTCCCCAGTGCTGGGTGGCGTCGAGGTTATCTCACCAACAACTGCATAAAAGAGATTTTCGATGTCAGCCAGACTCAGGTATTCCAGAACTGCAACGATAAAATTGTGACTGACAACACCTCAGAGCTCAACTCCCCGGGACACTGCCACAACCCCTAAATGTCAGGAGGCACCAAGAACAATGTTCTCTTCACAAGAATATCGGAACGATCCCAAGATACCCGCGTGATCCTAAATTTTTTTCGTGAAATTTGAGGAGAGGAAAGACAAAACATCTATGTCAGGAGACCTCACCAGAGCGACGAAGGGACTGAGGAGTAAAAATAATCCTACTCTCCGATATATATAATCCTAAGACTCAAAACATTTTTTTTCTAGACTCAACAACTGCCAACAATCAAGGGGGCTCCTATGGTCGGTCGAGCCTCTGATACCAACTTGTCACGCCCAAGATGCAACCCTATCCTAAAGGAACTCGACGGTCCCACCAAGGATAGAAGCGCACTTGAAGACGCTTTTGCAAGGTTGATATCATTACATCAACATTACATAATAGTGGGGATACATCCAATACATACAATGTCACATGAATACAACAATACATCATATACAAGATCAACATCCGACTACGAATGAAAGATAAACAGAAACTCAAACGACATCCACCCTTCTAGCCCAGGCTGCCGACCTGGAACCTATCCCCTGATCGAAGAAGAAGCAGAAGAAGAACTCCAGAACAAGCAAACATCGCTCTCGCCATGATCATCGCATAACCTGTACCAAGAATCGTTGTTGTAGTAGTCTCAGTGAGCCAGGAGGACTCAGCAATCCCATTACCATGGGTATCAAGACTAGCAAAGCTTAATGGGTAAGGAAGGGGAAAGTGGTGAGGTTGCAGTAGCGACTAAGCAATGTATGGTGGCTAACATACGCAAATAAGAGCGAGAAGAGAAGCAAAAGGAACGGTCGTCAACTAGTAATGATCAAGAGGTGATCCTGAACTCCTACTTACGTCAGACATAACCCAAAACCGTGTTCACTTCCCGGACTCCGCCGAAAAGAGACCATCACGGCTACACACGCGGTTGATGCGTTTTAATTCGTATCTGGTGTCAGGTTATCTACAACCGGACATTAACAAATTCACATCTGCCACATAACCGCGGGCACGACTCTCGAAATTTTATACCCTGCAGGGGTGTCCCAACTTAGCCCATGATAAGCTCTCGCGATCAATGAAGGATATTCCTTCTCCTAGGAAGACCCGATCAGTCTCGGAATCCCGGTTTACAAGACATTTCGACAATGGTAAAACAAGACCAGCAAAGCCGCCCGATGCGCCGACAATCCCGATAGGAGCTGCACATATCTCGTTCTCAGGGCAACACCGGATAGGTCAGCCTACGAGTAAAACCAGCCCTCGAGTTGCCCCGAGGTGGCCCCGAAGTCTGCCCGGTTCGAACCAGCACTTAGAGAAGCACTGGCCCGGGGGGGCTGAAATAAAGATGGCCCTCGAGTTGGCCGACCCAAGGAAAAGGGTATAGGTGGTGGTGAGGCAAATGGTAAAACCAAGGTTGGGCCTTGCTGGAGGAGTTTTATTCAAAGCAAACTGTCAAGGGGGTCCCATAAATCACCCAACCGCGTTAGGGACGCAAAATCCGGGAACATAATACCGATATGACGGAAACTAGGGCGGCAAGAGTGGAACAAAACACCAGGCATAAGGCCGAGCCTTCCACCCTTTACCAAGTATATAGATGCATTAGTAATATAAGAGATATTGTGATATCCCAACATAAACATAATCTAACATGGAGCAATCTTCATCTTCACCTGCAGCTAGCAACGCTATAAGAGGGGCTGAGCAAAAGCGGTAACATAGCCAAACAACGGTTTGCTAGGAAGGGTGACAAAGGTTAGAGGTTCATGGCAATTTGGGAGGCTTGAAGCAAGTGGTAGGTAACGCAACATAGCGATAGAACGAAGCAACTAGCCTAGCAATGATAGTAATGAGATCCAAGGTGACGGTCATCTTGCCTGAAATCCCGCTAGGAAGAAGAACGAGTCCATGAAGAAGATGAAGCCACGAAGACGAACCAAGCGTAGACGAACGAATCCTCACGGTCGCAATGAAACAGGAACTACGAAACAACACCGGAAAGAAACAAACAACATGGTAAACACACCAGCACATAAATATGGCATGATGCACAATCAAGTATGTTGCATGTCCGGTTTAATGAGGCATGGCATGGCAAAGTGCAACAAACGATACTACAAGTTAAGTGGAGCTCAATATGCAACGAGTTGCATATCAATGAAACACCACATGCAATTATTTAGTTTGATCTCATTATAAGCTACTCAACAATATTAAATGTTGTTAAACATGGCAAGAGGTGAGGCATAAGTAAACTAACTATTTAGGCAAATTTAAATGAGGCCGGAACAACAAACAACAATTCCGGAAAATCCCCATGTGCATATTTCGAATTTGGTACTGTTCTGCCCTAAACCATATTTTATTGTTGTTAAACAGGAAAACAAACTGCACCATATTAAACTAGGCATTTTTTCCACCCCATTTACATATAAAGTTTATTAAAAATTGGAGCTACGGTTATTTAGTTATGAAATAAATCATTTTAGCATGGCATTTATACAAATTTAAACAAACAACAAGTTTAAACATTTTAAACATGGATGAAAGTGGCATATTATGAAACTAGACAGAAATCTAAGCATTTTACATGTTTAAATCATTTTAATCCGATGCACCAATTGTGAGTTATTAAATGCATGAACACTAGGGGTTTTTCTGCAAAGCTGCACTCTCTGGAAAAATACTAAAATCGCAGATCTGAAAAAAAAACAGGAACTGGGCCGAAACAGGGGGCGGCTGGGCGCTCACCATGGGCCTTGGCCCGGAACTGTGGAGAGGAGGAGGCAGGCCGGGACGCTGGGCCTTGGGGAGGTTGGCGACGCGACGGAGAAGGGGAGCACCGCGGCTGCCGGTGTCGGAGACGAGCGGGAGGAGGGCCTCAGGCTTGCTGCTACAAGTGGATGGCGGGGACGGCATGAAGTGGGAGGCGGCAGGGAGCTCCTTTCCCTAGCTCGTGACGAGGGGAACGGGGAGGTATGCGTGGGCTGTGGTGGTTGGATTGGCAGGGGAGATCGAGCAGAGGAGTGGCGGCTGCGGGAAATCGAGGAGAAGCTGGAGGCTTGGCTGTCTCCATCGGGAAGGGGAAGGCTGGTAGGTTGGGGATTGAGGGAATCCCGGATTAGGGGGTGTCCGCATAGCCGGACTACCGTCATCGGCCGGACTATCATTTGCCGGACTATCATCATCGACCGGACTCCAAGACTATGAAGATACAAGATTGAAGACTTCCCCCCGTGTCCGGATGGGACTTTCCTTGGCGTGGAAGGCAAGCTTGGCGATACGGATATGTAGATCTCGTACCATTGTAACCGACTCTATGTAACCATAGCCCTCTCCGGTGTCTATATAAACCGGATGGCTTTAGTCCGTAGGACAACAATCACAACAACCCTTACAATCATACCATAGGCTAGCTTCTAGGGTTTAGCCTCCTTGATCTCGTGGTAGATCCACTCTTGTAAACATCCACAATATCAATATCAATCAAGCAGACGTGGGTTTTACCTCCATCAAGAGGGCCCGAACTGGTAAACATCGTGTCCCTTGTCTCCTGTTACCATCCGCTTAGACCCACGATTCGGGACCCCTACCCGAGATCCGCCGGTTTTGACACCGACATTGGTGCTTTCATTGAGAGTTCCTCTGTGTCGTCACCGATAGGAAGGATGCCTCCTCCCGTCTTCAAGGACGGTATCTTCGCCAAAGGAGCCTTGGCCACCGGCCAAACTATCCGGCTAGGTGGTTTTCTTATGACCGCCGTCCGCCATCGCTCGACAACGACCTCTCAAGTCGCCAAAAGCAATCTTCACGCCAGCTCGAATTCGCCGAGCGGTGGATCCAATAGAGCTCCTGTCTATAAATGAGCTCTTGGATCGCATCGCTGCCCTGGGAGTCACTACAGACTACGATCAGATGGGCTTTAAACCCGATCTGAGAGAAATTAACTCTCCCCAGGTCACCCACCACGTTGCAGTGGTAGAGGAACAATGCGCGACGCTTCTCCAGTATTGAAAACTAGTCATGTCCGATCCCGAACCCCTCATGCCGGATTCCAGCGGAGGGGCGGGCTTCGATCAAACATCGAACTTAAAGTCGGGCATTGGACCGACTCATTGGACAACGTCCAGAAATCCAAGCTTCCAAAATTGGAAACTTCTTGGACTTCGAGCCCTGAGATGGGTAGGGTTCGAGACTTAGTTCCACCCACCCGCCCAGACATATGCGATCTAACTCTAATTTGGCAAGAGTCCGCCGAGACAAGACATCACTCTCGGGCCGATTCCTCCCGGTTATGGACAGGATAAAGGACTGCCGAGAGGAAAACGCAATCTCGGTCTTCTCGCAATAATTGCACGGACAAGGGAATCCTAAACGCCATAAGTCGCCATGACATCACGCTTCGCTGACTTGGAGACCATCGTACAAAAGTACTGTGCGATGGAGAGCGCTGAAAACCGAAGTAAATTTGGGATAATCTGGTCCCGAATACATCCGTAGTCCGGAACCAAAGGGTGCATCATTATCAAGCACCGGGCTGAATACCAAAAACCAAAACCCCTAAAGGGTACGGAACCGCATCGAGGGTTGGCTAAACGGACCTCGCAAAATTCACAGACTGAGGGCGCCACTCCAACTCATAGCCTTGAGCATGTTGGATACTACGGCATGTGGCCAAAGTGGCGAGGAGCTTCTAGCTCCGAATCCCAGCCCAAAGAACACCGAAGACGGTGTTAATAATCTTCGAGACTTTCGCATCCAATAACATGCGAAAACGACAACTCCGCAACCTTGCCGAAGTCTACCAAGTAGCAACAATAAATCCATGGAGCGGCACGGCTATTACCTTCAATGCCAGTGACGAACCTAAATTCCGAACTACCCGGGCACCAGCCGCATTGGTCCTCAGCCCAATAGTAGACGACTTTCGCCTTACTAAGGTAATCATGGATGGCGGCAGCGAACTAACCCTCATCTATGAGGAAACCCTCCAAAAATGGAAATAGATCGAACCGCATTGAGCGAAGCAAAGACAACCTTTAGAGGAATAATCCCCACCGGAAGCATGCTGCACAGGAAAAATCACGCTGGGCGTAGTGTTCGCTCATGGACAATTATAGGTCCGAGGAGGTCACGTTTCAAGTGGCCCCATTCAGCAGCGGATATCATGCTCTATTAGGATGAGAGGCATTCACAATTTTTCAAGCTATACCCCATTATGGGTACATGAAGCTTGAAATGCCTGGTCCCAACGGAATTATCACTCTCGCTAGTGATCCGGACATAGCACTCTGCACCGAAAACAAGACAGCCGCACTAGCCCTCGAGGCACTATCCGCCCTAGCGGCCGAGGAACTCACTGCGATCGCGCCCACGGTGAACAGGGGCGATGTGATACTTGATAAAAGATCCAAGTCCACCTCTTTTAAACCAGCGGTTGAAATAGTCAAATTCCAGTCCACCTAACGGACCCCACGAAGACGGCCTCCATCGGGTACAATTGAACCTCGATGTAGACGCCAGATCATGAGAATTCCTTCGGGAAAATTGGGACATTTTGCCGGCACCCATCGGATATGCCCGAATCCCACGCAGATTGGCGTAACACAGCCTAAACATCCTAAAAGGATTCAAGCCACCAAACAGGCTCTTCGACGATTTTCCAACCCAAAAGACAGGCAATGGGAGAAGAGCTAGCCAAGCTATTGGAAGCCGGATTCATCGAGACATCAAGCACCGGATTGGCTACCAAACTTGGTGATGGTACCAAAGAAGGACAAATCCTGGCGCCTATGTGTCGATTTCAAAGACCTAAATAAGGCCTGCCCAAAGGATCCTTCCCCCTCCCGATCGACCAAATCATCGATGCCACCGCAGGCACCATTCATTGTGCTTCCCGGGCGATACTCCGCTATCATCAAATCAAGATGGCGAAGCGGATCAAGCCGCAACAGCATTCATTACTCCATATGGACCATTCGCTTCAACACGATGCCCTTCGGACTTAAAAACGCAGCGCAACATATCAGCGCATGATTCGTACATGTCCGCTACCCAGATCGGCAAAACAGTAGAGGCATATGTGGACGACGAGTCGTTAAAACCAAACACGCCGAAACTCTAGTAGACGACTTGAGGCTCACATTCGACAGCCTCGGGAGCATATGACATCAAGCTGAATCCGGAAAATGTGTTTTGGCGCATCAGCCGGAAAGCTGCTGGGCTTCATCAGATCCGTAGAGGAATTGAAGCAAGCCCAGCCAAGATCCGAGCTCTGTCACAGCTAGATATCCCAAAAGACCTCAAGCAAATACAAAATTGACGGATGCGAGCGGCTCTAAGCCGCTTTATCTCCGTCTCAGCGAAAAGGCATTACCCTCTATCGCCTCCTCAAAGCACGAACACTTCGAGGCGGATGCTGCCACCGCCGGACTCAAGAAATAAAGGCCATATTGGCAACAACTGTCCGGTCTGGCGCCTAACCCGGGCGAACCAATGTTATTATACATCGCAGCTACGCATCAAGTTGTAAGTGCGGTACTGCCGTCGAACGAGAAATGAAGGGCATAAATTCCCTCTTCAAAACTAGTATACTACGATCCATCAGTGTTAACCCCTTGCAAGTCCGTTACCGCACTATCGGAAGATAGCGACGCGGTGTTCATGGCATCCCGAAGCTCCGACACTACTTTCAAGAGTGTTCGATAACAAGGGCCTCAAGTACCACTTAACGACATTATAAACAACCACGACGCGACGGGCAGGATTGCAAATGGGCCATTGAGCTCTTACCATTTGATATATCTTACAAACCTCGGCGAGCTATCAAGTCTCAAGTTTTGGCTGACTTTTCGCTGAATGGACCGGTCGAACTCCCTAAAGAATACGGCGATACTCCAATTGGATTATGCACTTCGACGGCTCCAAAATGTTAGCCGGACTGGGGGCTGGCATCATATTGACGTCCCCAACCGGAGACACAGTCCAATACGTACTTCAGATAATGTACACGGACTCTAACAACGCAGCCGAATACGAGGCCCTTTTACACGGTCTCCGGATGGCAATCTCCATGGGCATTCAACGCCTAGAGGTGCGCGGGGACTCAAACCTCGCAATATCCCAAATAAACGGAGACTTTGACGCCAAAGATCCGAAAATGGCAGCATATCGCAACGCTGTCCTCAAAATGTCAGCCCGGTTCGAAGGACTTGAATTCCATCACGCCACCCGGATAATAACCAAGCGGCCGACGATCGGCACGCATTGGCGCAAAACGCGACGCTGTCCCTCCTAACATCTTCCTGGAACGGCTCTTCAAGCCATCCGTACTATGGGAAGAGGAGTCCGGAACTAACAATCCGGAACAAGCCGCACCAACCGGCGATCCAGCCGATGACATAACACCTTCCGCCCGACATAATGGCAGTAATTGCCCGTGGACAGAACCATTCCTCGCCTACTTGCTTAGGCAGGAGCTTCCAAGACCAAAATGAGGCCCGCTGCATTATCCGCCATCAAAAGCCTACAAGGTCTATGAGGAGAACTTTATAAGAAAAGCACAACCGAGTCCTTCAAAGGTGTATCTCCGAAGAGGAAGGGCGAAACCTCCGGATGAAATTCATGCCGGACTAGGCGGACACCACGCCGCAGCTCGGGCCCTTGTAGGAAAGGCATTCCGTGCAGGATTTTATCGCCGACGGCTCGAAAGGATGCCTGTGACTTAGTCCAAAGATGCGCCGGTTGTCGCCTCTTTGCTAATCGAGCCATATGCCACCCACCGCCTCAAAACTATACCAATTACCTGGTCGTTCGCGATGCAGGGGTTTGACATGGTTGGACCACCTAAAGGGGGAACCCACAAGCAAAGGTACCTATTGGTCATGGTGGATAAATTCACCAAATGGATAGAGGCCAAGCCGCTTAAAGCGACAGAGTCCGGACCAGTGATAGACTTTATATCCGGGTAGTACACCATTATGGTGTCCCCACAAGATCATCACCGATAACGGCACGAACTTCACCGCCGACGAGGTTAAATCATGGTGCAAAAATATGGGCATCAAGCTCGATTACGCTTCGCCTATCATCCTCAAACCAACGGTCAAGTGGAACGAGAAAATGGTATCATAATGAGCGCATCAAACCCGCACTAGTGCGGTCCTCACGAAATCGACACGCCTTTGGGTAGAGGAGCTTGACTCAGACTGGGGCTGCGGACAACGCCTAACCGTACCACCGGATTCGCACCATTTTTATGGTATACTTTACGCAGAAGCAGTTTTGCCCTGCGACATCATTCATGACTCACCTCGAAAGCGCATATACGAAGAAAGAGAAGCCAAGTTGGATCGGCAGGACAACTTGGACACATTGAGGAAGAGCGACGTCGCCAAGGCTCGCTCCGCATTCTATCAACAGCAGGCTCAAGATACCAAAGCGTAGAAGTACGGGCCAAGACTTACAACGTTGGCGAACTGGTTCTACGCTGCCGGACAAGAAAAAGGACAAGCTCAAGCCCAAATGGGAAGGCCCTTCATCATTGATCAAGTCTTGACCGGCGGAGCGCACTGTCACTTAAATGCATCGGATAACCGACTCGAGCCGAACCCATGGAACGCAGCCCGCCTCCGGCGATTCTATGCCTAGCATCGGACTAAGAGTTCGTCCCCTTCCCCCGTCCAAATTTTTTTCTTTTATTTATTTCAGCTGCCTTTGTTCATATTTTTCTTCTCAAACCCATTCATCCAAGCCTTAAAGGGCTTTACCAGCAACGCTCACAAGACAGTTGATGTGCTACCCGCACTCATTATACACGGGGCTTCTTTACCGAAGCTTAATTATACGGGCTTTATGCCCAACATGTGTCAAGCCTCCACATGTACCTTTTATTCACCATTATATGCATCGATATGACTTAAGTTTTGGCCAAGCTGGGTTGCTGGCTCCTGTGCTTACCCCTCGCTCCCGATTGTTCGGCTAGGAGGTAAAGGAGCACCTCTGCGATTGTTACTTGCCGGGTCACCGGATGTGTACCTCGACCGGTGAAGCCGAAAGCTAGCGTTCTTAAGGGAATATTCGGTCGGTGACTTAAAAGATGATTTTTATCCACTTATTTATCTGCCCCAGATGTTTTCTGCTTTTTCGCAGCCCGGACATGCACTTTAGGGCACGCCACCCCCAGCAGAAAGGAACCCTTAACGGAACTATTCTCCCTGGAAGATGTTTCTTACTAACCATGTAATATAACATAACTAGTTGGGCACTTGTCCGATAAAGCATCGATGACCCCTTACGCCTGGTCTCCACGCATACCCCGGTTGTTTCATAACCGAGAAGGTATTCGGACACACTCCGGACTCTAGGGTCCCGAGGTCGAAGCGAAAAGGTCGGCAAAGACAAACGATCTACAATCCGGATAGAAGACATTTTGCATGTCATTTTATAATACATTGTCAAATAGACTGATTGTATTCTTCCTCAATCCCGTCTAACAGGTTGTCTAATTTATAGTCCTGTTGGGAAAATTTTGCGGCCAACTCCACTTGGCCGTATACTAAACTCACAGGGATCTCCTTCCCATCGGGCCCTAAAGGTCCGACTTGCCATGTGGTTGGGATCCGCCTTCTTGTACCGCTGCTTTACCATGGCCTGTGCTTCCTCGGCACCTTGGCGGCAGGCGAAATCTTCCATAAATGGAAGCGCTGCCGACTCCTCAGAAGCCTCCGCAAGCTCGCAAGCTCCCCAAGACCCTCGGGTATGGAGAAGGCCGCCATAACGCCTGGATGACGCCCCTCATAGCCCGCCAACTCGCTCGATCAGTTGCAACAATTCGAAGTTGATCACCCGTTGTTACGGGCATCTCCTCCAGGCGACCTATGAGCATACCTACGCATATATTCATCAAATTTACTTCCTCGCCAAACTCTTCTTTTCAAAGTTGTTCGCTCAAGCACTTACTATATATGCCGCGACGAAGCCGCTGATTCTCCTTAACGGAGCTCGACAGCTCGGCCTGAACGCCTTTCAGCTCTTCTCCAAGCTGGGCATGGGCATCCTGGAGCTTGTTCCTTTCATGCTGCACCTTATGCAGCACCCTCTCGCCGCCTTTAGTTGGCGCAGAAGTTTTTGCCTGTCCGGATCTTGTCCGCAGCAGACCGCAACGCTGCTTTTTAGACTTGCGCAAAGGCCAAACGCTACTTATCCTTCTAAAATAATGTGTTACCGGAGAGGTCCTTGTGTTTCCTCCTGCACTGCATAAAGGCGGCCTCAAGTTGGGCCTTGCACTCTTGCAGCTCCTGAGACAGCTTGGGTATTCTTCTCGGTAAGATCCTGCATTTCATATGATCCTTAAATCAGTTAATATTTCTACTTTAAGTCTTGGGGCTACCGCATATACAACCGTTAAAATCTCTTACCCGTATGTCTTTACATACTGCTCCGTGGCTCGTAAACTATCTTGAGCGGCACGAAGGTGCGCGTCCCCGTGTTAAAGGCATTCAATGCCTCGGGGAGAAGCACGTCACGAATATCTGTCCGGCGGCGCCTGTGATTCAGGGTCTTCCACCTCGAGACTTGGTGGCGGACAGTCTTTCGCATACTCTGTCGAGGAACGTCCGCTCGCACCTTTGCGCCTCCCCCCCGACCGGGTGCGGGAGCCCGGCTGGTAGAGGCTGGATTGACAACTTCCACGCCCAGATCCGCGGACGCTTTTTTCCCTATAGAAGTCATGAGCACTCAAACGCTTCCTAGAACGTTGTTTCAAAAAATAAGGAATTGTGAGCTACACCTTTGCGGCGACGCTTCAGTCCGTGCCGCCCTCTTCCGCCTTACCGGTCCGGACTCGCCCTTGTTGGTCAGCCACCGCTGGCTCGGCTTCGCTCTGTGGGCACCTCCTGCACAGTGCTATCATGTACGGTGGTCAGAAATAAGCAAGGAAGGAATGACGGTGTCAGGGCTTCGGCCGCAATCACCTGGGGAGCTGGGTTTAGTCCGGGGTAGTCGGTCGTGATGGCGACTAAAGCATTATCCATGCTGAGCTGGTGGAACACCCGCCGATTAGCTCCACCTTTATGTCCGGATCCTCTTGGAGGCCGGATCCCGGATCTCTCTCGATCCTCGTGGCCGCGGAGCCGACTTAGCATTCCTCCACAGTCCGCGCAGTTCTCGCGTCGAAAGAATAACACAATGTAAGAAACTTGTTTCGAAGGCACGGGTCGGACACGCTTGAGTGTTCACTTACCCAAGGCCGGGATTGTTCATGGAAAACCCATTTAATGGGTTCGTCTCAAGGAAATCCTCCTTCTCCCCTTATACAGGCCGGACAAGATCGTCACGGATCTTCGCCGATTCCGCCCTTTATGCCCATGACGGGTGGCATCATCCTCCCCGCTGAAATCCCACATGGGTGGCCTCTGTATTGTAGTGGCTGCACCTCACAGTAATGCATGTTGCCATGACTCGATCATGGTCAACCGGCATGGGCCAAGAATCTTATTCGCCCATCGAGATAATGGACGCTCTTGTCTTCTTCCAAATGGGCTCATGGACGCCAACTAAGGCGTTTCTTGAGGAGCGTTGTTGAACTCCGGAGGCCGATCCGAACAGGGTCCGGCAGCGGAGTGTCTTCTATATAAAACCATTCCGAAGGCTAGTCTTCGGGCGCCTTCTTAGGGGTTCCGGATGGATATCCGGTCCCGGCAATGCGCCATATTTCGGCGCCGCCCACTTGATATATGGACCCCTCGTGAGAGCGGGGGACAAGGCAAAACAACCTCTTCCACAGCGCGAAGTGGGGCTCGATGCCTGTGAGAAGCTCAAGAAGAGCTACGTAACCCGCGATATGCAGGATTGAGGCGGGCGTGAGGTGATGGAGCTGGAGTCCGTAGAACTCCGGAGCCCGCGTGAGGAATGGATGTACAGAAATCGAGCCCCTTATTAGATAGGGGACGGCATACCCGCCCCTTTGTTGGGATTAGGGTAACCTCTGCTAGCTTCCCACCTTTGTAGGTGGCGAGCCTGCTCGAACCGGAACCATGAAGGCGGAAGGAGATATCCCCCATTTGGAGCTTCACCGGCTCGTTGTGCGAATGAGCATCTCCTCCAATCTCTGGCGAAGGGCTGAGCGCGAGAAGAGGAGCCGCGTTGACGGTCCATGATGGAATGGGTTCTTGGTCGAAAGCGCCGATGAGTATTTGCGAGAGGAAGATGGTGATTTGGATCTGGATTCTTGCCTCCCTTATAGGCAGATTATTCGCACAACTAGGGGTAAAACATAAAAGACACCTGGCTTTTCACATTCGCACGACAGCGTGGAAGAAGGCCCTTATTAGGCGTGGAAGCCAAGACGCGCAACATTGATGAGGAAGCTGGACACCGCTCGCAGTACATGGAACTTAAGGAGAACCCGCCTTGCAACGCCAAGACTACACGCATGCTGGACTTATCGTCATTGAAGCCTGGTTCGGGGCTACCGAGGAGTCCCAGATTAGGGGTGTCCGGATAGCGGACTACCGCCATCGGCGGACTATCATTTGCCGGACTATCATCATCGACCGGACTCCAAGACTATGAAGATACAAGATTGAAGACTTCCCCGTGTCCGGATGGGACTTTCCTTGGCGTGGAAGGCAAGCTTGGCGATCTGGATATGTAGATCTCCTACCATTGTAACCGACTCTATGTAACCCTAGCCCTCTCCGTGTCTATATAAACCGGATGGCTTTAGTCCGTGAGGACAACAATCACAACAACCCTTACAATCATACCATAGGCTAGCTTCTAGGGTTTAGCCTCCTTGATCTCGTGGTAGATCCACTCTTGTAATCATCCACAATATCAATATCAATCAAGCAGGGGCGTGGGTTTTACCTCCATCAAGAGGGCCCGAACCTGGGTAAACATCGTGTCCCTTGTCTCCTGTTACCATCCGCCTAGACGCACAGTTCGGGACCCCCTACCCGAGATCCGCCGGTTTTGACACCGACAGGGATGGATCCCGAGGGGGATTTGGGAGAGAGTGGCGGTGGCGGCGGCTAGGAGGATCCCTAGAAATTAGGGATTTGGTCTCGGTTTAGACTAGTATATATAGTGGGTAGGTTAGGATAGGGGCTATCTCGTCCCTCCAATCATAATTGGACGGACGGAAAAATAGGATAGGGAGAATCCAACAAAGAAACGAAGATACTTTCAGGATGTTTGGGGATGATCCGGATCCATCGGTAACGGCAGAGCGGGTCGGGTTCGGAGCAGTTTCAAACTCGCACACGAGGGGTCAAGAGAGGTCAACGAGGACAAGGGCCTGACAAAATGACAACGGAGACAAAGAGAGAAAGGGCAACTACGAACGGCTATGAGGTTTTATGAAAACACGCGGATGCAATGCGGATGATGCGATGATGAAATGCATGACATGAACAAAATGCAAAACAAAAGACAAAAACCCAACCACGAAGGAAATAACATAACACATAGCCGGAAATTGCAAGAGTTGGGGTATGAATATGGAAAATTGTATCCGGGGCGTTACAGGTTTCCAACCCTAGGCGCCTTGGGCCCTTGGGTGGGCCGCACCAGCCCACCAGGGGCTGGTTCCCACGCCACTTAAGCCCATGGGGACCTCCGGGATAGGTGGCCCCACCCGGTGGACCCCTGGGACCCTTCCGGTTGTCCCGATACAATACCGGTGACCCCCGAAACTCTCCCGGTGGCCGAAACTGGACTTCCTATATATAAATCTTTACCTCCAAACCATTCCGGAACTCCTCGTGACGTCCAGGATCTCATCCGGGACTCCGAACAACTTTCGGTTAACCGCATACTAATATCTCTACAACTCTAGCGTCACCAAACCTTAAGTGTGTAGACCCTATGGGTTCGGGAGACACGTAGACATGACCGAGACAACTCTCCGGTCAATAACCAACAGCGGGATCTAGATACCAATGTTGGCTCCTACATGCTCTAGGATAATCTCATCGGATGAACCACGATGTCGAGGATTCAATCAATCCCGTATACAATTCCCTTTGTCTATTGGTACAATACTTGCCCGAGATTCGATCATCGGTATACCGATACCTTGTTCAATCTCGTTACGACAAGTCTATTTACTCGTTCCCGTAACACATCATCCCGTGAACAACTCCTTGATCATATTGAGCTCATTATGATGATGTCCTACCGAGTGGGCCCAGAGATACCTCTCAATCATACGGAGTGACAAATCCCAGTCTCGATTCGTGCCAACCCAACAGATACTTTCGGGGATACCCATTGTGTACCTTTATAGCCACCTAGTTACGTTGTGACGTTTGACACACCCAAAGTACCCTTACGGTATCCGGGAGTTGCACAATCTCTTGGCCTAAGGAAAGGATACTTGACATTAGAACAGCTTTAGCAGACGAACTACACGATCTTGTGCTATGCTTAGGATTGGGTCTTGTCCATCACATCATTATCCTAATGATGTGATCCCGTTATCAATGACATCCTATGTACATGGTTAGGAAACCGTAACCATCTATTGATCAACGAGCTAGTCAACTAGAGGCGCACTAGGGACATGTTGTGGTCTATGTATTCACACATGTATTACGATTTCCGGATAACACAATTATAGCATGAACAATAGACAATTATCATGAACAAGGAAATATAATAACCTTTTTATTATTGCCTCTAGGGCATATCCAATGACTTTCATTTTGGCTGTTGCATCAATCACACACGGTTGGCTCTAGCAAACCGTTGCCTCCGAAATTCTTTGTGGGACAGAAAACCATCACCACCCAATTCAAAAAAAAAGAAAACCCTCAGCATCCCCACGTAACAAAAACCCTCACCACGCCCGCCACCCCCTCCGGTCCCCATTCACACCTGCACAAGCTCCTCCGCGTCTATGCATGGCACCTCCTATTGCGGCGGTAAGCACTTAGCTCGGCGCTTTGCCGCCATCGCCGCTGTGCTACTGGCAAAGCCCACCGCATTTTGCCACTTCCGCTGTCACCGCTTATCGCCATCGACTTTCTCGACCCTGCTCGTGGTCGACCCAGCTCCGCTCTGTTGGGGAATCTTCCGTACTGAGGGTTCTTTCTCATGGACAACAAGGGAATTTAATGAGATATTATCTCATCTCTTATCCCAGTTCATCTGCCTCCTTTAATCACCCGGACGAAATCACCGTGAATTCATTTCTATTTGAGCTGATTTGAGGGTTTTCTTCCATTCATAGAGTGTACAGTCCGCAGACACATCAGGACTTTGCGGCCTCTGCCAGACATTCAATCTCACCGTACCAGATGACTTGTGGATGCGCGCGTATGTTCAATCTCACCCTAAATCTGTTGGCATGGCCTACTTTCCTGAACATATTCTAAATATTGCTACATTTGGACAAAAGGTGTCACATGCACCATATACGTCAAAGGGGATTTTCCCCTCTTCTTTCTATATTAGGAAAATTAATGATGTATTGTCCTTTCGATTACTCTCATATTTCCATGACATCATGTTCACCCTATCTGTTTAATTATAGATTTTTGTCCTTCGATTTCAACTGCTGTACAGTTCTTTCAGTTTGGGCCCATATTTGCATTACCATAGTTTCTTTAACAATCCTACCATTTTCTGCAGCGCGTCCCTTACTATGCAACATAATCGGTAGTGCACAATCTTTCCCTTTACATAAATCAAGACTGCAGGGATGTCATACTGAACACAAACTGTCGGTGTACTAGAGTAGGGGTACCCTAGTATCCCGAACTCGTGCACGGGCAGTTGCAGCACCCCGCGGCAAGGCTTGCCTGGTGATCGCCAAGGTCCTCCGCGGTTCCTTTGGAGCCATTCAAGAACAAAGTATTTAAGCTAAGGAGACAAGGCCCCGGCAAGAGGAGCTTGCCGGGAAGGCCACTCAAGACACGCAGAAGACAAGACCCCGACAAGAGGAGCTTGCTGGGAAGGCTCGGTGAGCGCCAAGCTTCCGAACGCGACAAAGATTTAGCCGCGGCAAGGCGCTTGCCGCGGCAGGCAACCATTCTTCATCTCCGCTCCAGCTCATCCACCAACGTGTCGCCATGGGACCACTTGCCGTACGCGGTAGGTTGCCCTGCGTTCACTCGTGAGCTGCGGCAAGTCCAGTGGCCCAGCAAGAAGAATTTGAAGC
This sequence comes from Aegilops longissima, assembly GCA_021605205.1. Taxonomy (NCBI): domain Eukaryota; kingdom Viridiplantae; phylum Streptophyta; class Magnoliopsida; order Poales; family Poaceae; genus Aegilops; species Aegilops longissima. Next base: position 204,124,127 of record CM038679.1, read on the forward strand.
CAGACGTGCCAGAGAAGTACGATGGCAGGACGCATCCATCGGAGTTCCTCAGCATCTACACCATCGCGGTGCAAGCTGCGGGGGGACGAGACGACAAAATCCTCGCCAACTACTTCCCACTGGTACTCAAGCCCAATGTCAGATCTTGGCTCATGCACTTACCGGACAGCTCCATATCCTCTTGGGCAGATCTATGCCATCAGTTTGTCGGCGCCTTCACAGGCGGCCACAAGCCTCATGGCCAAGAGAGCGATCTTCATCCGCCGCCTGTAAGGAAGGAGAGTCACCGCAAGTTCATTCAGAGATTCAGCCGTGTGCACTACAACATCCCGTATGTCCACCCCGCCGCTGGTGATCAGCTGCTCCATCAAAACGTGCGGAACCGCAGGATGAAGGAAGAGATGGCGATGTGCAAAGTCAAGGACGTAAGTGAGCTGTATGCTCTAGCCGACAAGTGTGCATGTGCCGAGGAAGGAGGAGACTCTGAGAGAATATGTAAGGATCTCGATAGTGAGGAGACCGCCATGCGAAGAAGAGCCGCGACGGAACAACAGAGGAAGAAGATCAAAGAGGTGCTAGTTGTCGAGCAGTCCGCAACGGTGGTGCCGCCAAGAAAGCTAAAGTTGGTGGCTCCGGCAAGGAGGTTGCCGCTGGCCCCAACTGCCAGCCTGTGGCGGCAGCCGACAAGCAGGACAGCTCCAACAAACAGTACTGCAAGATCCACCGTACCAAGGGCCATGACCTCCAGAGCTGCAAGAAGGTCGAGTAGCTTATTGAACAGCAGAAGGCTGAGTACGAGCGGCGCGACAAGGAGAAGGCCAACGAAGGTGCTGGGGGAGTTAGCAAGAAGCGACCCGGCCGGGGAGGACGCCGCGGCAAGGCCAAGCAGCGGCAAGGAGACAGACCTCCCCGCGGCCGCGACAAGGATGAGGACGATGACGACGATGAAGATATGGAAGACGACGAGACCGATGAGCATGAGTTTCAGAAAGCCACAGAGGTCCTCTTCGTTGACGGCGGTGCTTCTCTGCATACTTCACACCGCCAACTCAAGCAAAGGATGCGGAAGTTAATGCAGCAGTAACCATCCAAGAATCACGCAAGCCTCGAAATGGTCCAAAGACGCCTATCATCTTTGATATTGAGGACCACCCTGATCGCATAGTTGCGGTCGGGTGCTTGCCGATGTTGGTCTCACCAACCATCCGCAACCTCAAGGTCACCAAGATGCTAGTTGACGGGCGGGCCGGCTTAACCTGATCTCCTCCGCGTGCTCCGTAAACTTCAGATCCCCGACAGCGAGCTCAAGAGACCGCACATTCCAAGGAATCAATCCGGAAGGAGCAAGTCAAGGGGAAGATCACGCTGTCGGTAACATTTGGCAAAGGAACTAAACTTCAGGATCGAGAGGGTCACGCTCGACGTTGCTGATTTTCCATTGCCTTACAATGGGATACTTGGCCGCCCAAAGACTCGCCAAGTTCATGGCAGCCTCTCATTATGCATACAACTTGCTCAAGATGCCAGGTCCGATAAGTGTCATTTCTGTCCATGGCGACAAGAAGGATGCTCTTATCTGCGCCGACAAGATTTACCGGAGGCAGCAGCTGCAACAGATAGCAAATCACTTGTCACTGAAGCTCCCGGGGAAGAAGAAGACCAAGTCCGCAAGAGCTCGATGCTCACTCCGCAAACGCACTCTCGAGTGCTGCGCCACCGCCGAGGACGCACCATCGAGCTCCACCGCAAGTGCAAGAAGACGATGGCAGCTCCACCAAGACCAAGAAGGTGCCCGCCAGGAGGACGGCACCGGTGGTACCTTCACCATCAGTGCCACTCTCGACCCTAAATAGGAAGGCGCGCTCGTTGCTTTCCTGCGGGCGAACGTCGACGTGTTTGCATGGCAACCGTCTGACATCCCCGGTGTTCCCAGGAAAGTAATTGAGCATCACCTAGCTGTCTGTCCTCATGCGCGGCCCGTCAAGCAGAAAGTCAGGAAGCAGGCAGTGGAGCGCCAAGAGTTCATTGCAGAAGAGATCAAGAAACTGGAAGCAGCAGGCCTTGTCAGAGGAGTGCTCCATCCTACGTGGTTGGCCAATCCTGTAGTTGTGCGCAAGGCAAATGGGAAATGGAGACTTTGTATCGACTTCACAGATGTTAATAAAGCTTGTCCCAAAGACCCATTTCCTTGCCGCCAAGATCGACCAGATTGTTGACTCCACGGCTGGATGTGATTTGCTTTCATTTCTTGATGCATACTCGTGATATCATCAGATCTTCATGGCGAAGAGGATGAAGAGAAACCGCATTCATCACCCCATGTGGCACATATCGCTTTGTACGGATGCCTTTGGGCTAAAGAATGCTGGTTCAACGCTTGCAAGAGTAGTCCATGACGCTTTTGAGCCTCAAATGCACGTAAATGTAGAAGCCTACATGGATGACATAGTGGTCAAGAGCAAGGACAAAGCAACTCGTTCAAGATTTAGATGAGACCTTTGCAAATCTGCGAAGATCAACCTCAAGCTCAACCCCGAGAAGTGCGTGTTCGAGTCCCTTCCGCAAGCTTCTCGGTTCTTCGTGGTCTCAGCGGGAATTGAAGCCAATCCGACAAGATCAAGGCCATTGAGCAGATTGAAGCACCAAAGCGCCAAGGATGTACGAAGACTTGCCGGTTGCGTGGCTGCTCTCAGAGGTTTATCTCTAGGTCTGCTGAACGCGCCTCGCCATTTTTCAAGATTTTGAAAAGGCAGGTCCAATGAAATGGACTCGGCGGAGGCTGCGCTGCAGACTTAAAGAGGTACCTGTCCTCCACTCAATATTTGTCGCACCTAAGCCACAAGAGAAGTTGCTGTATATAGCGGCAACCAATCAAGTGGTTAGTGCTGCGTTAGTAGCGGAAAGGGAGGCGATGATGAGCCGGCAACCAAGGCAGATGCATCCAAAGGACAAGGGGGGCTTCACCGGCAAGCTCGTCCCGATAAGGATGGATCTGCCAGCGCGCGAGAAGATACAGAAAAGGATGGTGCAGCGCCAGTTTACTTTGTCGGCCCTTCTGCAGGGGCTAGGTCAAGGTACTGGTGTGCAGAAATTGCTTTTCGGCCTCCTCATGGCCTCGAGAAAGCTGCGTTATTACTTCCAAGCACATGAGATAACAGTCATCACTCGCTTTCCCCTGAAGAGAATATTGCAAAATCCAGAAGCAATAGGCAGGATTGTCGAGTGGGCACTGGAATTGTCAAGCTTTGGCCTCAAGTTTGAAAGCACTTCAACTATCCAAAGCAGAGCATTGGCAGAGTTCATAGCAGAATGGACGCCAACACAAGACGAAGAAATTCCAGAGATGAGCATCCCCGTCAACGAGGCAAGCAAAGAGTGGCTGATGTACTTTGATGGTGCCTTCTCGCTGCAAGGCGCCGGTGCGGGCGTGCTGCTTGTCGCGCCCACCGAAGAGCACCTCAAGTACATAGTCCAAATGCACTTTCCCAAGGAGCAAGCAAAAAACAATACTGCAGAGTACGAAGGTTTGCTTGCCGGTCTCAGAATCGTGGTAGACCTTGGGATCAAGAAGCTCATTGTCAGGGGTGACTCGCAGCTTGTCGTCCGCCAAGTAAACAAAGATTATCAGAGTCCGTTGATGGAAGCCTACGTTGATGAAGTGAGAAAGCTAGAAGAGCACTTTGACGGCCCGCAGATGGAACATGTTCCAAGAGCTCGTAATGATATTGCCGATGGCTCGCCAAAGTGCGCCAGACTCAAGTTACCTGTGGAACCAGGGATTTTTGTGCTCAAGCTGACTCAACCGATCGTAACGCCATCAACTGGACAGAACAAGAAAAGGAAGTTGATTTCGGTGACTATTTCCGCCGAGCTCCCGAAGCCGCCGCCAAGGTCCCCAAGTTCAACACCAAAATGCCGAGGAGCAGTCTGCTCGACAAGCCCTAGGGTTTGTTTCAAGCTGCACGCCCCGACAAGTTTTGCTCCGCAAGCTTGCCGGGAACATCAAGCTCCGCCGAGCCGCAGGTTCTGCCAGAAGCGGATGTTCCCACATCAAGATATGTGCCTTTAGTCCTTGTTGTCGAGCCACAAGCTCCAAAGATGGGCACAAGAGATTGTCCATTTCCTTTAGACAGAGAACTTCCCAAGAGCTAGAAGAAGCGGAAAGAGTAGCCCGCAGTCAAGTATGTACCAGTTTGTCGACAAGACGCTGTATGTAAGAAGACTCAACGGTGTGAAATTGAAGTGTATACACCGGAAGATGGATGTGTTGTTGGTGGAGATACACGGAGGCATATGTGGTCACCACATTGGCGCAAGAGCACTTGCCGCAAAGCTTTTCGCAAGGTTTCTTCCGCCGACAGCCCTCCAGATGCAACTTTACAAGTAACCAAGTGTGAAGCGTGCTGGCCCATTCCAAGCAGATACACCAGCCAGCTCAAGCTCTCCAGACGATCCCTTTATCCCGCCATTTTCGTCCTGGGGCTCGACATCCTCGCCCCTTTCCCGAAGTTGTCGGGGCTTTGAGTACTTGTACGCTGTAATCGACAAGTTCACAAAGTGGCCGAAAGTGGAAGCAAGGAGGAAGGTGACAGACAACCAGCAATCAAGTTCTTCAGTCGATTGTTTGCCGCTTTGGAATTCCTAACAGATCATCACCGACAATGGCACACACCACGAGTCGCACCTTCATGCACTACGCCCAAGATCTTGGCGCCAAGGTATGTTTCGCTTCGTTGCTCATCCGAGAAGCAACGGTCAAGCGGAGAGGGCAAATGCTGAAGTGCTGCGGGGCTCAAGACCAGACTTTCGACAGTGCTGCACAAGTGCGGAAGAAATCGGATTGAGGAGCTGCCGGGTTCTTTGGTCGATCAGACGACGCCAAATCGAGCCACCGCCGCACACCTTCGCCTAGTCTATGGAGCAGAGGCAGTTCTCCCCACGGAACTCAGATACGGTCACCTCGAGTACTCGCTATGATGAGTTTGAGCAAGAGCAGCTGCGACAAGATGACGCGCTGCTCCTTGAGGAGGACCGCCTTCAGCCGCAGACGAGCTGCTCGTTACCAGAAGCTTTGCGCCGCTACCATAGCCGCAGAGTTAGTGCCGAAGCCTCGAGGAAGGCGACCTTGTTCTTCGCCGCTCAGTCCGCCAAGAATTCCAACAAGTTGATGCCAAGTGGAAGGCCCTTATCGGGTGAAACGAGTCACTAGGCCCGGCGTTGTCCGCCGAGACCAAGATGGCATTCCGTGAGCAACTCTCGAACATTGAACATCTTCGTAAGTTTCACTCAGAGGGCGCGGTTGTCGGAACCTGTTCCGCAACCACCTTTTGTACAAGTCTTGCCGATGTTGCATGTAATCCTTTGTACAAAGCCGGGCGCAGACCCTGCATAAGTAAAGTTCATGTGTTTCGCACAACTTGTCAATTTCATGCTTTAATAATTTTATTGCATGTTTTATCTCGATGCTTTGTGCAGCACCTACACCCGTAGCAATAACGAGCCACAAGGCTCCATAACTTTATTTTCTTCTTCTTTCTCAAAGAAAGGAAGGTTCCTCGCACACAAGTTAGCCAGGGGAAGGAGAAGATAATGCCGTGGACCAAGTGTTGCTCGAGGAAGTTTCACCTTATCGGAAGCAAACGATGTAAAAGCTAAGTTGCCAAAATTTTGAGCAATCAGTTTTAAATCTTAAGTTATCTTCCTCGAACGATAGTACTTTGTATGGAAAACTCAGGCACGGAGGAACTAACTCAGTAGCTGGTCGCGCCTTACTTTGTTTCGAGTCCGCTCAACAACTTAAGTGAGCTGCAACTAGTTGCGATAAGGTTGTTTGTCGGAAGCGGCACCGCCAAAGAAGGCTGCCGACGTTCCGCACTCAGCGCCATGCAAAGGTGCCCGCCGACAAGTTCCCTAAAAGCGTAGGGGCACAAACATACAAAGGAAGGAATCAAGTAAAGGAAATAACATTGCAATCATTGCCTAAGATAGAGTTATATTACAAAATAGCTTGTCGCAGATCTAATAAATTGTTCTCCTAAACATGATCAGCAATGACAAGGAAAGATAAAATTGGCGGCCTAATCTACGCGGGTCGCCATCAACCTGCTTGATCTTGCCCACCTTGTCCACAATGGGTGCGATAAGGGCTTTGAGCGCCCACGCCGGCATCCGCGGCAAGGATCCGAGGACGCCGCTGAGGTTGAGGCCTGGATTGCGGAAGGCCACCTTCATCAACACCTTCCGAGAGCTCCCGCACGATCCGGGCGCGATTCTCGGCCAGCTGCTTCGGGATCTCTTCCCGAGTCGCTGGAGAGCCGCTATCACGCTCTTGAGGAACAAGCTGAGCTTGGCGCCGGGTTGGTGGCGCTGCCGGAGGAGTACCCGAGATCCACCATCCCAGCTCCGCGCCTCCTTGTCGATGGCGGCGGCGATATTCACAAGACCTTCAGTCCAAAGGCTCCACATTCTCCTCGAAGGTGCTCTGGCGGCGGTAGCACTTGCCAAGAGCGCCTCGTCGGCCTTGATCTTCCAACAGCCCACCTCCCGCCCTTTGGCGCCATCCAAAGATCTCGATCGTGGTGGTCAGCCAGCTCAAGATCTGCTTTGGAGTCCTTGGCGGTGCTGAGCCTTTGCTCCTCTCGGCGAGACGGCCCCGCAGCTCGCCAAGAGTGTAGGCGCCCTTCTCGCTGCAGTGCTTGAGTGCAGCAAGCTCCTGGCCGCTTTTCCGAGATTAGCTTCCAGCTGCGCCACCTTCGCCTCCAACTCTTTCTTAGCGGCCTCGCAGCTGCGGCAGCATCTTTGCTTCCTTAAGAGCCCCGCCAAGTGATTCCTCACATGACAAGCTCCTCCTCGTGGCTGTCAAGGTTGATCTTCCGCGCGCCAGCCGCCTTCCTCGCGGATAGCTTCTCGGCAGCGAGCCTCTGCTGCTCTTCAACCTCTGCCTTCGAGGATGAAGGCTTTGCGCTACTCAACAATTTGCTCCCGCCTCCTCCGCCAAGGACCGGAGAGCTTCCGATTGACTCCGGAGCTCCTCCGCATGCTTCTATGTGTCCGCTTCCCGCTTTCATGACAAGCGCTTCCGACTCCAACTTGGCTTGTCGGGCGCGGTAGAGCGACAACAGCTTCTTTTCAAGAAATGCTCCTCCTCGACTTCGCCATTGCTGCTGCTTGCTGGGCCCACCTGTCAGCCTCAGCTGAGGCGAGCAGCTCTCCGTCAAGGTCTCTCCTTCGATCGGCTCACCGGAGCTCGAGGCCCAGGGAGCTTGATGAAGATGCCATCGCCGCCTTCGATAGGCGCTGGCTGGGGCTCTTCGAGCTCGACGCTGCACCAAAGGCGGAGGGATCGGCGGTCGGCATAGCGCTCGGCGCCCTGCGGCCTCGTGGTCGCCAAGACGATCGCTGCACCTCGCCAGCCTTTTGCGGGCGGCAGCCTTGGCGGCCTCTTCACGGCGGACCCATCGGCCCCATCCTCTTCCTCCATGGGGGCGACGCCATCGTTGCCGCTTCCTCCTCGGGCGACCTCGGTCTCCATCGGCTCAGCAGCGGATGGATCTGACGACTTAAAAAGAAAGAACAGTCAAGCAAATGTTCAAAAGAAAACAGAAGAAAAAGAGCCCAAGGGAAATTTTCACGCAAGAGGATTACCTGCAATGGGATCTGCAGCCATGGTCTCACCACCGGAGGATCATCGGTGCTGTCCTCGCCGGAGAAGTCTCCTTGCCGGAGAACGCCCTTGCCGGAGAATTCTCCCTTGGCGGCGTAGTCGAAGCAGTGGAATTTCGAGCGGCTTCCGGCACTCCTGATGAGGCTGCTCGCTTCCTACACAAACCAACAATGATATCAACAAAGAAGGAGCACCCATGCACACCTAACAAAGAAGAAGTAAACCGATACTTACGTTGGGGGCCAGCTGGGGCTGCTTTGAGGAAGTGTTGCCGGTCCGCAAGGGGGTCTCAGACGTGCCTCCTGTTGTAACGGGGATCATCTTCGATGACAACCACCGGGTCTTGGCTTCTTCGACGCTTCTCCGGCCAAAGGCCCCGAGAAGGAAAGAGTTCAAATGAAGCAAATCGAGATACAAGACGAAGCAACAAAATTGAAGAAATACAAGGACAATATAGAAGCTACTCTTCTTCTTCCTCGCCGGAGCTGAGCGCGAGAGATCAAATTCGCCTCGCCCCGGTGCGACGAGGCGGAGGAGTGGTTCCCTTGACCGCTTGGCGGGGGTGGCACCGGTGGCCTGGGAGGGTCCCGCCTCAGTTGTCGCAGCAGTGTGGGAGGATCCGGGTCACGACAATCTTCAATCTAGCATCTTCCGGCGCCAAGTTGTTCCAATCGCTGTCCAAGCACTATTGGAGTTTGCGCGCCAGTGAAGGGCTGTGGGTTCTCCTCAATGATCCAACACCAATCGCTCTCCACTCCTCCCACTTGCTGCGGAGCTCTCCTTCCAGATAGGCTTTTTCTTGCCGATCCTTGAGATCCAAGCAATCCTCCGCAAGTGGCTCTCTCTCTTGACGCTGGGCATGAAGAAGTGGCGGAAGAGGGCTACGCTTGGGTGGATTCCGACAAAGTTTTCGCAAAGGTGTGCGAAAACTGCCATGGTCGACAGCATTGGGGGTGAAATCAAGGAGGCGGCCCGAGGTGTTCATAATGTCGCAGAAAAAATTAGAGAAGGGCGGGCAGAGCCCGCAATAGAAGAAAAGCGCCAAGAAGGGATACCCAGTTGGGGCTAGTTCGAGGCAGCAGCCGGGAGTACCTTCGCGCTGGATGCGCCTGCCTCCGCCGACTGCATGTAGTAGTTCTCCTCAGCTCCCTCGCCGAGCTGGGGGAGACGCCTGGCCTTTCGCAGAAGGCCATGAAGCCGCCAAGATCGGCCGACTTCACGCCTTTCCCCTTATCGGCTTTCGGAGCCATGGCGGAGGTGGTGGAGGAGACCGACGGCGTTGATGGCGCTGGTGGCGATGGGGGGCGGAGCGCTGCTCTCTTCAGACCAGAGAAGAAGGAGGGAGCGGCGGTGGCTTTCGAGATTAGACAGCAAATGGCAAGGTGGGCGACCTGCCCCTGTTTCCCCTGCTTATAAGGAGGGAGAGGGGGCGGACGTTCCGCTTTTCCAAATAAAGAAACCCCCCATGATCTCTCCCACGACGCCACGTTCGACGGTGCTGCTGCTCGTGGGGACGTGGTGGGACCGGAGCAAGTTACGGCGTGATCTAGGCCACAAGTGACTGCAGATCTGCTTTCCCTGGCCCAACAAAGGCTCGGCACTGTGTGGCCCAGCCCGGGGCTCTGCCGGTGTACTAGAGTAGGGGTACCCTAGTATCCCAAACTCGCAGCACGGCAGCGTTGCAGTGACCTCGCGGCAAGGCTTGCCTGGTGATCGCCAAGGTCCTCCGCGTTCCTTTGGAGCCATTCAAGAACAAAGTATTTAAGCCAAGGAGATAAGGCCCCTGCAAGAGGAGCTTGCCGGAAGGCCACTCAAGACACGCAGAAGACAAGACCCCGCAAGAGGAGCTTGCCGGAAGGCTCGTGAGCGACAAGCTCCGAACGCGACAAGGATTCAGCTGCGGCAAGGCGCTTGCCGCGACAGCAACCACTCTTCATCTCCGCCCAGCTCATCCACCAACGTGTCGCCATGGGACCATTCCAGCGCCGCGTGTCAAGAGGTCAGGCGCCACCGGAGAGCAGCGGTAAGCGGCGCCGACAAGAGTGCCATCATGGCAAGCGGTGGCGCCCCGACGGTCCCTCACAGATCGCTTAGTCGACAAGGACGGGCATTTAATGCTTTTGTCCCTTGCCGTCGAGTTAGGTAGAATACACTGCATAAGTAGCTGTACCAACCGCAACTCATTTTTCCCTCTTTTCCTCGCTTCACGCTACACCTGTTGGTGACCCCTTGAGCATATAAAAGGAGGCCCATGCGCAACGTAGAGGGGGTTCGACTCATTCTAAACCAGAGACACTTATGCTAGGTCTTGTAGCTCCCATAGCCCTCTAGCAAGAACACAATACAATCAGACAAGGAGCAGTAGGAGTATTATCTCTCCGAGAGCTCCGGCTGGGTAAACTGCTCGTGCTTCGCCGATCTCGCTTCTTCGGCGCTCTCCGCCTCCACCAACCAAAGGGACTTGGCCCGCCGTCCCATAGGTGTTCGTGGGTTCGATCAGCCCTGCCGGTGTACTAGAGTAGGGTACCCTAGTATCCCGAACTCGCAGTAAGGGGCAGTTGCAGCACCTCGCTGCAAGGCTTGCCCGGTGATCGCCAAGGTCCTCCGCGTTCCTTTGGAGCCATTCAAGAACAAAGTATTTAAGCCAAGGAGACAAGGTCCCGCAAGAGGAGCTTGCCGAAGGCCACTCAAGACACGCAGAAGACAAGACCCGACAAGAGGAGCTTGCCGAAGGCTCGGTGAGCGACAAGCTTCCGAACGCGACAAGGATTCAGCCACTGCAAGGCGCTTGCGCGCAGGCAACCACTCTTCATCTCCGCCCAGCTCATCCACCAACGTGTCGCCATGGGACCATTCCAGCGCTGCTGTCAAGAGGTCAGGCGCCAGCCGGAGAGCAGCGGTAAGCGGCGCCGACAAGAGTGCCATCGTGGCAAGCGGTGGCGCCCCGACGGTCCCTGTTGCCTGCTTAGGCGACATGGACGGGCATTTAATGCTTTTGTCCCTTGCCGTCGAGTTAGGTAGAATACACCGTACAAGTAGCTGTACCAACCGCAACTCATTTTTCCCTCTTTGCCCTCGCTTCACGCTACACCTGTTGGTGACCCCTTGAGCATATAAAAGGAGGCCCATGCGCAACGAGAGGGGGGTTCACTCATTCAAACCGTAGACACTCATACTAGGTATTGTAGCTCCCATAGCTCTCTAGCAAGAACACAATACAATCGCATAAGCAGCAGAAGGAGTATTATCTCCGGAGAGCTCCGGCTGGGTAAACTACTCGTGTGTCACCGATCTGCTTCTTCAGGCGACCTCCGCCTCACCGAACCGAAGGGGCTCGTCCGCCGTCCCATAGGTGTTCGTGGGTTACGATCAGCTTCCCGACATCTTTGGCGCGCCAGTAGGGCGCGTGGCTGTGTGAACCTGATCCGCGCTCACACGAGCAACATCTTCATCATCTTCATCGAGATGCCACCAAGAAGAAGGCTTCGCGGCAGCGAGCTGCCCACGCCGATCCCGCCACCACCGGAGCAAACGGGTGGCGGGTAGACGCCGCGAAGAACGGGCGCCGACGAGGGAGCTCATGACGCTGCCAAGTCCAAGGACAAGGCCACGCAGACCTCGACGCTCAGACACGCACCGCGCCATCTCAGAGGCGCGGACCGACAGCGCCATGGTATTCATAGTACCATACGCCGCTGGATCAAGACCGAGCTGGAGGATCGCGAGGCCCTCAAGACCAGCGCAGGCACGCCAGCATGCCGGCACGAAGCGGGTACGGTCGCTCGACGGGATGCTGCCCTTCTAACATAGTTAGAAGTCCGAGCATATCCCGCCTCGCACTGCTCACCATTGCCACCCACCACTCCAGCGGAAGCCTTGGCGAGAGCTCAATCGCTTCCTAGACTACCATCCAACAGCCGACAAGGTCGATTTAATGGAGGGCCACCATCCGAGTCTCATCGGCTTTGCTAACGGCGACGCCCGCGGCAACCAACTATATTGCTGCCGCGCACGACGACAAAGGCACGAGCCGGTGGCGACGAAACCTGTGGGGGTGCAACCACCATGCACTCTCCACCCCGAAGGCCAAGATCACCAACTCGTCGGATCCACCTCGACAGCGACTCCACCGCGTCATCGGATCCACGAGCTCGCCGTGATCAGCGCCAAGTTCTTCAGGAACGGCAACAAGAAGACGCTCGAACTCGCATCGAGCGCCGAAGAGAAGCGTGACGTCAATCCGACCAGCGCGCTGGGCCCTCTGTCGATATGCATGCGCCAGGGGAACCAGCGACTTGTCAGACGCGTAGGTTGCCCCGCGCTCACTCGTGAGCTGCGGCAAGTCCGTGGCCCAAAGAAGAAGAATTTCTGCCGACGTGCTGAGAAGTACGATGGCAGGACGATCCGTCGGAGTTCCTCAAAGATCTACACCATCGCGTGCAAGCTGCGGGGACGAGACGACAAAATCCTCGCCAACTACTTCCCACCGGTACTCAAGCCCAATGTCGATCTTGGCTCATGCACTTGCCGGACAGCTCCATATCCTCTTGGGCAGATCTATGCCATCAGTTTATCGGCGCCTTCACAGCGCCACAAGCCTCATGGCCAAGAGAGCGATCTTCATCTGCCGCCTGTAAGGAAGGAGAGTCCCCGCGCAAGTTCATTCAGAGATTCAGCCGTGTGCACTACAACATCCCGTATGTCCACCCCGCCAAGGTGATCAGCGCTGCTCCATCAAAACGCAAGGAACCGCAGGATGAGGGAAGAGATGGCGATGTGCAAAGTCAAGGACATAAGTGAGCTGTATGCTCTGGCCGACAAGTGTGCACGTGCTGAGGAAGGGAGGAGACTCCCAGGAGAGAATACAGAAGCAGGATCTGATAGTGAGGAGACCGCCCCGGCGAAGAAGAGCCGGCGACGGAACAACAGAAGGAAGAAGAGCAAAGAGGTGCTAGTTGTCGAGCAGTCCGGCAACGGTGGTGCCGCCAAGAAAGCTAAAGTTGGTGGCTCCGGCAAGGAGGTTGCCGCAGGCCCCGACTGCCAGCCTGTGGCGGCCGCCGACAAGCAGGACAGCTCCAACAAACAGTACTGCAAGATCCACCGTACCAAGGGCCATGACCTCCAGAGCTGCAAGAAGGTCGAGCAGCTTATTGAACAGCAGAAGGCTGAGTACGAGCGGCACAACAAGGAGAAGGCCAAGGAAGGTGCTGGGGGAGTTAGCAAGAAGCGACCCGGCCGGGGAGGACGCCGCGGCAAGGCCAAGCAGCGGCAAGGAGACAGACTCTCCAGCGCCGCGACAAGGATGAGGACGACGACGACGATGAAGATATGGAAGATGACGAGACCGATGAGCAGGAGTTTCAGAAAGCCACAGAGGTCCTCTCATGTTGACGGCGGTGCTTCTCAAGATACTTCACACCGCCAACTCAAGCAAAGGATGCGGAAGTTAATGCAGCAGAACCATCCAAGAATCACGCAAGCCTTTGAAATGGTCCAAGACGCCTATCATCTTTGATATTGAGGACCACCCTGATCGCATAATCTGCGGTCGGGTGCTTGCCGATGTTGGTCTCACCAACCATCCGCAACCTCAAGGTCACCAAGATGCTAGTTGACGGTGGGGCGGCTTAACCTGATCTCCTCCGCGGTGCTCCGTAAACTTCAGTCCCGACAACGAGCTCAAGAGACCGCACATTCCAAGGAATCAATCCGGGAAGGAGCAAGTCAAGGGGAAGATCACGCTGCCGTAACATTTGGCAGTGAACTAAACTTCAGGATCGAGAGGGTCACGCTCGACGTTGTTGATTTTCCATTGCCTTACAATGGGATACTTGGTCGCCCAAAGACTCGCCAAGTTCATGGCAGCCTCTCATTATGCATACAATTTGCTCAAGATGCCAGGTCCGATAAGTGTCATTTCTGTCCATGGCGACAAGAAGGATGCTCTTATCTGCGCCGACAAGATTTATCGGAGGCAGCAGCTGCAACAGATAGCAAATCACTTGCCACTGAAGCTCCGGGGAAGAAGAAGACCAAGTCCGCAAGAGCTCGATGCTCACTCCGCAAGCGCACCTCCTCGAGTGTTGCGCTACCGCCGAGGACGCACCATCGAGCTCCACCGCAAGTGCAAGAAGACGATGGCAGCTCCACCAAGACCAAGAAGGTGCCCGCCAGGAGGACGGCACCGGTGGTACCTTCACCATCGCTGCCACTCTCGACCCTAAATAGGAAGGCGCGCTGTTGCTTTCCTGCGGCGAACGCCGACGTGTTTGCATGGCAACCGCCCGACATCCCCGTGTTCCTGTGAAAGTAATTGAGCATCACCTAGCTGTCTGTCCTCATCGCGCGCCCTTCAAGCGTAAAGTCGAAGCGTGCAAAGGAGCGCCAAGAGTTCATTGCGTAAGAGATCAAGAAATTGGAAGCAGCAGGCCTTGTCGAGGAGTGTTCCATCCTACGTGGTTGGCCAATCCTCAGTAGTTGTAAGTAAGGCAAATGGGAAATGGAGACTTTGTATCGACTTCACGATGTTAATAAAGCTTGTCCCAAAGACCCATTTCCCTTGCCGCGATCGACCAGATTGTTGACTCCACGGCTGGATGTGATTTGCTTTCATTTCTTGATGCATACTCAGGATATCATCAAATCTTCATGGCGAAAGAGGATGAAGAGAAACCGCATTCATCACCCCATGTGGCACATACTGCTTTGTACGGATGCCTTTTGGGCTAAAGAATGCTGGTTCAACGCTTGCAAGAGTAGTCCATGACGCTTTTGAGCCGCAAATGCACGTAAATGTAGAAGCCTACATGGATGACATAGTGGTCAAGAGCAAGGACAAAGCAACTCTGGTTCAAGATTTAGATGAGACCTTTGCAAATCTGCGCAAGATCAACCTCAAGCTCAACCCCGAGAAGTGCGTGTTCGAGTCCCTTCCGCAAGCTTCTCGGTTCTTCGTGTCTCAGCGGGAATTGAAGCCAATCCCGACAAGATCAAGGCCATTGAGCAGATTGAAGCACCAAAGCGCGCCAAGGATGTACGAAGACTTGCGGTTGCGTGGCTGCTCTCAAGCAGGTTTATCTCTAGGTCTGCTGAACGCGCCGCCATTTTTCAAGATTTTGAAAAGGCAGGTCCAATGAAATGGACTCGGCGGAGGCTGCGCTGCAGGACTTAAAGAGGTACCTGTCCTCCACTCCAATACTTGTCGCACCTAAGCCACAAGAGAAGTTGCTGCTGTATATAGCGGCAACCAATCAAGTGGTTAGTGCTGCGTTAGTAGCGGAAAGGGAGGCGATGATGAGCCGGCAACCAAGGCGAGATGCATCCAGCGACAAGCGGGGGCTTCACCGCAAGCTCGTCCCGACAAGGATGGATCAAGCAGCGCAGCGAGAAGATACGAAAAAGGATGGTGCAGCGCCCAGTTTACTTTGTCGGTTCCTTCTGCAGGGGCTAGGTCAAGGTACTACGTGTGCAGAAATTGCTTTTCGCCTCCTCATGGCCTCGAGAAAGCTGCGCCATTACTTCCAAGCACATGAGATAACAATCGCCACCGCTTTCCCAGAGAATATTGCAAAATCCAGAAGCAACGGGCAGGATTGTCGTGTGGGCACTGGAATTGTCAAGCTTTGGCCTCAAGTTTGAAAGCACTTCAACTATCCAAAGCAGAGCATTGGCAGAGTTCATAGCAGAATGGACGCCAACACAAGACGAAGAAATTCCAGAGATGAGCATCCCCGTCAACGAGGCAAGCAAAGAGTGGCTGATGTACTTTGATGGTGCCTTCTCGCTGCAAGGCGCCGGTGCGGGCGTGCTGCTTGTCGCGCCCACCGGAGAGCACCTCAAGTACATAGTCCAAATGCACTTTCCCAAGGAGCAAGCAACAAACAATACTGCAGAGTATGAAGGTTTGCTTGCCGGTCTCAGAATCGCAGTAGACCTTGGGATCAAGAAGCTCATTGTCAGGGGTGACTCGCAGCTTGTCGTCCGCCAAGTAAACAAAGATTATCAGAGTCCGTTGATGGAAGCCTACGTTGATGAAGTGAGAAAGCTAGAAGAGCACTTTGACGGCCTGCAGATGGAACATGTTCCAAGAGCTCGTAATGATATTGCCGATGGCTCACAAAGTGCGCCAGACTCAAGTAACCTGTGGAACCAGGGATTTTGTGCTCAAGCTGACTCAACCGATCATAACGCCATCAATCGGACAGAACAAGAAAAGGAAGTTGATTTCGGTGACTATTTCCGCCGAGCTCCCGAAGCCGCCGCCAAAGGTCCCCAAGTTCAACACCAAAAATGATGAGGAGCAGTCTGCTCCGACAAGCCCTAGGGTTTGTTTCGTTGAAGCAGATGCTCCCGACAAGTTTTGCTCCGGCAAGCTTGCTGGGGAACATCAAGCTCCCGCCGAGCCGCAGGTTCTTGCCGTAGAAGCGGATGTTCCCACAGCAGTATATGTGCCTTTAGTCCTTGTTGTCGAGCCACAAACTCCAGCATGGGCACAACAGATTGTCCATTTCCTTCAGACAGGAGAACTTCCCGAAGAGCTAGAAGAAGCGGAAAGAGTAGCCCGACAGTCAAGTATGTACCAGTTTGTCGACAAGACGCTGCATGTAAGAAGACTCAACGGTGTGAAATTGAAGTGTATTCACCGGAAGATGGATGAAAGCTGTTGGCGGAGATACACGGAGGCATATGTGGTCACCACATTGGCGCAAAGAGCACTTGCCGCAAAGCTTTCCGGCAAGGTTTCTTCCGCCGACAGCCCTCCGTGATGCAACGCACAAGTAACCAAGTGTGAAGCGTGCGGGCCCATTCCAAGCAGATACACCAGCCAGCTCAAGCTCTCCAGACGATCCCTTTATCCTGGCCATTTTCGTCTGGGGCTCGACATCCTTGGCCCCTTTCCCGAGCTGTCGGGGATTTGAGTACTTGTACGCTGTAATTGACAAGTTCACAAAGTGGCGGAAGTGGAAGCAATGAGGAAGGTGACAAAGACAACAAGATCAAGTTGTTCAGGTCGATTGTTTGCCGTTTTGGAATTCCTAACAGGATCATCACCGACAACGGCACACAATTCACGAGTCGCACCTTCATGCAGTATGTCCAAGATCTTGGCGCCAAGGTCTGTTTCGCTTCTGTTGCTCATCCGAGAAGCAACGGTCAAGCGGAGAGGGCAAATGCTGAAGTGCTGCATGGGCTCAAGACCAGGACTTTCGACAGGCTGCACAAGTGCGGAAGAAACTGGATTGAGGAGCTGCCGGTGGTTCTTTGGTCAATCAGGACGACGCCAAATCAAGCCACTGGCCAGACACCTTTCGCTCTAGTCTATGGAGCAGAGGCAGTTCTCCCCATGGAACTCGTATACAGGTCACCTCGAGTACTCGCTTATGATGAGCTTGAGCAAGAGCAGCTGCGACAAGATGACGCGCTGCTCCTTGAGGAGGACCGTCTTCAGGCCGCTGTACGAGCTGCTCGTTACCAGCAAGCTTTGTGTCGCTACCATAGCCGCAGAGTTAGTGCCAGAAGCCTCGAGGAAGGCGACCTTGTTCTTCGGCGCGTTCAGTCCGCCAAGAATTCCAACAAGTTGACGCCGAAGTGGGAAGGCCCTTATCGGGTGAAACGAGTCACTAGGCCTGGCGCTATCCGCCTCGAGACCGAAGATGGCATTTCGGTGAGCAACTCCTGGAACATTGAACATCTTCGTAAGTTTTACCCGTAGGGCGCGGTTGCTGGAACCTGTTCCGGCAACCACCTTTTGTACAAGTCTTGCCGATGTTGCATGTAGTCCTTTGTACAAAGCCGGGTGCAGACCCCGTGCATAAGTAAAGTTCATGTGTTTCGCACAACTTGTCAATTTCATGCTTTAATAATTTTATTGCATGTTTTATCTGACGCTTTGTGCAGCACCTACACCCGGTAAGCAATAACGAGCCACAAGGCTCCATAACTTTATTTTCTTCTTTCTTTTCTCAAAGAAAGGAAGGTTCCCTCGCACACAAGTTAGCCAGGGGAAGGAGAAGATAATGCCGTGGACCAAGTGTTGCTCGAGGAAGTTTCACCTTATCGAAGCAAACGATGTAAAAGCTAAGTTGCCAAAATTTTGAGCAATCAGTTTTAAATCTTTAAGTTATCTTCCTCGAATGATAGTACTTTGTATGGAAAACCTGCGCGGAGGAACCAACTCGTAGCTGGTCGCGCCTTACTTTGTTTCGAGTCCGCTCAACAACTTAAGTGAGCTGCAACTAGTTGCGACAAGGTTGCTTGTCGGAATGGCACCGCCAAGAGGCTGCCGACGTTCGCACTCAGCGCCATGCAAAGGTGCCAGCACGACAAGTTCCCTAAAAGCGTAGGGCACAAACATACAAAGGAAGGAATCAAGTAAAGGAAATAACATTGCAATCATTGCTGAAGATAGAATTATATTACAAAATAGCTAGTCGCAGATCTAATAAATTGTTCTCCTAAACATGATCAGAAGCGACAAGGGAAAGATAAAATTGGCGGCCTAATCTACGCGGTCGCCATCAACCCGCTTGATCTTGCCCACCTTGTCCACAATGGGTGCGACAAGGGCTTAGAGCGCCTCCATGTCGGCATCCGGCGGCAAGGATCTGAGGACGCCGTTGAGGTTGAGGCCTGGATTGCGGAAGGCCACCTTCATCAACACCTTCTGGAGAGCTCCCGCACATATCTGGTGCGATTCCTCGGCCAGCTGCTTCGGGATCTCTTCCCGGAGTCGCTGGAGAGCCGCCACCACCCTTGAGGAACAAGCTGAGCTTGGCGCTGGGTTGAGGCGCCGTCGGAGGAGTACCGAGATCCACCATCCCCAGCTCCGCTAGCTCCTTGTCGATGGCGGCGGCGATATTCACAAGACCTTCACCCGGTGCTCCACATTCTCCCCGAAGGTGCTCTGGCGGCGGTGGAACTCGCCAAGATGGCGCCTCGTCGGCCTTGATCTTCTCCAACAGGCCCACCTCCCGCTCCTTGGCGCCGTCCCAGCCCGCATCGTGGTGGTCAGCTTCAGCTCAAGATCTGCTTTGGAGTCCTTGGCGGCGCTGAGCTCCTTGCTCCTCTCGGCGAGACGGCCCTGCAGCTCGCCAAGAGTGTAGGCGTCCTTCTCGCGCTCGTGCTTGAGTGCAGCAAGCTCCTCGCCGCTCTTCTGGAGATTAGCTTCCAGCTGCGTCACCTTCGTCTCCAACTCTTTCCTGGTGGCCTCGACAACTGCGGCAGCATCTTTTGCTTCCTTAAGAGCCCCGCCAAGTGACTCCTCGCGCGCGACAAGCTCCTCCTCGTGGCTGTCAAGGTTGATCTTCCGCTGCGCCAGCTCGCCTTCCTGCGCGGATAGCTTCTCGGCAGCGAGCCTCTGCTGCTCTTCAACCTCTGCCTTCTCAAGGATGAAGGCTTTGCGCGCCTCAACAATTTGCTCCCGCTCCTCTGCCAAGGACCGGAGAGCTTCCTGATTGATTCCCCGGAGCTCCTCCGCACGCTTCTCTATGTCTGCTCCCGCCTTCACGACAAGCGCTTCCCGGGACTCCAACTTGGCTTGTCGGGCGCGGTAGAGCGACAGCAGCTGCTCCTCCTCAGACTCGCCACTGCTGCTGCTTGGCGCGTCCACCAGCGTCAGCCCAGCGGAGGCGAGCAGCTCTCCGTCAAGGTCTCTCCTTGACCAGCGCCTGAGCTCGAGGCCTGTGGAGCTTGATGAAGATGCCATCGCCGGCCTTCAGATAGGCGCCGGGCTGGGGCTCTTCGGAGCCTGACGCTGCACCAGTGGCGGAGGGAACGGCGGTCGGCGTAGCGCCTGGCGCTCCTGCGGCCTCAGGGTCGTCAATACGATCGCCAGACCCCTCGCCAGCCTTTGCGGCGGCAGCCTTGGCGACCTCTTCGCCGGCGGACCCATCGGCGCCAGCCTCTTCCTCCATCGGGGCGACGTCGTCAGTGTTGCCGCGCGCGTCCTCCTCGCCGGCGACCTCAGTCTCCATCGGCTCTGCAGCGGATGGATCTGACGACCAGAAAAAGAAAGAACAGTCAAGCAAATGTTCGAAAAGAAAAATAGAAGAAAAAGAGCCCAAGGGAAATTTTCACGCAAGAGGATTACCTGCAATGGGATCTGCAGCCATGGTCTCGACCACCGGAGGATCACTGGTGGTGTCCCTCGCCGGAGAAGTCTCCCTTGCCGGAGAACGCTCCCTTGCCGGAGAATTCTCCCTTGGCGGCGTAGTCGAAGCAGGTGGAATTTCGGGAGCGGCTTTCGGGCACTCCTGATGAGGCTGCTCTGCTCCTACACAAACCAACAGTCAGATATCAACAAAGAAGGAGCACCCATGCACACCTAACAGTAAGAAGTAAACCGTATACTTACGCTGGGGGCTGTGCTGGGGGCTGCTTTGAGGAAGTGTTGCCGGGTCCGGCAAGGGGGTCTCAGACGTGCCTCCTGTTGCCACGGGGGGATCATCTTCGATGACAACCACCGGGGTCTTGGCTCTCTTCGACACTCTCTGGGCCAGCGTCCTGAGAAGGAAAGAGTTCAGAATGAAGCAAATCAGATACAAGACGAAGCAACAAAATTGAAGAAATACAAGCACAATATAGAAGCTTACTCTTCTTCTTCCTCGTCGGAGCTGAGCGCGGAGAGATCAAATTCCGGCTCGCCTCCGGTGCGACGAGGCGGAGGAGTGGGTTCCCTTGACCGCTTGGCGGGGGTGGCAGCGGTGGCCTGGGAGGATCCCGCCTCAGTTGTCGCAGCAGTGTGGGGTGCTCCCGCGGCAACAGTGCTTGCCGCGGTGGAGCGCGTTGCGCGGCGCTGCGGCTGTTGGCCCGTATGCCACCCCGTCTCGTCTCCGGCCTTGCGAAGACGCCTTCTTGGTGGAGCTGGGGGCTCCGTTTGCGGCAAGTTGCTGGATGGTGGGAAGAAGCGCCCTCGGCTGGTTCGCCGACTCGGCTTCGGGTTCGCAAGCTCTTCCTCACCGCGAACTCCTTCGCCGCAAGGCTTGGCTTGCGCCTCTGCTGCCTCTGCCTCCTCCACGGTGAACCCGAATGCGCCAGCGGCAGCAGCTGCTGCCGCCTCCTCCAACCTGGTGGCAATGCGCTGCATCTCGTCGTCAGTGGTGTTGCGGGTGAGCCTCTTCTGCTCGTCGGGGCGGATCGGCACTTCTTCCAAGCTATCGAAGAACTGCCGCACGACGTCGTCTGAAGGCTCTTGCCAGGTTGGAACGATCCCATGCGAATCGCACAACAGCATCATTGCATGGATGCGGTCGAGCGAAGAGTTGTTGCACAATGGGACGACTCCCCTCGGCAACCTAAACCACTCGGGGTGATCGGGGTCATGCTTGAACAGCTCTAGCAGCATCGCATCCAACTCCAAGACAGTGAAATTGAAGTTGAGGCCCGGGCGCAGCCTCATGTTGTCCGCCGCATTTTGGAACTCCCAGGCGGGTCTCCTCCTCTCTTGCAAGGGAGCGATGCGGCGGCGAAGGAAATCTGCGCCAACAGTGCCTACGGTGAGTCCGGCATGCCTGAGGCGCAAGATCCGGGTCACGGCAATCTTCAATCTAGCATCTTCCGGCGCCAAGTTGCTCCAATCGTTGCCGCGCACTATTGGAGTTTGGCGCTGGGCAGTGAAGGGCTGCGGGTTCTCCTCAAGGATCCAACACCAATCGGCTCTCCACTCCTCCCACTTGCTGCGGAGCTCTCCTTCCAGATAGGCTTCTTTCTTGCCGATCCTTGAGATCCAAGCAATCCCTCCGCAAGTGGCTCTCCTCTCTCGACGCTGGGCATGAAGAAGTGGCGAAGAGGGCTATGTTTGGGTGGATTCCGACAAAGTTTTCGCAAAGGTGTCGAAAACTGCCATGGTCGAGACAGCATTGGGGTGAAATCAAGGAGGCGAAGCCCGTAGGTGTTCATAATGTCGCAGAAAAATTCAGAGAAGGGCGGGCAGAGCCCGCAATAGAAGAAAAGCGCGAAGAAGGGATACCCAGTTGGGGCTAGTTCAGAGGCAGCGGCTGGGAGTACCTTCGTCGCTGGATGCGCTTGCTGCGTCTCCGTCGACCAGAACAGGTAGTAGTTCTCCCTCAGCTCCCTCGCGTCGAGCTAGGGGGGGGGGGGAGACGGCCCGCTCCTTTCGCAGCGCCGCGGGCCGCTGCGCCTCGGCCGACTTCACGCCTTTCCCCTTATCGGCTTTCGGAGCCATGGCGGAGGTGGTGGAGGAGACCGACGGCGTTGATGACGCTGGTGGCGATGGGGGGCGGAGCGCTGCTCTCTCTTCTGCACTGAGAAGAAGGAGGGAGCGGTGGTGGCTTTCGAGATTAGACAGCAAATGGCAAGGTGGGCGACCTGCCCCTGCTTCCCCGCTTATAAGGAGGGAGAGGGGCGGACGCCCGCTTTTCAAATAAAGAAACCCCCACGATCTCTCCCACGACGCCACGCTCGACGCTTTTGCTATTCGTGGGGGCGTGGTGGGACCGGAGCAAGTTACGGCGTGATCTAGGCAGCGTGCGTCTGCAGACTGTTTTGGGCCTAGCCCAACAGCGCTTCGGCACCGTGTGTGGCCCAGCCCGGGGCTCTGTCGGTGTACTAGAGTAGGGTACCCTAGTATCCCGAACTCGCACGGCAGATTCAGGACCTCGCAAGGCTTGCCCGGTGATCGCCAAGGTCCTCCGCGGTTCCTTTGGAGCCATTCAAGAACAAAGTATTTAAGCCAAGGAGACAAGGCCCGGCAAGAGGAGCTTGCCGGAAGGCCACTCAAGACACGCAGAAGACAAGACCCGGCAAGAGGAGCTTGCCGGAAGGCTCGATGAGCGACAAGCTTCCAACGCGACAAGGATTCAGCCACAAGGCGCTTGCCGCGCAGCAACCACTCTTCATCTCCGCCCAGCTCATCCACCAACGTGTCGCCATGGGACCATTCCAGGCGCGCGTGTCAAGAGGCTGTGCGGCCGGAGAGCAGCGGTAAGCGGCGCTGACAAGAGTGCCATCGTGGCAAGCGGTGGCGCTCCTGACGGTCCCTGTTGCACTGTTTAGGCGACATGGACGGGCATTTAATGCTTTTGTCCCTTGCCGTCAGAGTTAGGTAGAATACACTGTACAAGTAGCTGTACCAACCGCAACTCATTTTCCCTCTTTGCCCTCGTCTACGTTGCCACCTGTTGGTGACCCCTTGAGCATATAAAAGGAAGCCCATGCATAGCGAGGGGGTTCGACTCATTCAAACCGAGACACTCATGCTAGGTCTTGTAGCTCCTATAGCTCTCTAGCAAGAACACAATACAATCGCACAAGCAGCAGTAGGAGTAGTATTATCTCCGAGAGCTCCGGTTGGGTAACTGCTCGTGTGCTTCGCCGATCTGCTCTTCGTGCGACCTCCGCCCCCCACCGAACCGAAAGGGGCTCGGTCCGCCGGTCTCATAGGTGTTCGTGGGTTACGATCAGCTTCCCCGACACAAACCATGGATTTACAATCGTTGCTACTATAAGACTTGGTGAACGTGGTGACTCCTATTTTGGCACTGGCCTTTGGAAAGAAATTTCTAAGTATTATGTACTGAAAGCTGGCCCTATAATTGCACTGCACATAAAAGGGCCTGGTCATGAGATATATGCTAACTTCTCCAACGATATCATCCGTACGGACTTTGTTCGAAGTAAGTTTTCTTTTTAAGTATCTGAATGTGACTTACCCAGCAATATCAAATGAATTGTGTAGTATTTAAGCAATCAATTGTTAATCCATTTTCTTACTATATTCCTACCTAATAACTTCTAGTTACCAATACACTTTTTTGTTGCCCCGTTTTAACTAAATATTCCCTATACTCCCACTTCTATCAGAAAGCGCCACTGACAAGGAGACTCCGGAGGTGGAGGATGGGGCTGCCAACAAGCGGAGGCGGGGAGAGCAAGAACCGCAAGCGACTCTAGCAGGCCTAGACTTCATCAGCAACCTCCCCGATGATATGCTGACAATCATCATCTCCCAGCTCCTAGTCAAATATGGGGCGCGGACAACCGTCCTTTCCCAGCGGTGGCACCCCCTATGGAACTCCACCCTTCTCGACCTCATCGATACCCACGAGCTCTTCCATGGCTATCACAAAAGCTTGGATGCATTCTCCAAGATCCTCGGCAGTCACCTTGGCCCAACCAGAGGCCTTAGAATGGGCAAGTTCCGTTCCAATGGCAAGGACCAAGCCAAGATTGACAACTGTTTCCGATCCCCCGCCCTCGATCAGCTCGAGGAGCTCACTTTTGATGATGGGAATATGCGCTCCGCCTCGCGCCCATGCTGTGCGTCTCCAAGTTCAGGAACTGCCATCCCCCCTTAATGATGAGCCCGCTCTTATTCTACCATGACTGAAGCACCTCGAGCTCGTCGCCGTCTGCCTCCCAAACGGTGAGATGGAGCGCCTGCTCTGTGGCTGCACTGCACTCGAGTACCTTCGTCTTCAGGCAATCAATGGGTTGAGTAGCTTCCACATCACCTCCATGATTCTTCGGACTATTTATGTGTGTTCCTAGTGCGGTAGGAAGACATCACAAGATCTGTACCATGGTATGGTCATTGAGGACACACCTGCACTTGAGAGATTACTTGTAGTTGATCAAGAAGGTCCAACAGTTACTTTGAACTCCTACCGAGGGACCTTACCAGAGATTATATTCGCCAGGTTCTTTGTTGTCAGAGCAAGAATGCTGAACGTAATGAGGTTTGCCCTTCATTTACTTTGCAAAAATGAAGGGTTTGTTGATCAGCGCCGGCGCCTGCATCAGAATGGAATAGGCTCCAAAAATGCTGAATTTCATTTTGGAACTTCAGATGATAGAGTAATCGGAAGTCATCGTGTCGACGCCATACATGACTTCTTAGTGGCTGACCCCTTTGCAAAACTTATGAGGTTTCCAAAGCAGACTTAGATGTGGTAATATTAGTTTGAACCTCTCTGATATCCATGTTCAACGGATCAACGCGAGCCTTTGCAGCTGATGAGCTAAGTTTCATTTCTAATATCAGTTTGAACCTTGTAATCTTTGAATTTGAGCCATATAACTATGGAATTTGAACCTTGAAATATTTCGAGCTTTTGTGGTACAACCTTTGAAATGGCATCATATGAGACTCGTATATTGGTAGCACTATTTTGACCTTAATATGCAATGGTCTTAGATTTTATTAACCATTCTCGAATTTGTTTACCTTGTCGGTCTCATAGCACACGATCTGTATAGCTAACTCGACTGCGATCTTCGACATTATTGCCCAAAGTTGGTTTCTTCAACCGTGTGCCCTGTAGAGCGCATAATTAATTATCGCACTCGAGTGTCCATCATCACCCTTCTGTGTAACTTTGACCTCATCACCCAAGGGTAAACTTATGACCGAAGTCATTCCACACACTTCGTTTTTACAAAGCTTTTTGCCAAGAAACACCCATGATTTGTCCCTCTTCTAGCCAACGCGTGGCCAAACTAGCTGGGTGGGAAGCTTGCGTGGTAAACTGCGCAGTAGCATGGGAACAAACTCACCGACGATACATTTGGCGCCTCTTCGAGCCCACACATGGTCAAACGAAATGCGTGCGGTGCAGTGTTGCCAAGCGTGCACTGGAATCCTCCGCTATGAACGCCATGACAAGACATGATGATTACAGGCCAACCGGCCCCCATTTATTACAGCGGCCATTTAACCATTGTCTCTCTTAAACCTTTCGATCACGCCCCACCATTGCAAGAAGCACACCCACCACGAGAAATTCTTAAAGGGTATCCTGCACGGCTCCAATGGCGCTCCGAGCGGCTGCCGACAACGAGCAGCAGTTCACCATGCATGCCGGGGTGGACACCCACAGAAGGTTCACGGATCTCTCAATGGTGTACACCAACGACCCGGTCTGGGTGGAGCACTCCATCCACATCATGGAGCTGTTGCTTGCCGAGGAGAAGTACAAGGTGGTCGGGTTCGACCTCAAGTACACCCGCGCTCGTGCCGAGTATCGTCCCAAGGTCGCCGTCGCCCAGATGTGCGTGCGCCACCACGTCCTCGTCTACCACTACTTCCTGGCCACAAGGCCTTGCGAGCGTTTCGACAGGTTTGTCAACAGCCCCCACTACATGTTCTCTATGGTGGACATCACCAATGATGTAAAGGCGCTCGAGAATTCGGGCATCGCCTGCCAGAATCTTGTCGACATCCAGGGCTAATACAAGATCTGATGCAGCAAGGAGCATGAGAAGGACTCACTAGTTCACCTCGCCGAGGCCGTCATCAACCCCTACTACAGATACATGAAGGATTCCTGCAACAAGGACAAGCGTGCCTGGCACCCGGCCTGGATGGAGAAACTCGACAAAGCTCATGTCGTGTACACGGCCAAGGAGGCATACACGAGCTAAGACATGTACAGGTGGATCGTTGACATGAGGAAGTGCCTCCTTCCCCAAAACGGCTAGGGATCCAGCCGGAAGCAGAGCAATGGCAAGCGTCGTCACAACAATAAATAGATGATTAGATCCTCGTTTCTGCTAGTTTAGTATGGATCTAATTGCTTACTTTGGTGTGTGGAAATGTTATGTGTGTAGTCACTTGTGTAATTGTATGCTTAATTTGGTTTTGAATGCGGACTTTTTAAGTATATATGTTGATGCTCTATATACAGAGCAAATCATATCGCACACGGACTAAATAATGGAACCCGTCGCTTATGATTTCATCAATCACTGACAATTGTATACCAGCAATCATTTGCTGACAACAAACATGGCTTCTTAACAGGAATTGTCTGTGTTGTTATCGGTCTTCCCACACGTTTCCGATTACAGACCTGTTTGCCGCGTATCACAGACAACTTGTTAAGTTGAACTGTTTATGTCCTCTTGGTTCAATGCAAACAGTTCATCCGAGTGAACCGTATGCCATATATCGAACACACCTTGATCTGGCTGACCATTTCTTTTGTGAAGCCCAATCACAAACAGTTCATCCGAGTGAACCGTATGCTGTATATCGCACACACCTTCATCTGGCTGCCCATTTCTTTTGTTCCTCCTCATCGCAAACAATTAATTGAACTGAACCATATGCCCTACATCGCACGCGCAACTAAAATCCGAACCGTGTTTGATGCATCCGTCATCACAAATGTTTTACATCTTTTTTGATGGTTTTTTACACCACCATTTGCGATTATTGCACCGCACACAGTTTCGTTGAAGGGTCTCTGATTGTAGTGTCGCATTAGCAGCATCCTGCAGTAGTGTTAGTATCATTCTGAAGGTGGGTGTCAGCCGTGATGACTTGTAGGTCACGCAACTCCTCACGTGCAAGGACAAAAATAGGAAGGTGAAACGCCTCTCCTAGCGCCGTGATGCTCAATAAATCCCTCACTGAAACATCTTCGTCTCGAGTGAAGGAGAATGCTCATAGGTGTGATTCAGCCAGGATCAAATCCGTCCATTGGTCTTTCCACATTATTACATTAGATCCATACATCACCATAACTTTGGTGATACCACGGTAGATTAGCACTAGTTTGAGAACATCACGCCACCAAAAATAACCGCATGGGTCTGATGCATGTGGTATCTTGTTATTGTAATAGGTGTTCCAGATCAGCTCTACCCATGGTAAATCCATTTTGTTGTAAAATTTGTGGAGACATTTCAATAATAAAGCATCACTTTGTACTCGGAGGTTGATGATCCCAAGGCCTCCACAAGCTTTTGGCTAGCAAACTCTGTCCCAAGAAGCAAGGGAGTGGCATGATTCCCCTTGCTTAGATTTTTTGTCAATAAGCATCCTCTGCATAATTTGTCGAGCAGTTCAAGGATCTTAGGTGGAAATTTTAACATGCAGAGAGAAAATATCATTAAAGATGTGAACACTGAATTTAAGAGGGAAAGCTTTGCTCCATAGGATATCAAGGTAAGGGTAGACATGAGTCTTGTTTCCACGGAGCAAACTGGGGGCATAAGATCATGTACCGATGGTTTTGTTGTGCCGAGGGGTAGCTCGAGGTAAGTAAAGGCCATTTTACCAATATTGCATCCAAAGATCTGAGCCATGTTTGCACTGAGTTGGTTGTCGCAATTAATTGGAATCAAAGTTGATTTATGAAAATTATTTTGAGGCCAATTGAGATTCCATAACCAGTTAAGATCTCCTTGACTATCGTTGCTTGTGTGGGGCATGCTGGCATAATAATGATAGTGTTGTCCGCATATTGGATGACCGGGTAATCTGTCTGGTCCGGTCGAGGAAATGGGAGTTGAATGTGTCCTTGTCTGTATGCTTCATTTAATGCAGCTTGAAGGAGATCATCCATCAATACAAAAATAAGAGGAGATAGGGGATCACCTTAGCGCACCCCACACACACAGAAGAACTATCAGCCTGACACTCCATTGAGGAGGACTAAAGATTTTGCATATGAGAAAATGCTTTGCATCCATCAAAGCCATTTATCATTAAAATCCTTGTTCCTCGTAATTTCAATCATTGCTGCATGTTCAATACTGTCGAAAGCTTTAGCAAAGTCTAGCTTGATGTAACGCCCTCGATGCGGCTATATCTCCCACGTGTCGAAGCACGACTTAGAGGCATAACCGCATTGAAAGCAATGTCGCAAGTGAGGTAATCTTCACACAACCCATGTAATACATAAGGGAAAAAGATACATAGTTGGCTTACAGTCGCCACTTCACACAATACATAAATAAACATCCATCATTCAGATTACACTCAAGGTCCGACTACGGAACCAAAATAAAAGAAGACACGCCAAATGCTACACAGATCCCCGATCGTCCCAACTGGCTCCACTACTGATCATCAGGAAAAGACACATAGTAACGACCACGTTCCTCGTCGAACTCCCACTTGAGCTCGGTCGCGTCACCTGCACGCATCGTCGGCACTGCAACTGTTTTGGTAGAATCTGTGAGTCACGGGACTCAGCAATCTCACACCGCGAGATCAAGACTATTTAAGCTTATAGGAAGGACAGAGTTTTGAGGTGGAGCTGCAGCAAGCGACTAGCATATATGGTGGCTACATTCGCAAAAGAGAGCGAGAAGAGAAGCAAGGCACGGTCGTGAAGCTAGTAGCGATCAAGAAGTGATCCTGTACTACTTACGTCAAACATAACTCCAACACCGTGTTCACTTCCCGGACTCCGCCGAGAAGAGACCATCACGGTTACACACGCAGTTGATGTGTTTTAATTCAGGTCAACTTCGGGTTTTCTACAACCGGACATTAACAAATTCCCATCTGCCTCATAACCGCGGGCACGACTTTCAAAGATAATACCTGCGGGGTGTCCCAACTTAGCCCATTATAAGCTCTCACGGTCAACGAAGGATATTCCTTCTACTGAAGACCCGATCGATCTCGGAATCCTAGACTACAAGACATTTCGACAGAATAAAACAAGACCAGCAAAGCCGCCCGATTGTGCCGACAAATCCCGATAGGAGCTGCACATATCTCGTTCTCGAGGCACATCCGGATGAGACTAGCTACGAGTAAAACCAAGCCTCGAGTTTCCCGTGGTGGCCCAGCAGTAGCTTCAGTTTGGGCCAGCACTCGAAGGAGCACAAAAGGGCGGGGGGTTAAAATAAAGATGACCCTCGGGCTCGCGAAAACCCGGGGAAAAAACTTAGGTGGCAAATGGTAAAACCAATGTTGGGCCTTCTTTGGAGGAGTCTTATTCAAAGCGAACTGTCAAGGGGTCCCATAAATCACCCAACCGTAAGTAACGCGAAATCAAGGAACATAACACCGGTATGACGGAAACTAGGGCGGCAAGAGTGGAACAAAACACCAGGCATAAGGCCGAGTCTTCCACCCTTTACCAAGTATATAGATGCATTAATTATAGCAGATATATTGTGATATCCCCAACAAGTAAGCATGTTCCAAAAAGGAACAACATCTCCATGTTCCAACAAGGAACAAACTTCAACTTCACCTGCAACTAGCAACGCTATAAGAGGGGCTGAGCAAAGCGGTAACATAGCCAATCAACGGTTTGCTAGGAAAGGATGGTTAGAGGCTCGACATGGCAATATGGGTGGCATGATAAGAAAGTTATAGGCATCGTAGCATAGTCATAGCAAAAGAGCGAGCATCTAGCAAGCAAAGATAGAAGTGATTTCGAGGGTATGGTCATCTTGCCTCGTAAGCGTTCCCAACAGGTTCCTCGTTCACGTACTCGTCTGCCGGCTCTACCCAAAGCAAGAACACAAACAAAGGAAGCACAATAACTCACGGTGTTATGCACAAGCAACATGATGCAAAACATGACATGATATGCGAGATGTGATATGCAATGCGTATGCGTGCTCCGGAAGGAAAATGATGAACCAGGCATTAACTTGGCAAACCAAGTATATCGCTGGAAAGATGAGATGATTTCGGTTGAAGTTGATATAAAGATCACCGGAATCGGATGCACGGTTTGCAAATGACAAGCAAAACAAGAATGGCACAAATCTGCCATTAACAGCATGATGCCACATAGCAAGCAACAAGAAATTAAGCTACTGCAGCCAAACATACCAACAAAGTATATGGCTGTGATCTACTCAAGATGCTTGACAAAAGATGAACACTGAGGTACGGCTAATTCACAACATAACAGGTCCAAACAAGCATGGCAAAAGTGCAAAACATATCAGCTTCACAGACTTAGCGAAATTACTGAACATGGCATAGCAAAAGAGCGAGCATCTAGCAAGCAAAGATAGAAGTGATTTCGAGGGTATGGTCATCTTGCCTGCAAAGTTCTCAGAGTTGTCGAAAGCTTGATCCTCGTAAGAGTTCCCAACAGGTTCCTCGTTCACGTACTCATCTCCCGGCTCTACCCAAAGCAAGAACACAAACAAAGGAACCACAATAAATCACGGTGCAATGCACAAGCAACATGATGCAAAACATGACATGATATGCGAGATGTGATATGCAATGCGTATGCGTGCTCCGGAAGGAAAATGATGAACCAGGCATCAACTTGGCAAACCAAGTATGCCGCTGGAAAGATGAGATGATTTCGGTTGAAATCGATATAAAGATCACGGAATCGGATGCACGGTTTGCAAATGACAAGCAAAACAAGAATGGCACAAATCTGCCATTAACAAAGATGATGCCACATAGCAAGCAACAAGAAATTAAGCTACTGCAGCCAAACGTACCAACAAAGTATATGGCAGTGATCTACTCAAGATGCTTGACAAAAGATGAACACTGAGCTACGGCTAATTCACAACATAACAAGTCCAAACAAGCATGGCAAAAGTGCAAAACATATCAGCTTCACAGACTTAGCGAAATTACTGAACATGGCAGAATCAGCATCAGGAAGCAATGTTCAGAGCAAGCAAACGACATGCTACACGAACTTATAATAGCAAAACAAGGCATGCATTAATCTACTCAAAGCATAGAACAAAAGTCCCTTACTGACCATAAGCCAAAAAGGATCAGAAAATACAATATCACCCATGTAAATATAGCAAGTTTCGTTAACAGATTCAGCAACAGGGCATGACAAAAATAGATAACAAGTAGGCATGTTTAAGAGCTCGAGGCACTCACTACAGAGCATTACATGATAAACTAAGCATACATCCCTCAATAAGACATGGCATAGAAGACATACATGGCAAGAACAACATCATAGCATACACGGATCAACTACAACAACCTTGGCAAAATTGAATAACATGTAAACAATCTGCCAGGAAACATTTTATAGCAAAAGTAGAGCTCGATTGACTCAACCTATGGCACTCCATAATTGCAAACAAGGGCATGGATGGATAGAGCATAATCAGATGTTCAAAACATCCTTACTGAAGTATCTCAAATTATGCATAGATCTCTCGGCAGCATCAAGTTAACATGGCATAAAAATATCAGCAAAACAGGGCTGAAATCAGCAACATCATGAAGCCTAGTTTGCATGCTTGTGCTACTCACCACAGAGATCACAAAAATACATGGAATACACACCTGTAAAGATGGCATGGCATATTACAAAACACATGTAACACTCAAATCCATAGGGTGCACACATCAATCATGGCAAAAATGACAAAAGTGCATGTTCTGTTAAGAAACAGAAACTAACATCACATAGCCCTCTTCTAACAGCATTTCGGGCATCAATATGAGCTCAAATGAAAATGATGCAATGAGATGAAATGATCTACTCATCGAGGCGAACATTTTGACATATTACACGCACGAAACGGAGCTATATGCAGAGAGTTATGGCATGACGCAAATGCAATAAAATAAGCAGAGGAAAAGACTTAGATGAATCGGGGGGAGGAGAAAGTCAACCGTCTCGGTCCGATCGGATCGGATCCGGGCGCGCGGTCTCCGAGGCGGGCGGCGTCGACTCGCCGGAGACGGGGACGAGGCCGGGCGGCCGCGAGACGCTAGAGAGGGCGGCGGCGGCGGGCGGCGGCGGCGGGCGCGGACGACGACGGGCGGGCGGGGCGCGGGCGCCATGGCGCGGCGACGCGGCCGGCCGGGATGGCGGCGGCGGCGGCCGGATCGAGGTCGGGCGCGGGCGGGGCAGCAGCGGCCGGTCGGGCCTGTGCGCAGGTGGGCCGGAGGGCCCGCTTGGGCCCCGGCGGGCCGGGCGTGGGGGGCGGCGGGGGCGCGGTGCCCACGTGGCGGCCTCCGGTTGGCTGCGGAGCTCTGCGGCGCTGACGCGTCCGTTCGAACGGACGTGTCCGTGGCGCGAGGGGATTTTTGCTAGGGTTAGGGGGGGATTGATCCGGGATTTCGGGGGAGGAGGCATAGTTATAGGTAGAAGGAGCTAGGAAGCTCCAAATGAGGTGTAGTTTTCGCCCACACGATCGTGATCCGACGACGGAGAGCATGGAAGTGACTTAGATGGGTTATTGGGCTGTTTTGGAAGGGTGTTGGGCTGCAACTTAAAAGAGGCTTTGCGAGAGTGCGGTTAACCGTTGGAGTACCAAACGAGCTCCAAATGACCCGAAACTTGGCAGGTGGTCTACCTGTGGTGTACCAAGGCCACTTGACAAACCTCGGTCCATTCCGAGAAAGTTTAGTACCCGCTCACGAAAAAACATAAAAGGGGACGCCGGGGAACATAGGAGTGCCGGATTGCAAAACGGACAACGGGGAAAATGCTCGGAATCATGAGACGAACACGTATGCAAATGAGATGCACATGATGACATGATATGAAATGCATGACATAGACAAAATGCAAAAAGAAGAAAAACCCAACCACGGATGGAAAATCATATCACAATGCCGAAAATGGCAAGAGTTGGAGTTACAAATATGGAAAGTTACATCCGGGGTGTTACAACACTCCACCACTACAAGAGGATCTCGTCCGAGATCTAGGACTGAAAGAACTCCGGATATTCGAACGGAGGTGATCCTCGCGCCCTGGTGGCTTCTCGGTCGGAATGGTGTGACCACTTCACTTTCAGGAATTTGATTGACTTGTTGCGAGTCTTGCGCTCGGTTTCTTCAAGAATAGCAGGGGTGCTCATGATAAGAGATCTTCTTGAAGGTCAATTTCTTGAAGTTGATAGTGCGCTCGAGTCTTGAAGCACTTGCGAAGCTGTGACACGTGAAACACATCGTGCACGTTCGCGAAGTTGGACGGGAGCTCAAGTTGATAGGCGAGATCGCCTCTTTTGCCAATGATCTTGAAAGGACCCACGTATCTAGGGGCAAGCTTCCTTTGATACCGGGCGGCGAGTGCCTTTCATTGGAGAGACGCGAGGTAGACATGGTCTCCGATTTCAAAAGCCACATCACGGTGCTTGTCATCATAATAGCTCTTCTCGCGCGCGATTATGCGGCTTTGAGATTCTCACGAATGACTTTGCACATTTCTTGACTTCGTGATCAAGTCATTGCCAAGAAGTTGGCGTTCACCTGTCTCGGACCAATTGAGAGAAGTCGACACTTTCGCCATAGAGAATTTCGAATGGGGCCTTGCCCGAACTCGCTTGGAAGCTGTTGTTGTAGGAGAACTCGGCATATGGAAGACAATCTTCCCATTTCATGCCGAAGGAAATGACACAAGCCCTGAGCATATCTTCGAGGATTTGATTGACTCACTCAACCTGGCCACTTGTTTGACGATGGAAAGCTGTGCTGAAACGAATGTTGGTGCCCATGGCCGTCTGAAAGGAGTCCTAAAACTTGGAGGTAAAGATGCTGCCATGGTCTGAAGAGATCAATTGTGGAATGCCGTGCAAGGAGACAATCCTGGATGTGTATAACTCTGCCAACTGAGCTGCTGTGATAGATTCTTTGATAGGAAGAAAATGAGCCACTTTAGTAAGCTTGTCAATGACAACGAAGATAGCATCATTTCCATGCTTGGACTTTGGAAATCCAGTCATGAAGTCCATCTCGATATGATCAAACTTCCATTCTGGAATAGCAAGAGGTTGGAGGAGACCAGCTGGTCGTTGGTGTTCTGCTTTCACTCTTCTGCAGACATCACACTCATTCACAAATTGAGCAATTTCTCGCTTCATTCGAGTCCACCAATATGACTGCTTGAGGTCATGGTACATCTTCATACTTCCAGGATGAATGGATAGAAGCGTATTGTGTGCCTCGTTCATAATGACTTTACGTAGATCACCCTTAGGAACCACAATCTGGTCCTCGAAGAAAAGAGTATCTTTGTCATCAATGTGGAAGCACTTGTACTTGGAAATGCCCTTGTCGATACCACGTTTCACCTTTTTCACCATGGTATCCAGGAGTTGAGCTTCACGAATCTGATCTTCCAAAGTAGGAGAGACTATGAGGTTGGCAAGAAAGCCTTGAGGAACAACTTGAAGATTCAGCTTGCAGAAAGCTTCACAAAGATCCGGTTGGAAGGGCTTGAGGATTAAACTGTTGCAAAAAGCCTTCCTGCTCGAAGCATCTGCAATCACATTGGCCTTGCCCGGAGTATATTCAATACTTGGGTTGTACTCTTGAATCATTTCGACCCGTCGAGTCTGCCTGAGGTTGAGGTTGGGTTGAGTGAAGATATACTTGAGACTCTTGTGATCGGTGAATATGTCCACTTTCCTTCCCAACAAGAGATGTCTCCATGTTATCAATGCATGGATAACTGCCGCCAACTCAAGATCGTGAGTGGGGTAGTTCTTTTCGTTGGGATTCAGCTGACGAGAGGTATAGGCCACAACTCTCTTCTCTTGCATTCACATAGCACCGAGACCTTGAAGAGAAGCATCACAGAAAACTTCGAATGGCTTGGATTCATCAGGAGGAGTCAAGACAGGAGCTATGACGAGTTTCTCTTTGAGAGTATTGAAAGCAATGTCACACTCGGAGACCGGACATACTTCACATGCTTCGAGGAGGTTGGAAAGAGGCTTTGCAATCTTAGAAAAATTCTCAACGAATCTTCGGCAATAGCTTGCAAGACCAAGAAAACTGCGAAGCTGCTTGACATTCTGAGGAGGTTCCCAATTCACAACTTTAGACACCTTCTCGGTATTAACAGCGATGCCCTTGGCGGAGATGATATGACCAAGGTAAAGCACTTCATCAAGCCAAAATTCACATTTGGAAAACTTCGCATAGAATTGATGCTCTCTGAGCTTGTCTAGCACCAATCGCAAATGTTTGGCATGATCCTTCTTATTCTTGGAGAAGACCAAAATATCATCCAGATAGAACAAGACGAATTCATTGGTGTAGGGGTTGAAGATGAAGTTCATCATCCGAGAGAATGTTGGAGGAGCATTGACAAGGCGAAAGACATGACAAGATATTCATAAGAACCAAAGCTTGTTCGAATCTTGTCTTGGGAATATCTTGTTCACGAATGCGAATTTGATGATAACCCATACGAAGGTCAAGCTTGGAGAACACTTTAGCACCTTTGAGTTGCTCGAAAAGCTCATTGATGTTGGGAAGTGGATACTTGTTCTTGATTGTCTTCTTATTCAATGGACGGTGTCGACGCAAAGTCGGTCCGTGCCATCCTTCTTTTGGACAAAAGAACACCACAACCCCAAGGAGATGAACTCGGTCCGATCAAACCAGACGCTCTTGTTCATCGAGCTGCTTCTTCAATTCCTTCAGCTCATCAGGTCCAAGCTTGTATGGACACTTGCAAACGGGTTCATGCGGGCTCAAGATCGATAACGAACTCAAGCGGCGGTGAGGAGGCATTCTGGAAGCTCTTACGGAAAGACATCTTGGTACTCACAAACGATCGGAATCGAGAGATAGCATCCAATTCGCCCTTCTCATTGAGAGAAAACAACCAATGGTTTCATCACGAGCGGCATATATGATCACATCATTAGAAGAGTGAGTCAATTGAATTTCCCTGGCAGCACAATCAAGCTGAGCTTTATGCCGAGAAAGCCAATCCATCCCGAGAATTAGATCAATATCCGAGTCACCGAGAACAATTGGTTTTGCCAGAAATCTATAGTCGCCCATCTTGATACCGACATTCGGAACCATCATGCTAGAGCTCAAACGCTTAGCCGGAGAAATAACTTGCAATGCTTTAGGTAATTCCTCTGTGTCAAAATTGTGCTTCGATGCAAAAGGATATGACATGAAAGAATGCGATGCACCAGTATCAAATAAGACTTTTGCAGGAATATCATTAACTGAGAGATTACCCATTATCACATCAGTAGATTCCTCCGCTTGAGCTGCATTCATCATATTCACCTTTGCAGACTTGGGATTATGCTTGTCCACTGTATTGCTGGAAGATCTCACAGGAGGAGGAGGCGGAAGGCGCCTTTGGTTGAAGCACTTGTTCGCATAGTGACCTTTCTGCTGACACTTGTTGCAAGTCACCTCGGAGAGCGGACGGTGATAAGGAGCATTTGACCTTGGAGCTTGAGAATTAGACTTGTTCGATAGCCTGGGTTGGGCGGGTGGGAAGATCCACGACCACCTGAGTTCTTCTGCACGATAAGGCCGACGGAACGGAGGAGGAGGAAGGTAGAACTTTTGCTGCTTAGCTGCCACTTGAGAGGAAGAAGAAGACTGAACTGCATCCCCGATTCTCTTCTTAGAAGCCTCACATTTGAGCTGGGCAGCTTCTTGCTTGATGCCATGTTGTAGAATTCATCATACTTTTCTAGCTCAAAAGCACGAGAGCTAATTGCAGATCTTCTCTGAGACCACCTCTGAATTGATAGATCATACTCTTTTCATCGGGGACGTCTTGCTTAGCAAAGCGAGCGAAGTTTCGAACTGGATATTGTATTGATACACGACATGTTGCCTTGCTTGAGATTGCGGAACTCCTCACGCTTGCTCTCAACAACACTTTTGAATGTGGTGAGCTCAAGTCTCGTGGAACTCATCCTGTAATGACACGACCTCCTCTGGAATCTTTGTATTGCTGGAACCACTAAGCAGCTTGGTCCTTGAGTTGAAGCGAAGCAAACTTGACAAAGTCCTCGTGTCCGACATTGCTACATTCAAAATGTTTGCAGATGTCCACAAGCCAATCGTCGGCGTCGTGGCCTCGACACGTAAACTGAAAGACTTCGGCTGATTAGCGAGGAACTGACTGAGGGTAGCAAAGTGTGGCTGGTTGTTGCCTTGACCTTGATTTCCTTGACTGCCTTGCCCTTGGGTACGCTCTTGCAAGAGTTGCAAAATCATCTGAGCATTGGCATTGGTGGCTGCCATGATAGCTTGCCATGCCTCCGGAGGCGGAGGTGGAGGTGGAGGGTTCGACTGACTCCCATCATCACGTTCCGGATTCAGACGCGTTGGCGGAGCCATCCTGAAGAGGGTGACATCCATTAGCACTTTGATAGACAGATAGACAAGTTGAATCAACGGATAGAAATTGCAACATATAGTCTTCACAATAAACATTCGAACAAGGATGAACGAATGAATTCCAAAAAGCTAACATCACACGTCCATTAAGGTGAGAAGCCACTTGATTAGGGGTTGATGAAAAAATAACAAGGTACGATCGAACAAATAAGTGGTAAGGATTACCCAATCACGAACCAAATATCTGCGGGAAGAAATGCTAGGAGCTACTTGAATCCCACCTATAAACTCCCCAAACTTTCTGGTTATGCAATCTGGTGTTGGGGATACAGGGGACACAAAATATATCACCCAAACTAACAATACCTAGATCCAGCTGTATCCATCCGTCAACACATAACCAAGAAACCTTCGGAAATCGTGTACCTCGACCTTCTAAAAGCATCCGTTATACGAGTCATGGCAATACTCGAGCTCGCCCAAAGATCTTGGGTTATCGGGTTATCTCACCAACAACTGTACAAAAGAGATTTCGATGTCGGCAAAACTCGGTATTCCAGAACTGCAACGATAAAATTGTGACGACAACACCTCGGAGCTCAACTCCCCGGGACACTGCCACAACCCCTAAATGTCGAGGCACCAAGAACAATGTTCTCGTCACAAAACCATCGGAACGATTCCAAGATACCAGCGTGATCCTAAAATTTTTTTAGTGAAATTTGAGGAGAGGAGAGTCAAAACTTCTCGTCGGGAGGCCTCACCAGAGCGACGAAGGACCGGGGAGTAAAAAGAATCCTACTCTCCGATATATATAATCCTAAGACTCAAAACATTTTGTTCTAGACTCAACAACGCCAACAAACAATCAAGCGAGGGCTCCTAAGTCGGGATGGCTCGATTACCAACTTATAACGCCCTCGATGCGGCTATATCTCCCACGTGTCGAAGCACGACTTAGAGGCATAACCGCATTGAAAGCAATGTCGCAAGTGAGGTAATCTTCACACAACCCATGTAATACATAAGGAAAAAGATACATAGTTGGCTTACGATGCCACTTCACACAATACATAAATAAACATCCATCATTCAGATTACACTCAAGGTCCGACTACGGAACCAAAATAAAAGAAGATACCCCAAATGCTACACAGATCCCGATCGTCCCAACTGGCTCCACTCACGATCATCGGGAAAAGACACATAGTAACGACCACGTTCCTCGCCGAACTCCCACTTGAGCTCGGTCGCGTCACCTGACCGCATCATCGGCACTGCAACTGTTTTGGTAGAATCTGTGAGTCACGGGACTCAGCAATCTCACACCAGCGAGATCAAGACTATTTAAGCTTATAGGAAGGACAGAGTTTTGAGGTGGAGCTGCAGCAAGCGACTAGCATATATGGTGGCTACATTCGCAAAAGAGAGCGAGAAGAGAAGCAAGGCACGGTCGTGAAGCTAGTAGCGATCAAGAAGTGATCTGAACTACTTACGTCAAACATAACTCCAACACCGTGTTCACTTCCCGGACTCCGAGAAGAGACCATCACGGTTACACACGCGTTGATGTGTTTTAATTGAGGTCAACTTCGGTTTTCTACAACCGGACATTAACAAATTCCCATCTGCCTCATAACCGCGGGCACGGCTTTGAAAGATAATACCTGCAGGGTGTCCCAACAGCCCATTATAAGCTCTCACGGTCAACGAAGGATATTCCTTCTACCGAAGACCCGATCGATCTCGGAATCCCGGACTACAAGACATTTCGACAGAATAAAACAAGACCAGCAAAGCCGCCCGATTGTGCCGACAAATCCCGATAGGAGCTGCACATATCTCGTTCTCGTGGCACATCCGGATGAGACTAGCTACGAGTAAAACCAAGCCTCGAGTTTCCCGTGGTGGCCCATGCAGTAGCTCGTTTGGGCCCAGCACTCGAAGAGCACTGGTCCGGGGGTTAAAATAAAGATGACCCTCGGGCTCGCGAAAACCGGGGAAAAAACTTAGGTGGCAAATGGTAAAACCAATGTTGGGCCTTCTTTGGAGGAGTCTTATTCAAAGCGAACTGTCAAGGGGTCCCATAAATCACCCAACCGTAAGGAACGCGAAATCAAGGAACATAACACCGGTATGACGGAAACTAGGGCGGCAAGAGTGGAACAAAACACCAGGCATAAGGCCGAGTCTTCCACCCTTTACCAAGTATATAGATGCATTAATTATAGCAGATATATTGTGATATCCCCAACAAGTAAACATGTTCCAACAAGGAACAACATCTCCATGTTCAACAAGGAACAAACTTCAACTTCACCGCAACTAGCAACGCTATAAGAGGGCTGAGCAAAGCGGTAACATAGCCAATCAACGGTTTGCTAGGAAAGGATGGTTAGAGGCTCGACATGGCAATATGGGTGGCATGATAAGAAAGTTATAGGCATCGTAGCATAGTCATAGCAAAAGAGCGAGCATCTAGCAAGCAAAGATAGAAGTGATTTCGAGGGTATGGTCATCTTGCCTCGTAAGCGTTCCCAACAGGTTCCTCGTTCACGTACTCGTCTGCCGGCTCTACCCAAAGCAAGAACACAAACAAAGGAAGCACAATAACTCACGGTGTTATGCACAAGCAACATGATGCAAAACATGACATGATATGCGAGATGTGATATGCAATGCGTATGCGTGCTCGGAAGGAAAATGATGAACCAGGCATCAACTTGGCAAACCAAGTATATCGCTGGAAAGATGAGATGATTTCGGTTGAAATCGATATAAAGATCACGGAATCGGATGCACGGTTTGCAAATGACAAGCAAAACAAGAATGGCACAAATCTGCCATTAACAGCATGATGCCACATAGCAAGCAACAAGAAATTAAGCTACTGCAGCCAAACATACCAACAAAGTATATGGCTGTGATCTACTCAAGATGCTTGACAAAAGATGAACACTGAGGTACGGCTAATTCACAACATAACAGGTCCAAACAAGCATGGCAAAAGTGCAAAACATATCAGCTTCACAGACTTAGCGAAATTACTGAACATGGCAGAATCAGCATCAGGAAGCAATGTTCAGAGCAAGTAAACGACATGCTACAGGAACTTATAATAGCAAAACAAGGCATGGCATGAATCTACTCAAAGCATAGAACAAAAGTTCCTTACTGACCATAAGCCAAAAAGGATCAGAAAATACAATATCACCCATGTCAATATAGCAAGTTTCGTTAACAGATTCAGCAACAGGGCATGACAAAAACAGATAACAAGTAGGCATGTTTAAGAGCTCGACGCACTCACTACAGAGCATTACATGATAAACTAAGAATACATCCATCAAGAATACATGGCATAGAAGACATACATGGCAAGAACAACATCATAGCATACACGGATCAACTACAACAACCTTGGCAAAATTGAATAACATGTAAACAATCTGCCAGGAAACATTTTATAGCAAAAGTAGAGCTCGATTGACTCAACCTATGGCACTCCATAATTGCAAACAAGGGCATGGATGGATAGAGCATAACCATATGTTCAAAACATCCTTACTGAAGTATCTCAAAATATGCATGGATCTCTCGGTAGCATCAAGTTAACATGGCATAAAAATATCAGCAAAACAGGGCCGAAATCAGCAACATCATGAAGCCTAGTTTGCATGCTTGTGCTAGTCA
Organism: Aegilops longissima; assembly: GCA_021605205.1. Classification (NCBI taxonomy): domain Eukaryota; kingdom Viridiplantae; phylum Streptophyta; class Magnoliopsida; order Poales; family Poaceae; genus Aegilops; species Aegilops longissima. The sequence continues at coordinate 204,165,262 of CM038679.1, forward strand.
CCACAGAGATCAAAAAAATACATGGAATACACCCCTGTAAATATGGCATGGCATATTACAAAACACATGTAACACTCAAATCCATAGGGTGCACACATCAATCATGGCAAAAATGACAAAAGTGCATGTTCTGTTAAGAAACAGAAACTAACATCACATAGCCCTCTTCTAACAGCATTTCGGGCATCAATATGAGCTCAAATGAAAATGATGCAATGAGATGAAATGATCTACCCATCTAGACGAACAATTTGACATATTACACGCACGAAACGGAGCTATATGCAGAGAGTTATGGCATGACGAAAATGCAATAAAATAAGCACAGGAAAAGACTTGGATGAATCGGGGGGAGGAGAAAGTCAACCGTCTCGGTCCGATCGGATCGGATCTGGGCGCGCAGTCTCCGAGGCGGGCGGCGGCGGCTCACGGAGACGGGACGAGGCCGGGCGGGCCGCGGAGACGCCGGAGAGGGCGGCGGCGGCGGCGGCGGCGGCGACAGCGGATTTACGACGGGCAGGCCGGACGCGGGCGCCGTGAGGCGACAATGCCGCCGCAGGATAAGCGGCGGGCGGCCGGATCGAGGTCGGCGCGGGCGGGGCAGCGGCCGGTCGAGCGGCGCGCTGGTTGGCAGGAGGGCCCGCCGGCCCCAAGGGCCCGGGCGCGCTGGGCGGCGGTGGGCGCGTGCCCACGTGGCGGCCTCCGGTTGGCTGTGGGCGGCAGCGCGGACGCGTCCGGTCCGATCCGGACGTGTCGGGCGGCGCGGAGGGGGATTTTTGCTAGGGTTAGGGGGGGATTGATCCGGGATTTCGGGGGAGGAGGCATATTTATAGGTAGAAGGAGCTAGGAAGCTCCAAATGAGGTGTAGTTTTCGCCCACACGATCGTGATCCGACGACGGAGAGCATGGAAGTGACTTAGATGGGTTATTGGGCTGTTTTGAAAGGGTGTTGGGCTGCAACTTAAAAGAGGCTTTGCGAGAGTGCGGTTAACCGTTGAAGTACTAAACGAGCTCCAAATGACCCGAAACTTGACAGGTGGTCTACCGGTGGTGTACCAAGGCCACTTGACAAACCTTGGTCCATTCCGAGAAAGTTTAGTACCCGCTCACGGAAAAACGTAAAAGGGGACGCCGGGGAACATAGGAGTGCCGGATTGCAAAACGGACAACGGGGAAAATGCTCGGAATCATGAGACGAACACGTATGCAAATGAGATGCACATGATGACATGATATGAAATGCATGACATAGACAAAATGCAAAAAGAAGAAAAACCCAACCACGGAGGGAAAATCATATCACAATGCCGAAAATGGCAAGAGTTGGAGTTAAAAATATGGAAAGTTACATCCGGGGTGTTACACTTGAGGAGAATGATCTCTTTTTTGGAGGCTTGGCACTGAAAAATGTATTCAAATGCCCATGCGAGGCAATATTGTATGGATCTCCCATGTATAAAACCATATTGGTTGTGATGTATGATTTTTAGAATTAGTTTGTGGAGTTGATTGGCAAGTAGTTTAGTGAGCACTTTGAGACAACCATTCAGTAACGTAATCGGTCTATAATCATTCACACCTGCTGGCGAGTTGATCTTGGGGATAAGAGTGATGAAACCATCATTTATGCTTTCAAGATTTAGGCCCCCTTCAAAGAATTGTGAGCAGAGAGCATAGAAGTCTTCTTTGATAATATGCCAATAGGATTTCAGAAATGTTCCAGTGAATCCATTAGGACGTGGGGCTCGGTCTGCGGGCATTTCTTTTATAACTTGGTCGATTTCAGCATGTGAGAAGGGAACTATGAGTTGGTCCAGGTCTTCAATTCTCTTGATGATGTTGGGTAGATCAAACTTCATTTCATATGGCTTTGATGTTCCATGTCTTGACTTAAAAGCGTTAAAAATGATTGCCTCTTTACCGGCACGGTCCTGTACTGTGGAGCCATCATCAAGCTCAAGGGAGGAAATATTGTTTTTCCTATATCTCTCTGAAGCCATGGCCTGGAAGAATTTTTGTTGCTCATCCCCAAATTTGATCCATCGTATAGTGCAATATTTCTTCCAATATTGCCTTTGATAGGATAGGAGTATTAAAAGGTGTTTCTTGAGAATTCTCGTAAAATTAAATTCAGGGACAGTGAGATCTCTTTTATTCTCCAGGGCATCCAAGTTAGCTAGTGCCAGATTTGAGTTTTCAATTGCCACTGAAAGTTTGGAGATGTGTTTGCTCCATCTCTTTAAGGCTCCTCTCGGATTCTTTAATTTCTTACAAAGAGTTTTAGCCGGGTTGGTAGTACTAATCTGTTTGGACAATTCCTGAGTTACAGTTTCCATAAACCCCGGGTGCTCAACCTAGTAGGATTCAAATCTGAAAATTTTACTACGGGGTATAGATATAGATGTTCCAATTGTTACACAGCAAGGTATACGATCTGAAACTAGTTTGCCCATGGGTTTAACCATTGTATTTGGAAAAGAGTTTGTCCAATTAGTGGATGTGAAGAACCAATCCAATTGTTCTAAAAGAGGTTTTGTCTGCATGTTGCTCCAGGTATAGGCCCTGCCTTTAATAGGCAATTCAATCAGGGATTGTATTATGATGAAATCATTGAAAGTATTCATATCGTTAAAATTTCCACCAGGTTTAATTCTGTTGTCAGGGCTCCGGATATAGTTAAAGTCCCCTAATAAAAGCTAGTCCTCATCATCCGGGATGTTTAAGTTTAAGAGCCAATTGCTATAGATTACCCTATTGTCCCCCTGGCAAGGACCATAAACATTGACTAGTGTCCAAGTATGAAGTGACATGGTCGATTGAAATTTAATTACCAAAGCAAAGTCTTCAGTGTAAACCACAAAGCAAGAGAAAATAGAGCTATTCCAGATTATTGCAATGCCCCCAGAAGCACCACGAGATGGTACCAATGCAAATTTATCAAAACGACGAGGGCAGCAAGATTTAACAAAAGCAAGATCAATCATAGGCTTCTTTGTTTCCTGTAAACAGATAACTGCGCATCCACTAGAGGAGATAGCATTCACTGGTACAGCGAGGTGCTATACAAACAGTTTTAACCCCTTTCCGCGATGGCGTTCTAAACCTCGCCAAGTGAGTGACTACGACAGGGGGGGGGGGGTTCTTCCCACACGACCCAGGAACCGTCGGGGATATGGATCCTCGATGCATATACAGTACTCCCTACTCATTTGTGCTCGCATTGCCATCGCAGTCGGTATTCTGTGGTGCTACGTTTACGATGCACGACCCATCACAAATAGTTCATGATTATAGAAGTAGACAATCACACACATTTACTTTTCCTCTACTGTGTGAGATTCGATGTAAGAGTGCACAAAGTTGTTGCTATAAAACTATATGAGAAGCTTGAATACATCCCACACGATTCATCCGTCGTAGCTGCATCAGATGATCGACCTATCACACGCATTTTTCTATGACCAAACGTTTGCGATGCGCACAACATCGCAAACACTCCACAATTGCGAAGCGTGTGTGATAAGGTGACTATCTGTCACATCCCTAGTTCTGGTATGACCTAGGCTAGCCTTCTTGTGAGCATCATGTTTAAATTCGATTTAAATTTGAAATGGGGATTTGTGAAACCCTCAGAAATCATTTCTGGAAATGACCCAGATAAAAATTTCTCCAAAAAGGTCCAAGAAAATGTTCATGTTACTCTCTGAAAATATTGGTCAGAGTTAAAATTCAAATAAATATTTCTAGGAGCTCATAAATATTTATTTTGGCCATTTGGAATTAATGCATAATTATTTGCATTGGATATATATATGTTACATAAATAATATATGTCCAAAAATTATGCTAGTTGTTGAGGAGCTCTGGAATAATACCACTAGCTCCTACAAAAATTGGCATAAGAAAATAGATTGATTTAGTATTTTTACTAAATCAGAAACAAATGTCGGAAATAGAAAAGAAACAAAAAGGGAAAAACCTTACCTGGACCTACCTGCGGCCTGGAACTGTGCGGCCCAACAGGCCTGCCCAGCCAGCTGGCCGCGCCAGTCATCCCCCTCCTCGCGCCCGAGGGACAGGGCGTGTGGTCTCCGCATGCTGCGCGCATGCGCGCCACGGCAGCTGCCTGCCTGCCCTCTCCCCTCTTCGACCTGGCCTCGCCAGAAGCGCCCAGCTCCCCCTGGCCTCACTCCCTCTCTCCTGCGCCTCTTCCCTCCTCTCTCTCGCTCTCTCCCGCAACGCCCGAACGCATCGGAAAGCACCGCCGCACGCCGACGCGGCCACAGCCTCCCTCTCGCCTCGCCGTCGTGCCCACGGGCCCCGCCGCTATGGGCTACGCCTCCTCGTCGAGACGCACGGCACCGGACGCCCTCGAACGCCGCCATCGCCATTGTCTTCCTCCTCGGGCTCCGCCGTCCACCGCCGTCGATTCACCATCACCAGGTCTCCCCCGAGCCCGCTATGCTGCTCCGCGTGATCGCCGTGAGCATCTCCCCGTTTCCCATCTCTTCTCCCCCTCGTTCCCGCGTCGTAGCCGTCATTTCAACCATGCCCGAAACCATCGCCGCCACAGCTCCTCGCCGTCGTGGCCACAGCCGCCGCAGCTCGCAGCCGAGCTCGCCGTTGCACTCAGTGCACTCCGGCGAGTCGAGTGGACCCGCTCGCAGCCTCCCCCGTGCCTCGCAACATCAATACCCCGATGACCGAACTCCGGCCGCCGCACTCGTCGTTGCCGCCGTCGTTGTGGGCCACCTCCGGCGAAACCCTTTGCATCGTTGGATGCGGCACTCCGCCAGCTCCCTGTAGCTCCTCTCCCCGTGTCGTTTGGACGCCGGAACAACGACTCCGGCGAAGAACCGCTGCGGCTCGAGGTTGTCACCGACCGAACTCCGGCGAGGCCGACGTGGCTGTCATTAGCGCCTAATCCCGCAGCCTAAATCCCCCCACCAGCCGCTGATCGTGGGCCCCAGGGCCAAGTCAAACCCTGGTCAGTGCGGGTTTGACCCGGGCTTAACCACTATGTCACTGACATGTGGCCCCCACATGTTAGGTTTGACCCAGGTTGACTGCTGACGCAGTGCTGACCTCAAGCTGACACAATAAATGATTTCTGGAATTATTTTAACTCAGGAAATTCCAGAATATTCTTTAAACTTCAAAAAATCATGATAATTCAACCGTAGCTTAGATTGAAATAATTTATATATGAAAAATTATCAGAAAAATTCAATCTATCCATATGTACAAGTTTCATGAATGACAAACCAACTTATACATGCTGTATATGAGAAAAGACATTATGGCATTTTGAGAGACTTAATTTAGAGTTGCATTTGAACCCTTGGTTCAAATGGATCTCTTCCAAATAGAATGCTAGATGCATTAGCACAAACAACATCACATCTACATGCCATGATCATGCATCATATTGTTGCATATGTTGTGTATTGATTGTCGACACCGTTCCTTCTCGATAGGTCCTGCTCCGGAGAGTGCTCCAGAGTACCTGTCTGTGGAGCAGTGCCCCCTGTTGATCTACCAGGCAAGCAAACCCCCCTTGTTCAGTCCGATACAATCCCACTCTCTCGCTCCTGCTCTCTTTTATTGCATTAGGATAACAACGATTCAACTGCTACTTTATGCTGCGGTAGTTGAACCCATTACTCTGCATGACCTATCATTGCCATAGTAAATAGTTGAAACCCACTAGCATGTGTAGGAGTTGAATGATCCATGTTGTGTTCCTACCATGCCATGCCTGCTATTGCTTAGAGTTGTGTCAAGTCTAATTCATTGGGAATGGATTGGAGTGTTATGATATGTTCTGATGCTGAGAGTTAAGTGTGTGAACACGATTTGGTAAAGGTAGCGGTGAGAGGCCATGTAGGAGTACATGGTGGGTTGTCTCATTGGGACCGTCCTTAAGAAACGAGTTCTGTGTAAGTTATCCAATGGCTAGCTACTACCACACATTGGGCTCCGGGCGCTCCAAGCTCTCTCGACATATTAACCGCCTTGATCTCTTTCCAGGAGTTGCAAATAGTTTCTGGTGTTTGTAGGTAGTGCTATTTTTCTACTGAGTGGCACCCGGCACGGTGGGCTTGGGGCAGACTAGGCACAGGTGGCACGGTGTACCGAGTGGCACCCGGATGGTGGGCTTGGGAAACCTGCTCACATCGTTTGGGGCCGTGAGCGACACCCCGGCCGGATCTCCTTGCGGATGGAACCCGAATAGGCGATAAACCTAGACTAGAGTCTTGTGTGGTTAGTTAGGTCGTGGCCGACACCCTCGCCAGGCTTCCACTTGAAGGTTGCCGAGATACATGATGTGTACATGGCGGTAAGTGGCGAGAGCGTGTGTGAAGAAGTACACCCCTGCAGGGTTATCATGATCTATTCGAATAGCCGTGTCCTCGGTTTGGACTTCTTGGATGCTTACGTGGTACATAGACAACTTGAAGTGGATACTCTAAAATGCTCAAGATAAGTGTGAGTGCTATGGATGGCTTCTCATAGTGAGACGAGAATGAATCCATAGTGGTGTATTGAGGTGGTGATTAGTGGACTCGTGTGCGCTTTCTTACCTCAAAGAAGTTACTCGTAGTCGTAGAATAGGTTATCCGCTGAGTCAAAGCTGGCTTGCTGCAACTGAACCCCACATTGCCTCCTTGATACTAATGCATGTATTGATAGGATCTGATGTAAGTCTTGCTGAGTACCTTTGTACTCACGTTGCTTAATTTATGTTTTGTAGATGAGACTTATGTCTCAGTAGTAGTTCTGCATGGACTTCGACGACTAGCTTGTTACCTCAGCTACGATCTTGTACCCTTGGGAGGGTCTTGTAGATAGTCAGGCTTCTCAGCCTTTTTCTTTTGTAGTTGTCTGTACTTAGACATGTAATGCTTCTGTTGCTTGTATGCTCTGAATGATGGGTCATGTGACCCCTGTTTGTATTTAATGCTATATGGGTCTTGTTGGAAATATGCCCTAGAGGCAATAATAAATTAGTTATTATTATTATATTTCCTTGTTCATGATAATAGTTTATTATCCATGCTATAATTGTATTGATAGGAAACTCAGATACATGTGTGGGCACATAGACAACACCATGTCCCTAGTAAGCCTCTAGTTGACTAGCTCGTTGATCAATAGATGGTTACGGTTTCCGACCATGGACATTGGATGTAGTTGATAACGGATCACATCATTAGGAGAATGATGTGATGGACAAGACCCAATCCTAAGCTTAGCACAAAGATCTTGTAGTTAAATGCGCTAAAGCTTTTCTAATGTCAAGTATCATTTCCTTAGATCATGAGATTGTGCAACTCCTACATACCGTAGGAATGCTTTGGGTGTACCAAACGTCCTGGCGTAATGGGTGGCTATAAAGGTGCACTACGGGTATCTCCGAAAGTGTCATTGGGTTGTACGAATCGAGGCAGGATTTGTCACTCCGTGTGACGGAGAGGTATCTCTGGGCCCACTCGGTAGGACATCATCATAATGTGCACAATGTGACCAAGGGGTTGATCACGGGATGATGTGTTACGGAACAAGTAAAGAGACTTGCCGGTAACGAGATTGAACAAGGATCGGCATACCGACGATCGAATCTCGGGCAAGTACAATACCGCTAGACAAAGGGAATTCCATACGGGATTGCTTGAATCCTTGACATCGTGGTTCATCCGATGAGATCATCATGGAACATGTGGGAGCCAACATGGGTATCTAGATCCCGCTGTTGGTTATTGACCGGAGAACGTCTCGGTCATGTCTGCATGGTTCCCGAACCCATAGGGTCTACACACTTAAGGTTCGGTGACGCTAGAGTTGTTATGGGAAATAGTATGTGGTTACGAAGGTTGTTGAGTCCGGATGAGACCCCTGACATGACGAGGAGCTCGAGAATGGTGCGGAGGTGAAGATTGGTATATTGGACGAAGGGTATTGGATTCGGAATTGTTCCGGGGTACAGTGATGACCAGCGTGTCGAAAGGGGTTTCGGAGTCCCCGGCAAGCTTTGGGGGGCCTTATGGGCCAAGGGGAGAGGGCACATCAGCCCACTAAGGGGGTGGGGGCGCCAAAACCCATCTAGGGTTTCCCCTATGGCCGCCGCCCCTCCCCTAGGGAACCCTAGGGCGCCTCCCCTCCTCCCTTCCCCCTATATATAGTGAGAGAGAGAGAGAGAGGGCAGCTGCACCCTTCCTTTGGCGCAGCCGTCTCCCTCCTCCAACACCTCCTCCTCCTCCGTAGTGCTTGGCGAAGCCCTACCGGAGAACAACGAGCTCCATCACCACCATGCCGTCGTGCTGTCGGAGTTCTCCCTCAACTTCTCCTCTCCCCTTGCTGGATCAAGGAGGAGCGTCCCGGGCTGTCTCGTGTGTTGAGCGCGAGGCACCATTGTTCGGTGCTTAGATCGGAATCAACCGCGATCTGAATCGCCGCGAGTACGACTCCTTCATCCACGTTCTTGTAACGCTTCCGCTTAGCTGTCACACCCTGGTTTTTGTAACATTTCATTTGCATTAATAAAGCATGAAAATTTGGACCAACAAAAACTTTTGCATTATTTGGCTTTTTATTTTGGAGTTGGTTTTCTCTCTGTGATTTTCAAATGCTCTTCAAAGTCAACACAACTCCACCTTATATACTTCATCTCCTTGCCCTAAACTTCTGCCCAATGATCATGCCATGTGTATAGTGCAATATAGTATTTTCTTACAAAAAAAATTTGGCCCAAAAGTATTTTCTAAAATTAGTTTTCAAAAACCCTAAATTGAGGTTTGCACTGCAAGTACTTGATTTGGGGTATGAAAATATTTCAAAAGTATATTTGAATCCTATTAGATGTAGGACTCCATAAACCACAAAAATATAATTTTAAAAGCTATTTTCCTATTTTATTTAAAAGCTTTTTCTTAAGGCCAGAAATGGTCTTTAATAGGAAAAAAATTATTTTTTTTGTTTCAAAAATATTTGACAAAAATCAGGGAAACTCAGTGGACATATATTTTCCATATGCAAGAGTTTCAACACATGGTCATGTTCAAAATATTGGACAAAACCTCTCAAAACCAATTCTGCCCATTACAAGGATTTGAAATATTTCTACAAGAAATATTTTCACAAAAATCCAAGAAAAATCCAGCAAGTCACGAATGCATATTGTGATCACCTTGCAAAGCCTCATGTCAATTAAAGTCATTTTGGTTCAACAAAACGCCCCAAAACCCTCTTTGACAAGAATCAAATTTGAACAACTTTGTGCTGCCAACTTTCTCTCCTTGACCCCAACTTTGGTGAGCATGTTCACATGACCAAATTAGGCCACTACAGCAAGTGGTGCATCAAGGAGAAGTGATTTGCTCAACTAGATCTACACAAGTCTATTTCTGCTCATTTCTAGGGTTTACAAAAGTTGCATTGGCAACTTTGCCCAAATAAGCTCCAAATTGGTGGAAGGCCATATTTATATGTGTCATTTCACCCTGTGGAGTCTCATGGCATTTGGAGTTCATTTTCTTAACCAAACAAGCATCAAACACCTTCTGCCACTTTACCAAAATTCCATTTTTGACCACTTCCACTAATCTCCATGACCTCCACTTTTTACCACAGCTCCTCGTAGACCCCTTTCACCTCCAGTAACAATGGCAAGTCCACAGCACAATTATTGGATGGGTAAAGCCCCACTTTCTCTCTCTGGACAGCCCATTTCTCCCTCTTCTTCACCTCCTTCCTCACTCCAGTGGCCATCCATGGCATCCAATGCACCACCCCATTTCTTTACTCCCTGCTAGACCTGCTAGACACCAAAGGACACGCTCACCATGCATAAAGAATGGCCATGCCAGCCATTTGGGCGCTCTGGAGCGTGCTACAGTGCGCTCCCGCACTGTAGCCGCCCCCTCCCAACCGCCTCCGGCCACCTCGGGCCTCCCCCGCGCGCCTGCCGATGCACCTCGGCGTCCGCAGCACGCTACGCGGTCGGCCCCCTCCTCTCTCCTCCTCCCCGCGCCTCCGCGCTAGCAAACAGAGGCCGCCCCAGCGCGCCAATGGCGCGGCTCACACGCGCGCGCCTCTGGCCCCCTGCTCCCTCCCTCTCTTCTTTCCCTCGCTCTGGACCGAACCCATGAACACCCCAGACATGTCCACGCGCGCCCCCATGACCCACATCAACGGCAACAACCTCGCCGGCACACAGGTCTACGGTGAGGCGTGGCTCGCCTACTTAAAGGCCTCCCCGAGCCTCCCTATCACCACCAGTCGCCCCTAGCTACTCCAAAAAGGCCCCCTGTGCCCTCCACTCTCCTCCAGGAGCACCCGAGCTCGAGGTCGAGCTCGAGCTCCGCCGCCTCGGGTCGTCGTCGATCTCGGGGTACGGGCTCCCTCTGCTCCTCCTCTCTCTCGATCTGGACTCTCCACACCTCCCTGATCATTTCCCCTCTGTCTCCCCCTCTTTGCAGTCGGAAGCGGCCGGAGCCATCGTCGCCCGGCGCTCCTCCGCCAAACCTCGTCACCGGGCGAACCATCGCTCCTCCGGCCAACTCCGCACCACCCGAGCAGCGACACGACGAGGAGTCCAGCGGTGCCATCAGCTCCCCGCCGTGCACGAAACGTCGCTAGTGAGCTCGCCACCCTCTCTGGGCCGAGGTTGAAGACGACGGCCGTGGGGCCCGTCGGTCAGCCTCACACTCTGACGGGTGGGCCCCACCTGTCAGGTTTAAACACGCACGCGCGTGCACCGGTTCGCTGCGTCGGCCGAAGGCATATTTCGCCTTTACGCCTTCGACGTGGCAGCCTCGCGTGGGCTGAAACCTATCTGGGCCTGCTTCACTGTGGCCCTTCTGGCCCAGTTGCACAGTGCTGCTTTTCCTTTTTCCTTTTCTGTCATTTTTCCAAATATTCCACAGGATTAAATAGTTATCCAAATGAATTAATTCCAATTCCTAAATTCCTAAAATATTACAACCTATTCAATGGTGCAACTTTCATTCTAATCCAACAACCTTTTCTTCACTGTAAATATTTAAATGTGATTTAAAGCATTTAAATATGCCTTTGTAAATCCATATCTCCTATTCTGCTACTCCAAAACCAAAACTAAGAATTTTCCCCTTCTTAGTTTTCACCCTAGTATTTTACAAAAACAAGTTGACATTTTTCTGAGCACTTTGACTTTTTTGTTTTTATTATTGCCTTATTTTTTTATCGTTATTATTTTGTGACAATAGATTGCATTGCTGACGAAGGAGTTGGACCAGAAGACTTTGAAGACCCAGAAGACTTTGTTGAGCCAGGCAAGCAGCCCTTTGACCATGTCTATGAAACCTTTTTTTTATGCATGCCATATAGCACTTCTATTGCTTGCATCGGAGACATGATATTGTGGTGACCACATGGGGTGGCTTGCCACCGTTACTTCCTCGTTGATACTTGCATTGTGCGTGACCCTACCTTCTTATGAGGGTTATGCCAGTGGGAGTAGATAGGATGCCAATGTAGTGCTACCCAAAAAGGGACGGGTATATGCATGGTGAATGAGACAAAGTATTTTCAAATGACTTTTCGAAAACCCCGGCGGGTGCCACTTATTCCCGAGGGAGATGATGAGATGGGTAACCACTTGATGACGAAGTGGTGTACCAAGGAAAGTGTGTGTTGTTTTCGAAAACGGATTAGATTTAAGATTTGTCGACTGTCCCAACCTTACATGCGCAACCACTCTACCCTTGTATGGGAAAGGGCATTATTGATTACCTAGGTTCATACTAGCTTGGAGCCCGTATTACTAGTGACGGGGGAGAGTTGGTGCTCTCTCTCGGGACGGGGTCGTGCCAGTTAGGGCGGCCATGACTGTCTTTATAGGGCACCGGATACACCGTTGTGTCCCCTCTCGGATGTTACGATCTCGAGTGAGTCTCGTATGATGTACATCGTGAGGATACGGAACAACGAGTGGACTCCTTGTTAGTGTCGTCTAGGGAAAGGTAGTGATCGGGTGCTTACCCAGGGTACTTGAGGTATCGCGGCTCGTGGATGGCACGGAAGTTCCCCGGATCTTGTGGGTAAAGTGTGCAACCTCTACAGAGTGTAAAACTATTCGAATAGTCGTGTCCACGGTCAAGGACAGTTGGGCGGTGCTGCTTAAACTATGTCCAGAGTTTTCAAACCAGTGTGTGTGATTGGATAACTACGTGGGTCAAGTCAAAGGACTTGACGTGATTGAGATGGGTTGGTGCCCACTCTATTTTTGTTGATATCTGTAACCTGTCCTCATGGTTACTTGAATTCTCTTGATGCATGTCTTACAAGTTGTTGAACATGTCATTGCACTCAAATCTAGCTTTCTGCAAAAAGAAATTTACCTATATCATGCATTGTTGTATCTTGAACCAAAAACATGGGTTGCTTGCGAGTACATTCAAAGTACTCATTGGCTTGCCACTGGTTATTTAATTGACCAGGCATGGAAGAACCGGAGTTCGAAGAAGAGTTCGTTGGAGACGAACATGCTAACTAGGGCGTTTCGGTCGAGAATGCCTCTAGGGTTAAGGCAGATGGCATGGGTTCTACTTATCGACGAAGATTTCCGCTGCTTGTGTTTCATTTGATGTTCAGCCCTTAAGGCTTTATCGATGTAAGACTTGACCATAATTGTCATAATTTGTGTAAGACGGTATGTATGGATGTAAGACTCTTGTTATTCATCTTCTCTGTGTTCAGTGAGCATTGATCTCTGGGATCACTGTACACGTGCATTCAGTGATCACGACTTATGAGTCGGGGTCCCCACAGAGCTGGTATCAGAGCCATCCTGACTGTAGGAAGCCTTAGTTAGCATGGACGTTAGTTAGCTTGAGACCATCTAAACTCCTCTTCTTTTCTAAGCTTACCCAACCCAAGATATATTCCCTTATTGACCTCTTCCATTTAACCTTTGTAGATGGCTGCCGTGCAAAGACTTCACGACCACGGTTTCCGTGCTTCTCGAGGATAGCCTCAAGAAGTGCCAGTTTCACCGAGCCCCCATTTTCACCTACCATGAGCATTGGATCAATGACATCGAGACGGAGTATCATGTGAAAGTGACCGTGAAGGCTAATGACTCTCCAACAAGTTGGTTCTTTGAGGGACCCCAGATGGCAGCTGGTTCTTGCCGTCGAGGCGGCAACCCTCAAGGCACTCACCGCCTCCGAGACCTTCTTCCAGAGATGGAAGACGAGTTGGCAACCCGCTTCTTGCCTTATAGGAAGGAAGGTGAGGATGAGAGCAGCGCACCAGCTCCACTATTGGAGGAAGGACTTCCACTCGATTCGAGACCTACTTCAGCCTTTGTGCCGATAGCTTGGCACAACACTTGTATGGAATCAATGGAGCTTGAAAGGAACTTCATGAGACCAAGGCACTTCTTCGCCAAGCACAAGATAAGACGGATAGGATCAAGAAGGAAGGTGCTACCCCTGGACAACCCGCAATCGCATACAGAGGAGGAAGACCCCCAAAGGATGGAGAACCACCACAGCAACACCGCATGAGCGCAAGGGAATACCGCAAGCTCTTCGCACCACCGGCAAAGCAACGCCGTGTTGAGCTCCTCCACTCCCCCACCCCTTCAAGTGAAGAGGAAAGTCAGGCCACCGATGGCGAGGAGGAAGACCGGAAAGAGCCAGACTACGCGACCGAGCATTCCACCACTTAGGCATCATTCGCAACTCGGATATGCCCGTTAGTACCCCCTATGGTAGGATAGGTCGTGTACCCCTATGCGAAGTCGAGTCCTTGTAATGGTTCATATGAAACCATGTAGTGTTGTGTTTGCTTTTGATGTGTTTGATGGACGTCGTGCTTTCCTTCGGGAACTTGTAAGCGACTACATCACCCATTTGGATTTTAATGAATGTGTTTGGCCTTTTTGCTCTTGCATGAAACAATTAGTGTCATACCAACCCCCTTGCTAGGCATCCCATCTATGTTGCTTTCCCCATCTTTTCCCAATCATGAGACCTTGACCGCTCCAACAGGATGCCTGTTGTAACACGTACTGGTACCTCTACCCAGCAGCAAGAAGCCGGAGGAGGAGAAAGTCAGGACCAATCCCAAGGCCAAGCTCCACCACCGCCACCACCTCCAAGCATGGACATGGCTCAGCTTCTCGAAGCCTTCCGAGAGGAACGCCAAGCCAACACTGCAGCCCTCCAGATGATTGCTCAAGCTGTCAATCGCCAGCCGGCGGGACACGGCAATGGACGTTCCACGTTGGCAGAGTTCAAGAAGCATGCACCACCCACCTTCATCGAGACTGCTGAACCCCTGGATGCAGACGACTGGGTCCGCACCACTGAGGATCTGCTGGAACTAGTCGGATGCACTGAGGACCGTGAGAGGGTGGCATATGCTGCCCACTATCTCGGGGGAACTGCTAGAGCTTGGCGGGATGGATTCAAGGCCATGCATGCTGAGCAAAACATCACTTGGAATAACTTCAAGGCAGAATTCTGCAAGGCCCACATTCCTTCGGGAATCATGGCCATCAAGAAGCGTGAGTTCCGAGCCCTGAAGCAAGGAAGTAGCACTGTCAAGGAGTACATGCAGAAGTTCAGTGTTCTCTCAAGGTATGCCCCTGAGGATGTCAGCACTGATGCTGCCAAAAAGGAGCGCTTCATGGAAGGTCTTAACCAGACTCTGCAGTACTCGCTTGTTGTGTGTGACTGCCCGACCTTTCCTGATCTGGTGAACAAGGCACTCATGCTTGAGGACAAGCGACGTGCTTTGGATGACACCCGTAAGCGCAAGATGATCAGCAAGGGTAGCTCCAGCAACCAGAAGCCTCGCCCGTGGCAACCAGCCCCGGTCAAGCCAACCTATCAGCAGCCAAGAGCTCCTGCACCCCGCACCAACTATCCACCTCAGCAGTATGCCAACCCCAGTGCCAGCTTACAACAACCCGGTAACAATAATGTCGGCAAGAGCAGCAACCCCAACCAAGTCACTTGCTTTGGATGTGGTCAGCCAGGACATTACTCCAAGAATTGCCCCAACAAGAAGCCCGACGCCCCACGCCCCAATGCGCAGAACCTAGGACAAGGCCGTGGAATGCCACCAAGGAACCAAGCTCCCCGCAACCTGCCCAACAACAGCAAGGGTCGTGTGAATCATGTCACTGCAGAAGAAGCCTAGGAAGACCCAGACGTCGTGCTGGGTACGTTCCTTGTCAATTCAGCACCTGCAACTGTCTTGTTTGATTCTGGAGCCACGCATTCATTTGTCACCCAAAAGTTTGCATTAAAAAGTGGCATGACCCCTACACTCCTGAATAACCCTATGGTGGTACAAACCCCCGGAGCAGAGATGAGAGCCAAGATAGGGTGTAGAGGAGTCGGGATTATTATTAACGGGGTAGAATTCCTAGCAGACCTTATCATCTTAGGATCACAAGGCTTGGATGTGATCTTAGGAATGAATTGGCTCATCAAACACCAAGGCTTGATAGATTGCACCAACCGGACTGTCACTGCGACCAATGAGCAAGGAGGCGAAGTTAAATTTGCATCCAACCCCTCCTCTGCTCAAGCCAACCAAGTCAACTGTCTGACTGAAGTTGGATTGGAGCAAGTGCCGATATATCACGAATACCCGATGTTTTTCTGATGAGCTACCGGAATGCCTCCCGACCGAGACATTGAGTTCATCATCGAGCTCATACCCGGAGCGGGACCCATCTATAAGAAGTCTTATAGAACGGGATCGGAAGAGTTAGCAGAATTGAAGAAGCAACTGGAAGAGCAGTTGAGGAAAGGATTTATTCGCCCTAGTGCCTCCCCTTGGGGATCACCTGTTCTGTTTGTGGCAAAGAAGGACGGTACCATCCGCTTGTGCATTGACTACCGCTCCCTCAATGAAGTTACAATCAAAAACAAGTATCCACTTCCCAAGATTGAAGATCTATTTGATCAACTCAATGGGGCCAAGGTGTTCTCCAAGATCGACCTCAGATCTGGGTATTACCAGCTGAAAATCAGACCCCAAGATATTCCGAAGACGACATTTGTAACCAGATATGGCCTGTATGAGTGCACGGTCATGTCCTTTGGATTGACCAATGCCCCAGCTTACTTCATGTATCGCATGAATAAGGTCTTCATGGAATATTTGGACAAGTTTGTCGTTGTCTTCATTGATGACATTCTTGTCTTCTCGAAGACGGAAGAAGAGCACGAGCAACACTTGAGGATGGTCCTAGACAAGCTTCAAGAGCACCAACTGTATGCCAAGTTCAGCAAGTGCGAGTTTTGGCTGCGTGAAGTTGGATTCCTGGGTCATGTGTTGAATGCCGAAGGGTTGTTAGTGGATCCCACCAAGATTCAAGCCGTGAATGAATGGCAAACTCTGAGCAATGTGAAGGAAGTCATAAGCTTCCTCGGACTCGTGGGATATTACCGCAAGTTCGTTGAAGGATTCTCAAGCATTGCCCGACCTATGACCCAACTCTTGAAGAAGGACAAGAAGTTTGAGTAGACGCCAAGTGTGAAGAGAGCTTCCGAACGAAGAAGAGATTAACCACCGCCCGATTCCGCCACACCTGATATTCACAAGGAATTTGTGATCTATTGTGATGCATCAAGAACCGGACTCGGTGGTGTCCTGATGCAATAAGGCAGAGTCGTAGCATATCTATCCAGACAGCTACGTCCTCATGAAGAGAACTATGCTACTCATGATCTTGAGTTGGCAGCTGTAGTTCACGCCTTAAAGACCTGGCGACATTACCTTCTAAGAAGCGGTGCGAGATATACACGGATCACAAAAGTCTAAAGTATATTTTCACTCAGAAGGAATTGAACATGAGGCAGAGAAGGTGGCTAGAGTTGATCAATGACTATGACCTCGATGTCCAATACCACCCTAGAAAGGCTAATGTGGTAGCAGATGCCTTAAGCAGAAAGGCTTGTTCCTTGAATGCTATGCTTAAGGGAAGGCTACCCGCCTTGTATGAAGAACTTGAAGGCTTCGGGTTGGAACTGGTTGCACCAGGATTCTTAGCCAACCTTGAAGTCAAGCCTACCTGATGGATGATGTAAAGGAAGCCCAAAAGGGGCACGAGAGTATTGAAGGCATCAAGAGGAAGATCAAGGCGGGCAAAGCCCCAAGATTCTCAGAAGATGAGCAAGGAGTTGTGTGGTTTGGGAATCACATTTGTGTACCCAATGAGATTGAGCTCAAGAACTTGATCTTGCAAGAAGCTCATGACGCCAAGTATTCCATCCATCCTGGAGGTACCAAGATGTATCAAGACCTGAAGGAACGATTCTGGTGGCACGGGATGAAAAGGGAGATTGCCACCTATGTTGCAAAGTGTGATGTATGCCAAAGGGTCAAGGCTGAGCATCAGCGACCTGCTGGATTGCTCCAACCACTCAAGGTTCCCGAGTGGAAATGGGATAAAGTCGGAATGGATTTCATCACTGGGTTACCTAGGTCTAATAAGGGTCATGACTCCATCTGGGTTATAGTCGACCATTGGACCAAAGTAGCCCATTTTATCCCTGTCAAGACTACCTATGATGGCAACCAGCTGGCAACTCTATACATCAACAAAATCATAAGTCTGCATGGCGTTCCTAAGGAGATTGTGTCAGATCGAGGAACCTAGTTTACCTCGAGGTTCTGGAAGAAGTTCCAAGAGGCTATGGGAACCAAGTTGTCCTTCAGCACTGCTTTCCACCCACAGACCGGAGGTCGGACAGAACAAGTGAATCAGATACTCGAAGACATGCTCCGAGCCTGTGTCTTAACATATGGAGCTAAGTGGGAAGATTGCCTCCCTTTTGTCGAGTTCTCCTACAACAACAGTTATCAGTCCAGCCTCCAGATGGCACCATGTGAGGTGCTATACGGACGCAAGTGTTGCTCACCCCTCAATTGGTCAGAGACCAGAGAAGGGCTAGTCTTTGGACCTGATGCTCTCCGTAAAGCGGAAGAACAAGTGCAGCTAGTCAGAGAGCGGCTGAAGACCGCCAAGTCAAGGGAAAAGAGCTATGCTGACACTCGTCGCCGACAGGTGAACTTCCTAGTCGGAGACCATGTGTATCTGCGGGTAAACCCCCTTAAGGGAACCAAGCGTTTCCATGTTAAAGGGAAGCTCGCACCGAGATATATTGGCCCCTTCCGGATCACCAAGACGACACGAGAAGTGGCCTACCAATTGGAACTGCCACCTGAACTATCCGATGTGCACAACGTGTTCCACGTGTCACAACTCCGGAAGTGTCTCCAAGTCCCAGGGAAGCCTGATCTTTGCAGGGACATCGCTCACCAAGCCATTGATATTCAGCCTGATTTGACTTACCGTGAGAGGCCCATCCGGATCTTGGACAAAGCAGAATGGCGCACTCGAAGCCGCACCATCAAGTACTTCAAAGTCCGGTGGAGCAACCACACCGAAGCAGAAGCAACCTAGGAACGTGAAGACTACCTTAGATCTGAGTTTCCGTATCTCTTTAAAGCCTAGCTTAGGAATCTCGGGGACGAGATTCTTGTAAGGGGGGTAGGTCTGTCACACCCTAGTTTTTGTAACATTTCATTTGCATTAATAAAGCATGAAAATTTGGACCAACAAAAACTTTTGCATTATTTGGCTTTTTATTTTGGAGTTGGTTTTCTCTCTGTGATTTTCAAGTGCTCTTCAAAGTCAACACAACTCCACCTTATATACTTCATCTCCTTGCCCTAAACTTCTGCCCAATGATCATGCCATATGTATAGTGCAATATAGTATTTTCTTACAAAAATAATTTGGCCCAAAAAGTATTTTCTAAAATTAGTTTTTCAAAAACCCCTAAATTGAGGTTTGCACTGCAAGTACTTGATTTGGGGTATGAAAAATATTTCAAAAAGTATATTTGAATCCTATTAGATGTAGGACTCCCATAAACCACAAAAATATAATTTTAAAAGCTATTTTCCTATTTTATTTAAAAGCTTTTCTTAAGGCCAGAAATGGTCTTTAATAGGAAAAAATTATTTTTTGTTTCAAAATATTTGACAAAAATTAGGGAAACTCAGTGGACATATATTTTCCATATGCAAGAGTTTCAACACATGGTCATGTTCAAAATATTGGACAAAACCTCCCAAAACCAATTCTGCCCATTTCAAGGATTTGAAATATTTCTTGAAATATTTTCACAAAAATCAAGAAAAATCCATAAGTCACAAATGCATATTGTGATCACCTTGCAAAGCCTCATGTCAATTAAAGTCATTTTGGTTCACCAAAATGCCCCAAAACCCTCTCTGACCAGAATCAAATTTGAACAACTTTGTGCTGCCAACTTTCTCTCCTTGACCCAAACTTTGGTGAGCATGTTCAAATGACCAAATTAGGCCACTACAGCAACTGGTGCATCAAGGAGAAGTGATTTGCTCAACTAGATCAACACAAGTCTATTTCTGCTCATTTCTAGGGTTTACAAAAGTTGCATTGGCAACTTTGCCAAAATAAGCTCCAAATTGGTGGAAGGCCATATTTATATGTGTCATTTCACCCTGTGGAGTCTCATGGCATTTGGAGTTCATTTGCTTAACCAAACAAGCATAAAACACCTTCTGCCACTTTACCAAAATTCCATTTTTGACCACTTCCACTAATCTCCATGACCTCCACTTTTTAACACAGCTCCTCCTAGACCCCTTTCACCTCCAGTAACAATGGCAAGTCCACAGCTCAATTATTGGATGGGTAAAGCCCCACTTTCTCTCTCTGGACAGCCCATTTCTCCCTCTTCCTCACCTCCCTCCTCACTCCAGTGGCCATCCATGGCATCCAATGCACCACCCCATTTCTTTACTCCCTCCTAGACCTGGTAGACACCAAAGGACGCACTCACCATCCATAAAGAATGGCCATGCCAGCCATTTGGGCGCTCTGGAGCGCGCTACAGTGCGCTCCCGCACTGTAGCCGCCCCCTCCCAACCGCCTCCGGCCACCTCGGGCCTCCCCAGCGCGCCTGCCGATGCACCTCGGCGTCCGCAGCACGCTACGCGGTCGGCCCCCTCCTCTCTCCTCCTCCCCGTGCCTCTGCGCTAGCAAACAGAGAGTCGCCCAGCCTTGATGGCGCTGCTCACACTGCTGCGTGCCTCTGCCCTGCTCCCTCCCTCTCTTCTTTCCCTCGCTCTGGACCGAACCCATGAACACCCCTGACATGTCCACGCTGCCTGCGTGACCCACAAAGCAGGCAACAACCTCGCGGCCAAGCGGGTCTCTGATGAGCTGTGGCTCGCCTACTTAAAGGCCTCCCCGAGCCTCCCTATCACCACCACTCGCCCCTACCTACTCCAAAAAGGCCCCCTGTGCTCTCCACTCTCCTCCAGGAGCACCCGAGCTCGAGATCGAGCTCGAGCTCCGCCGCCTCGGGTCATCATCGATCTCGGGGTACGGGCTCCCTCTGCTCCTCCTCTCTCTCGATCTGGACTCTCCACACCTCCCTGATCATTTCCCCTCTGTCTCCCCCCTCTTTTGCAGTTGGAAACAGCCGGAGCGATCGTCGTCCGACGCTCCTCCGCCGTGAACCTCGTCGCCGGTGAACCACTGCTCCCCTCCGGCCAACTCCGGCACCACCCGAACGGCGACACGACGAGGAGTCCAGCGGTGCCATCAGCTCCCCCCGCCGTGCCCGGAAACGTCGCCGGTGAGCTCGCCATCCTCTCTGGGCCGAGGTTGAAGACGACGGCCGTGGGGCCCGTCGGTCAGCCTCACACTCTAACGGGTGGGCCCCACCCGTCAGGTTTAAACACGCACACGCGCGCACCGGTTCGCTGCGTCGGCCGAAGGCGTATTTCACCTTTACGCCTTCGACGTGGCAGCCTCGTGTGGGCTGAAACCTATCTGGGCCTGCTTCACTGTGGCCCTTCTGGCCCAGTTGCACAGTGCTGCTTTTCCTTTTTCCTTTTCTGTCATTTTTCTAAATATTCCATAGGTGTAAATAGTTATCCAAATGAATTAATTCCAATTCCTAAATTCCTAAAATATTACAACCTATACAATGGTGCAACTTTCATTCTAATCCAACAACCTTTTCTTCACTGTAAATATTTAAATGTGATTTTAAGCATTTAAACATGCCTTTGTAAATCCATATCTCCTATTCTACTACTCCAAAACCAAAACTAAGAATTTTCCCCTTCTTAGTTTTCACCCTAGTATTTTACAAAAACAAGTTGACATTTTTCTGAGCACTTTGACTTTTTTGTTTTTATTATTGCCTTATTTTTTTCTCGTTATTATTTTGCGACAATAGATTGCGTTGCTGACGAAGGAGTTGGACCAGAAGACTTTGAAGACCCAGAAGACTTTGTTGAGCCAGGCAAGCAGCCCTTTGACCATGTCTATGAAACCTTTTTTTATGCATGCCATATAGCACTTCTATTGCTTGCATCGGAGACATGATATTGTGGTGACCACATGGGGTGGCTTGCCACCGTTACTTCCTCGTTGATACTTGCATTGTGCGTGACCCTACCTTCTTATGAGGGTTATGCCAGTGGGAGTAGATAGGATGCCAAAGTAGTGCTACGCAAAAAGGGACGGGTATATGCATGGTGAATGAGACAAAGTATTTTCAAATGACTTTTCGAAAACCCCGGCGGGTGCCACTTATGCCCGAGGGAGATGATGAGATGGGTAACCACTTGATGACGAAGTGGTGTACCAAGGAAAGTGTGTGTTGTTTTCAAAAACGGATTAGATTTAAGATTTGTCGACTGTCCCAACCTTACATGCGCAACCACTCTACCCTTGTATGGGAAAGGGCATTATTGATTACCTAGGTTGATACTAGCTTGGAGCCCAGACATTAGTGACGGGGAGAGTTGGTGCTCTCTCTCGGGACGGGGTCGTGCCAGGTAGGGCGGCCATGACTGTCTTTACAGGGCACCGGATACACCGTTGTGTCCCCTCTCGGATGTTACGATATCGAGTGAGTCTTGTATGATGTACATCGTGAGGATACGGAACAACGAGTGGACTCCTTGTTAGTGTCATCTAGGGAAAGGTAGTGATCGGGTGCTTACCCAGGGTACTTGAGGTATCGCGGGTCGTGGATGGCACGGAAGTTCCCCGGATCTTGTGGGTAAAGTGTGCAACCTCTGCAGAGTGTAAAACTATTCGAATAGCCGTGTCCACGGTCAAGGACAGTTGGGCGGTGCTGCTTAAACTATGTCCAGAGTTTACAAACCAGTGTGTGTGATTGGATAACTACGTGGGTCAAGTCAAAGGACTTGACGTGATTGAGATGGGTTGGTGCCCACTCTATTTTTGTTGATATCTGTAACCTGTCCTCATGGTTACTTGAATTCTCTTGATGCATGTCTTACAAGTTGTTGAACATGTCATTGCACTCAAAACTAGCTTTCTGCAAAAAGAAATTTACCTATATCATGCATTGTTGTATCTTGAACCAAAAACTTGGGTTGCTTGCGAGTACATTCAAAGTACTCATTGGCTTGCCACTGGTTATTTAATTGACCAGGCATGGAAGAACCGGAGTTCGAAGAAGAGTTCTTTGGAGACGAACATGCGAACTAGGACGTTTCGGTCGAGAATGCCCGTAGGGTTAAGGCAGATGGCATGGGTTCTACTTATCGACGAAGATTTCCGCTGCTTGTGTTTCATTTGATGTTCAACCCTTAAGGCTTTATCGATGTAAGACTTGACCATAATGGTCATAATTTGTGTAAGACGGTATGTATGGATGTAAGACTCTTGTTATTCAGCTTCGTGTTCAAGTGAGCATTGATCTCTGGGATCATCAGACACGCATTCGGTGATCACGACTTATGAGTCGGGTCCCCACATTAGCGATCTTCAAGGGTATGAAGATGCTCATCCTCTCCTCTCTTGTTGCTAGAATCTCCATAGATTGATCTTGGTGATGCGTGAAAATTTTGAATTTCTGCTCGCTACCCAACAAAGGCATCATGAGCTAGGTCTATGTAGTTTCTATGCACCAGTAGAACACAAGTTGTTGTGGGCGTTGATTTTGTTCAATATGCTTACCGTTACTAGTCCAATCTTGTTTCGACGGTATTGTGGGATGAAGCGGCCCGGACCGACCTTACACGTACACTTACGTGAGACAGGTTCCACCGACTGAAATGCACTTGTTGCATAAGGTGGCTAGCGGGTGCCAGTCTCTCCCACTTTAGTCTGATCGGATTCGATGAAAAGGGTCCTTATGAAGGGTAAATAGCAATTGACATATCACGTTGTGGTTTTTGCGTAGGTAAGAAACGTTTTTGCGAAACCCATAGCAGCCATCAGAAACATGCAAACAACAATTAGAGGACGTCTATCTTGTTTTTGCAGGGTATGCTATGTGATGTGATATGGCCAAAAGAATGTGATGAATGATATGTGATGTATGAGATTGATCATGTTCTTGTAAAGGAATCACGACTTGCATGTCGATGAGTATGACAACCGCAGGAGCCATAGGAGTTGTCTTAATTTATTGTATGACCTGTGTGTCATTGAACAATGCCATGTAATTACTTTACTTTATTGCTAAACCGTTAGCCATAGTAGTAGAAGTAATAGTTGGTGAGACAACTTCATGGAGACACGATGATGGAGATCATGGTGTCATGCGGTGATTTATGATAATCATGGAGCCCCGAAGATGGAGATCAAAAGGAGCAAAATGATATTGGCCATATCATGTCACTTTTTGATTGCATGTGATGTTTGTCATTGAGGGAGTTCCGGACTAGGGGGTGTCCGGATAGCCGAACTATCATCATCGGCCGGACTCCAAGACTATGAAGATACAAGATTGAAGACTTCGTCCCGTGTCCGGATGGGACTTTCCTTAGCATGGAAGGCAAGCTTTGCGATACGGATATGTAGATCTCCTACCATTGTAACCGACTCTGTGTAACCCTAACCCTATCCGGTGTCTATATAAACTGGAGGGTTTTAGTCCGTAGGACGAACAACAATCATACCATAGGCTAGCTTCTATGGTTTAGCCTCCTTGATCTCGTGGTAGATCCACTCTTGTAACACACATTATCAATATTAATCTAGCAGGACGTAGGGTTTTACCTCCATCAAGAGGGCCCGAACCTGGGTAAAACATTGTGTCCCTTGTCTCCTGTTACCATCCGCCTAGACGCATAGTTCGGGACCCCCTACCCGAGATCCGCCGGTTTTGATACCGACATTGGTGCTTTCATTGAGAGTTCCTCTGTGTCGTCGCCGTTAGGTAGGATGCCTCATCTCGTCTTTAGAGACGATACTATCGCCAAAGGAGCCTTGGCCGCTGGCCAGACTCTTTGGCTAGGTGGTTTTCTTATGACTGCCAGTCCGGCCACCGCGCCGACGATGACCTCTCGAGTAATCGAAACCAATCTCCAGGTTAGTTCGGAACTTGCCGAACAGTTAGATCCGATCGAGCTCTCCTCCATAAACGAGCTCTGGGATCGCATCGCTGCCCTGGGAGTCGCCACAGACTACGACCGGATCGGGCCTAAAACCGATCTGAGAGAGATCAATTTTCCCCAGGCTACCCATCATGTTGCTGTGATAGAGAAGCAATGCGGCGATTCTTCTTGTATCTTAAAGACTAGTTGCGTCCGGATTCCCGATCCCTCCATGCCGGATTCCCGCAGAGGGACGGACGTCGACCAAGCCTTGAACTTAAAGTGAGGCGGCGGGTTGGACTCATTGGATAACACTCAAAAATCCAAACTTCCAAGTTCGGAAACTTCTCGGCCCTTGAGTCCTGAATTGGACAGGGTTCCGGATCTAGTTCCACCCGCCCACCCAAACATTAGCGACCTCTCTGGAATTCGGAAAGAGCCCGCTGAAACAAGACATCACTCTCGGGCCGATTCTCCCGGTTAAGAACGGATAAAGGATCTTGAGAGGAGGACGCAATCCCAATTTTCTGCAATAATTGCACGCATAAGGGAATCCTAAACGCCATAAGTCGTCATAAATTACACGCTTTATCGACTTGGTGACCATAGTACAAAAGTACTGTGGCGATGGAGAGCGCTCGAAAACCGAAAGTAAATTTTGGGATAATCCGCCCCGAATACATCCCTAGTCCGGAACAAAAGGGTGCATCATTATCAAGCACCCGGGTTGAATACCAAAAAACCAAAATCCCCTAAAGGGTATGGAACCATACTGGAGGGTTGGCTCAACGGACCTGCAAAATCCACAAAGACGGAGGGCGCCACTCCAACACACAGCCTTCGAGCGTGTTGGATACTACTACAGTGGCCAAAAGTGGCATAGGCTTTTTAGCCCGGCAACCAACCCAAAGCAGATAAAGACGGTATTAATGATCTTGAGACTTTCGCATCAAATAACATGCGGAAATGAACAATCCGCAGCCTCGCCAAGTCTACCAAGTAGCAACAACAAATCCATGGAGCGACACGGCTATCACCTTCAACGCCAATGATTTAACCTAAATTCAACAGCTAGAGCACCAACCGCATTGGTCCTCAACCGATAGTAGACGGCTTTCGCCTTACTAAGGTAGTCATGGATGGCGGCAGCGGATTAAACCTCATCTATGAGGAAACCCTTCAAAAAATGGAAATTGACTGGAGCCGCATTGAGCGAAGCAGCACAACCTTCAGAGGGATAATCCCTAGTCGAGAAGTACGCTGCGCAGGAAAATCACACTAGATGTAGTGTTCGGCTCACCGGACAATTACAGGTCCGAGGAGGTCACGTTTCAAGTGGCCCCATTCGGCAACGGATATCACGCTTTGTTAGGGCGAGAGGCATTCACAATCTTCCAAGCTATACCCCACTACGGTTACATGAAGCTCAAAATGCCCGGACCCAATGGGATAATCACTCTCGCTAGTGATACAGATACGGCACTCCACGCTGAAAATAAGACAGCCGCACTGGCCCTAGAGGAATTGTCCGAAGCCCTAGCGGCAGAGGAACTAGCTACGCTGCGCTCCACGGTGGATAGGGACGATGTGATACTCGATAAGAGGTCCAAATCCACCTCTTTTAAACCAGGAGACGAGATAGTCAAATTTCAGGTCCATCCAACAGACCCCATAAGGACGGCCTCCATTGGGGCACAATTAAGTATGATGTCGAGGCCGCACTACGAGAATTCCTTCGGGAAAATTGGGACATTTTTGCCTGGCATCCTTCAGACATGCTAGGAATCCCACGCAGGATGGCAGAGCACAGCCTAAATATCCTAAAAAGATTCAAGCCAGTCAAACAAACTCTTCGGCGATTTTCCGAGCCCAAAAGACAGGCAATGGGAGAAGAGCTAGCCAAACTCTTAGAAGCCGGATTCATCAGAGATATAAAGCATCCGGACTGGCTAGCCAATCTAGTAATGGTACCAAAAAAGGACAAATCCTGGCGCCTCTGCGTCGATTTAAAGACCTTAACAAGGCCTGTCCAAAGGACCCTTTCCCCTCCCTCGCATCGACCAAATCATCGATGCTACCGCGGCACGATTCATTGTGCTTCCTCGACGATACTCCGGATACCATCAAATCAAGATGGCAGAGAAACACCAGGCATAACGGCATTCATTACTCCATACGGGCCATTCTGCTTCAACACAATGCCCTTCGGACTAAAAAACGCCGCACAACATATCGCGCGCATGATTCAAACATGTCCGCTACAGATAGGCAAAACAGTAGAGGCATACGAGACGATGTGGTCGCCAAGACCAAACACGCCGGAACTCTAGTAGAAGACTTGAGGGTGACATTCGACAACCTCCGAGCATATGACATTAAGCTCAATCCGAAAATGCGCCTTCGCGCATCAGCCGAAAAGCTCTTGGGCTTCATCGATCCGGTCGAGGAATTGAAGCAAACCCGCCAAAATCCGAGCTCTGTCACAATTGATATTCCAAAAGACCTCGAGCAGATACAAAAACTAACCGGATGCGTAGCGGCCTTAAGTCGCTTCATCTCCCGCTTGGGAGAAAAGGCTCGCCCTCTACCGCCTCCTCCAAGACAATCAACATTTCGAATGGACGGATGTTGCCACAGCCGACTCGAAGAAATAAAGGCCATACGCAACAAATCCAGTTCTGGCGCGCCCAACCCGGGCGAGCCTATGTTATTATATATCGCAGCAACACATCAAGTTGTTAGCGCGGTACTGCCGTTGAACGAGAAATGTAAGGAACAAATTCCCTCTTAAAAACCAGTGTACTACGATCCACCGCTCTAACTCCATGCAAATCCCGCACCCACATTATCAAAAGATAGCGTATGCGGTGTTCATGGCATCCCGGAAGCTACGTCACTACTTTCAAGAGTGTTCAATAATGGTGGCCTCCGAAGTAGCCCTCAACGATATTATAAACAATCGCGACGCAACGGGCAGGATTGCAAAATGGGCTATCGAGCTCTTACCATTTGACATAACTTACAAACCACGGCGAGCTATAAAGTCGCAGGTTCTGGCGGACTTCATCGCCGAATGGACCGAAGCCGAACTCCCTAAAGAGTACGGCGCGTACTCCAACTGGATCATGCATTTTGATGGATCCAAAATGTTGGCTGGCTTGGGGGCTGGCATCGTCCTGATGTCCCCAACGGGAGACACAATCCAATACGTACTTCAAATAATGTACATGGTCTCCAACAACGCAGCCGAATACGAGGCCCTCCTACATGGCCTCCGGATGGCAATCTCCATGGGCATTCAATGCCTAGAGGTGCGCGGGGATTCAAACCTCGCAATATCCCAAGTAAATGGAGACTTCGACGCCAAAGATCCAAAAATGGCAGCTTACCGCAACGCCGTCCTAAAAATGTCAGCTCGGTTCGAAGGACTAGAATTCCATCATGTAGCCCGGGATAATAACCAGGCAGCAGACGTGTTAGCACGCATCGGCGCGAAACGAGACGCCGTCCCTCCTAACATCTTCCTAGAACGGCTCTTTAAGCCGTCCGTATTATGGGAAGAGGAGTCCGGAAATAACAATTCGGAGCCGGCTGCATCACCTAACTCAGACCATTCTGACACAATCGGCGGCTCAGCCAACGAAATAACACCTTCAGCTCACGAAATAATGGCAGTCATTGCTTCGTGGACAGAACCATTCCTAGCCTACTTAATGCGGCAGGAACTTCCCGAAGACCAAAATGAGGCCCGCTGCATAGTTCGGCGATCTAAAGCCTACAAGGTCCATGAGGGAGAGCTTTATAAGAAAAGCACAACCGGAGTCCTTCAAAGGTGTATCTCCGAAGAGGAAGGGCGAAATCTCCTGGCTGAAATTCACGCCGGACTCGGCGGGCACCACGCTGCAGCCCGGGCCCTTGTAGGCAAGGCCTTCCGTACAAGATTTTATTGGCCGACAGCCAGGGCAGATGCTCAGGATTTAGTCCAATGATGCGTCGGTTGCCAGCTCTTTGCTAATCAGAGCCATATGCCACCCACCGCCCTCAAAACTATACCCATTACCTGGTCGTTTGCGGTCTGGGGGCTTGACATGGTCGGACCCCTTAAAGGGGGAACCCACAAGCACAAATACTTATTGTTCATGGTGGACAAATTCACCAAATGGATTGAGGCCAAGCCGGTTAAAACGGCAGAATCCGGACCGGTGATAGACTTCATATCCGGGGTAGTACACCGCTTCGTGTCCCCACAAAGATCATCATCGACAACGGCAGGAACTTCACGGCCGACGAGGTTAAACTCGATGCAAAACATGGGCATTAAGCTCGATTACGCTTCAGTTTATCACCCCAAACTAACGGTCAAGTTGAGCGAGCAAATGGTCTAATCATGAGCGGCATCAAACCCGCACTAGTGCGGTCCTCAAGGAATCTAACACGACCGGGTAGAGGAGCTCGACCCGACTGGGGGCTGCGGACCATGCCAAACCGAACTACCGGATTCACACCATTTTTCATGGTATCTGGCGCAGAGGCAGTCCTGCCTCGCGATATAATTCATGACTCACCTGTAATGCGCATGTACGAAGAAAGAGAAGCCGAGCTAGATCGGCAGGACAGTCTGGGCGCCTTAGAGGAGGAGCGGATGTGGCAAAGGCTCGTTATTTTATCGCAGCAGCTCAAGATATCAAAGCAGAAGCACGGCCAAAACTTACAATGTTGGCGAACTTGTTCTACGCTGTCGGACAAGAAAAATGACAAACTCAAGCCCAAGTGGGAAGGTCCTTCATCATCGACCTAGTCCTGACCGGGCGAGCGCACTGCCCACGAACGCATCGGACAACCAACTCAAGCCGAACCTATGGAACGCAGCCCGTCTCCGAAGATTCTACGCCTAATGCCGGACTCCGGGTTCGTCTCACTCCCCCGTCCACTCCTTGTTTTTTACTGTCTCTCCTCCTCCTCCTTCTTCCCACTTTTTTTTAACCTTTTATGGGCTGATTTGCACTTTGTTCAAGACACACTTGATGTGCCCTCGCACTCATTATACCTGGGGCTTCTTTAATGTGCTTATTCATACGGGCTTCATGCCCAATACATGTGTCATAATTTCGCATGTACCTTTTATTCACCATTATATGCATCGATATGACTTAAGTTTTGGCCAAGCTGGGTTGCTCGCCTCTGTGCTTACCCCTACGATCCCGATTGTTCGGCTAGGAGGTAAAGGAGCACCTCTGCGATTGTTACTACCGGTCACCGGATGTGTACCTCGATCGGGTGAAGCCGAAGCTAGCGTTCTTAAGAGAATATTCGATCGGTGACTTGAAAGATGATTTATTACTTACTTATTTATCTGCCCCGGATGCTTTTTTCGCTATTTTCGCAGTCCGCATTGCACTTTAGGGCATGCCTCCCAGGAAAGGAACCCTTAACGGAACTATTCTCCCTGGAAGATGTTTCTTACTAACCATGTAATATAACATAACTAGTTGGGCACTTGTCTGATAAAGCAATTATGACCCCGACGCCTTGTCTCCATGCATGCCCCGGTTCTTTTATAACCGTAAGGGTATTCAGACACACTCCGGACTGTTGGGTCCCGAGGTTGAAGTGAAACGGTCCGCAAAGACAAAAGATCTACAATCCGGCTAGAAGGCATTTTACATGTCATTTCAAATTACATCGTCAAACCGACTGATTGTACTCCTCTTCAATCCCATCTAACAGGTTGTCTAATTTACAGTCCTATTGGGAATATTTCGCGGCCAGTTCTACTTGGCCGTACATCAAGCTCACAGGGATCTCCTTCCCGTCAGGCCCCGCAGGTCCGACCTCGGCCATGTGGTTTGGGTCAGACTTCGGGTAACGTGTCTTCACCATGGCCCAGGCCTCCCTGGCACCCTGACGGTGGGCCGATATCTTCCACAATCGGAGGCGCCGCCGTGCTCCTGAAGCTTCTCAAAGAAGCTCACCAAGGCCCTCGGTAGGGAGACGGATGGCCATAAAGCATGAATGACGCCACTCATCGCTCGCCGAACACGCTCGAGCAATTGAACCAGCTCGGGAAGTTGGTCACCCGCTGACTCAGCATTTCCTCCATGAGGCTTACCTGTGAGCACACCTAAAGACATATTTCATCAATCGCCTTCCTCGCTGAATTCTTCTTTTCAAAGGAATTCGCTCAAGCACTTACTATAAATGCCGCGACGAAGCCGCTGATTCTCCTTCACGGAGCTGACAGCTGGGCCCAACACCTTTCAGCTCTTCTCCTTGCTGGGTGTGGGCATCTTGGAGCTTGTTTCTCTCCTTCTGCACCTTCATAAGCACCCTTTCGCCGGCCTTTAGCTGACGCAGTAGCTGTTGCTTGTCCGGATCTAGTCCGCGCCTCTTCAATATTATTGTCGATTCACGCCACACTTTGCTAAATAATTATCTTTAACAAGACGTCTTACCAGCGGGGTCTCGTGGCTCCCCCACATGCGCAAGGCGGCTTCAAGTTGGGCCTTGCACTCTTGGAGCTCCGGGACAGATGGGTATTCTTCTCCGCAAGACCTCAGATAATAATTGATCCTTAAATCAGTTATTTCAACTATTTTAAGTCTCGGGGCCACTTGGCATATATAACTATTAAAATTACTTACCCGTATGTCTTTCACATACCGCTCCGTGGCTCGTTAACCCATCTTGAGCGGCACGGAGGTGCGCTTCCGCTTTAAAGGCATTTAACGCCTCGGGGAGAAACACGTGTCACGAAGAACTGTCCGGCGACGCTCAGATTCATGGCGCCTCCACCTCGATCCGGGTGGTGGACAGCCTGTCGGCATCCTCCGCCGGAAGAGCGCCCAGTTTACGCCTTGTATTCACCTCCTCCCGACCATGCGTTGGAGCATGGCTGGCGGAGGCTTGATTGGCAACCTCTCCTGACACCGTCCGGCGAAGTGCTCTTCTCCGAAAAGTTATGAGCATTAATATACCTTCCGGTGATCCTTCCTTAAAAATAGCGGTGTCCGCATCGCTATGGGCGACGCCTCGGTTCAAGCCAAGACTCCTCTTCCTCCTACCAGGCCGGACTGATCCTTGTTGGTCGGCTGCCGCTGGTTCGGCTTCCCGCCTTAAAGGCACATCCTGTGACACACCATCAGCATGGGATGGTCAGAATTGAGCTCGGATCAAATGATGGTATCAAGACCTCGGTCGTAGTCACCGGGAGGCCGAAACAAACCGGGTAGTCACCGTAATGGCGACTAGGGCATTGTCTATGCTACGCTGGTGGAACACCCGCCAATCGGCTCCACCTTTATGTCCGGATCCTCTTCGGAGGCCGGATCAAGGGATCGCTCGATCCTCGGCTGTGGAGCTAGGCTTCAGATGCCCTCCACGCCCCGACGCAGCTCCTGCGCCGAAATCACAGAGTAAGATACTTGACTTTACAAAAAGGTATGGATCGGGTAGATGAACATCCGCTTATCCAGCTCCGAGGGTTATGCATAGAAAATCCATTCAACGGATTCTTGCGAGGAAGTCCTCCTCCTCTCCCTTGTACAAGCCGGACAGATCTTTGCCGATCGGCTGCCGAGCCTAGCCCTTTATGCCATGACGGGTGGCGCCATCTTCCCGCTGAAATCCCACATAGGGTGGCTCTATATTGGAGTGGCTGCACCCTCACATAATGCACGTGACCATGACTCCAATCATAGTCAATCCGGAATGGGCCAAGAACCTAATCCGTCCCATCGATAATGGACGCCCCGTCATCTTCCCGCTGAGGGCTCAAGGGCGCCAACTCAGCGCTTCTTCAAGGGAGCATTGTTGAACTCCGGAGGCCGATCTGGACTGGATCCGCAGAGGGCGCCTCCATGTAGAACCATTCCAAGGCCAGTCTTCGGACGCCTTCTTCGGGTGCCGGATAGATATCCGTCCCGCAATGCGCCATATTTCGCTCCGCCCACTTGGTATATCGAATTTCATGAGAACGGGTACGAGACAAAACAATCTCTTCCACAGGGCAAAATGGGGCTCGATGCCCAAGAACAGCTCGCAAAAAGCTACGAAGCCCGCGATGTGCAAAATGGAGGCGGGCGTGAGGTGGTGGAGTTGGAGTCCATAGAACTCTAGGAGTCCCCGGAGAAACGGATGTATGGGAAATCTGAGTCCCCTTATTAGATAAGGGACAAAGCATACCCGCTCCCTTTGAAGGGTTGGGGCGCCTCCTTTGCTTCCCACCCTTGTGGTGGCCATCCGCTCCAACCGAACCATGAAAGCTGGGGAAGATATCCTCGTTCAAGCACCACTAGCTCGCTGTGTGGAACTGAGCATCTCCCCAATCTCCTGGCTTAGGGCTGGGAGCGAGAGGAGGAGGAGCCGTCGGCTATCCGTGATGGAATGGATTTTTGTCAGAGGCGCTTCAATGAGAACTTGCGGATGGAGGATGGTGTGAGCTGGATCTAGATCCTCGCCCCTATTGTAGGTGGCTCGTTCGCACGGTCAGGGGGTAAAATGTAAAAATATCCTAGCCTTTCGCATTCGTACGACATGTGGAAGAAGGCCATTATTGGGGGTAGAAGCCAAGGAGCGCAACATTGATAAAGAAGCCGGACACTATTCGACGGGAACATGAAGACTGAAGGAGAACCCGCCTTGCAATGTCGAAGGCAACATGCGCGCCGGACTCGTCGTCATTGAAGCCTGGTTCAGGGGCTACTGAGGGAGTTCCGGACTAGGGGGTGTCCGGATAGCCGAACTATCATCATCGGCCGGACTCCAAGACTATGAAGATACAAGATTGAAGACTTCGTCCCATGTCCGGATGGGACTTTCCTTGGCGTGGAAGGCAAGCTTGGCGATACCGATATGTAGATCTCCTACCATTGTAACCGACTCTGGTAACCCTAACCCTATCCGTGTCTATATAAACCGGAGGGTTTTAGTCCGTGGGGATCTAACAACAATCATACCATAGGCTAGCTTCTAGGGTTTAGCCTCCTTGATCTCATGGTAGATCCACTCTTGTAACACACATTATCAATATTAATCTAGCAGGACGTAGGGTTTTACCTCCATCAAGAAAGGCCCAACCTGGGTAAAACATCGTGTCCCTTGTCTCCTGTTACCATCCGCCTAGACGCATAGCCGGGACCCCTACCCGAGATCCGCCGGTTTTGACACCGACAAATATGTTTATGCATCTTATTTGCTTAGAACGACGGTAGTAAATAAGATGATCCTCATTAAAATTTCAATAAAGTGTTCCCCCTAATCGTGCACCGCTATGTAAAGTTCATTGTTTCAAGCACCACGTGATGATCGGGTGTGATAGATTCTAACGCTCACATACAACGGGTGTAAGCCAGATTTACACACGCAAAACACTTAGGTTGACTTGACGAGCCTAGCATGTACAGACATGGCCTCGGAACACAAGAGACCGAAAGGTCGAGCATGAGTCGTATGGTAGATACGATCAACATGAAGATGTTCACCGATGATGACTAGTCCGTCTCACGTGATGATCGGACACGGCCTAGTTGACTAGGATCATGTAATCACTTAGATGACTAGAGGGATGTCTATCTGAGTGGGAGTTCATAAGATGAACTTAACTATCCTGAACATAGTCACAAAGTTTTTTTGCAAATTATGTCGTAAGCTCGCGCTTTAGTTCTACTGTTTAGATATGTTCCTAGAGAAAATTCAGTTGAAAGTTGATAGTAGCGATTATGCGGACTAGGTCCGTAAACTGAGGATTGTCCTCGTTGCTTCGTAGAAGGCTTATGTCCTTAATGCACAGCTCGGTGTGCTGAACCTCGAACGTCATCTGTAGATGTTGCGAACATCTGACATACACGTTTTGATAACTACGTGATAGTTCAGTTATGTTAAACAGTTTGGAGTTGAGGCACCGAAGACGAGTTCGAAACGTCGCGGAACATATGAGATGTTTCGAGGGCTGAAATTGAGATTTCAGGCTCGAGCCCATGTCAAGAGGTATAAGACCTCCGACGAGTTTCTTAGCCTGCAAACTAAGGGAGAAAAGCTCAATCACTGAGCTTGCGCTCAGATTGTCTAAATACAACAATCACTTGAATCGAGTGGGAGTTGATCTTCCAGATGAGATAGTGATGTTTCTCCAAAGTCATTCCCACCAAGCTGCTAGAGCTTCGTGATGAACTATAACATATCAGGGATAGATATGATGATCCTTGAGATATTCGCGATGTTTGACACCGCGAAAGTAGAAATCAAGAAGGAGCATCAATTGTTGATGGTTAGTGAAACCACTAGTTTCAAGAAGGGCAAGGGCAAGAAGGGATACTTCATGAAACGGCAAATTAGTTGCTGCTCTGGTGAAGAAACCCAAGGTTGAACCCAAACCCGAGACTAAGTGCTTTTGTAATAAGGGGAACGGTCACTGGAGCAGAATTACCCTAGATACTTGGTAGATAAGAAGGCAGGCAAAGTCGACAGAAGTATATTGGATATACATTAATGTGTACTCTACTAGTACTCCTAGTAGCACCATGGTAATAGATACCGGTTCGGTTGCTAAGTGTTAGTAACTCGAAATAAAAGCCACGGAATAAACGGAGACTAGTTATAGGTGAGCTAACGATATGTTTTGGAAGTGTTTCCAAGCTTGATGTGATCAAGCATCGCACGCTCCCTCTACCATCGAGATTGGTGTTAAACCTAAATAATTGTTATTTGGTGTTTGCGTTGAGCATAGACATGATTGGATTATGTCTATCGCAATACGGTTATTCATTTGTGGAGAATAATGATTACTCTGTTTATTTGAATAATACCTTCAATGGTCTTGCACCTAAAATGAATGATTTATGGAATCTCGATCGTAGTGATACACATGTACATGCCAAAAGATATAAGATAGTAATGATAGTACCACCTACTTGTGGCACTGCCATGTAAGTCATATTGGTATAAAACGCATGAAGAAGCTCCATGTTGATGGATCTTTGGACTCACTCGTTTTTGAAAAGTTTGAGACATGCGAACCATGTCTATTGGTGTATATGCATGAAGAAACTCCATGCAAATGGACCGCTTGGACTCACTTGATTTTGAATCACTTGAGACATGCAAATCATACCACATGGGCAAGATGACCGAAAGCCTCGCTTTCAAGAAATGGAACAAGAAAGCAACTTGTTGGAAGTAATACATTTTGATGTGTGCAGTCCAATGAGTGATGAGGCACGCAATGGATATCATTATGTTCTTACTTCACGGATGATATGAGTAGATACTGAGTATATTTACTTGATGAAACACAAGTCTGAATTATTGAATGGTTCAAGTAATTTCAGAGTGAAGTTGAAGATCATCATGACAAGAGGATAAAATGTCTATGATATGATCATAGAGATGAGTATCTGAGTTACGAGCTTTGGCACGCAACTAAGACATTGTGGAAATTGTTTCACAATTAATACCGCCTGGAACACCATAGTGTGATGGTGTGTCCGAACATCATAGTTGCACCCTATTGGACATGGTGCGTACCATGATGTCTCTTATCGAATTACCACTATCGTTCATGGGTTAGGCATTAGAGACAACCGCACTCACTTTAATAGGGCACCACGTAATTCCGTTGAGATGATACCGTTTGAACTATGGTTTGGAGAAACCTAAGTTGTCGTTTCTTAAAAGTTTGGGGCTGCGACGCTTATGTGAAAAAGTTTCAGGTTGATAAGCTCGAACCCAAAGCGGACAAAATGCATCTTCATAGGACACCCAAAACAGTTGGGTGTACCTCCTAATTCAGATCCGAAAGCAATAGGGATTTTTTCTTGAATTGGGTCCTTTCTCGAGGAAAAGTTTGTCTCGAAAAATTGAGCTGGAGGATGGTGGAGACTTGATATGGTTATTGAACCGTCACTACAACTAGTGTGTAGCAGGGCACGGGAAGTTGTTCCTGTGGCACCTACACCAATTGAAGTGGAAGCTGATGATAGATCATGAAGCTTCGGATCAAGTCATTGCCGAACCTCGTAGGATGACAAGGACGCGTACTGCTTCAGAGTGGTATGATAATCTTGTCTTGGAGGTCATGTTGCTATACAACAATGAACCTACGAGCTATGGAGAAGCGATGGTGGGCCCGGATTCCGGCAAATGGCTCGAGGCCATAAAATCCGAGAGAGGATCCATGTGTAAAAACAAAGTATAGACTTTGGAACAACTACTTAATGGTCGTAAGGCTGTTGGGTATAGATGGATTCTAAGAGGGAAGACAGACAATGATGGTATGTGTCACCATTAAGAAAGCTCGGCTTGTCGCTAAGATGTTTCCGACAAGTTCAAGGAGTTGACTACAATGAGACTTTCTCACTCGTAGTGATGCTAAGGGTCTGTTGGAATCTTATTAGCAGTTACTGCATTATTTATGAAATCCTGCAGATAGGATGTCAAAACATTGTTTCCTCGAAAAATTTCTTGAGGAAAGGTTGCATGTGATACAACCAGAAGGTTTTTGTCAATCCTAAAAGATGCTAACAAGTGTGCAAAGCTCCAGCAATCCTTCTAAGGAATGGAGTAAGCATCTCGGAGTTGGAATATACGCTTTGATGAGATAATCAAAGTTTTTGGGTTTATACAAAGTTTGTTAGAAACTTGTAAGTGAGTGGGAGCACTACCACATTTCTGATAAGTATATGTGAATGACATATTGTTGATCGGAAATGATGTAAAATTTCTAGAAAGCATAAAGGGTTGTTTGAAAGGATTTTTTCAAGGGAAAACCTGGATTAAGTTGATTGAACATTGAGCATCAAGATCTATAAGGATAGATCAAAACGCTTAATGGTACTTTCAAATGAGCACATACCTTGACATGATCTTGAAGGTGTACAAGATGGATCAGTCAAACAAGGAGTTCTTGCCTGAGTTGTAAGGTATGAAGTTAAGACTTAAAGCTCGACCACGACAGAAGAGAGAGAAAGGACAAAGGTCGTCCCCTATGCTTGAGACGTAGGCTCTATAGTATGCTATGCTGTGTACCGCACCGGAAGTGTGCCTTGCCACGAGTCACTATAGTACAAGAATGATCCAGAATGGATCATTGGACAGCGGTCAAAATTGTCCTTGGAGTAAATAAGGACATGTTTCTCGATTATGGAGGTGATAAAGAGTTCGGCGTAAAGGGTTACGTCAATGCAAGGTTTAACACCTATCCGAATGACTCTGAGTAGCAAACCGGATACGTATAGTGGAGCAACCATTTGGAATAGCTCCAAGTGGAGCGTGGAAGCAGCATTTACAATATGACCTAGAGATTTGCGAAGTACATACGGATCTGAATGTTGCAGACCCGTTGACTAAAATCTCACTCACAAGCAAAACATGATCAAACCCCATAACTCATTGAGTCTTAATCACATGATGATGTGAACTAGTTTAGTGACACTAGTAAACACTTTGGATGTTGGTCACATGGCAATGTGACCTGTGAGTGTTTTGATGTGAACTAGATTATTGACTCTAGTGCAAGTGGGAGACTGTTGGAAATATGCCCTAGAGGCAATAATAAATTAGTTATTATTATTATATTTCCTTGTTCATGATAATCGTTTATTATCCATGCTATAATTGTATTGATAGGAAACTCAGATACATGTGTGGGTACATAGACAACACCATGTCCCTAGTAAGCCTCTAGTTGACTAGCTCGTTGGTCAATAGATGGTTACGGTTTCCTGACCATGGACATTGGATGTCGTTGATAACGGGATCACATCATTAGGAGAATGATGTGATGGACAAGACACAATCCTAAGCTTAGCACAAAGATCATGTAGTTTGTATGCTAAAGCTTTTCTAATGTCAAGTATCATTTCCTTAGACCATGAGATTGTGCAACTCCCGGATACCGTAGGAATGCTTTGGGTGTACCAAACGTCACAACATAACGGGTGGCTATAAAGGTGCACTACGGGTATCTCTCGAAAGTGTTTGTTGGGTTGGCACTAATCGAGATGGATTTGTCACTCCGCAGACGGAGAGATATCTCTGAGCCCACTCGGAGGACATCATCATAATGTGCACAATGTGACCAAGGGGTTGATCACGGATGATGTGTTACGAATCCAGTAAAGAGACTTGCCGTAACGAGATTGAACAAGGATCGGCATACCGACAATCGAATCTCGGGCAAGTACAATACCGCTAGACAAAGGGAATTGCATACGGGATTGCTTGAATCCTTGACATCGTGGTTCATCCGATGAGATCATCATGGAACATGTGGGAGCCAACATGGGTATCCAGATCCCGCTGTTGGTTATGGACCGTAGAACGCCCTCGGTCATGTTCTGATGGTTCCCGAACCCGTAGGGTCTACACACTTAAGGTTCGTGATGCTAGAGTTGTTATGGGAAATAGTATGTGGTTACGAAGGTTGTTCGAGTCCCGATGAGATCCCTGACATGACGAGGAGCTCCGGAATGGTCCGGAGGTGAAGATCGGTATATTGTATGAAGGGTATTGAATTCGGAATTGTTCCGGGTACCAGGTGATGACCAGCGTGTCCGAAAGGGGTTTGAG
Source organism: Aegilops longissima (assembly GCA_021605205.1). Classification (NCBI taxonomy): domain Eukaryota; kingdom Viridiplantae; phylum Streptophyta; class Magnoliopsida; order Poales; family Poaceae; genus Aegilops; species Aegilops longissima. The sequence goes on from CM038679.1 coordinate 204,204,256, forward strand.
TCCCCAAGCTTTGGGGGGCTTATGGGCCAAGGGAGAGGGCACATCAGCCCACTAAGGCTGAGCGCCTCCCACCCCATCTCACGTAACTGAGAGGTGGGGCGCCACCCTAGGGCAGCCGCCTCCCGGCTTGGGGGCAAGTTTCCTAGGGGTGGGGCGCCAAAACCCATCTAGGGTTTCCCCTATGGCCGCCGCCCCTCCCCTAGGGAACTCTAGGGCGCCTCCCCTCCTCCCTTCACCCTATATATAGTGAGAGAGAGAGGGCAGCTGCACCCTTCCTTTGGCGCAGCCCTCTCCCTCCTCCAACACCTCCTCCTCCTCCGTAGTGCTTGGCGAAGCCCTGCCGGAGAACCACGAGCTCCATCACCACCATGCCGTCGTGCTGTCGGAGTTCTCCCTCAACTTCTCCTCTCCCCTTGCTGGATCAAGAAGGAGGAGATGTCCCAGGGCTGTACGTGTGTTGAACGCGGAGGCACCGTTGTTCGGTGCTTAGATCAGAATCAACCGTGATCTGAATTGCTGCGAGTACGACTCCTTCATCCGTGTTCTTGTAACGCTTCCGCTTAGCGATCTTCAAGGGTATGAAGATGCTCATCCTCTCCCTCTCTTTTTGCTCGAATCTCCATAGATTGATCTTGGTGATGCGTAGAAAATTTCGAATTTCTGCTACGTTACCCAATAGCTCTTCCGGGCCTTTATCTATATGAGTTTGCGTTATGTTGTGATGCCATGTTGTACAACACATACTTGCATGTTATGCGTACATGTACCGTGTATTGCTATGTGTGGGATCCGATAACCTAGTTGTCTATCCTTGGTAGCCTCTCTTATGGGGAAATGTAGTCTAGTGCTTCCACTGAGCCATGGTAGTCCGCTACAGCCCGGTTTACCGGAGTCCTGCTAGCCCAGCAATACTGCTCCGGAACACTTAGATAGGTCGGCATGTGATTCACTTTGTTCCTCTGTCTGTCCCTTCGGGGAAATGTCACGCGGTGACATCCGGAGTCCTGCCTAGCCTGCTACAGCCCGGGTTCTCGAAGTCCTGTTAGCCCAGTTGCTACAGCCCGGATTCACACGCACCGATCGACATGCTCGATGTTGTTTCATGTATGCATGTCCCCGTAGTTAGTGCCACTTTGGGTTCACTACTAGTCATGTCGGCCCGGTTCTTCGTCATATGGATGCTAGCGACACTATCATATACGTGAGCCAAAAGGCGAAACGGTCCCGGCCATGGTAAGGCGACACCGTGGAATACCGTGTGTGAGGCCGCCAAGTGATATGAGGTGTTACATGCTAGATCGGTGTGACTTAGAATCGGGTCCCGACAGCTTTGGTATCGAGCCTCGATCTGCTCAGAGGATTACCAAGCCAAACTGGTCGAAGTTGAGTCTAGAAATTCTTTAGTTATGTAAGGGAATTGATTGTGGAAGGGAACGTAAGGCTCTTTTTACTCCTTATATCTCATGCCCTTCTGATCTGAGTCATCCTATCTTCCCTACGGGGTTAAGGAACTAGGCTTCCTCTTCTGTCTATCAGGATCACGTGTTACTACTCTGTAGTCTCTTAGGATTGGTTGATCAGAGTCATATTCCAGTTTTCGAGTATTCCGGTGTAGTTGTTTAGTACTATCACAGAACCTTGAGTGATGATGTTGATTATGGTACTACCCCATCATAGTAGGATGTCTCATTTTGAGTATTTTACTGTCGTTATGCTGTCGGAATTGTCCTAGGAGTTCGAGAGATACTAATTTCCTTGTGCTACATACTGCATCCTATAGTTGATGCCGACTCCGTCCTTGGTTACGTTTCTGAGGATGTCGTCAGTTAACCGAAGTTCTGTTGCTCGTAGCCTGAACCACGGAGATCGTAGGGATGAGGATCCTCCTGACCAGTCTTCGTTGGCAGAGTTTATGTTAGAGATGGAGAGGAACAAGCATGAGTCTAACCGCTTGTTAGCACGTATCGAGGAGAACACCGCACCCCAGTGCAAAGAGTCAGCGACCATCTATGATTTCATTGGTTTGAAACCACCTACCTTCCATCATTCCAGTGAACCACTCGATGCAGATGACTGGCTCCGTAGTATCACACACAAGCTGCGTTCCGTGAGCGTAGCTGAAGGTGACAAGGTCACCTATGCTGCATATCACCTGGAAGGTCCTGCTAGTTTTTGGTGGCAGAACTATGAGGCTATGCTTCCAGCTGGTCAGATACCTACCTAGAGAGATTTTACTGAAGCCTTTTGTGAACATCACATTCCTCAAGCTCTCATTGACCACAAGAGAGAAGAGTTCTGTAGTTTCACCCAGGATAAGATGGTTGTTGATGCTTACAGTAGAGAGTTTGAGGACCTCGCCCGCTATGCTACAGAAGAAGTGTCCACAGACGCCAAGAAGAAGGCTAGGTTCCGGAAGGGTCTCAACCCCAAGTTGCGTCGTGATCTTCACTTGCACCATTGCAATACATTCCAGGCTCTTGTGAACAAGGTCATTAATGCGGAGACAGCTCAGCTCACTTACGAGGAGTCTCGTAAGCACACTCGTGATTTGAGTCCTTCCTCCGGTTCTAGTCCTCAGAAGCGCTGGATTTGGATTTTGAACTCCGCTCTTCCACCCGGATATGCACCAAGGCCATCTTGTGTGGCACCTCACCCAGTTTAGCAGTATGCTCCACCCAGGCCTATTGGTAGACCGCTTGTCAATGCGGGTCCACGTCCTACTTCAGGACTTGCTTCACATGCGGAGAGCCAGGACACTATGCACGTGACTGCTCTCAAGCCAACTATGCTCCACCCCAGCCCGAGAAGTCTATTGGTCGTGGTAAGCCATCACGCAAGACGGTCAGTGTCAAGTTAGCTCCCACTGAACGTGGATGTGTGCATCACGTCTCATCTAAAGATGCTCATGATGATCCGGATGTCGTTCTTGGTACACTTCTTGTCAACTGTCATCCAGCATCGGTTATGTTCGATACTGGAGCATCTCACTCCTTCATTTCTGAAAGCTATGCCAGCTTGCACAACATATCCTTCTGTGATATGCTCTCTCCACTAGTCATTCAAACTCCTGGATCCAAATGGAAAACTTCTAGTGTAAGCCATGGTAATGAAATCCTTGTCGACAGACTTGTATTCCTTGCATCACTTATAGCCCTCAAGTCTACAGATATTAACATCATCTTGGATATGGACTGGATGAGAGCTCATTATGCCAAGATTGATTGTTACACCAGGTCTGTTCAGCTCACACACCCATCTGGCAAGATAGTCAGCGTCTCCACCAGAGTTGCAAAGCGTCAACTCTACTCTCTTAATGCCAGCCCTCTTCCGGACCTTGAAGATATCCCGGTAGTCCGTGACTTTCCGGATGTCTTTCCAGAGGAACTGCCAGGTGTTCCACCTGACAGAGATGTAGAATTCGTCATAGATCTTATCCCAGGATCTGCTCCAATCTCTAGGAGACCTTACAAGTTGGCACCCTTAGAACTAGCTGAGCTTAAGAAACAACTTGATGAGTCCTTCCAAAAGGGTTTCATCCATCCTAGTTCTTCTCCTTGGGCTTGCCCCATCCTCTTCGTCAAGAAGAAGGACGGTATGGACCGGATGGTTCTAGATTATCGTCCTGTTAATTTGGTCACGATAAAGAACAAGTATTCGCTCCCCAGGATCAACGATCTGTATGATCAGCTCGCCGATCCTCGCCTTTTTCCAAGATGGATTTGAGGTTAGGCTACCACCAAATCAAGATCAAATCGACATTCCTAAGACGCTCGTCACTCGTTATGGCCAGTACGAGTACACCGTCATGTCCTTTGGTCTAACCAATGCTCCAGCCACATTCTCCCGCTTGATGAACTCGATCTTCATGGAGTACTTAGATAAGTTCGTCGTGGTTTACCTCGATGATATCCTTATATACTTGAAGAATGAGGAAGAGCAAGCCGAACATCTTAGACATAGGTTAGAGAAACTCAGAGAGCATCGCCTTTATGCCAAGTTCTCCAAGTGCGAATTTTGGTTGCCAGAAGTGAGCTATCTAGGCCACGTGATATCTGGTAAGGGCATTGCTGTCAATCCCGAGAGAGTTCAGGCCGTCCTTGATTGGAATCCACCTGAAACATTTAAACAAGTTAGGAGTTTCCTTGGTCTAGCCAGTTATTATCGCCGCTTCATTGAAAACTTCTCCAAAGTGGCCAAACCTCTCACGGAACTTCTCAAGAAAGACAAAGTTTGAGTGGTCCCCACAAGCAGTGAGTACAGTTTTCAGAACCTAAAAGACGCCGACTTCTGCTCCCATACCGGTGCCACCGATTTCACTAAAACTTTGTTATTCATCATGACGCCTCACGACGGGGACTAGGTTGCATTCTTATGCAGGATCGTCATTTGATTGCCTATGCATCTCCACAGTTGCATCCACATGAGGATAATTATCCTACACATGATCTAGAGCTTGCAGCCGTAGTCTATGCACTTAAGACATGGCAACGTTACCTTCTTGGTAAACATTGCGAGATCTACACCAATCGACAGAGTCTCAAGTATTTCTTCACCCAACCAGATTTGAACCTTAGGCAAAGACGTTGGTTGGTGTTCATCTCAGATTACGACTTAGGGATTACCTACACCCCAGGCACGGGCTATGTCATGGCTGATGCGCTAAGTCGTAAGTCCTATTGCAACAATCTCATGTTGCAGCAGGGCCAACCACTTCTTCATGAGGAATTCTGTAAGCTTAACCTTCACATTGCTCCTCATGGATTCCTTTCTACCTTGGTGGCGAAACCTACTCTTGTGGACCAGATCATCTCTGCTCAGAAGTAGGATAAGGGAATTTCACAGATCAAGAGAAACATTAATAAGGGGGTTGCTGGTTGTTTCTCTATGGATGATCAAGGTGTTGTTTTCTTTGAGAACCGCTTGGTAGTTCCCAAGAATCAACATCTTCGGCAACTGATCCTTAAGGAGGCACATGAATCCCCTATCACGATTCATCCCGGTAGTACTAAGATGTATGAGGACCTACGCCAGAGGTTCTGGTGGACTAGGATGAAGAGAGAAATCACTGAGTTCATTGCTAACTGTGACGCTTTGTCGTCGCTAAGGCGTAACATCAAAGGCCCGCCGCACCCTTCAGCCTTTTGCCATTCCTCGAGTGGAAATGGGATGAAGTTGGTATGGACTTCATCACCGCTTTCCTGTGACCAAGAAAGGGAATAACGCTATCTTCGTAGTCGCTGATCGCCTTCCAAAGTGGCTCACTTCCTTCCTGTTCGAGAGAGTATCACTGCTAGCCAGGTTGCTGACTTATACATTTCTCGAATAGTGTCACTTCATGATGTCCCACTAGAGATCAATTTGGACCATGGTAGTCTTTTCACTTCTCATTTTTGGGAGAGTTTCCAAACTGCCATGGGCACCCATCTTTCTTTCAGTACAGCTTTCCACCCTCAGTCAAGTGGTCAGGTGGAACGGGTCAATCAAATTCTCGAAGACATGCTTAGAGCTTGTGTTATCTCATTCGGTATGGATTGGGAGAAGTGTCTTCCTTTCGGCAAGTTTGCTTATAACAATAGCTACCAATCCAGTCTTAAGAAAGCTCCTTTCGAAATTCTGTATGGACGAAGATGTCGAACACCTTTGAACTGGTCAGAAACCGGTGAAAGAATTCTTTGGATCGGACATGATCTAGGAAGCAGAAGAGCAAGTTCGCATCATTCGTAAGAATTTGAAAAGAGCCCAATCTCGTTAAAAGAGCCAGTATGACCGTCGTCATAAGGAAGTGATTTATGAAGTTGGCGACAAGGCTTACCTTCTGGTTACCCCTTTGAAGGGTACCCATCGATTCAGTATCAAGGGAAAGTTGGCTCCTCGTTATATTGGTCCCTTTCTCATTCTCGCTAAACAAGGAGAGGTTGCCTACCAGTTGGAACTACCCCCACATCTTTCTCGGGTCCATGATGTCTTCCACGTCTCTCAACTCAGGCGTTGCTTCTCGGATCCCTTCCACGGAGTGGACCACGAAACGCTTGATCTCCAAGATAACCTCACATATCGAGAGTACCCTATTCGCATTCTTGATCAAGTAGAGCGTGTTACACGACGTCAGAACATCAAGTTTCTCAAGGTTCAGTGGTCTCATCATTCCGAGAAAGAAGCTACTTGGGAGCGATAAGATCGTCTTCGACTGGAGTATCCCACTTTCTTTCCGTCGACCCCTGAATCTCGGGACGAGATTCTTTCAAGTGGGGATGAGTTGTCACATCCCTAGTTCTGGTATGACCTAGGCTAGCCTTCTTGTGAGCATCATGTTTAAATTTAATTTTAATTTGAAATGGGGATTTGTGAAACCCTCAGAAATAATTTCTGGAAATGACCCAAATAAAAATTGCTCCAAAAAGGTCCAAGAAAATGTTCATGTTACTCACTGAAAATATTGGTCAGAGTTAAAATTCAAACCAATATTTCTAGGAGCTCATAAATATTTATTTTGGCCATTTGGAATTAATGCATAATTATTTGCATTGGATATATCTATGTTAGATATATAATATATGTCTAAAATTTATGCTAGTTGTTGAGGAGCTCTGGAATAATACCACTAGCTCCTACAAAAATTGGCATAAGAAAATAAATTGATTTAGTATTTTTACTAAATCAGAAACAAATGTCAGAAATAGAAAAGAAACAAAAAGGGAAAAACCTTACTTGGACCTACTGCTGCTCGCATCAGGCGGCCCATCAGCCGCTCAGCCACCGGCCGCTTAGTCGTCCCCTCCTCAAGGCCAGAGGGACAGGCGCTGGTCACCACATGTCACAAGATGCGCCCATGGCAGCTGCCTGCCTGCCCTCTCCCCCCTTTGACCTGTCCTCGCCAGAAGCGCCCAGCTCCCCCTAGCCTAACTCCCTCTCTCCTGCGCCTCTCCCCTCCTCTCTCTCGCTCTCTACCGCGACGCCTGAACGCACCGGAAAGTGCCGCCAAGACGCCGACGCTGCCACATCCTCCTCTCGCCATTGCCGTGCTCCACGCGTTCGCCGCCAGGGCTACGCCTCGTCAAGACGCGACGGCGCCGACGCCTGAACGCCGCCATCACCATCGTCTTCCTCCTCGGCTCCGCCGTCCGCCGCCGTCGATTTGCCGTCACCAGGTCTCCCCCAAGCCCGTTGTGCTGCTCCGCGTGATCGCTGTGAGCATCTCCCCGCTTCTCTCTTCTCCTCGCTCTTCGTCAGAGCCGCTATTTCCACCATGGCCGGGCTATCGCCGCCGCAGCTCTCGCCGTCCGTGGCTACAACTGTCGCAGCTCAGCAGCCGAGCTCGCTGCTGCACTCGAGGCACTGGCGAAGTCGAGCGGACCCGCCGCAGCCTCCCCTGCGTCTCCGCAACATCAAAACCCCAATGGCCAAACTCCGTCACAGACTCGTCATTGTCGCTGCTGCTCGGGCCACCTCCGCTAAACCCTTTGCACCGTTGGATGCGGCACTCCGCCAGCTCCCCGTAGCCCCTCTCCCTGTGTTGTTTGGACGCCGGAACAGCGACTCCTGCGAAGAACCGCCGTGGCTCGAGGTCGTCGCCGGCCAAACTCCGGCGAGGCCAATGTGGCTGTCATTAGCGCCTAATCCCGCAGCCTAAACCATCCCACCACCACGACCGTGGGCCCTGTACAAGTCAAACTCGTCAAGTCTTGGTTTGACTGGCTTAACCATCGTGTAACCGACGTAGGCCCCACATCGCCAGTTTGACTCCAAGTTGATCACGACGCAGTGCTGACCTCAAGCTGACGCAATAAATGATTTCTGGAATTATTTTAACTCAGGAAATTCCAGAATATTGTTTAAACTTCAAAAAATCATGATAATTCAACCGTAGCTTAGATTGAAATAATTTATATATGAAAAATAATCAGAAAAATTCAATCTATCCATCTATACTTGTTTCATGCATGAAAAACCAACTTATACATGTTGTATATGAGAAAACACATTATGGCATTTTACGAGACTTAATTTAGAGTTGCATTTGAACCCTTGGTTCAAATGGATCTCTTCCAAATAGAATGCTAGATGCATTAGCACAAACAACATCACATCCATATGCCATGATCATGCATCATATTGTTGCATATGTTGTGTATTGATTGTCGACACCGTTCCTTCTCGATAGGTCCCGCCTCGAGAGTGTTCTAGTACTGCCTCAGGAGCAAAGGCTCTCGCTGATCTACCAGCAAGCAAACCCCTTGTTCATTCCGATACAATCCCACTCTCTTGCTCCTGCTCTCTTTTATTGCATTAGATATCAACGATTCAACTGCTACTTTATGTCATGTAGTTGAAACCATTCCTCCGCATGACCCGTCATTGCCACAAGAATAGTTGAAACCCACTAGCATGTGTAGGAGTTGAATGAGCCATGTTGTGTTCCTACCATGCCATGCCTGCTATTGCTTAGAGTTGTGTCAGGTCTGATTCATTGGGAATGGATTGGAGTGTTATTATATGTTCTGATGCTGAGAGTTAAGTGTGTGAACACGATTTGGTAAAGGTAGCGGTGAGAGGCCATGTAGGAGTACATGATGGGTTGTCTCATTGGGACCGTCCTTAAGAACTGAGTTCTGTATAAGTTGTCCAATGACTAGCTACTACCACACATTGGACTCCGGGCGCTCCAAGCTCTCTCGACTTATTAACCGCCTTGATCTCTGTCCAGGAGTTGCAAATAGTTTCTGGTGTTTGTAGGTAGTGCTATTTTCTACCGAGTGGCACCCGACAGGGTGGGCTTGGGACAGACTAGGCACAGGTGGCACGGTGTACCAAGTGGCACTTGGATGGTGAGCTTGGGAACCCTGTTCACATCGTTTGGGGCCGTGAGCGACACCCCGGCCGGATCTCCTTGTGGATGGAACCCGAATAGGCGATAAACCTGGTCTTGTGTGGTTAGTTAGGTCATGGCCAACACCCTCGCCAGGCTTCCGCTTGAAGGTTGCCGAGATACATGATGTGTACATGGCGGTAAGTGGCGAGAGCGTGTGTGAAGAAGTACACCCCTGCAGGGTTATCACGATCTATTCGAATAGTCGTGTCCTCGGTTATGGACTTCTTGGATGCTTACGTGGTACATAGACAACTTGAAGTGGATACTCTAAAATGCTCAAGATAAGTGTGAGTGCTATGGATGGCTTCTCGTAGTGAGTTAGAATCGGGGTCCCGACACTATCACAAACATTTAATAAGAAAGAACTGTGTGCGATGCTGTCGTTAATCGGACACGTTTTTTCTTGGCTGATCGTGTGTGCAGTAGAGATTGATCGCACACGTAGTGGATCCTACAAACGCATCTGATCTCCACGTCTATCGTAGACGTTTCGCTTTCGCAAACCGTGTGTAGTGTAATCCGTAAATAATTCCTAATTTCAAAATCACATGTTTTGAATTTGAAAGTAGGCAATCACTTATTATATATTCAACCATGTTTATTACAAACGTAGGTTCGACCACGAATGCATAATTCGATGCACATGTACATATACTGAAGAACTACAGAAGCACCAAGTAAAGAATGATGAAGCACAGTTGTACTAAAGACTAGAAAGAGAGAGGCGAAAGACATTCTGGTTGTTGGAGAAGCTGAAGCGGAATGCCCATATTGTGCCCTCCTCCATGCGTAATGCGCGCATGACTCTAGGCCAACCCCTTGTGATGGCTGCCCATCCATCCTTCACTGTCTTCATTAGGACTTCTCGATGCTCATTGTAGTCTGGATGAAATACTTTAAACTTCATTGCGTGTCCACCAATCATGTACTTTGCGAGGTAATCTTGAGTGAACTGCTTCAGGAACCATTGTGAATGAAAAAGATTCAGACACTGTTGTCTAACAACTCATTATGGGCAGCAAAAAGAGAAGGCTGCAGAGTTTGTAGTTACCATCCTACAGCTCACTCTTGTGTTGGATAGAGCATAAACAAATAATTTGCTTGCCACCATTCATATCTTTTTGCTAATAATCCTTATCAATTTCCTCACTTGATGCTTGTTCATGAATATCTCATTGCCCCATACGCAAAAAGGGTCGATGCGTGGATCCTTGCCAAGGTCATAGGTAACTACAAGAAATAAGTCAATATTAGAAGCTAACAAGTGTCCAGACCTATATCTATATGCACTACATTATGGAACGATGGGGGGATTACAAGCCGAGGAATGAAACTAACCTCAGCGGAAAATGGTGGCCACTCCCATTGTTGTCCTGCATAAGTAGTGGAAAGGCATGATAATACAACAACCTTAACATCAAACAAATATAGCAAAGGTAAACAATATCATCTCCAAATGATATATTGAATGTGTTTGTTTCAGCAAGCTGTTAAACCAGATATAAAATGGAAGGCAATGTTACCGACAACAGGCTTAACAGCCATCAAATATTGCAATTGAAACTGGTATTGTTGAAAATGAATAGAATGTAGGTAATGCTTAAACATCACACTAGATAAATGTGTAAAACTGAAATAAAGGGCATGTGTTAACTACACCAGGCATAACTAGAACCAAATATAGCCATTCAAACTGGTATTGATGCAGTCGAGCGACACAATTCCGACTTGCACATAATGAACATCACATTGTGGATGACTGAAATAAACAAGGCATAAATGATCAGTATAACAACCAAATATAGCCATTGAAAACTGGACAGAGTCTCACTACAACCAACCTAACAAGCAAATACAGATAAACAAGGCATCTCCTTGAAAACTGGAAAAATGCTCACTGCAACCAACCTAACAACCAAATACAGATAAACAAGGCATCTGCTCGATAACTGGACAAATGCTCACTACAACCAACCTAAGAACCAAATACATATAAATAAGGCATCTGCTCAATAACTGAAAAATGCTCACTGCAACCAACCTAACAACCAAATACAGATAAACAAGGCATCTACTCACTATAAACAAGCAAATATAGCCATTCGTGAAACTTGGGTGGACAATTCATACTTAAACATCACATAGCCCTGTTGAACAATACATTTTTGCATAACTGAAATAATTAAACATGGCACAGTTAAAGCACCGCACGACAAATGCTACTACAACAAAGGGTATGGGTTGGCAAGCTAGAAAAGGTAAGATTTGCTGATAGGATGTTGCCTCACCTGTCATGGACGGCATCCTTCCAGTTGGAAGAGCATAGACCCATGGTGCACTCTCTGATGTCATAGATGGGCTATTTCACCTTAGAAGAACCTTTGTGGGTGCCCTCCTCGTGGTCATGGTCGATGAGATCTGACTTGGCAATTGAGGATCCCAAGCCGCCGCCGTAGAATGTGTCCTTCATAAATGACAAAATGGGTTCGATGGCGTACGAGGATCGCAAATCCTTGACCGCTTGGCGAAGGAGATCAGTGGCATGGCCGTCGAAGAGATCGACGACGGTTGAACCAGAGGGGTTGGGGATGAAGTACTTAACCTATGACATGGCCCGCATGATGTCGTCATTGTCGATGAGCTTGATGTCATAGCCAGCTTTCTTGAGATACCGTATTACGCTAATACACCGACATGAAGCCTTTGGCATGGCAATGTAGTCAATGTCTTCGCCGGCTTCCGCAATGACGTGTTGCTCCGGGATCGATAGGTCGGGGTGAACGGCGGCCACCTCGCCAACGTCCACCGGAGAGGCCATGATAAACCTCTTCTTGGCCAAACGCTCGTCGGGCTACCCAGGATACGTGGTCGAGCTTAGGCTGCGAAATTTTGGAGCAGGGGTTGTGGATCTGGTGGGGAGAGACACCACATGCCTCATCTAAAAACTCAGGGGGAGTGGGGCGACGGTATGGGAATCACTGGGTAACCTGAACTTTATTATATAAGATAGGAGGAACGGGCAGACCTGCAGGGGTTGGCGGAGGTGGCAGCGGTAGCTAGCTAGGGTTCGAGGGGGGAGGGGGCCGAGTGGGGGGACTGTGGAGGGGGGGGGGTGGTGGTGTTTGAGGATACACCACGACTACTGAAAATTTTAGTAATGGTGGTTGGAGATGGTGGTGGACGAGGGAGGGCGACGGTTCAAATGCCTCGGCTATTGCAATTTTACTAGAAGGTAGGTGTTGGAGGAGTGTGGGCGACGGTTGAAGTACGACGACTACTAAAATTTGGGTAAAGGAATTGATGCGGGGCGGGAGTACCCAAGATCACGCACGGCCCAATAAGAATATGTGTGTATGATAATAAGGAAAAGTGGCTGAACCGCCGATTTTTGCAACGCTCAAGGCATGTAGTTTTTTTTAGTTTTCTAGCTAGCTGGTCGATCGCAAACGGTTCGTCCTAATTTTCAGACGCAGACATGGAATTCAATCTAAATAAACTCCCCGCCTTTAGCTTGCGCATGTGGTGATTTTATAGCGCACTTGCATCGCACACGGTTAAGCCAGTACCTCCACCCTTTGCTCGTGCTTGCGCAGTCATGGTGATTTTACAACGCACTTGCATCGCACACGATTGAGCCAGTACCTCCACCTTTGCTCGCCCTTGCGCAGTCGTGGTGATTCACAGTGCACTTTCATCACACCCAGTTAAGACATTATACCCGTGTCCGTTGAGCGTCATCAGAGTCTTTGCAGCAAAAAACGTTAGAGACGGTCAGAAGACAGCCACATCAGCATGTTCAAAATTCCAATGCACAACTTTGACCGCGCGGGCCCTTGGCTGGGCGCGTCGTTGAAGATCGATGAGAGGGGCCAGAAGTCAAGAACCACCTGGAAGTGGCCAAATATATGTAGGAATATTGATGTTTAAAACTTTAAATACACAATGCACAACTTTGGTGGCACCTGCCTCGCAAACCCGAAAGCACCCTTGGATATATCTATAATGACATAATGTCGTAGCTAGCTAGGGTGCTTGACCCACCACCTCCCACTTTGTGTCAGCGAGGCGGATGCACGCAATGATACTTTGGTCATACATGCATGTCACCATGACGTACCATAAGACGGACCAGTGAATCTATCGTTTGGTCAAACGACAACTGTTGTTGACGATAAACCGCTTGGGCCAATAGATTGAACCATCATGAAAACCGCACGAGAGGGACCACAAAACCAGCACCTCTTGCATGCGGCCCAAAATGATGTAAGTTGGAAGGGGTGATGTGTGTTTTCAATATAGAATAATGTACAATTTAGATGTGGTGCCTACCTCTCGATACAGACAACAACCATGAAGGCCAGGTAGTTAAGGATGAGATACGCAGGGTACGGTGTAGGTCGAACCCAGCAATCCGAGCATGTGGGAGGGAATCCTGACAACACATGAGCTTAAGCTTTGGTTGAACGACATGTGACGGTGACCGGCCCTAACACGAACTAGGAGGAATCCATTCATGGCCAATACATACCCCTCATTATCGGTCAAAGGGATGATATATATACACTCGGGGAGCCCACAGATATGCGTGCCGAAAATATGTATGGGTACAGTGGTGTGTGATGTGTTTAAATCCCGAATGCACAACCTCGATGGGCCACCAACTACATTACAAACCGAACACCGTATCCAACCCCAAGCCTGGTTCAATATGTATGATGTCGGCATCCCAACTTCGAGGAGGCGGCGGGTGTCATCCAACGCATGCGCTCATAGTCAAACCCTTCTTGTTGTTGGATCAAAGGGATAGATTGTGTGGGCCCCCTCATTATCGGTCAAAGATAATATATATACCTCGGTAGCCACTACTGTAGGATGGTCCAAACGCGACAGTCGAATCAAAGATCCTTCGACAAAATTGTGTGTGATGCATCAATCACAAATAGTGATGTAAAAAACCGTCAAAAAAGATGCAAACCGTTTGCGATGGCGGCGGCATCAAACACGATTCATGTTGGAATTGCGTGTGCGATGAGTGGCAAACGGTTAATCCAGAAGAATTGTTTGCAATGATGAAGAACAACAGAAACAGGCAGCCAGATGAGGGTGTGTGCGATATACAGCATACTGTTCACTAGGATGAACTGTGTGTGACTAGGCAACACAATGGAAACGGTTCAATTGAACAAGATGTGTGTGATATGCGGCAAACAGGTCCGTAATCAGAAATGTGTGCGTAGACCAATAATACCACAGACGATTGCTGCTAATAAGCTGTGTGATTTGCTCTGTTTACAAAAGAATAACATATATATACACATCTAGGCTATTCTGTTTCGCTAACAGAATAATATTCTGTTACCCTACTTGAATTGACGCAATTGACAGGTTGGACTGACAATGTTTGCCACCTGAACTGATCTTCCTGTTTCTTCGACGGACGGAAACATGGCATTCAACGGGGAGCTTCCGGGGGTTCTTCGAAGCGGTGTTGTGGGCCATTCGTTGCCAGAGGAGACATGTACGAGATTCCGCACGTGCGCGCGCTCACCTGGTCGTGTTTTCCGATCTCAAGTCACTGGTGGTGACGGCGTGGGCATTTGGCGGTGGAGGTGTTGCGGGCGTTGGTGTTTTACCGTGGTGTTCATAGTTGTTGATTTTACATCCGCTTGTTGTTTTATGTGTTATGGGGATGTGAGAATGATCGGTGGGTGAGAGTTTTTGGAGATTGTTTGACTGTAATTTCTGATGAGAAGTTTTGTTGTTCTTGGTCGTTGGCCATGGCCGCCATGCAAATGTGTTCTTCTTTTTCTGATGTTTTGTTTTCAAATTGGTGTTATAGGAAGAGAGACGAGGATTGTATGGATAGATTTGCGTTGTCAATTTTACTTCTTGAGTTGTTTCTACCCCGGATTCCCATTTGATTTGGTAGTTGGCAGAGGTGGTGTATGGTGTCAGCGTCCTAGGAACGGGGGTACCCAGACTTGCCTCCCTACGGCCCAGGGCCTGGCTCCACCAATGGCCTGGTACGGCCCATCTTCAACAGCGACCACTCAAGACCCTCACGAGGGGCCAAGCCTCGTGAGGCGGATGACGCCAAGACCTCCTCAGGGGCGGCCTCGCTAGGCTGGCTCCTGGGGAGCGGAGATATCTATGCAAGGAGCACCTCGCGAGGTTCGCGTGACGTGGGCCATGACGACCAAGGCCAGGCGAGGGCCAGTGGGCGCAGAGTGCCAGTTTCCTCTTTGGTGATAAAGGGGCAAGCGCAGGCGAGGAGTCCCGAGGCATCAGGCAAAGGTTTCCATATCGGTGGAACAAGACCAAGACCAGCAGGACGGCAGGACATAGGTCACCGCAGAGCCCACAACTGCATCACCACCTGAGCCTTTGGCAGGCGAAGACCACCATTGGTTAAGATAGTTTGTACTAGTTGTCTCCCTTCAAACTTCGCCATTGTGGGATCCCTTCCCAACTAACATTTCGGAAGAGGACCCGGGCCTCTATAAATAGGACTAGCCACCACCATAGTCAGGGATCGGCTCATCTTGGATTGGATCCACTCCACCAAGGCCATCTCACCAGCTCATCAAGCTCAAGAACACCTCCCCTCAGGAGGCTGTTCATCCACTGTACCAGTTCATCCTTAGCCCCCGAGGCAATCCACCACACCACACTGGAGTAGGGTATTACACCACAACGATGGCCCGAACCAGTATAAACTCTCGTGTCTCTTGTTCCTTGGGTTCGGCGAGCTAGGCCTTGAGATTGTTGCGAGAGCGAGCTAGGAAGAGAGGGATCTTCATGCGCACCCCAGTGTTCGAACCTCAAGGGTTTGCCGGAACCCGTATTTGGCACGCCAGGTAGGGGTGTGCCGAAGCTTCGCTCCTCCACCAGCTTCACCTCTCCATTCGGCCCCCATGGCCGGAGCCACTCCTCCGCCTGGACCGACGAACACCCGCGACGGCGACATGGGGCTCAAGGACCTCACCCCCCGCCTTACGGCGGGTGCAGTGGCCGCACAAGTTCAGGCCGAAGATGCCACCCCGCTATGACGGCACGGCGGATCCGTCGACCTTCCTGCTGGCATATGAGGAGGCCTTTCTGGAGACTGGAGGCGAGGACAAGGTCTTGGCCAACTGGTTCCCCATGGCCCTCGCTGGCGTACCACACGCCTGTCTGCTCAACCTGCCAGGATCCTCCGTGGCTTCTGGGGAGGAGCTGTGTGGCCTTTTCTTGCACGCTTCGCGGCGCCGGCGCTTGTCGCCGTCGCGGCCCTCCTCGGCGGCTCACATGCACTGCCCTCGGACCGTCATGTCAGTTAGTTCTTCTGCCACATGGCACCGCCTCGTTGCAGCAGGGGCCCCCTCCAGGATGGGCGGCGCCCAAGGCCGACCTCACCTTCGACTATCGGGACCACCCCGCTACCACTGCTGGCTCAGGCGCGCTCCCAATGCTCTACACACCCACCATCTACAACATCGCCATGACCAAGACCCTCATCGATGGTGGAGCTGGCCTCAACATGCTCCCCGTGGAAGCTTTCGGCTTGCTTCACATGCCGTACGGCTGGCTCCGCCCTACCAAGCCTTTCTTCGGAGTCGGTAGCAGATCCACCAGCCCCCTGTGGCAGATACGCCTCCCGGTCACTTTCGGTACCCGGGACAACTACCGCACTGAGTTGATTGACTTCTACATCGCCCGCATCGGCCTCCCATACAACGCCATCCTCGGGTACCCTGCCCTGGCTCAGTTCATGGCAGCTACCCATGTAACGCCCAAGATGCGGCTATATCTCCCACGTGTCGAGGCACGACATAGAGGCATAACCGCATTTTCGTTTTGTCGCAAGAAGGGTCATCTTCACACAATCCCATGTAATGAACAAGCAAGGGATAAATAGTTGGCATACAATCGCCACGTCACACAATGATCAAATAATTCATAGATCATTCAGAGTACACACATAGTCCGACTACGGACAAATCTAAATGAAAAGAAGATAACCCACAATGCTAGATCCCGATCGTCCCAACTGGGCACCACTACTGATCATTCGGAAAAGACACGTAGTAATGGCCAAGGTCCTCGTCGAACTCCCACTTGAGTTTGGTAGCATCACCTGCAATGGTATCATCGGCACCTGCAACTGTTTGGGTAGTATCCGTGAGTCACGAGGACTCAGCAATCTTAAAACCCACGAGATCAAGACTATTTAAGCTTATGGGTAGGATGTGGTTATGTGGTGGAGTTGAGGTGGCGTCCCTGGATTGGTCCGAGCGATGTGTCCGGCGGACACGTCTGGCGCTGACGGATGTTTCCGGCGGCGCGAGGAGGAAGATTGCTAGGGTTTTGTCCCCAATTTGAGGAGGGGGAGGTGTATTTATAGATAGGGGGAGCTAGGAGAGTCCAAATGAGGTGTGGTTTTCGCCCACACGATCGTGATCCAATGACGGAGAGCATGGATGGGTTTTAGATTGGTTAGTGGGATGCTATGGAGGGGTGTTGGGCTACAATGAGAGAGGGGCTTTTGCAGTTACCCGGTTAACCGTTGGGGCATCAAACGACCTCCAATTGGAACGAAATTTGACAGGCGGCCTACAACCTACCGGTGATGTACCAAGGCCACTCGACAAATCTCGGCCCATTCCGAGAACGGTTTTCTCCCACTCACGAAGCGAGATTCGAGGGGTGCAACGGGTGCATGTGTGAGTGGCGGATTCTGAAACGGGCAACGGGGAAAAAGACCGGATGCATGAGATGAACACGAATGCAAATGAGATGCACATGATGAGATGAGATGAAATGCATGACATGAAAAAAATGGAAAACGAGGACAAAACCCAACAACGGAGGATATAAAATATAACATAGCCGGAAATGGCAAGAGTTGGAGTATCAATTGTGGAATGTTAGATCTGGGGCATTACAACTCTCCACCACTACAAGAGGATCTTGACCCGAGATCTAGGACTGAAAGATCTTTGGATATTCGAAACAGAGGTGATCCTCGCGCTCCCAGGTGGCTTCTCGGTCGGAATGGTGAGACCACTTAACTTTCAGGAATTCGATTGACTTGTTGCGAGTCTTGCACTCGGTTTATTCAAGAATGGCAACGGGATGATCATGATAAGACAAGTCTTCTTGGAGATCAATTTCTTCGAAGTTGATGGTGCGCTCAGGCGTCTTGAAGCACTTGCGAAGCTGTGACACGTGAAACACATCGTGCACATTTGCGAATTTGGACGGAAGCTCGAGTTGATAGGCGAGGTCGCCTCTTTTGCCAATGATCTTGAAACGACCCATGTATCTAGGGGCAAGTTTCCCTTTGATACCGAAGCGTCGACTGCCTTTCATTGGAGAGACGCGGAGGTAGACATGGTCTCCGACTTTGAAAGCCAAGTCACGGTGCTTGCTATCATAGTAACTCCTCTAGCGCGATTGCGCGGCTTTGAGATTTTCACGGATGACTTAACACATTTCTTCGGCTTTTGTGATCAAGTCATTGCCAAGAAGTTGGCGTTCACCAATCTCGAACCAATTGAGAGGAGTACGACACTTTCTGCCATAAAGAATTTCGAATGGGGCCTTGCTCGAACTTGCTTGGAAACTGTTGTTGTAGGAGAACTCGGCATAAGGGAGACAATCTTCCCACTTCATACCGAAAGAGATGACACAAGCTATGAGCATGTCTTTGAGGATTTGATTGACTCGCTCGACTTGGCCCCTTGTTTGAGGATGGAAAGCCATGCTGAAGCGAATATTGGTGCCCATGGCCTCGGCACAGCTGCTGAAGGACTTTGGCTGATTTGCAAGGAACTGGTTGAGGGTAGCAAACTGAGGCTGATTGTTGAATTGCCCTTGACCTTGGTTGCCTTGGTTGCCTTGACCTTGATTGCGCTCTTGCAAGAGTTGCGAATGCATCTAGGTATTGGCATTGATGGCTGCCATGACAGTTTGCCATGCCTCTGGAGGCGGATGAGGTGGCGGAGGATTGGACTGCTCTCCGTCAGCATGTTGCAGATTCAGACCCGTTGGGGGGAGCCATCCTGAAGAGGGTGACATCCGTTAGAATCATGATAGACAAGCTGGATCAACAAATAGATATGTGCAACATATAGTCTTTACAATAAACACTCGAACAAAGATTGAATGAATGAAATCCCAAGTTAACATTACACGACCATTAAGGTGAGAAGCCACTTTAAAAGAGATTGATGAATGAAACAACAAGGTACGACTGGAACAAATAAATGGTAAGGATCACCAAATGTGGGGACCCCGACTCATAATTCGAGATCACCGAATGCACGTGTACAGTGATCCCAGAGATCAATGCTCACTGAACACACAGAAGCTGAATAAAAAGAGTCTTACATCCATACATACCGTTTTACACAAGTAGGACCATTATGGTCAAGTCTTGAGTGTATCATCGCAGCGGAAATCTTCAATAACAACTTGGACCCATGCCATCCGCCTTAACCCTACAGGCATTATGACCGGAAGCGCCCTAGCTCGCATGTTCGCCACCGAGGTACTCTTCATTATATCCTCGTTCTTTCATGCCCGCCAATAAAATAACCAAGGCAAGCCAATGAGTACTTTGAATGTACTCGCAAACAACCCAAGGGTGATAATGAATAATTATGCAAGGCACTACCGCTAATTTGGCATTTTTATGAAAGCTAGTTTTTCTCATGCAAGTATGACCAACATTTATCATGGATATGAATGCGTCTCAACAAGTATTAGGAGGTTACGTACATCAACATCGAGAGAGTTATGAACAACTCATGCTCAAGCTCATCGTGACTTCCTCACGAATCACGCCAATAGATTTACCAAACCGTGTTGTTTGTCGTAAACATATGGACGTAGTCTAAGAAGCACCACCCACTGTCCTTGACCGTGGACACGGCTATTCAATAGTTTTACACTCTGCAGAGGTTGCACACTTTACCCACTAGATCCGGGGAACTTCCGTGTCATCCACGACCCGCGATACCTCAAGTACCCGGGGTAAGCACCCGATCACTATCTTTCCCTAGACGACACTAACATGGAGTCCACTGATTAAGCGAGAACCCCGTGCCCAACATTTCACATCTTAAAATCGTGGAGCCTCGCTCCCATTTCATCACATACCACAAGCACGGGGTACCAACGGTGTGTCCGCTGCCCTGTGAAGACAGTCATGGCCGCCCTAACTGGCACGACCCCGTCCCGAGAGAGAGCGCCAACTCTCCCCTGTCACTAGTAATGCGGGCTCCAAGCTAGTATCGGCCTAGGTAATCAATAATGCCCTTTCCCATATAAGGGTAGAGTGGTTGTGCATGTTTTGTTGGGACGGTTTTGGGAGGTTTTGTCCAATATTTTGAACATGACCATGTGTTGAAACTCTTATATATGGACAATATATGTCCACTGAGTTTCCCTAAATTTTCACAAATATTTTTAAAGCATTAAAATAATTTTTCCCTATTAAAAACCATTTCTGGCCTTAAGAAAAAGCTTTTAAATAAAATAGGAAAATAACTTTTAAAATTATATTTTTGTGGTTTCTGGGTATCCTATATCTAATAGGAGTCAAATATATTTTTGGAGAGATATTTACTACCCTTGATTAAGTACTTGTAGTGCAAACCTCAATTCAGGGGTTTTTGGAAAACTAATTTTTGAAAATACTATTTGGCCAAATTATTTTGGTAAGAAATTATTTTTATGTCCTATACACATGGCATGATCATTGGTTCAAGAGTTTGGAGAAAGGAGATGAAGTATAGGAGTTGGATGATTTATTTTATTTTTAGAGCACTTGCAAACAGCAGACAAAAATCAAATCAAGCAAAGACCAAAACACATAAAAGTTTTTGTCAAACCACAATTTATCATGCTTTATCATCTTAAGTGTTGTGCCATGAAAATCAGGGTGTGACAGACCTACCCCCCTTACAAGAATCTCGTCCCCGAGATTCCCAGACTAGGCGCGGAAAGGGATACGAAAACTTTGATGTGGGGTGGTCTTCACGTCCTCATACTGTTCTTGCTTCCGAGGGGTGCTCCTTTGATCCTTGAAGTACTTGATGGTGTGGCTTCGTATATAATGTTCTACTTGGTCCAGGTTGCTAATGGGTAGCTCGCGGTAGGTTAGATTGGGCTAGGGGTCGATGGCTCGGTGGTTAATGCCCTCGTAGAGATCGGAAAGTTAGGAAGTTGGAAACAGTTCCGGGGTTGTGATGCATGGAAAGCATTGTGCACATCAGGTAACTCAGGTGGCAACTCCAGCTGGTAACTGTCTTCCCTTCGTCTCGTAGTGATCTCAGAGGGGGTTGTTATTTCTTGGCATGATCTCGAAGGGGGCAGATGAATCTTGGTGTGGGTTCCCTTGTCATGGATATGCTTGGTTCCTTAGAGAGGAGTGGCTTGCAGATACACATGGTCTTTGGTGTATCTTGTCTTGCTAGCCTTCAGTTGAGGAGAGAGATGAGAGGGAGAGGTAGCATAAATGAGGGGAATGCCTAAAGGGGGTTCTATAGTGCAGGTGCAAACAAACAGGTGCAAAAAGGGCCAAACAGAAGAGGCAAGGTAAGGAAGGTGATATAGTCGCATACTTGTCGCCTAGGGCAAAAGTGCGACCTATATCGAAACACAAACAAATAAAAACAAGCTACACACAATCATTGTTCTATTCGAACCATCATACGGACTCGACTGCGCATAGGGGGTACACGACTCATCCTACCCTAGGGGTCCTTGGACTCAGTAGTCGTGCCTTGTGCCTCATGCAGTCTCCTGAGTTTTCCTTAGGTGTTGCTACGTCTCTTGTTTGATGAAACGATCCGGGTTGATCCGGAAGAATCTTCGACAACTTCTCGCCCGATGAGGTGATGGGGTGATGGTGGCTCCTCGTGGCTGTCTTTGACTTAGTCTTCTCTTGTCTTCTTAATCATGATGATCGCTTCTGCTTTCTAAGCCGTCGATGGTACCAGGTAGGCAATCCTTTATGCAATAACATTATCAAGGCATAATAGTGGTCCAATCCGTCGGACACATTGTTGGTAATATCGTCACCGAGAGCGGGGGATGAAGAGAACCATTTTCCTGCTCACTATAGTGAGGCGGACCAAATGGCTAGGTTCTCATCCACCGGTGGTTGCCGATACAACAAGGGTACTGACAGGGTTACCCTATTAGCGACGTCATCATGATCTTGCATATCATATGCCCTGACCATCGTAGGCTAAGGTTGCTTCGTCTTGGGGCAGTGTCAAGGGTGTCACCATCTCCTGGGTCTTCATGTCCTCATTCCTCAAGGATGTATCTTCTATTGGTGTCGTCTTGTTGTGATGTCGCCAATCTTGTGTTCAGGAGATGTGGGTGAATGTCTGGCAAGGCATCTTCCTTCTAGATTATCCACGAGGATTACAAGGAATCCAGTGGTCAGGGGCATAAGGGTTCTAGCGACCAAAGGTTTTGAAGGGGAAGAGATCAATAAGGAAAGTATACCTTAGTTTTCGAAAAACTGAGAAGGGAAGAGAAGTATAGATAGTTTTGGAAACTAGTAGTAGTTTTGAAAATAGTTTTACCCTAACTAACGACCATGCTAACTAAGGCTTCCTACAGTCAGGATGGCTCTGATACCAGCTCTGTGGGGACCCCAACTCATAAGTCGAGATCATCGAATGCACGTGTACAGTGATCCCAGAGATAATTGCTCACTGAACACACAGAAGCTGAATAACAAGAGTCTTACATCCATACATACCGTTTTACACAAGTAGGACCATTATGGTCAAGTCTTGAGTGTATCATCGCAGCGAAATCTTCAATAACAACTTGGACCCATGCCATCCGCCTTAACCCTACAGCATTCTCGACCGGAAGCGCCCTAGCTCGCATGTTCGCCACCGAGGTACTCTTCATTATATCCTGTTCTTTCATGCCCGCCAATAAAATAACCAGTGGCAAGCCAATGAGTACTTTGAATGTACTCGCAAACAACCCAAGGGTGATAACAGAATAATTATGCAAGGCACTACTGCTAATTTGGCATTTTTATGGAAAGCTAGTTTTTCTCATGCAAGTATGATCAACATTTATCAAGGATATGAATGCGCTCGCAACAAGTATTAGGAGGTTACGTATATCAACATCGAGAGAGAGTTATGAACAACTCATGCTCAAGCTCATCGTGACTTCCCCACGAATCATGTCAATAGATTTACCAAACCGTGTTGTTTGTCAGAAACATATGGACGTAGTCTAAGCAGCAACACCCAACTGTCCTTGACCGTGGACATGGCTATTCGAATAGTTTTACACTCTACAGAGGTTGCACACTTTACCCACAAGATCCGGGAACTTCCGTGTCATCCACGACCATGATACCTCAAGTACCCGGTAAGCACCGATCACTATCTTTCCCTAGTCGACACTAACATGGAGTCCTCTCGATTGGCAGTAACCCCCGTGCCCAACATTTCACATCTTAAAATCGTGGAGCCTCACTCCCATTTCATCACATACCACAAGCACGGGGTACCAACGGTGTGTCCGGTGCCCTGTGAAGATAGTCATGGCCGCCCTACCTGGCACGACCCCGTCCCGAGAGAGAGCACCAACTCTCCCCCGTCACTAGTAATGCGGGCTCCAAGCTAGTATCGACCTAGGTAATCAATAATGCCCTTTCCCATATAAGGGTAGAGTGGTTGCGCATGTTTTGTTGGGACGGTCGTCAAATCTTAAATTTAATCCGTCTCTGTAAACAACACTTTTATCAAGCCTCGGTACACTACTTCTCCACCAAGTAGTGACCTAGTTCATCATCATCTCCCAGGGGCATCAGTGGCACCCTCTAGGGCTGTTTGCAAGTATGTCAAACCACACTTGTTTCTTTCCATGCATAACCCTGACCCTTTTTACGTAGCAACTACTTTAGCATCCTATCTACTCCCACCGGCATAACCATCATAAGGAGGTAGGGTCATGCACAATGCAAGTATCAATGAGGAAGTAACAGAGGCAACCAACCAACGTGGTTTACCATCTCATCATGATTCCGATGCAACAATAATAAGTGATATATGACATGCATAAAAGGGTTTCATGGACATGGTCAAAGGGCTGCTTGCCGGTTCATCTGAGTCTTGAAATCTTCTGGTCCTTCTCCATGTACTCCGTCTACTTCGTCAACTAACATCGGAAACAACCACAATAAGCAACACAACAAGGCAGAAAATATAAGTGCTCCAAAAATATTAATTTGAATTTTCTAGGACATCTCTGGTTATATGAAAAATAACCAGAGTGGTTTCATTGGAATTGGATCAGTGGATATCTCTGAACATTTCAATATGATGGAATCAAGGGGTTTATGGATTTGCAAGAAGTGTACAGAAACATGCTTTTGAAAAATGAGCAAAGGCACCCATTTAACAAACCATGATTTTAGAAACATCTAGGAGTTGGTTTCACTGGATTTGGAGTTCAAATGAATATCCTATGAATTTGCAAAGTTGACAAATATGAAGAAATGGCTCATTGTTTTATGTGGTACAGAAAGTATTAAGAAAAATGTTCATAAACTAATTTATGAACTTAGAGACATCTAGGAATTTGAATCATGGCATTTGGATCAAATTTGAGCCCTCTGTGATTTTCTAAAGTTCATCACAGAAATAGGAAAAATAGGATCTGATAAATATTTGTGAAGAAAAGGTCTCTGGAAAAATGTGCATGTTGCACCTACAGGTAGATCATGATTTATAGAGTCACTAGAAATTTGAATCATCAAATTTGGACTTAATATGAATATTCTATGGATTTTACCAGTCCATAGAAAAAGAAAAAGAAAGGAAATTACCTAAATGGGCTAGATCTAGGGAGGCAGCAGCCTGCGCTGGGCGAGACTTAGCGGGGCAGCGCACTGGGCCTGGCCCAGCCTCTCGCTGCCTCACCGGGAGGCCACGTCGAGGCGGCCCTGCGGGGTGCGCCTTTGCGCAGGGGAGGCGGATCCGGCCGAAGCCGTTTCCACTTAAACGGATGGGGCCCGCCCACCGGGTCGCTGATGAGCGGGGCCCGTTTGTCGGGTTCGTCCCCAACCTCCCACTCGAACAGAGCAGAGGCAGGGGCGGCATCGACGGCGGCTTGCCGGCGCTACAGGCCACCGTTTTCGGAGGTCCGGCCACCGGCGTGCTCAGCGGAGAGAGACGAACCTGGGAGACCCCACCACGGGCGCCTGCGTCACCGGATTGGAGCAGGTCTTTGCCCGCAGCGGACGGCGGCATCGGGCGAGATGGGTTCTGGGGTTGTGGGGCGCTAGAGGAAGAGGTAAAGGGCGGAGGAGCCTCGCCGGCGTGCGGTGGCTCCATTGGTGTCCAAAGTAGGGGAGGGGAGGCTTCGGTTCGCGGGAATTTGGTCGGAGACCGACGGCGGCACTCCGGCCATGGAGGGAGCAGGAGGGCACGAGAGGAGGTTTAGGTTGGTCCATGGGGTACACGGGAGAGAGAGAGCAAAGGAGTCGAGAGGGGGCTCGAGGGTGGCCTTAAATGGCGAGGCCGCGGCTCACCGTGGACGTGGCCTACGGGCACCCACGGAAATGGACGTGGTGGCCACGGGAGGAGGCTTGGGGCTGTCTGCGGCGCTAGTGGGGGTGGTGTTGGGTGTAGGGAAGGGAGAGAGAGAGAGGGGCGAGCTCCCGGTGGAGCCACGGGCTCGCGCACGTATTGGCCGGCTAGGGCGGCTCTGGGCACGCGCGGCATGGGCAAGACAGAGGGGGAAAGGAGGGGGCCAGCGCGGTGGCGTGTTGCGGACGTCGAGGCACCTCGACTGGCGCATGGGGGAGGCTCGAGGTGGTCGAGGGACGCGGCGTCAACGGTCGGGAGCACGCTGACGTGCTCCAGAGCGCGTCTTTGGCCGGCATCCGCGGCTATTCCGCGCGCACTCGCGCGTCCACTTGTGTCTGGCGTATGCAGGAGGGATAAACAAAAGGGGTGGAGGCTTTAGATGCTCTGGGACTTGCCAGGAGTGAGAGAGAGATGAGAAAGGAAGGGGAAAGTGGCTGTCCAGAGAAGAAAAATGGGTCCCTGCCCCTCTTCATCATTGCCTCTCGGGCAGGTAAGCACACGAGAGGTAGAGGGGGACTAGGAGGGGCTGTGGTAAAAAGTGGAGCACAAGGAGATTAGGGGAAGAGGCTGGAATTTGCATTTTGAAATTCTGCCTGAAGGTGTTTGATGTAGGTTTGGGCAGGTAGATGATTTCCATTTGTCATGAGACTCCACAGGGTGAAATGGCACATGTAATTAGTGTTGGGGAACGTAGTAATTTCAAAAAATTTCCTACGCACACTCAAGACCATGGTGATGGCATAGCAACGAGAGGGGAGTGTGTCTGTCCACGCACTCGTGAGACCGAAAGCGGAAGCGTTATAACAACGCTGTTGATGTAGTCGACGCCTTCACGATCCGACCGATCCAAGCACCGAACGACGGCACCTCCGAGTTCTGCACACGCTCAGCTCAATGACGATCCCGGACTCGATCCAGCAAAGTGTCGGGATGAGTTCCGTCATCACGACGGCGTGGTGACGATGATGATGCTCCACCGACGCAGGGCTTCGCCTAAGCTCCGCGACGATATGACTTCTCCGCGCAGGCTTCGCTAAGCTCCGCGACGATATGACCGAAGTGGAATATAGTGGAGGGGGCACCGACACGGCTAAGGAACGATCCGTAGATCAACTTGTGTGTCTGGGTGCCCCCTGCCTCGTATATAAAGGAGCAAGGGGTGCGGCCAGCCCAAGGGCGGCGCTGAGGAGTCCTACTCCCACCGAGTAGGACTCCCCTTCCTAGTTAGATTAGATTGGAGGAGGTTGAAGAGGGAAGGGCGCCCCCTCTCCTTGTCCTATTCGGACTAGAGGGGGAGGGGGGCGCGCGGCCTGCCCTGGCCGGCCCTTCCTCTTCTCTCTATGGCCCATCAAGGCCCATAGACCCCCGGGGTTCCGTAACCCCGGTGTTCCAGAACTTCTGTTTTCATCCGAACCTTCCAAGTCCAAACATAGGCTTCCAATATATCAATCTTTATGTCTCGACCATTTCGAGACTCCTCGTCATGTCCGCGATCACATCCGGGACTCCGAACAACCTTCGGTACATCAAAACTTATAAACTCATAATGAACTGTCATCGAAACGTAAAGCGTGCGGACCCTACGGGTTCGAGAACTATGTAGACATGACCTAGAACCATTCTCGGTCAATAACCAATAGCGGAACCTGGATGCCCATATTGGTTCCTACATATTCTACTGAAGATCTTTATCGGTCAAACCGCATAACGACATACGTTGTTCCTTTGTCATCGGTATGTTACTTACCCGAGATTCGATCGTCGGTATCCAATACCTAGTTCAATCTCGTTACAGTAAGTCTCTTTACTCGTTCCGTAATACATCATCTCACAACTAACTCATTAGTTGTAATGCTTGCAAGGCTTATGTGATGTGTATTACCGAGAAGGCCCAGTGATACCTCTCCGACAATCGGAGTGACAAAACCTAATCTCGAAATACGCCAACCCAACAAGTACCTTTGGAGACACCTGTAGTACTCCTTCATAATCACCCGATTCGCCAGACGTTTGGTAGTACCAAAGTGTTCCTCCGTAAATGGGAGTTTCATAATCTCATAGTTACTGGAACATGTATAGGTCATGAAGAAAGCATTAGCAATATACTAAACGATCAAGTGCTAAGCTAACGGAATGGGTCATGTCAATCACATCATTCTCCTAATGAGGTGATCCCATTAATCAAATGACAACACATGTCTATGGTTAGGAAACACAACCATCTTTGATTAATGAGCTAGTCTAGTAGAGGCATAGTAGTGACTATATGTTTGTCTATGTATTCACACATGTATTATGTTTCCGGTTAATACAATTCTAGCATGAATAATAAACATTTATCATGGTATAAGGAAATAAATAATAATTTTATTATTGCCTCTAGGGCATATTTCCTTCAGTCTCCCACTTGCACTAGAGTCAATAATCTAGATTACACAGTAATGATTCTAACACCCATGGAGTCTTGGTGCTGATCATGTTTTGCTCGTGGAAGAGGCTTAGTCAATGGGTCTGCAACATTCAGATCCGTATGTATTTTGCAAATATCTATGTCTCCCACTTGGACTTGGTCCCGAATGGAATTGAAGCGTCTCTTGATATGCTTGGTCCTCTTGTGAAATATGGATTCCTTTGCCAAGGCAATTGCACCTGTATTGTCACAGAAGATCTTCATTGGTCCCGATGCACTAGGTATGACACCTAGATCGGAAATGAACTCTTTCATCCAGACTCCTTCATTTGCTGCTTCCGAAGCAGCTATGTACTCCGCTTCACATGTAGATCCCGCCACGACGCTTTGTTTAGAACTGCACCAACCGACAGCTCCACCGCTTAATAAAAACATGTATCCGGTTTGCGATTTAGAATCGTCCGGATCGGTGTCAAAGCTTGCATCGACGTAACCATTTACGACTAGCTCTTTGTCACCTCCATATACGAGAAACATATCCTTAGTCCTTTTCGTATTTCAGGATGTTCTTGACGCTGTCCGATGATCCACTCTGGATTACTTTGGTACCTTCCTGCCAAGCTTACAGCTAAGCATACGTCGGTCTAGTACACAGATTGCATACATGATAGAGCCTATGGCTGAAGCATAGGAACATCTTTCATTTTCTCTCTATCTTCTGTTGTGGTCGGGCATTGAGTCGACTCAATCTTACACCTTGTAATACAGGTAAAAACCTTTCTTTGCTGATCCATTTTGAACTTCTTCAAAACTTTATCAAGGTATGTGCTTTGTGAAAGTCCAATTAAGCGTCTTGATCTATCTCTATAGATCTTGATGCCCAATATGTAAGCAGCTTCACCGAGGTCTTTCATTGAAAAACTTTTATTCAAGTATCCTTTTATGCTATCCAGAAATTCTATATCATTTCCAATCAATAATATGTCGTCCACATATAATATCGAAATGCTACTGAGCTCCCACTCACTTTCTTGTAAATACAAAGCTTCTCCAAAAGTCTCAGATAAAACCATATGCTTTGATCACACTATCAAAGCGTTTATTCCAACTCCGAGAGGCTTGCACTGCACCATAAATTGATCGCTGGAGCTTGCACACTTTGTTAGCACCCTTTGGATCAACAAAACCTTCTGTTGCATCATATACAACTCTTCTTCTAGAAATCCATTCAAGAATGCAGTTTTTACATCCATTTGCCAAATTTCATAATCATAAAATGCGCAATTGCTAACATGATTCGGACAGACTTAAGCATCGCTACGGTGAGAAAGTCTCATCGTAGTCAACCCCTTGAACTTGTCGAAAACCTTTCGCAACAAGTCGAGCTTTGTAGACGCTTACATTACCATCGGCGTCCTTCTTCTTAAAGATCCATTTATTCTCAATGGCTTGCCGATCATCGGGCAAGTCAACCAAAGTCCATACTTTGTTCTCATACATGGATCCCATCTCAGATTTCATGGCTTCCAGCCATTTCATGAATCTGGGCTCACCATCGCTTCTTCATAATTTGTAGGTTCGCCATGGTCAAGTAACATGACTTCCGAATAGGATTACCATACCACTCAGTGCGTATTTTACTCTGGTTGACCTCGAAGTTCACTAGAAACTTGATCTCAAGCTTCATGATCATCATCATTAGTTTCCTCACTAATTGGTGTAGTTGTCACAGAACCGTTTCTTGTGATGAACTACTTTCCAATAAGGGAGCAGAATCTGATTATCTCATCAAGTTCTACTTTCCTCCCACTCACTTCTTTCGAGAGAAACTCCTTCTCTAGAAAGGATCCGAATTTAGCAACGAAAACCTTGCCTTCAGATCTGTGATAGAAAGTGTACCCAACAGTCTCCTTTGGGTATCCTATGAAGACACATTTCTTTGATTTGGGTTCGAGCTTATCTGGTTGAAGTTTCTTCACATAAGCATTGCAGCCCCAAACTTTAAGAAACGACAACTTTGGTTTCTTGCCAAACAACAGTTCATACGGTGTCGTCTCAACGGATTTAGATGGTGCCCTATTTAACGTGAATGCGGCCGTCTCTAAAGCATATCCCCAAAACAATAGCGGTAAATCGGTAAGAGACATCATAGATCGCACCATATCAAGTAAAGTACGATTACGACGTTCGGACACACCATTTTTCTGTGGTGTTCCGGGTGGCGTGAGTTGTGAAACTATTCCACATTGTTTCAAATGTAAACCAAACTCGTAACTCAAATATTCTCCTCCACGATCCGATCGTGAAACTTTATTTTCTTGTTACGATGATTTTCTACTTCACTCTGAAACTCTTTGAACTTTTCAAATGTTTCAGATTTGTGTTTCATTAAGTAGATATACCCATATCTGCTCAAATCATCTGTGAAGGTGATAAAATAACGATACCCGCCGCGTGCCTCAACATTCATTGGACCACAAACATCGGTATGTATGATTTCCAACAAATCAGTTGCTCGCTCCATAGTTCCGAGAACGGCGTTTTGGTCATCTTGCCCATGAGGCACGGTTACAAGTACCAAGTGATTCATAATCAAGTGATTCGAAGCCCATCGGTATGGAGTTTCTTCATGCGTTTTACACCGATATGACCTAAGCGGCGATTACCACAAATAAGTTGCATTATCATTATCAACTCTGCATCTTTTGGTTTCAACACTATGAATATGTGTATTACTACTATCGAGATTCAATAAAATAGACCATTCTTCAAGGGTGCGTGACCATAAAAGATATTACTCATATAAATAGAACAACCATTATTCTCTGATTTAAATGAATAACCGTCTTGCATCAAACAAGATCCAGATATAATGTTCATGCTCAACGCTGGCACCAAATAACAATTATTTAGGTCTAAAACTAATCCCGAAGGTAGATGTAGAGGTAGCGTGCCGATCGCGATCACATTGACTTTGGAACCGCTTTCCCACGCGCATCGTCACCTCGTCCTTTGCGGTGCTCATCTATTCCGTAGTCCTGCTTCGAGTTGCAAATATTAGCAACAGTAACCAGATCAAATACCCAGTGCTACTACGAGCTCTAGTAAGGTACACATCAATAACATGTATATCACATATACCTTTGTTCACCTTGCCATCCTTCTTATCCGCCAAATACTTGGGGCAGTTCCGCTTCAAAGGTCGATCGCTTGCGGTAAAAACACTCGGCCAGTGGGCTTAGGTCCGACTTGGGTTTCTTCTCTTGAGCAGCAACTTTCTTGATGTTCTTTTGAAGTTTCCTTCTTCTTTCCTTTGCCCTTTTCTTGAAACTAGTGGTCTTGTTGACCATCAACACTTGATGCTCTTTCTTGATTTCTACCTCCGCGACTTTCAGCATTGCGAAGAGCTCGGAATTGTTTTGGTCATCCCTTGCATATTATAGTTCATCCGAAGCTCTTGTAGCTTGGTGGCGATGATTGGAGAATTCATCAATGACACTATCATCCGGAAGAGTAACTCCCAGTTGAATCAAGTGATTATTATACCCGGACATTTTGAGTATATGTTCACCGATGAACTATTCTCCTCCATCTTGCAGCTATAGAACTTATTGGAGACTTCATATCTCTCAATCCGGGCATTTGCTTGAAATATTAACTTCAACTCCTGGAACATCTCATATGCTCCATGACGTTCAAAACGTCGTTGAAGACCCGGTTCTAAGCCGTAAAGCATGGCACACTTGAACTATCGAGTAGTCATCGCTTTGCTCGCCAGACGTTCACAACTTCGCGTAGCTCCTGCAGCGAGCTGGCACCCAGTGGTGCTTCCAGGGCGTAATTCTTCCACGTGCAGCAATGAGGATAATCCTCAAATTACGGACCCAGTCCGTGTAATTGCTACCATCATCTTTCAACTTTGCTTTCTCAAGGAACGCATTAAAATTTAACGGAACAACAAAGACGAGCCATCTATCTACAATAAACATAGACAAGCAAAAATACTATCGGTACTAAGTTCATGATAAATTTAAGTTTAATTAATCATATTAAAAACCTCCCACTTAGATGAGACATCTCTCTAGTCATCTAAGTGATTACGTGATCCAAATCAACTAAACCATGTCCGATCATCACGTGAGATGGAGTAGTTTCAATGGTGAACATCACTATGTTGATCATATCTACTATATGATTCACGCTCGACCTTTCGGTCTCCGTGTTCCGAGGCCATATCTGTTATATGCTAGGCTCGTCAAGTTTAACCTGAGTATTCCGCGTGTGCAACTGTTTTGCACCCATTGTAGATGGACGTAGAACTTATCACACCCGATCATCACGTGGTGTCTGGGTACTACGAACTTTGGCAACGGTGCATACTCAGGGAGAACACTTCTTGATAATTTTTAGTGAGAGATCATCTTATAATGCTACCGTCAATCAAAGCAAGATAAGATGCATAAAGGATAAACATCACATGCAATCAATATAAGTGATATGATATGGTCATCATCATCTTGTGCTTGTGATCTCCATCGCCGAAGCACCGTTATGATCACCATCGTCACCGGTGCGACACCTTGATCTCCATCGCAGCATCGTTGTCGTCTCGCCAACTATTGCTTCTACGACTATCGCTATCGCTTAGTGATAAAGTAAAGCAATTACATGGCGTTGCATTTCATACAATAAAGCGACAACCATATGGCTCTCGCCAGTTGCCGATAACTCGGTTACAAAACATGATCATCTCATACAATAAAATATAGCATCACGTCTTGACCACATCACATCACAACATGCCCTGCAAAAACAAGTTAGGCGTCCTCTACTTTGTTGTTGCAAGTTTTACGTGGCTGCTACGGGCTGAGCAAGAACCGTTCTTACCTCGCATCAAAACCACAACGATAGTTTGTCAAGTTGGTGCTGTTTTAACCTTCGCAAGGACCGGCGTAGCCACACTCGGTTCAACTAAAGTGAGAGAAACCGACACCCGCCGTCACCTTTAAGCAACTAGTGCTCAAGCGGTGAAACCAGTCTCGCGTAAGCGTCTGGCGTAATGTCGGTCCGGCCGCTTCATCTCACAATACCGCCAACCAAAGTATGACATGCTGGTAAGCAGTATGACTTATATCGCCCACAACTCATTTGTGTTCTACTCGTGCATATCACATCAACGCATAAAACCAGGCTCGGATGCCATTGTTGGGGAACGTAGTAATTTCAAAAAATTCCTCGCACACACTCAAGACCATGGTGATGGCATAGCAACGAGAGGGAGAGTGTCGTCCACGCACCCTCGTGAGACCGAAAGCGGGCGTTATAACAACGCTGTTGATGTAGTCGACGCGTCTTCACGATCCGACCGATCCAAGCACCAAGCGACGGCACCTCCGAGTTCTCGCACACGTTCAGCTCGATGGCGATCCCGGACTCCGATCCAGCAAAGTGTCGGGATGAGTTCCACAAGACGACGGCGTGGTGGACGATGATGATGCTCCACCGACGCAGGGCTTCGCCTAAGCTCATGACGATATGACTTCTCCGGCGCGGGCTTCGCCTAATCTCCGCGACGATATGACCGAAGTGGAATATAGTGGAGGGGGCACCGCCTGCACGGCTAAGGAACGATCCGTAGATCAACTTGTGTGTCTGGGGTGCCCCCGCCTCAGATATAAAGGAGCAAGGGGTGCGGCCAGCCCAAGGCGCTGGAGGAGTCCTACACCCACCGGAGTAGGACTCCCCCCTTCCTAGTTGGATTAGGATTGGAGGAGGGGAAGAGGGAAGGCGCGCCCCCCCTCTCCTTGTCCTATTCGGACTAGAGGGGGGGGCGCGGCCTGCCCTGGCCGCCCTTCCTCTTCTCTCTATGGCCCATCAAGGCCCATAGACCCCGGGGTTCCGTAACCCCGGTGTTCCGTAACTTCCTGTTTTCATCCGAACCTTCCAAGTCCAAACATAGGCTTCCAATATATCAATCTTTATGTCTAGACCATTTGAGACTCCTCGTCATGTCCGTGATCACATCCGGACTCGAACAACCTTCGGTACATCAAAACTTATAAACTCATAATGAACTGTCATCGAAACATCAAGCGTGCGGACCCTACGGGTTCGAGAACTATGTAGACATGACCTAGAACCATTCTCGGTCAATAACCAATAGCGGAACCTGGATGCCCATATTGGTTCCTACATATTCTACGAAGATCTTTATCGGTCAAACCGCATAACGACATACGTTGTTCCCTTTGTCATCGGTATGTTACTTACCCGAGATTCGATCGTCGGTATCCAATACCTAGTTCAATCTCATTACCGTAAGTCTCTTTACTCGTTCCGTAATACATCATCTCACAACTAACTCATTAGTTGTAATGCTTGCAAGGCTTATGTGATGTGTATTACCGAGAAGGCCAGAGATACCTCTCCGATAATCGGAGTGACAAAACCTAATCTCAAATCGCCAACCCAACAAGTACCTTTGGAGACACCTGTAGTACTCCTTTATAATCACCCGATTCGTTGTGATGTTTGGTAGTACCCAAAGTGTTCCTCCGTAAACGGGAGTTGCATAATCTCATAGTTACGAGAACATGTATAGGTCATGAAGAAAGCATTAGCAATATACTAAACGATCAAGTGCTAAGCTAACGGAATGGGTCATGTCAATCACATCATTCTCCTAATGAGGTGATCCCATTAATCAAATGACAACACATGTCTATGGTTAGGAAACACAACCATCTTTGATTAATGAGCTAGTCTAGTAGAGGCATACTAGTGACTATCTGTTTGTCTATGTATTCACACATGTATTACGTTTCCGGTTAATACAATTCTGGCATGAATAATAAAAATTTATCATGGTATAAGGAAATAAATAATAATTTTATTATTGCCTCTAGGGCATATTTCCTTCAATTAGGGCCTTCCTCCCATTTTGAGCTCATTTGGGCAAGCAACTTTTGTAAACCCTAGAAATTAGCAGAAATGGACTTGTGTAGATTTAGTTGAGCAAATCACTTCTCCTTGATGCACCACTTGGTGTGGTGGCCTTATTTGGTCATGTGAACATGATCACCAAAGTTGGGGTCAAGGAGAGAAAGTTGGTAGTACAAAGTTGTTCAAATTTGATTCTGGTCAGAGAGGGGTTTGGGGCTCTTTGATCAAGTTAACTTGTTCTCCAACTTGTGCCATTTGGTCTAGATGAAAGATTAGACAAGATGAGCATGTACACAAGATTTGAGAGCATTTGGAGATGTTTGGCAATGTAAAGTTGCTCAAACTTCAAAATGGACAGATATGGTTTTGAGGGGATTTCATGGGGTTATACTATTCTCCATGACATTATACTTGTCCAGATCATCAAACATGTCATATGTGACATGCTAGAATTTCTTTGGAATTGTTGGGGAATATTTCCTGTAGAAATATTTCAAATCCTTGAAAGGGGCAGAAATTGTTTTGGGAGGTTTTGTCCAATATTTTGAACATGACCATGTGTTGAAACTCTTATATATGGACAATATATGTCCACTGAGTTTCCCTAAATTTTCATAAATATTTTTAAAGCATTAAAATAATTTTTCCCTATTAAAGACCATTTCTGGCCTTAAGAAAAAGCTTTTAAATAAAATAGGAAAATAACTTTTAAAATTATATTTTTGTGGTTTCTGGGTATCCTATATCTAATAGGAGTCAAATATATTTTTGGAGAGATTTTTACTGCCCTTGATTAAGTAATTGTAGTGCAAACCTCAATTCATGGGTTTTTGGAAAACTAATTTTTGAAAATACTATTTGGCCAAATTAATTTTGGTAAGAAATTATTTTTATGTCCTATACACATGGCATGATCATTGGTTCAAGAGTTTGGAGCAAGGAGATGAAGTATAGGAGTTGGAGGATTTATTTTATTTTTAGAGCACTTGCAAACAGCAGACAAAACACACAAAAGTTTTTGTCAAACCACAATTTATCATGATTTATCGTCTTAAGTGTTGTGCCATGAAAATCAGGGTGTGACACCCAATCCCATAACAATTATCTGTCGGAAGAATAACTAAGAGCTACATGAATTCCCACCTATTAATTCCCGAAACTTTCTGATTATGCAATTTGGTGTTGGGGATACAGGGAGGCACAATATATATCACACAACTAACAAGCCCTACGCTCCAACTGTACCCATCTGTCAACACATAACCAAGAAAACTCCGGAAATCGTGTTCCTCAACCTTCGAAAAGCATCCGTTATACGAGCTATGGCAATACTCCCGAACCCCCAGTAGTGGTTGCCGTCGAGGTTATCCCACCACTAACTGCATAAAAGAGATTTTCGATGTCGACGAACTTAGGTATTCCAGAACTGCAACAATAAAATTGTGACGACAACACCTCGGAGCTCAACTCCCCGGGACACTGCCACAACCCCTAAATGTCAGGAGGAACCAAGAACAATGTTCTCGTCAAAAGAATATCGGAACGATCCCAAGATACCCGTGTGATGCTAATTTTTTTAGTCAAATTGAGGAGAGGAAAGACAAAACATCTACGTCAGAAGGCCTCACTAGAGCGACGAAGGGGACTGAGGAGTAAAAAAATTCCTACTCTCCGATATAACTAGACTCCAAAAAAGTTTTTTTCTAGACTCAACAACGGACAACTATGATCAATCAAGGGCGCTCCTATGGTCGGTCAAGGCTCTGATACCAACTTGTAATGCCCAAGATGCGGCTATATCTCCCACATGTCGAGGCACGACTTAGAGGCATAACCACATTTTGGTTTTGTCGCAAGAAGGGTCATCTTCACACAATCCCATGTAATGAACAACGACGGGATAAATAGTTGGCTTACAATCACCACGTCACACAATGATCAAATAATTCATACATTATTCAGAGTACACACATAGTCCGACTACAGACAAATCCAAATGAAAAGAAGATAACCCCAAATGCTCGATCCCAATCGTCCCAACTGGGTACCACGACTGATCATCCAGAAAAGACACGTAGTAACGGCCAAGGTCCTCGTCAAACTCCCACTTGAGTTCGGTAGCATCACCTACACTGGTATCATCGGCACCTGCAACTGTTTTGGTAGTATCCGTGAGTCACGAGGACTCAGCCATCTCCAAACCCACGAGATCAAGACTATTTAAGCTTATGGGTAGGATGTGGTTATGAGGTGGAGTTGAGGTGGCGTCCCCGGATTGGCCTGGGTGACGTGTCCGGCGCGGACTGATGTGTCCGACGGCGCGAGGAGGAAGATTTCTAGGGTTTCATCCGCAATTTGAGGAGGGGGAGGTGTATTTATAGATAGGGGAGCTAGGAGAGTCCAAATGAGGTGCGGTTTTCGCCCACACGATCGTGATCCAACGACGGAGAGCATGGAGGGGTTTAGATGGGTTAGTGGGCTGTTATGGAGGGGTGTTGGGCTGCAATGAGAGAGGGGCTTTTGCGGTTACCCGGTTAACCGTTGGGGCATCAAACGACCTCCAAATGAAACGAAATTTGACAGGCGGCCTACTAGTGATGTACCAAGGCCACTCGACAAATCTCGGCCCATTCCAAGAATGTTTTTATCCCGCTCACGAAATGAGATTCGAGGGGTGCAACGGGTGCATGTGTGAGTGTCGGATTCCGAAACGGATGATGCATGAGATGAACACGAATGCAAATGAGATGCACATGATGACATGAGATGAAATGATGACATGAACAAAATGCAAAATGAGGACAAAACCCAACCACGGATGATATAACATATAACGTAGCAGGAAATGGCAAGAGTTGGAGTTACAATTATGGTATGTTACATCCGGGCCGTTACAACCCATCTGGCCTACAACCTCATGAAGATGCCGGGCAGCAGCGGCGTCCTCACCATGGATGGAGACACCAAGGAGGCTCTGACGGCCCTCAAGCTCGACTTCAGGGCCGCCGCGGCAGCACGCCCGGCCGACGAAGCCGCCCCAAGGGCTAAGGGGGCCGCGCCGTTGAAAAATAAGCTGATGTTCACTCAGGATCGGCCCGAAACGAAGCAAGTGCCGGTCGAGGAGGATGGATCCTCGGGGGCTACCTTCACCATATGCGCCAACCTCGACCCGGACCAAGAGGAGGCATTGGTGAAGTTCCTGCGCGCGAATAAGGAGGTATTCGCCTGGGAGCCCAAGCAGCTGGTAGGGGTCCCCAGGGGGGTAATCGAACATCACTTAAGGGTGTGTGAGGGAGTCCTGGATTAGGGGGTGTCCGGATAGCCGGACTACCATCATCAGCCGAACTACCATCAGCCGGACTATCATCATCGACCGGACTCCAAGACTATGAAGATACAAGATTGAAGACTTCGCCCCGTGTCCGGATGGGACTTTCCTTGGCGTGGAAGGCAAGCTTGGCGATACGGATATGTAGATCTCGTACCATTGTAACCGACTCTATGTAACCCTAGCCCTCTCCGGTGTCTATATAAACC
The DNA here is from genome assembly GCA_021605205.1 of Aegilops longissima. Classification (NCBI taxonomy): domain Eukaryota; kingdom Viridiplantae; phylum Streptophyta; class Magnoliopsida; order Poales; family Poaceae; genus Aegilops; species Aegilops longissima. The sequence continues at coordinate 204,242,636 of CM038679.1, forward strand.
AGATGGCTCTAGTCCGTAGGACACAACAACAACCCTTACAATCATACCATAGGCTAGCTTCTAGGGTTTAGCCTCCTTGATCTCGTGGTAGATCCACTCTTGTAAACATACACAATATCAATATCAATCAAGCAGGACGTGGGGTTTTACCTCCATCAAGAGGGCCCGAACACAGGTAAAACATCGTGTCCCTTGTCTCCTGTTACCATCCGCCTAGGCGCACGCCGGGACCCCTACCCAAGATCCGCCGGTTTTGACACCGACATTGGTGCTTTCATTGAGAGTTCCTCGTATGCGTCACCGATAGGCGTGATGGCCTCTTCAATCGATAACGACGCAGTCCTGGGTGAGACTTTTCTCCGGGACAGATCTTAGATTCGGCGGCCGCATGCGGGCCAACTCACTTGGCCATCTAGAGCAGATCGAAGCTACGCCCTGGCCGTCAAGTCAGGTTTGAAGCCTAAACTTCACGGCCGATATCCGCGGGACTTGATCTTCGATGGATCTGAGCCACGACCGAAAGCGTGCGGCGCTATCACGATGGGCATGACCTAACTCGCCACGGACAGCACCTTGAGGCCGCTGCGAATCCGCTCCGACCCATTGTCCGGAGCCGATCGCTCGGATCAAGGGCGGATGGCTGACACCGCCTCGGGAGCTTCAACTTCTCGGCGATGGGCGAACACTTACCTTGTCCCGCATAAAGCTCATGACTCCGAGGTGCGGACTCTGCGCCGACTCGAACCTCCTGTGCCCCCGCCAATCGAATCAGATTGGGCGCCGATCATGGAATTCACCGCTGCGGACATCTTTCGGCAAGACTCCCTTCAGCGATATCGTAAATTCATCAAGCATCTCTCGCTATCCGGAGAGCCTGGCGAACTCCACGGCGAGGATGGTTGGGACACGGACGACGAAGAAATTCAGAGCCACCCACCACCCACTTCGTAGCCACCGTTGGCGATTTAACCGACGTGCTTTCGACTACGACTCAAGACATCGACGGTATGGACGACGATACCGGAGACTACCAAGAGCCAGTGCCTACAGGACACTGGAAGACCACCTCGTCATACGACATATACATGGTGTACACCCCAAAGGGAAGCGATAACGAGGAACAACGGGACGCGGCAGAGGATAATCCCGCCGATAAACAACCAAAACAGCGACGTAGACGCCGCCCTAAGTCTCGCCTCGATCAAAGCAGCATTCCTAACGACCCAGCGATAGAGCAGGGCAAACCAGCGGACGACGAACAGGACGAGCCGGATAATCAACCCTTTCATGGAGCAATCAACAGTCCGGACACAACACCGGAGCATAAGAGCATACACAAAAGACTCGCCATCTTGCAAGAAGTTTGAAGAAGGAAAACGGAAGCTCAAAACAGCGAAGACACGCCGTAATGAAGTGGAGCAAAGTATTCAAGACTGCGACAAATATGGCAATGGCCATCAAACAAAGAGCTACCCGGCGCAAGTTATCGCCAGAATTTGACGAGGAAGCCATAGAGCCTTCATAGTCAAAAATAAAGAGGCCGCTGGCGGATAGACGCCGATGATGTGCCAAAAGCGACAAGCGGGGCCGCACACAAGCCTAATTATAATCCAGGAAAACGGACGCCCAACTAGGTCCATCTACGGGCGAAAAAGAGGGCCCAGGAAGTAACACAACACGACAAGTGTTCAAGACAGCGCACACCCAAATACAGGGGGCACCGCACACCGCTATGTTTTACCGATGAGGTGCTTTGGATCATGAATTTCAGCAGGGTTCAAACCCATAAACATAGAGGCATCGACGCACAACAGACACCGGAGTCGGATAGAAGATTACATACTACACATACACATGGCTAGAGGAGATGATCTCCACGCCATAAAATACCTACCCTCAAGCTCAAAGGGCCAGCTCGGCATTGGCTCAAAAGCCTCCCGAGAAAACATGTTGGAAGTTGGGAAGAGCTTGAGGACGCGTTTAGAACAAATTTTCAAGGGACTTATGTCCGCCCTCCGGATCTGAGACAATCTGAGTCATATAACCCAACAACCCGGAGAGTCGGTAGCAAAATTCGGAACATGTTCCTTACCAAAAGAACCAAATAGTCGATGTCCGGACGCGGAAGCCTTAGCAGCTTTTGAACACAACTTCCGAGACGAATGGCTCGCCAGACACCTCGGCCAAGAGAAGCCAAGAACAATGGCGCGCTAACTAGCCTCATGGCGCTTTTATGCGGAGAAGACAGCTGGCTAGCAAGATGCAGCACCAATGACCGAGTACATCCGAGATCGAGATGGAAACGGAGAGTCACGGCGCAGGAAAGATCAGCGCCGGAATAAAGAAAAAAGCCCAAAGGGCACGGCGGTCAACGCCGGATTCAAAAGCTCACGGCCAAACAATAAAACACGGCCTCTTAAGGACAATAGAGACGAGCTATCAAATTTAAACAGAATTTTAGATCGGATATGTCAAATCCACAGTACCTCGGAAGGCCTGCAAACCATACCAACCAAATTGTTGGGTTTTAAACAGTCCGCAGACTCAACGCCGGACAAAAGGGCTCGATCCAAGCGAGGACGATGACGAACCCCACCAGCGAGAGCACCGAAGTCAAAAGACTTTCCCACAAGAAGTCAAAACAAAGAAACTTCGCCCGGTGATAGTACGGAAAACCAACACGGCACTCGCTAAGACAAGTGTCGCATACGATCCACCCAGTGGAACACCGAGATTGGATGTTAAAACCAATCACTTTCGACCATCTGGATTAGTCCGTAGTATCCTAACGCAGGATAGACTGCCCGATATTGGATCCCATAATAGACGGACTGCATTTCACGCAGGTTTTGATGGACGGCGGCAGTGACTTAAACCTGCTATATCCGGACACAATTCGCAAGTTGGGATAGACCCTACTACAATTCGGCATAGCCGCACTTCCTTCAAAGGAGTGGCGCCAGGCCCTTACGCCAGGTGCACAGTTTCATTACTATTAGAAGTTGTGTTAGGGTCACCCGACCACTTCCGACGAGAAAAGCTAACCTTTTATGTCGCCCCATTTAAAAGTAGCTATCAAGCATCACTGGGACGGGAAGCTTTAAATCGCTTCAATGCAATACCACATTACGCGTCTCTTACGCTTAAAATGCCCGTCCACGTGGCATCATTTCATTAAAAGGTCGTTTGAGACCCGGACACGGCTGGGCGAGTCGGAATAAATAAGCTAGGGGCTACCTAGCCGCACACCCCTTCACAAGGGTTTGTACATATAAGCCATAATGAGCTAGCATAGGCTCAGCTTTATTAATCTATATTTCAATTTTTATGCACTTTCGCATCGATTTCTTTTCCAACTAAGTTCCTCTCTTTTACAGATGAACAGCGTGCACACCGTCCAGATACAAAGACTGCGGAGACACAGTACGGCGTGCAGAGGGACCCGTTGCAAGGACTCTTTTCGGACTAAGACCCTCGTAAACCTTTCTTCTGTCTCTTGTTGCTATAATCCCTGGTTTATCATTATAACCAGAGTGGAGATGGCGTTTTGGCATCGGCCGTGCGTAAGAACCTGCCGTACACGGACACAAGGGGCTTAGGGCTTTGTTTTGCTGCTATTGTAAAGACCGAACACCTTGAGAGTGTTCGGCGTCTCGAGTTAGGCCTTATATGCATCAGCTCCGAATCATGTCTTTGGTCAAATTTTGGGTTTGCCCGGCTGCTGTGTTTTGCTGCCTTACGTTCAGTATCATCGCCTAACGCGCACCGGAGAACTATCGCGATTGTGCCCCAGTTAATTTGGGCTAGCACCTCGATGAAAGCCAAAACTGACCGTCATGATACAGCGAGACTGGTCAACCACTCGATCGACCATGGGAATGTTTAGGATTCCTCCGCTTAGGCGAAGGGCTGTTTCGGCCAGGCACATCTGGCGCCCCAAATTCGGAGGCGCGGTGCCCCGAGGGCTATGTCGTAGCCCCACCCTCGAACTCCATGGCTAAGTAAAAGTGATAAAGCATTATAGTCCGGTTGCCTCGTTTGCTACGCTACCACCTCCTTTACGGGACCGAGGCGTCCGGATTAAGTGTGAAAACGCTATTTTTTTATGAACACCCCGCACCTTGTGCGTGGGGGCTGAAGCCGACGACTACCATCTTTCGGGTTATACACGTATACATGAGCGGCCGCATAGGAGATATTCTATTACTTGAACGCACAAGTATAAAAGGCGCTTACATCATAAATATTGTTTTACATCATACAAACGTTCATTCAAACATAACATTTTTTGAGCACTGCGACTCTATTACACGAGCACCACGCAGCGCCGCCAAAATAGTGCTCGGCGGGTAACCGGTTATTATCCGAACCCGGGGTCGCAACAGCGGTGGCATCCATTTCTGTCCAATGTGTCTTCACACGGGCGAGTGCCATCCGCGCACCCTCTATGCAGGCCGACCGCTTCATCGCCTTGATATGCGGCACCGCCCCAAGAAATTGCTGCAATAAGCCAAAGTAACTCTTCGGCTCGGGCCTATCCGGCCGGATATGGGTCACTATATCCGTCATAGCAAGCCCGGACAACCTATTTAGCTCAGCCCACTCGGCCAAACGGTCGGTCAGCGGAAGTGAACGCTCCGGACTATGGAATTGAGACCAAAACAACTCTTCCGTCTTGTGATCCTTCTGGCTTCGAAAATGCACAACGGCATCCGCCGCACTCGCTGCTAAGTCCATATAAGGGTCCTCTGGACCCCGTGAGTTGGCCCAGTGAGCATACTTTGGATCTGTAAACCTTCGCGCAGCGAAAGGGCTTACCGACTCTGATATCTCGGCTGGCGCAGCTCCTCCTTTATAGCCCGCATTGCGAGCGGGCATCCTTAACCGGCGATGGCCTTCCCTGTCTTCTTGCCCGCTAGGCGCTCCTTCCCTAGAGCCTCATTGCGGTCGGTAGCATCTTTTAACTTCAAGGCCATTTCGCCATCTCTTCCTGCTTCGGCAAGTCGCGACCCTTTCGGACGCTTAACTCCTCGGCCACCCTCGAGGCGCCAGATTACTCCTTCGGCCTGCTCCTTGGCTTGAGCAAGTTCGGCCAAGGCTCTCCACAAAGCGGCACTATCTGCATTTCACGAACATGTTGTAAGGAGCTGGCTTCGCTCCTTACCAAGTGACCGCGACAAGAACAATTACCTTGCGACTCATCAAGTCGCTGTTGACCAGCGTGATGTCCGCATCCGCAACAGCGAAGTTGCCGCTTTAGTTCAGCAACTCCGTCGATCCGCTGGCCCCGAACAACCCGCCACCTGCATCAGCGGGCGGAAATTTAAACCTGCGATTTTGATCCTCGACGCGCTGTCGATTTCGACAACCTACCGAGTCTCGGGGCTACTATCCATACAGGCGCATTCTATATGCAAAACTGTTAAACAGTGTGTCATTTTTACGTACCTCAAACCCCGCCAACAAACTCCTGACGGCATTGTGCAATCCGCCTTCGGCGGACGAAATCCTTTCAATCACCATGCTCATCAATGCGTGGTGCTCTTCCGAGATAGACGCCTTCTCAAGCAAATCCTTGACCAGCACACCGTTGGCGCCCGAACTATCCGGCTTTGCCAAACCCGGGCTCCCTCCGTGATTTACACTTCAGGCTCATCCGCCCTATCCGACGGCGCCCGGACGGATCGTCTCGCTCTCCATCATCTCCGTCTGAAAGGTCCCCAAGACGAGCTCATTTGCGAAGGACGGAGATCCGAACTACAAGGTAAAAACTTTAGTTATCCTCAGAAGCACAAATAGGGATGTCCCTTATTATAAAACTCCTTTCTTTCTACTTACGGCTCATTGGAGGGCTGACTCTTTAAGGGAGATTGTGCGGCCGGGGCCTCCCCGGACGCAGGACCCTCTGGTGAAGATTTCTTCCCCCGTTTAGGGGCTTTTTCCCCCGGGTCCTCGGAGGCAGTCCTCTTCTCCCCTTGGAGGGAGGGATTCTCGATCCCCCCTCTTTCAAGAGCCTCCTCAGGCGAGGCAGTAGCTTTCCTGCTTTCCCCTTTGTCTTCCTCTGAAGGCGCAACCTCAAGCATCCGGACCAGCTCGGGATCTGGCGCGGTCTCGGGGAGGGGGGCCGGACACCATATCAAATTTGCTTCCGCTATCCACTCCTGTGTAGAAGGAAGTTGGTCATAAGGCGAATCATCGAAAGGCAAACAAACGGTATGTCCGGACTCGGAACTACTTACTTGAGTATCCGGGCGATTGCAGCTTAGGCCAGCATCCTCGGTCAATTCCAGACGCACCTCTTGCGATCCGAAGAATAATTTGTACATCTCCAGGGGTGTCATACCCATGAAGTGTTGAAGAATCCGTGGGCCCTCTGGATTAAAATCCCATAGCCAGAGAGGGCGGCGTTTGCAGGGCGGGAGACGCCTAATCAGCATAACCTGCATCACCACCACCATATCGACCTCCCTCGTTTGGAGATCTCGAATCCGGCCCTGCAGTAGGGGCACGCCCTTTGACGGCCCCAGTTGAGCTCTGGTTGACCCACGACATCAAGCGTCGTGGAGGTCCCGGCGGAATAAGGGCGGCGGCTTTTGTCTGCGGCCCCTCGGGCGGTAATATAGAACCACTCTTGCTGCCACGGGCGAGCTCCTCTTGGAAGGAGCCAGCGGGCCACGGGCATCGGCCTCCTACTTATGGCCGCCCCGCCACACTCCGCTTGACGCCCCCCGATCATCTTCGGCGCCACATTGAAGGTTTTCGGCCACAGGCCGAAGTGAGGGGTGACGCGGAGGAAGGCTTCGCAGACGACAATAAATGCGGAAATATGGAGGATGGACTCCGGAGCCAAATCATGGAATTCCAACCCATAGTAAAACATGAGCCCTCTCACAAAAGGATCCATCGGGAAGCCTAAACCCCGACGGAGGTGGGATACAAAAACGACGTATTCGCCGGGCTCGGGGGTGGGGATGGCCTGCCCTTCGGCAGGCAACCTGTGCGAAATCTCATAAGCCAGGTACTTGGCCTCCCATAGCTTTAGCACGTCCTCCTCCGTGACGGAGGAGGGCATCCACCGGCCCTGGAGGTCGGAACCGGACATCTTTGAAAGTCCGAAGCGCTCGAATCTGGAGCTCTAGGTGCTGGAACTTGGAGCGAGGAGAGGATTCGATGGAGGATTGAAGAAAAGAAACGAGCCTTGGTCCCATTATAAAGAGGGAGAATACCAAGAGCCGTCTCCGTGACCGTTTGGGACTCGCCTTCGATAGAGGGGGCGTGGCGAACGGGCGCGGTTGGGTTACCCACGTCCGTATTGATGAGGATCCTGGATTAAGGGGAAACACGATCTCTGCTTCGACAAGACGTGCCAAGGAAACCGCTTCGCTAAATGCGCTGAGGTGGTAAAGTAAAAAACAATTCAAGTAATGGCTTGGTAGTGGTGTAACGTCATGCCACAAAAAACGTCAGCAGACTGAACTTGTGTATATATTATTCTCTCTACGGTGGAATGTGGAATTTATTTTGCAGAGCCGGACACTTTCCTGGTGTTCACAATCTTCTATCATTCGGAGGAGGAACCCGCCTTGCAATGCCAAGCAATATACGCGCCGGACTTATCGTCATTGAAGCCTGGTTCAGGGGCTACTGAGGGAGTCCTGGATTAGGGGGTGTCCGGATAGCCGGACTACCATCATCAGCCAAACTACCATCAGCCGGACTATCATCATCGACCGAACTCCAAGACTATGAAGATACAAGATTGAAGACTTCGCCCCGTGTCCGGATGGGACTTTCCTTGGCGTGGAAGGCAAGCTTGGCGAAACGGATATGTAGATCTCCTACCATTGTAACCGACTCTATGTAACCCTAGCCCTCTCCGGTGTCTATATAAACCGGATGGCTCTAGTCCGTAGTACACAACAACAACCCTTATAATCATACCATACGCTAGCTTCTAGGGTTTAGCCTCCTTGATCTCGTGGTAGATCCACTCTTGTAAACATCCACAATATCAATATCAATCAAGCAGGACGTAGGGTTTTACCTCCATCAAGAGGGCCTGAACCTGGGTAAAACATCGTGTCCCTTGTCTCCTGTTACCATCCGCCTAGACGCACAGTTCGGGACCCCCTACCCGAGATCCGCCGGTTTTGACACCGACAGTGTGCCCGAATGTGTGCCCTATGAAGCAGAAGGATCGGCGACAATCCACGAAGAAGCAGTCCTTCATCGTCTAGGAAACTCGCAAACTAGAAGCGGCGGGCATCATTCGCGAGGTCCAGTACCCGGAATGGCTGGCGAACCCCGTTGTCGTGCCCAAAAAGGCGGAAAGGAACGCATGTGTGTCGACTTCACCAACCTCAACAAAGCCTGCCCCCAAGACTCGTTCCCGCTCCCACGCATCGACCAGATCGTCGACTCCACCGCCGAGTATGACCTGCTGTATTTCCTGGACACATTCTCGGGTTACCACCAGATCAAGATGGCGGTCGAGGACGTGGAGAAGACGGCCTTCTCGATCCCTTGTGGGGTATACTGCTACACCTGCATGCCGTTCGGGCTACGCAACGCCGGGGCGACCTTCCAGAGGCTGATGCACATCGCCCTGGGCCAGCAGCTAGGGAGAAATGCTGAAGCCTACATCGACGACATCGTAGTAAAATCTCGGGAGGCAAGAACCCTCATCCAGGACCTGGAGGAGACTTTCACCAGCCTGTGCCAGGTGGACCTGCAGCTCAACCCAGAGAAGTGTGTGTTTGGTGTCCCCTCTGGCAAGCTACTGGGCTTCCTCGTGTCACACAGGGGGATCGAGGCCAACCCGAAGAAGGTCAAGGCAATAGAAGATATGAGCCCGCCGCAAACTCTCGAGGAAATGCAGAAGCTCGCGGGCTGCAGGACATCGCTGGGGCAGTTCTTCTCCAAGCTGGGGGAGCGCGCCCTGCCGTTCTTCATGCTGATGAAGAAGAAGGGCCCATTCGAGTGGACCACAGAGGCTAGCCTGGCGTTTCAAGACCTCAAGAGATACTTGACCAGCCCACCAGTGATGGTAGCACCTTGTCCCCTCGAGCCCCTGGTGCTCTACCTGGCCGCCACGCGCCACTCAGCCAGCATGGTATTGGTGGCTGTCCGGGAGGAGCGCCAGGCCAAGAGCGCGCCGCGTGATGCCATACTTCTAGGCGGGACGGTGCGGCGCCAAGACGGCGCCGCTAAAGCCGCGACGATGCCCGCAGATGATCAGGCCCCACAAGACGGTGTTACTGGGCCTGCGGAGGCCATGATGGGTGACCAAGCTCCTGAAGTCCCCCCACCTCAAGAGGCGCCACAAGCTCCGGGGGCCACATGCTCGATCGACGCTCCCGTACTCGTTGAGCACCCGGTATACTTCATCAACACGTTGTTACAGGAAGCAAGGGCACGATATCCCATGCCACATAAGCTTTTGCTCGCACTCCTGGTGGCCACACGCAAGCTGCGTCATTACTTCCAATGCCACCCAATTAAGGCCGTCTCAGCCTACCCATTGGAGAGTGTGCTCCGGAGCCCCAACGCTATGGGAAGATTCACTGAGTGGAACATTTAATAGCAAGCGTTTCAGCTAGAGTTTGGCACAACCAGGGTCATCAAAGGAGCCGCCCTCGCCGACTTCGTCGCAGAATGGACCGTCGCTCTGGAGCCCGAAGCCGGCGAGAGTCGATCCCTCTCGCCAGGAAGTGAAGCGCCAGATGGCTGGGTCATATACTTTGATAGCACTTTCGCACGCCAAGGTGCGTGGGCTGGCGCTGTGCTCATCTTGCCCACCCAAGACAAGTTATACTTCTCCGTGTAGCTCTGCTTCCAGCGGGGTGAGAAGGTCTCCAACAACATCGCGGAATGCGAGGGGTTGATTGCCGGCCTCAAGGCCACAGCGTCCTTGGGGGTGAAGCGTCTCACCCTCAAGGGCGACTCACAGCTCCTTGTCAACTTCTCCAACAAGGTGTACAATCCGAGGGACGAGCAAATGGAGGCGTACCTCGCGGAGGTGCGCAAGATGGAGAAGCAATTCTTGGGCCCGGAACTACAACATGTGCCACGCAGCACAAACAAGGAAGCCAATGAGATCGCCAAGAGAGCGTCAACGCGCCAGCCCCAAGAGTGTGATGTCTTTGAAGAGCAACTTTTCAAGCCATCGGCGGCCCCCTCGGCCGCGGGGCCTGCACTGCCTCAAGAGGAACTCCCCCAGCCGCCAGCCTCGGGAGCCCCCGCCTGTGGCCCGACGTCAGGAGCACGCCTGCTCCTGGCGCTTGAGCCTCAGGAGGGGTGCTGGACCGACGAGTTCAAGGCATACCTGGTACAAGGAACACTGCTGGAGAAAGAGGAGGACGCGGAGCACGTGGCCAGGCAGGCTACAACATATTGCATCCAGGACGGTGAGCTGAACAGAAAATGACCAAATGATGTTTCTTTGCGATGCATCTCCAGTTAGCAGGGGAGCGAGCTGCTAGCTGACATACACAACGGGGACTGCAGGCATCACTCGTCGTCGCACACCCTGGTTGGCAAGGCGTTCCACAGCGGGTTGTACTGGCCCACGACACTCAACGACGCAGCCGAGCTGGTAAGGTCCTGCGAGGCCTGACAGTTCCATGCCAAGCAAATCCACCAGCCGGCCCAGGGCCCCCAGACTATCCCACTCTCGTGGCCGTTCGTGGTCTGGGGGCTGGATATCCTGGGTCCGTTCCCTCAAGCGCCCGGGGGCTACCGCTACCTCTACGTCGCCATCGGTAAGTTCACCAAATGGGCAGAGGTAGAAGCCGTCCGCAGCATCCCGGCTGGGTCAGCAGTTAAATTCATCAAGGGCCTCATGAGCTGGTTTGGGGTCCCTAACCGCATCATCACCGACAATGGCTCGCAGTTCACTAGCAATCTTTTCATATCGTATTGTGCTAACCTTGGAACATAGATATGCTACGCCTCAATGGCGCACCCTAGGAGCAATGGCCAAGCCGAGTGCGCCAACGCAGAGGTCCTGAGAGGCCTCAAGACCAGGACCTTCAAGAAGAAGCTCGAGGCCTGCGGTAGGGGCTGGCACGATGAGCTCCAGTCCGTGTTGTGGTCCATACGCACCACCGCCACCAAGCCAACAAGCAAGACCCCATTCTTCCTCGTAAACGGAGCCGGAGTAGTTCTCCCTCACGAGGTTAAGCATCGCTCCGTGCGGGTCCTGGCGTTTGATGAGGCACGTCAGGACGCCATGCGAGGGATGGACCTCATGCTGGGGGAGGAGCGCTGCCGTCAAGCCTCGCTCTGGGCGGCGACATACCAGCAGGCGCTGCGATGATACCACTGCCGCAACGTCCGCTCTAGGACGCTCGAGGTGGGCGATCTCGTCCTGAGGCGGGTGCTCTCCAGGGAGGGGCTGCATAAGCTCTCACCCATGTGGGAGGGCCCATTTATGATTGCCCGCGTCTCCAGGCCTGGCGCGGCGTGCGTGGAGACACATGACAGGATCCCCATCTAGAACGCCTGGAACATCCAGCACCTTCCGAAGTTCTACCCATGAAGCAAGGCCCAGTGCCTGTGAAGGTCTCCGCTCGTGACACTCTCACGTAATAATGAGTGGGGTTGTACACACCCCGGAGTTTCCGAAGTGCCGCCCTCGGGCCTCGGGGGCTCCCTCCCATGTCCTAGTGGCAACACTTAGCTCCACGTTGGTGAGAAGACTAGACTAGGTGCCGGACTTGGCTGTTCATTTGCTTTTTGTAGTTGGCTTGCACCCCTTTTAATAGAATTTGAAGTTTTGGTGTTTCTCGATGGCTTGGTTGAATCCCCTCTTCTCTCCGATTCTTCCCTTGATTCTTTGTTTTGCGCCAGGGAGGGCGGCAGTTGCCCGACGCTCTCCTTCGCGCGCCTCGCGAGGGGGCTGGACAGGTGTGCGCGCATGCGCGCTCCCCTGGTCTCTGCGAGGCACCCTAGATTGAGCTTGTGATCGGTGCACCCCCTTTTAAGTCCATGCCCCATGGGTACCGCGACGTGGTGCGCTAGGCCATGATCAGCCCATGCCTGAGGCCTCGCGCAAGGAGGGATAAGGATTTCCTAACGAATTTTTGCAGCTTTGCAATGTCGCCCGAGTCGGCAGCAGGGAAGCCCCACCAGATGCCAGGAGGTGCGCGCCCTCACAAGGTGGAAGCTACCATGGATGTATCAAGCTAAATTACCCCTCTACGCCTGCATAAAGCACATATTCCACAACACAAACCGGAAACTATAAACGTAGCACAAATCAGCATACGCACTACGGTCCATTACACGCCCTCGCAGGGCCCCATTCTTGTTTCTTGTGATACAGGAGGAAATGAAAGGACAGGAAAAAGCAGTTCCTACAACATGGCTGCTCACGAGGATCGCCCCCCCGGACTCAGCCGGAGCCCTCCTCGCGCTGCACTGGGGCGCGGTGACGGGACGACCCACCATCGTCCTCGAAGCGAGCCCGACGATGTGGCGGCTGGTCGTAGCCGCCGCTGCTGGGGCTTTAGCCGGAGGAGGAGCTGCCGTTGCCGAACGACTCGCGGCGGCCGCCGAGGGCGAGTTCAGCCTCATCCTCGTCACAACCGTTGCCAAGGCCGAGCACTTCGTCACCATCACTGTCTTCAGGGCAGCACCCGGCGCGGCGACCGTCTTTCCCGAACACCCTCACGAAGAGGTTCGCGGCACCATTGTACTTGAAGTGGAGGGTGCACCGTCTGCGCAGACCGTGCGCGCGGGCAAACGTCTGCCAGCCGCGAGGCATGGCTACGTTGCCTGTGACAGAGACCTCCACCGGGATCCACGAAGCCTTGCTGTAGCAGCCAGAGGCCGCCAGGAACCATGGCCGGCAACTCGCCGGCAAAGGAGCGCGGAAGCTGAAGCCAGGTGCTGGACGGGTTCTACGACCACACGATGAACACTAGCAGCACCTCCGCCGAGTGGAAGCGCGGCAGGGGAGGCCGAGCGACCATGGCGCACCTCCTTTCATGGGTAGGACTGCCACATCTTGGGCCGCTCCTGCCGCACGAAGAGACGTCGCCACGGCCGCCAGGGACGGCACCGGACCCCAAAGAAGTTCGTCCGCGCCCACGAGGGACCAAAGCGGGGGTTGCGGCATGCTTGCGGGGGCAACCACGCCCCCTCTTAGGCGGTGGCAAGCCGGGCCCCTCCTGGCGAGCCTTCCCGTTCTCTGCGGTCGAGAACCTCTTTGTCGGTGCCATGAGTGTCGCTACAAGGCGGTGGAGCCAAGAGGAAGAAGATGCAGGCGGAATGGAGGAAGAGATGAGAAACAGGGGCTCCGCCCCTCTCCTCATTTATAGCCAGAAGGGGACCAACCGCCGGCCTCCATGATCGCAGGTAATGATGGTTTTCTTCTGCATGCAGCAGGGTTTCGTCAAGTCAAACGGTTGTCGAGGCAGCGTGGGGAAGTGGAGACACCTACGGCCCGTCAATCGCCACGTGGCAATCAAGGCCGCAGGCTGTTGGGGCCCGCGGCACTTCGCACTTGCCCTTTAGCTTCGCCTTGAAGCCAAGTCCGAGCACGCCTTGGGCTCGGGGGATACTGTCGGCGTCCTGGGAATGGGGGTACCCAGACTTGCCTGCCTGCAGCCCAGGGCATGGCTCCACCAACGGCCTGGTACGGCCCATCTTCAGCAGCAACCACTCAAGACCCTCGTGAGGGGCCAAGCCTCGCGAGGCAGACGACGCCAAGACCTCCTCAGGGGCGGCCTCGCTAGGCTGACTCCCGAGGAGCGGAGATATCTATGCAAGGGGCACCTCGCGAGGTTCACGTGACGTGGGCCATGACGACCAAGGCCAGGCGAGCGGCTGCAGGCGCAGAGTACCAGTTTCCTCTTTGGTGATAAAGGGGTAAGCGCAGGCGAGGAGTCCCGAGGCATCATGCAAAGGTTTCCATACCGGTGCACCAAGACCAAGACCAGCAGGACAACGGGACGGAGGTCACTGCGGAGCCCACAGCTGCATCACCACCAGAGCCTTTGGATGGCGAAGACCACCTTTTCTCAGGATAGCTTGTACTAGTTGTCTCCCTTCAAACTTGGCTGTTGTGGGATCCCTTCCCGCCTAACATTTGGGAAGAGTACTAGGGCCTCTATAAATAGGACAAGCCACCACCATAGTCAGGGATTGGCTCATCTTGGATCGGATGCACTCCACCAAGGCTATCTCACCATCTCATCAAGCTCAAGAACACCTCCCCTCAGGAGGCTGTTCATCCACTGTACCAGTTCATCCTTAGCCCCCGAGGCAATCCACCACACCACACTGGAGTAGGGTATTACACCACAACGGTGGCCCGAACCAGTATAAACTCTCGTGTCTCTTGTTCCTTGGGTTCGGCGAGCTAGGCCTTGAGATCGTTGCGAGAGCGAGCTAGGAAGAGAGAGATCTTCGTGCACACCCTAGTGTTCGAACCTCAAGGGTTTGCCAGAACCCGTAATCCGACATATGGTGGCTGACTGTAGCCTACAATTTCTTGTAATCTGGTCAAACGGTGGAATTAAGTTTCGTGTTTTTCTGTGTTGTTTGAATGGATGCCGTATGTGTAGTTGGACTGCTCCTTGTCAAAGTTGTAATACTGTGTGTTGACATCAGATTAAGTAGTTTCTACTGGCTGCCTACCCAACCATCTGCACTTTGACTATAAAGCCCCTGCCCTCTGTCACTTTCATTCCACCAGCTGCCACCAAAGAAAAAGCCAGATGGATCCTGAGCTGGGAGAGGTCACAGAGGAGGAGGGGGATGCCATCGATGTGAGGGCTGCAGTAGCAGAGCAGAGAAGGAGGAGGAGGCGTAGGTGCAGGCAGAAGGCACAACATGCTGCTGAGGAGGAAGTGGAGGCAGAGTTCAACAGACGCCTTGCTCGCGAGGTGATGGATACTTGCAACTCCAATGAACCAGATCTACTTTTCCCAGACGGCAGGGGAAGGAACAATATACAGATCATCAGGTGGGCTAGGGTGAGAGCAGCCACGGCTCCACATCGATCCACCAAGGCCAAATGGCATCGTTTCCTTGATCGTTATGACTGAAGTACTAACTTTTTATGTTTTTAAGATTGTGTTATGAGAGAGCAGATGGTTGAATGACTAAATGAATTCATCTGTCTACCTCTGAATGAGTTGTTTTATCTACATATGTTGGTTGTGCACTTTGAACTGCTGCCGTATGTGCTCCCATAGTTGTTTTGAACTGCTGCTGTATCTAAAGTTGAATTGTTTTACAGTCAATGTTGTATGACTTGTATAATAACTATTTTCTGCCAGCTAGCTGCCCACTTGCCTATTTATTATTATTATAATCTGCGAGTCTTCCTGGCTATAAATTCTATCCATCTATGTGTGGTGTGTGGCACAGTCTCCCCCTCCTTTTTCTTCCTTCTTCCAGAATCAGATCTAGGTTCCTCCTCTTCTCTCTGTTGTTTTCTTCCATTTCCTGTGTTTCCCATGGAGGATTGTTCATGCGGGTGTCTCGCATAGATGGCGTGCATAGCTGACGACTGTGTGTACAAATCTGGTTTGGAGCTCACCGAGAGTCAGCACCGTGGGCAACATTCATCTGTGTTGTACAACAACCATGGGTTTCATTCTCCATATGTTTGTCGCCTGACAGCTGGGGACTTGGAGGAATCATGGGTATGTCTTTCTATTTTTTGTTTTCTTCTTTTATAGGTCCCTTTTTTGAATCCCATGGACTGAATCTGTAGTTTATTTTTATCAATAGTTTGTCTATAATTTTTATTTGGTTTTGTCATAAGTTGACAGTAGGGATTTTGTGTGTGTATTTGTTCAGTAGTTAACAATATTTATCCCTTTTTGTATAATCCTTGTTTTGTTTTTGTCAGATGTATATTTCTTCAGTTTAGTCAGGACATATCACTAGTTAGTTTGGTGTTTTTGTTTTGGTTCGGGTATTTTTTCACTTTGTTATGCAACAGTTGCTAGATCCGTGCAAATATTCAGTTATGTTAGGTGTTCACTTTATTTTCTACTCCCATGCCTACTTGCAGAAAATGTAACCCAGAATCAGGATTGTTGCTCCTAGTTCGCGGATACTGAAGATGGATACTTCAGACAAATATGGGTATCAGTTGATGGAAGTCGCCTACCACATCGACTTTGATGCTTGCATCAACCTAACTACTGAGTGGAAGTAGTTTTGGCAGAGTCTGGAATTGAGAATGGAGATGTGGTTATGGTTATGTTCTCCAGGGAAGATGACTCTCTGACATTCAGAACTTATGTAATGTAGGTTTAAATGTGGCAAATGACGCTAGTTGTGAGATTTGTGTGTGTTTGATTATGTTGCAGTATTTTTTAAAACAATGCATGTGAGATGGTTGAAGTCTATGTTATTACCATATGGTTTGGAACAATTTGTCCGTACGTTATTGTGTGCGCTATTTTTTTAATGTAATGCTTCCTATTTTGGCTCAAGCACAACTATTTTTTTTATATTTTTTATTTTTGAATTGCAACAATTATAGTTGAACTGATGTGCATCATTTGTTTATACTGGGATATTTTCATGTACATAGCTCGCACATGAAAAATATACCCGATGATGGATGTAGATCCCCTTGGGTTGAGTTTGTTGAACTGGCATGATGTTAATGATAGTACTGAACTATCTTGTATGTCAATGGCCCACCGCATTCGTTTGTTGTAGAGCATTTTTTTCTTACTATTGACAGGAATTTAGAGCACAATTTTTTTAGTTGAATAGTTATTTCTAGTATTTTTTAAATAAAAACATTTTAATCTTGCTGCACAATACTAATTATACTTGAACCTTTTGAATTTTAGTAGTTGAACTTTTTCAAATTTTGTTTCTAAAATTTTTATTACAATCTTCTACATTGAAGTATCCTTTTATATAGTTATCTTCAAAAAAAGTATTTTTCGTTTAATTTTTTATTGTTTACAACGAACATGTGTTTGAACTTTTCTACATTCTTTTTTTGAACAGAATATTTTATGATGTTTTTAAAATTATCTACGTTTGTCCCTTTTAATTTGGTTCATGTGTGATCGGTAGGAATTTTGTATTGGCTCGCACTGTTGTATTGGGCCTTCCCCCGGAGCCATTGCTTTTGGCCCAAATAGGTCGTCCGCGCGGCTGTGCAGTGCCGCGTGCGCGTGCGTGATGCGTTTAGTCCCACCTAGCTAACCGAGGGGGCTCTCGACCTGTTTATAAGCGCTGCCGCGAGTCTTACTGGTCAAACTCCTCTAAATACATTCCTGAGGGCTTATACACGACGCTCACTTTCTGTCATGACCCGTGGGCCCTGGTCAGTTGGACCCGCAGTCTGGTTTACAATGGAATTCGCCGGTGGTTTCACTGTTGGCTTGAGTCCTAGTACCCACCTGTGTTGGGCCGGCCTGTCCCATGGGCGGTCAATTTTTTGGTTTCTTAGAATTTTTGCTCTAGTTTTTATGATTTTATTTTTGCCTAGTATAAGAACTATTTTTTTTTATTTTTAGTATTGAATGTTCTCCTCTACTTGAACTGACATCTTTTTTATATTGTGTTTCCCTTGCTTTCTCTTTGTTCTCATTTTTTTCAGCATTTTTTTTGGATTTTTGATGAAACATCTGGTTAAGATATATAGGACCGCACCGAGTGGCATAGTCGTGCTGACACTTTTTGATGTATGGCCTGAAGGACATCTTTTTTTAGGGGGTGTGGGTGCATGGGATGTGGGAAACAGAATAACCGCACTGCGCTTGTCAAACAAGCGCATCGACCCCCCTCCCCCATCCCAGCAAGGCCGAGCCAGGAACGAGCCGCAGCAGGAGACGACGTGGCGTGCCGCGGTGTCGCATGGGGATGTGATTCCATAACATGACATGCCCCATTGTCTATGTTTTTAGGGGAAAAACCAGCACCGCACCGAGGGGCATAGTTGTACTGACACATATTTTTTCTTGTATGGACTTGCCCCCATTATCTATCTTAGGGGGTGTGGGTTTGTGTGTGTGTGTGGGGGGGGGGGGGTGAGAATAACGACACTGCGCCTGTCAAACAAGCGCACTGCTGCATTAGCGCGAGGCCGAGCTGGGAGGGGCTCCCCTTCCCGGCGAGGCCGAGCCAGGAACGAGCCATAGAAGGCGATGACGCGGCATGCCACAACGTCACATGCGTAGGCGAGTCCGTAACATGACTTGCCCCATTATCTATCTTTTTAGGTGGTGTGGGTGCGTGGGGGAGGGGGAACAGAATAACCACATTGCGCCTGTCAAACGAGCGCACCGCCGCGTTAGCGCGAGGCCGAGCCGGAGGGGGGAGGGGGGGTCGGGACCCCCCTGAAAGTGCAACTTATCCCCAGGTGGTTTTGGTAATTCATAACAACATATAGCTCATTGAACCAATATCCATTCAAGTTGAATATTACAGGAAGATCAATTATTGGCATGGCATGGACTAGAGATGTGGACCCCTCAAAATGCTAAGGACAAATATTGGCAAAAGTTCAAGACTCTTCATTTGTAGTTTAGCGATCCAAGATCACGTTGATTCCATAGGCAAAGCCAATACTATTAAAAGGGGATTGGGTGTTGCTTAATGGTCTACTAGCTCAAAATGCTTCGTGATATGCTCCAAAGCCCTCAACCACTTTCTCATATCCAAATATGTCCTAAACCTCAACTCAAACTCGGCCCCACCGATTTGATCTATTCGGCGCTACCAAGTTCCTTTGAGATAGACATAGCCAGAAACCCTAATCAGTTCGGTCTCACCGATAGGGATTTTGATCTTACCGAGACGGTATTGCAAACTCTCTGTTTCCCTTCGTAACGTTTGGGTCTCACCAAAATAACCGATCGGTCCCATCGAGTTTGCAATGCGAACTCTCTGTTTCCCTTTCATAACGTTTCAATCTTACCGAAAGGAGCGATCGGTCCCACCGAGTTTGCCTGACCAACTCTTTGTTTGCTCATTGCTGAAATCGGTCTCACCGAGTTGATGCAATTGGTCACACCGAGTTGAGGTTTTACCCTAAACCTAGCGCATCGGTCCCACCGAGTTGATCATGTTGGTCCCATCGAGAATCATAATGTTCACATTCTGAACTAAATCGGTCTCACCGAATTCACCTATACGGTCTGACCGAGTTGGGTCAAATGTGTGTAACGGTTATATTTTGTGTGGAGTCTATATATACCCCTGCACCCCCTTCTCTTTTCAAGAGAGAGCCATCCGAACGTGCCTACACTTCCACTACTCATTTTCTGAGAGAACCACCTACTCATGTGTTGAGACCAAGAAATTCCAATCCAACCACAAGAATCTTGATCTCTAGCCTTCCCCAAGTTGCTTTCCACTCAAATCATCTTTCCACCATAGCCAAATCCGTGAGAGAGAGTTGAGTGTTGGGGAGACAATCATTTGAAGCACAAGAGCAAGGAGTTCATCATCAACACACCATCTATTACCTTTTGGAGAGTGGTGTATCCTAGATTGGTTAGGTGTCACTTGGGAGCCTCCGACAAGATTGTGGAGTTGAACCAATGAGTTTGTAAGGGCAAGGAGATCGCCTACTTCGTAAAGCTCTACCCAAGTGAGGCAAGTCCTTCGTGGGCGATGGCCATGGTGGGATAGACAAGGTTGCTTCTTCATGGACCCTTCGTGGGTGGAGCCCTCCATGGACCCGCGCAACCGTTACCCTTCATGGGTTGAAGTCTCCATCAACATGGACGTACGATAGCACCACCTATCGGAACCATGCCAAAAATCTCCGTGTCTACATTGCGTTTGCCTACTCCAAACCCCCCCTTTACCTTCATATGCAATGTTTTACTTTCTGCTGCGATACTCTTAGAATTGCATATGTAGGTTGCTAAAATCTACCAAGACTTAAAATTGGGAAAATGCTAGATTTTTATTTTGTCAAGTAGTCTAATCACCCCCCTCTAGACCTACTTTCAATCATACAAGTGGTATCAGAGCTTTGGTCTCCATTTGCCTTGATTTCCATAGCTTTGGTGATCATAGCCTTGGTTTCACAACCTAGGAGAGTATGGAATCAAGCAAGGGAAATTACCACCGTAGAGGTCCTTATTTTGATGGTACTAATTTTGCTAGGTGGAAGCATAAGATGAAAATTCATATTCTTGGACATAACCCCGCCGTTTGGCTATTGAGTGTATTGGTTTGCAAGTTGAATTCTTCGAGGATGGAAGAGAACCGAGTCATGAAGCAACCGTGGAAGAATTGAAGATGTTGCAATACAATGCACAAGCTTGCGATATCCTCTTCAACCGATTGTGCCCCAAAGAATTCAAAAGAATCAGCCGCGTTCAGAATGCAAAGGAAATTTGGGATACTTTGGTTGATATGCACGAAGGTACCGAGTCCGTCAAGGAATCCAAATTGGATGTGCTTGAAAGTCAACTTGACAAGTTCAAAATGAAGGATGGTGACACTACAAAAAAAATACACTTCCGTGATGATACGTGTTTGTCACAGTAGGTCACGTTTTCTGTCATGCATGTACATCCATGAAGATTTTATGATAGAATCAAGATATTCATACATGTGCTGTCGTAGAAGTGTTCCATGACATTACCAAAATTATCATCACGGAAGTGTCCACTTCCATGACGATAAATGGCGCGTCAAGGGTGACCGACACGTGGCATCCACCATAACGGGTCGCCATTAAGCTACCGGGTCCGGTTTTGGATACGATAACCCGTTAACAGCCCGGACCAATGAGGATTTTCCATGTGTAAAATTCTCATTGGCCAGAGGAAACACGTGTTGGCTCACCATTGGGACAGATGTCATCCACTCACTAGACAGGAGTCACCTATGATAGGTCGACATGTGGCACGGCCTAACAGTGGCCCATTCCGGTGAAAAAGGCCAGCCCAGTAGAAATTAGCAGGTCGGCCCATATACGGTCTACTTGTTTCAGGTCCATTTAAGCCCACGACCCATACGAGATGTGCCAATTCGGCCCGTCAATGGCCCGTTAATGAGTTGACACCATTGCAGCCCATCGTCAGTTCGAGCCCGTTAACAGTCCGCTATATATTTGGGCTCAATATCGGCCCGATGTGATTTTGGTCTGTTAACGGCCCTTCAAGTGATGGGCCAATTTTTAGGAGGTACATCTTTCGTCCTTTTAGCGACCCATTTAAGTGTTGGGCCAATTTCCGGCCCGGTGTGTCTTTTAGCCTGTTGACGGCCCATAAATGAGTTGGGCCATTTGTAGTCGGACCTTAGTTTTGGCCTTTTAGCGACCCATTTAAGTGTTGGGTCAATTCCCAATCAGGTGTGTCTTCAGCCTGTTGACGGCCCATAAATGAGTTGGGCCATTTGTAGTCGGACCTGAGTTTTGGCCTTTTAACGGCCCATGCTCTTCATGGTCCAATACCAGCTCGGTTTCTCTTTCGGCCTGTTAAAGGCCCACAACACAGTTTGGCCATTTACAGTACGACCTGACTTTCGGCCTCTTAGCGGCCCATGCTCTTCATTGTCCAGTACGAGCTTGCTGTCTCTTTCGGCCTGCTAAAGGCCCATAGTATAGTTGGGCCATATGTAGCCCGACCTTAGTAACAGCCTGTTAACGGCCGATGAAATCAAATGGGCCCACCTGTTGGCCGCTTCGATGTCGGCCTGTTAATGACCCGGGAGGTAAGAGGGCCGACCATTAACTTTCGACCTGGTAACGACCCATTAACTTAATGGGCCCACTAAAGTTCGTACATGTCTTTAGGCCCAATTAGATAATTTGAGCCCATTACGACAAGCAATTATGCACAGGACCAAAATCGATCAAGCAAAGGTACGGCATACAGGGAAAAACATTGAACATCCATCATATATTACAGGAAATTACATCCACTAGGCAATCAAAGATTGATGCCAGTGCAAATAAATGAAGAGAACCTAACGATCTACAACGTCACAATCTGCAACCTCAGCGCAGATGACGCTGATAAGCATGTGGGCAAGTTCTTGCTGCTTTGCTACACTGTCTCTGAAAACATTCACCAGTTGTTGTTGCACACGAATGTGCAGCTCTGATTCCTCCACCATTTCCATCAATGCTTCAGCCATTAATTGGTTCACGAACATACATTTTTTCAATTGCATTCGAGACAGAGGAAACTGAACAAATTCATATGGTGATTTTGGCAGGCTTGTATTATTGATAGTGGAGAGTGTCTTGTCCACTACATCATAACATAAAATAGGAGGGGAACCGAATAGATTAATCATGAGTTATAGACATATTACCTGGCCTAGATTTATTGGAAAGAAACAATGGGGTTGCCTTGCTGTTTTCAGAGTTTGTCTTCTTATCTTCAGCAGCCTGCACCAAATTAACACATTAGCATTGCTATCATTGGCCAGGTCAGATAATAGGAAAGCGACATTGACACAACAAACGTTTGGGCAACCAGACCACACCAGCCTCCACCAAATTAACACAATATGGCACATCTATCATCAGCCAGGTAAGGTAATACGAAAGCAACATTGACACAATGAATGAATGGGCATCCAGAGCAGCACTACAATTCAGTAATGTGCATGATATGAGATAGTACACTCATGCAGCCCAGTATGCAAAACTACTAGGCAATTTTCCTTACAAAAATCAACATTGTCGCCTTTAACATTTTGCTACAGCTGAATTCAGATCAGATAAAGGTTGGATTCACACTGATTAACAAAATATATGCTGATGTAAAAATATAGTGATATACAGCAGGTACTCACATCAGCATTGGAGCATAGAGAATTCCCGCAAGATACTTTCCTCGAATACGATCTTAGAACAGAAAGTCTTCTATCCTTTCAGCTTATTTTCTAAAAGAGAGATGGGTAAGAAGCATGTAGAAAATATGATCAGAATGCTATAAAATTTCATGATGCGAGGATACGCACACACTTCTTAGAATGGAGTTGACATATTTTTGCTGGACTGGAGCGGACTAGTTCTTTGGCCACTGGGATCTGCTTATTATCAGTGGGAGTTGGGTTTCTCTGTGCTGAAGCAGTATCCATGAAAATTGGAGTTGGTTTATTATCTCCTGGCGTTTGGATCTTTTGCAAAGACCTGGTTTGTAACCCTTCAGATTCTAACATAGCTGCCTTCCCCTTGCATGCCTTATATAGAAGAATGGTGCTTCAATTATAAAACATGCTACAACAGAGATGGAATAGGTACTGAATAATAGAAAGGCATGGTATATTGACATGTATTCCCTCCATCCGGAAATAAATGGATGGGTCTAGGCGTATTTCAGTTCTAGATACCTCCAACTTTATCCATTTCTACGACATGTAATCAGGACGGAGGGAGTATGATGTAAGAGCTAGGGATACGACAGGACAACAGTGTAAAAAACACTACTTGAATGTAAAATTGTATGCTAGCGGAATACATTACAGAAAAACACTAAGGCAACATATGCGTGTATGATTGGGAAACTAAGATGGCATTGCAAGAGACCACTAGAACAACACTTCAATGTAAGAAAAAGAACATGGTATGGTAGACAGATGAAGTACATACAGATGAATAACAATGCATACGATATTGAGAAGCATGATGTCCAAACGAAGCAGATGGCATTGCGATAGAGTAGAATGATAGTACTTGAATTTGAAAACATGTTATCATTAATGGAATAGGTACTGAAAAACAGGAAAGCATGCCATATTTACATGCATGATCAGCAGGCGAAGCACAAGGCGTTACAACAGAGTAGATGCACTCCAGGACATTATATGCATGTTGTACCCATATCAAGGGCCAAGTTAGAGCAAGGACCTTATGGGGTGAATAGGATTCATCATCTTTCTGCAAGTCTTGTGAAGAACTGCCTGTACATGTTCCATCATATTGGGTATCATTGACGTCAAGTTTGTTGGCTGTTACATTGCCCACGAGGTTCTTGTGGATAAATCAGTGTGTGCAATTATATGTGACATGCATGGAAGACAACTAGTAGTTAAATTTATGTAATGAGTGCATGTAGGATATGACATAAATAGTAGGACTGGGGTTAACTAGCAGCAACAGGTATCAAAAACTAAATGGAGAACACAGATGAAAGCTACAGAATATGTGTCGTTTGTACTCGAGATTAACTAGATAGCACATAAAACTATTAAAGAACAATATAGGTTATACTAGAAGTGGTATAATACTATAATCACCAGCCCGTGGGATAGCATTAGCTGATGGATGATAACTATGGAAAAACATTACCTAAAGAACAAATCTCTTAGATGAACTATGGAACAACGTTAACTCCTGAACAAGACCCATAAGAGATCAACATGAATATACAATGAAATGTGATAATCTACTTTCCATGCTTAGATGAATAACAAAGCCATAAATGATGCACATAAGTAAGATGAGGGTACAACCTATCTGGCCGCCATCCATAGGAGTGAGCATCATGTGCTGACTTGTCGATGGAACTGCAGTTGTTGTGGCTGTCCATGTTGGGCACGCGCATTCGATGCAGGAAACTATTGAGTGGGGACTATAGCTCCGATCTGGTGTATGCTTCCCTTGTTGGAGCAGCTGCGGTGAGTCGGAAGACGGTGTGGCTGAAGATGCAGAAAACGCATAATGTTAAAAACGACACATCTCTCTGATCTGAAGAAATACCCTAAGAGATCAACAAAAAGGTACGAGAGTGGTCACACGTGTGTTGACTGGAGACTAAATTGGGGTCACACGATTTTATTTTATTTTGGTACTGTTCGATATATGCCGGATGGCTTGATGGCTATCTTGTGCCTCCCGACTGACACTGTTCGGAATCTTCCCCAAAGAGCCAGCGACCACTGGCAGAGCAGCCTGCCTCCGCCGTCCATGGCCCCGACCAAAACCCCGCTCCCCACCCCACCACACTGCCATGGTTGCGCCGCCCCCGGGCGAATCCACAAAGACTCGCCATCATCCAGATCCGACGGCGGCAGTACCTTCAACCCACGCAACTCTAAGATAGCCATCTAAGCATTGCTTCCGCGGTGAAATTGCGCCCCCACACTCTTACGTTAGACACCAGCCAACCGGCAGCCTAGGAGCTCCCCGGCTCGAGGGGTGCTGCTTCCCATTGTGAATCGGTTGGCCTAGAATAAAAATTCAGAGAACTAACGCCTAAATAAAGTGATTTTGAGATGAGGGTGCGACCTATCTGGCGGCCAGGTGAAGTAGGCAGCTCCAGCTGCCGAGTCGGTGAGGCCGGCGCGGTTGCGGTGGCTACCGGCAGCAGGGAAGCAAAGATGTCGCAATGGTCGACGGCTACGGGGAAGCAGCGCCGGGGCTCTGGATGGGTCCAAAGTTGGAGCCGCTCCGGCGCCATGAACAACGGCGGGGGTGAATCGGCTCCGGTACGGTTCATGCAACCGTCATCGAGGCAGCTCTAGCAACACGGAGTAAGAGGCACACGACCCAATGCACGACGGCAAATGGACATCGTCTCCGGGATTAGAGAGGAGGGCGGCTGTGAATTTGGTGCGGTGGGGGCACCATGGAGGAGGGGCTGAGGTTTCGCGGCTTGGGAGAAAGTAGCTTCCGGGGAGAAGGAGATTTGGTGCCCACGAGGTATGAATGGGGAACTGGGAGGGGGAACCATGTCTTACGGACGCATTTGTCTGAAATGTGGGGGGTGGGAGTTAGAGTTCTACCCCCGCCTTTAGGCTTCTCAGCTTGGGTCTCTGTACTGAGGGTTGGGGATAGTAGAGTAACTTTGCTTCTCCCAAATAGTGGGCACGAGCGATTTCGGGCGAGGAGGGTGTGTTTTGAAATATAGTGGGCGCGAGCGATTTCGGGCGAGGATGGTGTGTTTTGAAATATAGTGGGCACGAGCGATTTCGGGCGAGGAGAGCATGTTTTGAAATAGTGGGCGACGAGCTATTTCGGGCGAGGAGAGGGTGTTTTGCGAACCACGGTTTATGAATTATTCGGCACATGTCATTTCGGTCGAGGAGAAGGCGCGCTTGGATGAAGTTACAAACCTACCCTTGATGCACAACGGGCCAATTGATGCGTGTCCCACATAGGCCGGTAATTTCGCGTCTCCCATTTATTTGGTCGGGCGAATTCCACCGAGGAGAGGGTGTTTGACGGTTTGCTCAAATTTTGGGAGAACGAGCATCCATGTCTACCTTACCAAGTCGATTCGAATCAAAATTTGAAATATTAGCTTGCCACTTCTTTTTTAGATGGAGAGATGATGCTCGGGAGTAATGTGTTTTTCCATGCTCGTTGCTAGCGATTTACTATATGACAACTAGTTGACCCACTCAAAAACGGGAATCAAACCCAAAATGAAATATCTCAATTCAATGAAATAGCTCGTTCACCAGGTCAAAATAGTGAACTAAATCCAAAATTGAACACCTCAAACGAGTAGCATGTTGTACAGTATTATTGTACTCCATGAACATGTTGAAAGTCAGATTAATGAACTTTTTTGATATACACATATCTCCGTTCATGTGTGCATTGCAGACAACATGTTCTCCAATTTAAATATTTGAATGCAAGTTTATATCGAAACATGGTTTATATCAGTCTTTGATGCATAAAACGCGACCTCCCCCTCTCCCAGACTCCTCCTCTCTCTCTCTCGCCGACAATCATCAATTCTGTCACACGCATACAACACACAAACCTTGTTGGTGCCTCTCCCTCTCTCTCCATCTCTCTCTCTCTCTCTCTCTCTCTCTCTCTCTCTCTGTGTGTGTGTGTGGGGGGGGGGGTCTTTCTAGTTCGCATGCATATATACTCCATCTATAGGTCTCTCTCGCACACTATGTATGATTCTCTAGTCCAAGATAAATATCTTGGGTGCACTCATCATACGCAAACAAATTCTTTGGCTCGTTGCCCGTAACTCTCCCACGCACCACTCTGTCATCTCGGAGCTCTTCCCTCTCTCTCTCTCAAACTCTCCATCTACCTGGGTCACACAGACGCATGCATATCTCACTCGCACTCGATAGACCCATCTAAAACTCTATCTCTCTCCCTTGTTCTCTCTCCATCTCACACGCACACACACAATCTCATGCCTAGCCAAGTATGATGGTCTCTCGCTCAAATGTAGGCACACACAGTCCCCCATAAATGTATATGACTAGCTAATCTTAGTCTCCATCACAAACATGTGCATGGTCTGTCTCGATTTCTCTCGGGGCATCTTTCTATCGCGCACGCACCTCCCTCGATCTCCCACCCATATAATGCCCTCACGATCTCGAGGGGATCTCTCTATCACAAACACACCCTCTCTCCCTCCCCATGCATCCATGTTCTCCATGTGTCTCTCTCGACCTTTGTTCCTTGTTGGCCAGACCTCTATTCGACATGTGCTATAGGGGTGTCTCTCTCTGTTGCAAACAATCACGCACTAGCTATTTCGGATATGCATGCGTGATATGTTTGCATAAGAAACGAAAAAACACACACTCTCACTAATTTATCGTTTGTTGTCCCTTTGTCTTTCACACACATACTCTTTTTGCACACTCACTCATCCTCCTTCACACGCACTTGATCCTCGACTTAGGCACTCTTTTCGGTCCATACAATATAGATTTATTGAAAAGTCAAACATCACAAAGTTTGACCATGTGCGTGGAGAAGAACATTTACATCTAGAACGACAAACATATACCATTAGATTCATCATGAGATGTAGTTTCATATGATGTATCTTTGGTATTGTAGATATAAATAACATTTGAGTAAACCTGATCAAAGTTTCCAAAGTTCGACTTCTAAAAAATTTACATGCACTGCATTATCGAGCGGATGGAATATCTCTTTCCCCCTCTCAGCTATCTGACGCACCAATCAGCCTTATCGGGGCTCCTCTATCTCTCTCAAACTTTATATCTCCCTGGTTCACACATACACATGTCTCGCTCGCACTACATATAGACCCATCCAACACTCTCCGCCCTTGTTCTCTTTCTATGTGACATGCACCCCCCTAAGTACCATAATCCCTCACTCCATCATAGGCGCACGCACTCCCCCCCCCTAAGTATGATTATCTCTCACTAGCCATCAGGAACCCACGTATTGTATCCTTCCATCCATACATCTATCTCGATATCTCTCGGGGTATCTTCTATCGCGCACACACATTGTCACTCGATCTCTCACCCATGTAGTCCCATCACGATCTCCAGGGGATCTCTCTATGACAAACATACGCTCTCTCCTCCCCATGTCTGCATTTTCTCCGTACGTTTCTCTCGACCTCTCTCCCTTGTTTTTCAGACCCCTCTTGTCCACGTGCTAGGGGTCTTTCTCTCTCGGTTGCAAACAACCACACACTATCTCCTTACCTTGCTTCCGTTGTCGAAGATGCATGTGTGATATGTTTGCATAAGACAAGCACGCCTTTTCTCTACTTTTATCATGTGTTGTCCATGTCTCTTTCACACACACACACACACACACACACACACACACACACTTTTTTCACTCACTCTTTATATTACACACACACACATACACACACACACACTCTCTCTCTCTAGTTAGGGACTCTCTCACGTCCATAAGCATATGGATGTTTTGAAAAGTCAAACCTCAGAAAAGTTTGACCAGGTATATGTGGAGAAAAACATTTACATCTGGAATGATTATTAGATTCATCACAACAAGTACTTACTTTATACTATCATTTATCTTTGGTATTGTAGATATAAGTAATTTCTTTATAAACTTGGTCAAAGTTTCAAAAGTTTGACTTTAAAAAAATGTTGGCACTACATTATCGAACAGAGGGAGTAGCTCTTTCTCTCTCTCTCTGCTATCTCTCACGGGCCTCCCCTCTCACTCGAACTCTCTATACCAATGGATTATATGCTCACTGTGTCAGTGTATACCTCCGTATATTGTTTAGTTGACCGGTCAACCAGTCCACATGCTGCCTTGTCAGCTCGTGTTCTCTATCTTCGTGTGCTGGACCATGTGGCAGTGGGTGAAAATAAGTAAACTAGAGGTCCATCTGACACACGGTGAAGTAAACAAAGTTGAAACCACTCGGGGTAGCACCCCGCATGCTAGTAAATTGAGGGCGCGTTGAGGAAACACTTCTTTCGTGTGAAGGACGCACTCGCGCACAATTCACCACTGCGCGGCGGCATGCACAGATGGACGCACTCGCGCACACCCACCAGGCCAGCACACGACACACACCAGCACACGTGTACACCGGCGTCACCGTCGGTTGAGATGGACGGCGAGGCAGCCAACAAGCGGAGGCGGCTTGAACCAAAACCGCATCCGGCGAGCCTGGACTTCATCAGCAGCCTCCCCAACGACATGCTGCTCGTCATCATTGGCCTCTGTCGTGGTTCTAAGTCTGACAGTAGAATGGGGGGTAGGTATGAGGAGGCAAGATCCTAGCTAAGGTGAAGTTGTACACGCAAGACTTACGAGTTCAGGCCCTTCTTAGAGGAAGTAATAGCCCTACGTCTCAGTGCCCTGAGGCCTGTCGATTGGATTATGCGTGAAATTACAGGGGGTGCCAACCCTTGTGCCAGTGGAGGGGGTGGCTTATATAGAGTGCGCCAGGACCCCAGCCAGCCCATGTTACAAGGGCTTCAATGTACATAAAGAGGGAACGTTACTGGTAACACCAGCATTAAAGTCATATAAATGATCATTAAGACTACGGAGTGAACGCCTGACCGTTGTCATTCAGAGTGACCTTAAATCTTCTGTTCTCCGAATGGTTTCTGGTATCGTCGAATGAATATATCCTGGTCAAATGGAATTGGGCTATCCGGGTGAACCCACAGTCGAGTGGGTTGTGTTCTGTGGTGATTTCAGTCGGTAGAATCTGCTGTCCTTTGAATGTCCTTGACTGTAGGGCAGTGTCCTTGGGTAGGGTGCTTAGATCAGGTCTATTACCCTACCCTAGGTACATGTCATCGTCATTAGCCACCGAATGGTTCTGGGTCCGAGTGGAGATGGAGTTGAAGGTGGTTCCGACCCAACTTTCATGCTTCGAAAGCACTTTACTTGGATTGGTGAACCATGCAAAAACTTTGACTTCATTTTTAGTCGCCTTGAGCCATTCAGAAGTTGTCGAGTGAACTTTGTTGATAAGCTTCGAGTGTTTGATATGGTATGAAATCTTCGGCATGATTGACTGCTCTGCCGTTCTTGGATCTCGCAGGATTCGAAATTTCGGGAAGCGCGCGGGGCGGAGAGGGCCACAATAACCGGAGTGGATTAGGCAGGGGCGCCTCAATCTCTGCGCCACCTTTTTTGCCACGTACCGCGCGCGTGACTGTTGCAGGATTTGACAGGATTGCTTGGACCCACAAGTCAGTCACTCGGGGATCAAGCCCATATAAGGTGTCTAGGCCGGTGCCTTTGCACTATGTGCCCCATTTCCTTCCTTCCTCCTCTGCTTCTCCACTGCGTCCACCTCCTCCCTCGACGCTGCCGCCCAGCCTGAGCGCAACCCGCAGAGATGGCGAAGGACAAGACGGCAGCCCTAGAGCGTGCGAAGAAGGCGACAGCGAAGGCGAAGGGTAAGAAGACGAGCCGGGGCGGGTCGTCGTTGAGATCCGGCCTGCCGCCCAGGTAGATTCAGGGCGACTGGATTCGCTCCATGATCCAGCAGGAGGATCTGGAGGATCCGGAGGAGGGGGATTGATTCCCCACGGCTCCTGGCGGCTCCCGGAGGACGAGACCGAGCTGTGGCCACAAGAGGGTGAGTGTGTCCTTCTCGCCACTCACGTCGATCGCAGTTTCTCTTTGCCCCCACATCCTTTTTTCCGGGGTTTTCTGAATTTCTTTGGAGCCCAACTTCATCACTTTTCTCCCAACACCGTCACATACCTTGCTGCATTCGTGTCCATGTGCGAGAAATTTCTAGGGTGTCGACCGCACTGGGTCTCTTCAAGCACATTTTCACTTGTCGTTCTCAATCTGTAAAGAAGGCTAATCCGAGTGATGAGAGGACACACGTGATCTAGATGTGTGGAGGTTTAGGAATCCATATGAGGGGTAAAAGCACTTTCCCAGCTATGATTGTTCCCGAGTCAGTCAGGGGTTGGCAGTCGAACTGGTTCTATGCAAGGACCAGCCGACTCCTGGACAGTCGACTAGCCTTCCCCCCTTTTCCATGGATCGAGTTGAGAAACCCTCCCCCTTGAAAGTGACTGCAGCTGAGAAAGTGGAGGTGAATATGTTGGTTGATCGGGTAGTCCAACTTGTTCGTGATGGCGTGACTGGCATGGACTTGCTAGAGGTATTTCTCCATCAACGTATCCAGCCACTCCAAGCCCGTGATCATCCAATGTGGATGTACTCGGGTATTGAAGACAACACTCGGATTCATCCGGAAGAAGTCGATGAGCAAACGGTGGCGCAGTGGTTGCAGGGCATCACTGGCAACAAGGACAACCCCACGGGGTCTAGGAGGGTCCCCCCATTCGACAACACCAACAAACCAGACAAGGTCCGACTGTTTCCTTCCGAGTGTCTTTTTGTTCTGACATGTATTTGCTTTTGAAACCGACTGATATTCGGTCGACTCTGTGTCTTGCAGATTTATACTGAGACGTATTTGATACCCAACGGGGAGCGGGAGCAGGAGAAAGAGGGAGAGGTGAGCGGGGGTGATAGCGGCAGCTGGCATTTTGATGGGGGAGAAGACGAGGAGAGTGACGACTCAAGCGGTGGTGAGGAAGTCGACGCCCCCTTGCACCGAAAGGCGATCGAAGTATACCCATGACCCAGCAAGTATCCGTGGCAAAGCGACTGTACAGACTGGACAAACTTTGAAGCGCACTCGAACGTCTTCTCCTGTGACGACTAAGAAGGCTCCGAAGCAGCCCAAAGTCGTGCCGTCAAAACCTCGGAAGTCCTTGCCCAAGATCAAAGTGGCTGTTCCCATTGCTTCTGGGTAATCTTTGAATTCGACTTCTTAGTTTGGCACGACTTGATCTTTGGTCGACTCACCTCGGAAGGCCTGACCGAGTGAATTTTGAAATTTGCAGTGCTGCTACCTCTAGGACTTCTGTTTATAAAGATGATGATGATGAGGAGATGGAAGACGCGGTCACCTCCAACGCGGGTATAACTCTTGCTATTTTGTCTTTACTTTATAAATCATTTTGACGGTCGACTGAACTCTTGTGATTGATTCTTTTGCAGCTCCGCCCAATGTTATTGAACTTCCAGATGACGACGAGGATGGGCCACTGAGGCCCACGGGAAGGAGGGAACAGGACTTCAAGCAGGAGAACATCAACTAGCAAGACACCTCAGTCGACGCCAGTGACGGAACCCGTGATTCAGCAGTACGGAGACATCAACCGGGCTTCTGTTACTTTTGTCGTCCCATTGTCAAGTGCACAACCTTCAGCGTCAACTGCACAGGCTCCAGTGGATCCACCGTCTTCACTTTTCACCGCCCATCACGTCCTAGAGGACCAAGTGAGTGCTTACAAGAAAGTTATACGCCAGGCAGGCATCATGATGGAGCAGATGAAAGTGGTGTCACGCCCAATATGCGACCCTATCCAAAAGGAACTCGATGGTCCCACCAAGGATAGACCCGCATATTGAAACGCTTTTGCAAGGTGGATATCATTACATAAAAATTCCATAATAGATGGGGATACATACATAAGGCACAAAAGCCACAAGAATACATCAACATCATATACAAGATCAACATCCGACTACAGATGAAACATAAACAGAAGCTCAAACGACAACCACCCTGCTAGCCCAGGCTGCCGACCTGGAACCTATCCCCGAGCGAAGAAGAAGCGGAAGAACTCCAACACAAGCAAACATCGCTCTCGCGTCGGGACCATCGCAAAACCTGTACCTGCAACTGGTGGTGTAGTAATCTGTGAGCCACGAGGACTCAGCAATCCCATTACCATGGGTATCAAGACTAGCAAAGCTTAAAGGGAAAGGAAGGGGTAAAGTGGTGAGGTTGCAGTAGCGGCTAAGCATATATGGTGGCTAACTTATGCAAATGAGAGCGATAAGAGAATCAAAGGAACGGTCGTCAACTAGTAATGATCAAGAAGTGATCCTGAACTCCTACTTACGTCAGGCATAACCCAGAAACCGTGTTCTCCTCTCGATCAACCCCGAAAAGAGACACTCACGGCTATGCACACGGTTGGTGTATTTTAATTGAGATCAACTTCGGGTTTTCTACAACCGGACATTAACAAATTCCCATCAGCCACATAACCGCGGGCACGGCTTTCGAAAGTTCAAACCCTGCAGGGGTGTCCCAACTTAGCCCATGATAAGCTCTCGCGATCAACGAAGGATATTCCTTCTTCCCGGGAAGACCCGATCAGTCTCGGAATCCCGGCTACAAGACATTTCGACAGCAATAAAACAAGACCAGCAAGACCTCCGGCGTGCGTCACCCCAGTAGTAGCCACAGATCTCTCGTCCCTGAGCCACGACCGGATGAGCAGTCCGTAAAACTAAAACCAGCCCTCAAGTTTCCTTGAGGTGGCGCTAAAAAGCACTCTAGTTTGGACCAACACTTAGACAAGCATTGGCCGGGGGCTGAATAAAGATGACCCTTGGGTTAATTACTCCCAAGGAAATGTAGGTGGTGGTGAAGCAAATGGTAAAACCAATGTTGGGCCTTCTTGGACGAGTCTTATTCAAAGCGAACTGTCAAGGGGGTCCCATAAATCACCCGACCGCGTTAGGGACGCAAAATCCGGGAACATAATACCGATATGACGGAAACTAGGGCGGCAAGAGTGGAACAAAACACCAGGCATAAGGCCGAGCCTTCCACCCTTTACCAAGTATATAGATGCATTAATTAAATAAGATATATTGTGATATCCGAACAAGTAAACATGTTCCAACAAGGAAGAACATCTCCATGTTCCAACAAGGAACAAACTTCATCTTCACCTGCAACTAACAACGCTATAAGAGGGGCTGAGCAAAGCGGTAACATAGCCAAACAACGGTTTGCTAGGAAGGGTGCAAAAGGTTAGAGGCTGACATGGCAATTTAGGATGGCTTGATAAACAGGTAATAGGTAGCGCATCATAGCGAAAGAACGAAGCAACTAGCATAGCAATGATAGTAGTGAGATCCAGGGTAGCGGTCATCTTGCCTGAAATCCCGCAAGGAAGAAGAACGAGTCCATGAAGAAGACGAACGGATGAAGCCGAACCAAGCGTAGACGAACGAATCCTCACGATTGCAACGAAACAGGAACTAACAAGAAGAAGCACACAACATAGTAAACACCCCACACATGAACAAGACATGATGCACAACCAAGCATGATGCATGACAACGCTACATGAAGCTACTCATGGCAAGAGATGATGCATACAAGACCAACACATCAAAACAAGTTTAAATGAGGCCGGGAACAACATATAACAATTCCGGTAAGTCCTCATATGCAAATTTCGAAATGTGTCCAGATCTGAATAAACCTTATGTTCAAGTTGTTAAACAGCAAGTTAAGATGCACCAAGATGACCTACACGAAATTCTAGTCAAGTTACATATAAAGTTCATTTAATTCGGAGCTACGGTCTAGAAGATATGAGCAAAACAAGTTAAACATGGCATTGGTGCAAAAGGCATATAAACATCAAGAAAACACCTCAAAACAAGGATCCAACATGATAATATGAAACTACATGCAAAATCAAGCAAGTTTCATATAGAGCACACTCAAAACGGAGCAACGGTTCAACACATACACCCTATACAAGTTTAAAGGACAAGCTGTCCAAAACAGCAACTAGGCATATTGCAAGCATCAAAACAACAAGCTACAGGACCTCAACATGAAAACAAAAGGCATGGGCATGATTTACAGGTAAAGCATTACAAAACATGAGCACTGAGCTATCTCCAGAAATGACTAGAACATGCTCAAAAACACATGGCAAGATTGCAACTAATAACAGTTTCAGGTTTAGCAGAAATTAACATCAGGTTGCAATGTTTAGAGCTATGAAACAACATGTTACAGGAACTTATCATGGCAAAAAAAGGCATGGCATGAATCTACTAATTGCATAGAACAAAAGTCCTTTAGTGACCATAAGTCAAAAAGGATCAGAAAATATAGTAACTCCCATGTCAATATCGAAAGTTTCGTTAACAGATTCAGCAACATGGCATGTCAAAAACTGATAACAAGTAGGCATGTTTACAAGCTCAATGCACTCACTACAGAGCCTTATATGGTAAACTAAGCATACATACATCAAGAAGACATGGCATAGAATACATACATGGCAAGAAAAATAACATAGCATACATGGATCAACCACCACAACCTTGGCAAAATTGAATAACATGTAAACAATCTGCCAGGAAACATTTTATAGCAAAAGTAGAGCTCGATTGACTCAAGCTATGGCACTCCAAAATTGCAAACAAGGGCATGGATGGATAGAGCAAGACATGTATAACAAAACATCCTTACTGAAGTATCTCAAAATATGCATGGAACTATCGGTATCATCAAGTTAACATGGCATCAAAATATCAGCAAAACAGGGCTGAAATCAGCAACAACAAGACACCTAGTTTGCATGCTTGTGCTAGTCACCACATAGATCACAAAAATACATAGCAAGCACCACTGGAAAGAAGACATGGCATATTACAAAACACATGTAGGGCTCAAGTCCATAGGATGCACACATCAATCATGGCAAAAATGACAAAAGTGCAAGTTCTGATAAAAATCAGAAACTAACATCACATAGCACTTTTCTAACAGCATTTCGGGCATCAAGAGGAGCTCAAATGAAAATGATGCAATGAGATTAAACGATCTACTCTTCGAGACGAACATTTTGACATATTACACACGCAAAACGGAGCAACGATGACAGCGATATGATTCAATGAAAATGGCATGATAATTACTGAAACTGGGGACTTAGGCAATTTTTTGAAAAAAAACAGGGTGAGCGCTATGAGGCTATATGACGCACGAGCGGTTAAAGGGCTGCTCACCCAGGCTTCGCCCACGAAGAGGGAGCAGGCCGGGCCGGCTGGGCTGGGCCTTGGAGGAAGTCGGCCGAGCCGGGCAGTGGGTCGGGGCCTGGGCCCACGCGGCGTGTGGCGCCTGTCGTCCTCTTCCTCGATCCGAGGGGGTCGAGGAAGCAGGGCGGCGCGGCCTTGAGTCGACGGCGGCGAGGCAGGAGTGCTCCGGCGAGGGGAGGAAGGCGAGGGAGGCCAGATCCGGTCGGATCCGGACCCGGGATCCTGCTCAGCGTCGGCCAGCAGGTAGAGTGGTCGGGAGGTCACCGGGGATGCGAGCTTGAGGCCGGCGGCGACGGGCATCCATGGGCGGCGGCGCTGCAAGGAAACAAAGGGAGAGAGATAAGGTGAGCGCGCGAGGAGGACGAAGGACGGGAAGGAGAGGGGTGGCGAGGCCTGGCCTGGGGCATCACGGCGGGGCTCCGGCGACCCAGCGGCGACACGCCGACGATGGGGTCGGGCAGAGGCAACGGGAGGAGCGAAGGGGCGCCTGGGCTGGCTGCGGCCTCGGGGCCCAGATCGGGGCCAGGCGGGCTGGGGCGAGCTCTGCGGCGGGGAGGCTGCTGAGGGACGTGGGGAGGCCAGGTGGCGCGCCTAGAGTGGCCAGGGGCGACGGCTGGGTGGCGGCGCGCCTGTGGGGAGCCGCCAAGTGTCGCGCAGGGGATGGAGAGGCGCGGAAATGGAGGGGAGCGGCGGCTGGCGGCTGCGGGGATCCCGAGGGGGAGGCTAGAGGTAGGTGGAGGGGCTAGGGATGCCAAAATTGGAAGGGGGGATGTCCATATATAGGCAGGGATGGCTAGGGTTTGGGTTTAGGGGGGTTTTGAGGCCGTTGGAGCCTCCGATCGCGATCCGACGATCAGGAAAAGAGGGGGGTTTAGGTGGGTTGAGAAGAGGGGTTGGGCTGAGTGGAGAGAAGAGAGAGAGAGAGGCCGGCGGCAGTTTCGGAGGCCGAAACGTCCGACGAATAAACCGACAAGGGTGCCGCTATAAGCTTAACGGTAGGGCTATCAAACGGACTCCGAATGCGACGAAACTTGGCAGGCGGCCTGTCTACACTATAATAAGACCGCACGCCAAGTTCCAACCCATACCGAGAACATTTTTATGCCACTCATGAAATAAGGTAAAAGGGGGCACCGGGAGACATAGGAGTGCCGGATTGCAAAACGGACAACGGGGAAAATGCTCGGATGCATGAGACGAACACGTATGCAAAATGAAATGCACATGATGACATGATAAAAATGCAGATGATGACCTGGCAAAGTGCAACACGCAAGCACATGACATGGCAAAGACAGCGAATAACTGGCGGACACCTGGCGCATCGAATCCGGGGCGTTACAACACTCCTCCACTAACAAGAGATCTCGTCCCGAGATCTTAGGACCGAGACGGAAGAGAAAAGGGATGAGGTGAAACAAGAACTCAAGAGAAAGAAGCAAAGAATCGAGAGCACACGAGAAGAAGAGAGAAATGACGAGAATGACGAGAATCAAAAGTTCACGGAATCAGATAGAATATGAAAGCACTCGTTTAGAACGAGATAAGAAAACAAATAAGACTGGAAGGATTTAGGTAGCACTCCGGCTGAAACATGGAAGGAATAGAACTTGAACTTGAGAGGATGGAATGATACTTGATGAACTCATGACACAAAACCTCCAGAAAAATTGAAAGAGAATTGATTGAAAAGAATTTAGAAGGATTGAATGGAGTTGTTGAGAAAATCAACAACGAAAAGAATAGCTTGTTGTGGACTTATGGATAACCTCTCAAAATTATGAGGTGATAACCAACCGCAAACGGAAAAGATTTAATAGCTGAGAAAACGAAAAAATGCAAAACTCCACTTCAAAAGAAAATGAAGAATTAATTGCACTTCGAGACGCGAAAAGAAAATATACTTGGACTCCACCAATAAAATCTTGATGAACTCTTGAAGAATGAATTAAATCATGAAGAACGACCCTGAAGAACTCCGGTAACAAAAAGGATGACGAGATAAAATGAAGGATGAAAGAATAAGATGAGCCTGCGATGAATTAGATGGAGGATTCCGACGAAATGGCTGAGGAAATTTGAACTCCGGAAAAGAAAAG
This sequence comes from Aegilops longissima, assembly GCA_021605205.1. Taxonomy (NCBI): domain Eukaryota; kingdom Viridiplantae; phylum Streptophyta; class Magnoliopsida; order Poales; family Poaceae; genus Aegilops; species Aegilops longissima. The sequence goes on from CM038679.1 coordinate 204,280,799, forward strand.
ATTAAAACACTTGGAACTAGAATTTATTCCTCAAGACCAAACTCCGAAGAAAGGGATTAATCACTTAGATGAAATAAGAATAAGATTTATTGTATGCTTATCCTCCACCAATTGAATTGATGAGAAGCAACGGATTTACATACTACTTATTCTTCTTGAAAAGGATTGAGAAGAGGTATAGCGCAAACTTGAGAAAGTCTTCATGAACCACCGGTAGGATTGGAAAGAACGAATGGATTAATATGATAAACAAGGAAAAAGAGTCTTGAACGAACCACCGTGAAAATGAAAATGAACAAAGAGAAGAGAACGGATCGCCGGAAAGAATTAGAAAAAACACGAAGATACTTGAGGGAATTTAGAGAAAAAGATCGAAGAGATCGCGAACTGATTGACGAATGCTTGAACGAAGCACCGGGATAATATTGAGACGAACGAAAGGGCACGGATATAGAATAATTGGAGAACGACTTTGAAAACTTGGAACGAAGAAATATTCCGAAAAGATGGCCTCCAAATGATCGAGACAGAAAACAACTCCTGAAATACTCCGGATGGATGAAAAGAATTTACTTGACTGGAAACAATTAGATAGGATAACATCGAGCTATCACCATGAATCTCCGGGAGAATGGACAAGATTTAGAGGAAAACTCTACTTCGGTCTTCAAATGAAGACGAGAAACACCACCAAAATTACTGAGATACTCCGGGAGAATGAAAAACAAAGACGTTGAGTCAACAATGAAAATGATTTGAAATCGATCTTGGAAAGGCATCTGACTGATGAAATTCATTCTTACGTCAAACTTCGAAAAGAATTAAGAATAACTCCGGGAGAATTAGAAGAGTCAGGTAAGATCCTGGGAAAGACCTGTGGGTTAGGGCCCACTAAAAGAAAAACACCGTTGGAAAGGGATGACGAACAGATAGATGATGCACCGGAAGAACTGGAATATTTGAGTGAGGTGACAACCTCGAATTAATTGGAACACAGACGAATCTCCTGAGATGTCTTCCGAACTCCGGAATGATAAACTGGCGAGAGGCGAACGAGCAGGGAAAACACTTCGATGAAAAGAATATGATCAACGTCAAAACTTGAATTGAATCCACCGGAAAAGAGATGAGGAAATGTCAAACAAAAGAGAAATCACCGGTTGAAATAATTGAGAGAAGACTGAAGAGGTTCCACACGAATGAAATAGATGGTCGAAACAGACTCAGGCTCCGGGGAATAAGAGGGTGGGAGGGCGGGAAAACAAAGACAACTTGGAAGGGGAAACCGACGAATAACTTGAAGAGAAAACACCGGTTGAAATCATTGAGGAAAGAAAGCAAAGACTTCACACGAGTAGGATGGATACTCGATTACGGACTCCGGTTCCGAGAAGAAAAGGGGTGGGTGGGTGGGAAAAAACAAGGACAACTTCGGACAGGGAAATAACATCGATCGAAAAGAGCTGAGGATTGATCTCGCAAAGACAAAGAGGTTCGAGTCGACATGACGAGAAATGCACCGGATGAAAAGAGCTGAGGGCCAACGATCAGAAAACCAACTACGTGATCCTAAAGATAAAATTTGAAGGGGAAGAGGAGTAATTCAAAACACCTACGTCAAGATTCCTCACCAGAGCGACGAAGGGGCTGAAGAGTAAAAAGAATTCCTACTCTCCGATATAACTAGACTCCGAAAACAGTTTTATCTTAGACTCAACTGCGGCCAAACTACACGATCAATCAAGGGGGCTCCTAGGGTCGGTCGAGGCTCTGATACCAACTTGTCACGCCCAATATGCGACCCTATCCAAAAGGAACTCGATGGTCCCACCAAGGATAGACCCGCATATTGAAACGCTTTTGCAAGGTGGATATCATTACATCAACATTCCATAATAGATGGGGATACATACATAAGGCACAAAAGCCACAAGAATACATCAACATCATATACAAGATCAACATCCGACTACAGATGAAACATAAACAGAAGCTCAAACGACAACCACCCTGCTAGGCCAGGCTGCCGACCTGGAACCTATCCCCTGAACGAAGAAGAAGCAGAAGAACTCCAACACAAGCAAACATCGCTCTCGCGTCAGGACCATCGCAAAACCTGTACCTGCAACTGGTGGTGTAGTAATCTGTGAGCCACGAGGACTCAGCAATCCCATTACCATGGGTATCAAGACTAGCAAAGCTTAAAGGGAAAGGAAGGGGTAAAGTGGTGAGGTTGCAGCAGCGGCTAAGCATATATGGTGGCTAACTTACGCAAATGAGAGCGAGAAGAGAAACAAAGGAACGGTCGTCAACTAGTAATGATCAAGAAGTGATCCTGAACTCCTACTTATGTCAGGCATAACCCAGAAACCGTGTTCTCCTCTCGATCAACCCCGAAAAGAGACACTCACGGTTACGCACACGGTTGGTGTATTTTAATTGAGATCAACTTCCTGGTTTTCTACAACCGGACATTAACAAATTCCCATCTGCCACATAACCGCGGGCACGGCTTTCGAAAGTTCAAACCTTGCAGGGGTGTCCCAACTTAGCCCATGATAAGCTCTCGCGATCAACGAAGGATATTCCTTCTCCCCGAGAAGACCCGATCAGTCTCGGAATCCCGGCTACAAGACATTTCGACAGCAATAAAACAAGACCAGCAAGACCTCCCGGCGTGCCGACACCACAGTAGTAGCCGCACAGATCTCGTCCTGTGCCACGACCGGATGAGCAGTCCGTACAACTAAAACCAGCCCTCAAGTTTCCTTGAGGTGGCGCTTAAAGCACTCTAGTTTGGACCAACACTTAGACAAGCATTGGCCCGAGGGGGCTGAATAAAGATGACCCTTGGGTTAATTACTCCCAAGGGAAATGTAGGTGGTGGTGAAGCAAATGGTAAAACCAATGTTGGGCCTTCTTTGGGCGAGATTTATTCAAAGCAAACTGTCAAGGGGTCCCATAAATCACCCGACCGCGTTAGGGACGCAAAATCCGGGAACATAATACCGATATGACGGAAACTAGGGCGGCAAGAGTGGAACAAAACACCAGGCATAAGGCCGAGCCTTCCACCCTTTACCAAGTATATAGATGCATTAATTAAATAAGATATATTGTGATATCCCAACAAGTAAACATGTTCCAACAAGGAACAACATCTCCATGTTCCAACAAGGAACAAACTTCATCTTCACCTGCAACTAACAACGCTATAAGAGGGGCTGAGCAAAGCGGTAACATAGCCAAACAACGGTTTGCTAGGAAGGGTGCAAAAGGTTAGAGGCTGACATGGCAATTTAGGATGGCTTGATAAACAGGTAATAGGTAGCGCAGCATATCGAAAGAACGAAGCAACTAGCATAGCAATGATAGTAGTGAGAACCAGGGTAGCGGTCATCTTGCCTGAAATCCCGCAAGGAAGAAGAACGAGTCCATGAATAAGACGAACGGATGAAGCCGAACCAAGCGTAGACGAACGAATCCTCACGATCGCAACGAAACAGGAACTAACAAGAAGAAGCACACAACATAGTAAACACCCCACACATGAACAAGACATGATGCACAGCCAAGCATGATGCATGACAACGCTACATGAAGCTACTCATGGCAAGATATGATGCATACAAGACCAACACATCAAAGCAAGTTTAAATGAGGCCGGGAACAACATATAACAATTCCGATAAGTCCTCATATGCAAATTTCGAAATTGGTCAAGATCTGAATAAACCTTATGTTCAAGTTGTTAAAAAGCAAGTTAAGATGCACCAAGATGACCTACACGAAATTCTAGTCAAGTTACATATAAAGTTCATTTAATTCGGAGCTACGGTCTAGAAGATATGAGCAAAACAAGTTAAACATGGCATTGGTGCAAAAGGCATATAAACATCAAGAAAACACCTCAAAACAAGGATCCAACATGATAGTATGAAACTACATGCAAAATCAAGCAAGTTTCATATAGAGCACACTCAAAACGGAGCAACGGTTCAACACATACACCCTATACAAGTTTAAAGGACAAGCTGTCCAAAACAGCAACTAGGCATATTGCAAGCATCAAAACAACAAGCTACAGGACCTCAACATGAAAACAAAAGGCATGGGCATGATGTACAGGTAAAGCATTACAAAACATGAGCACTGAGCTATCTCCAGAAATGACTAGAACATGCTCAAAAACACATGGCAAGATTGCAACTAATAACAGTTTCAGGTTTAGCAGAAATTAACATCAGGTTGCAATGTTTAGAGCTATGAAACAACATGTTACAGGAACTTATCATGGAAAACAAAGGCATGGCATGAATCTACTAATTGCATAGAACAAAAGTCCTTTAGTGACCATAAGTCAAAAAGGATCAGAAAATATAGTAACTCCCATGTCAATATCGAAAGTTTCGTTAACAGATTCAGCAGCATGGCATGTCAAAAACTGATAACAAGTAGGCATGTTTACAAGCTCAATTCACTCACTACAGAGCCTTATATGGTAAACTAAGCATACATACATCAAGAAGACATGGCATAGAAGACATACATGGCAAGAACAATAACATAGCATACATGGATCAACCACCACAACCTTGGCAAAATTGAATAACATGTAAACAATCTGCCAGGAAACATTTTATAGCAAAAGTAGAGCTCGATTGACTCAAGCTATGGCACTCCAAAATTGCAAACAAGGGCATGGATGGATAGAGCAAGACATGTATAACAAAACATCCTTACTGAAGTATCTCAAAATATGCATGGAACTCTCGGTATCATCAAGTTAACATGGCATCAAAATATCAGCAAAACAGGGCTGAAATCAGCAACAACAAGACACCTAGTTTGCATGCTTGTGCTAGTCACCACATAGATCACAAAAATACATAGCAAGCACCACTGGAAAGAAGACATGGCATATTACAAAACACATGTAGGGCTCAAGTCCATAGGATGCACACATCAATCATGGCAAAAATGACAAAAGTGCAATTTCTGATAAAAATCAGAAACTAACATCACATAGCACTCTTCTAACAGCATTTCGGGCATCAAGATGAGCTCAAATGAAAATGATGCAATGAGATTAAACGATCTACTCTTCGAGACGAACATTTTGACATATTACATGCGCAAAACGGAGCAACGATGACAGAGATATGATGCAATGAAAATGGCATGATAATTACTGAAACTGGGGACTTAGGCAATTTTTTGAAAAAAAACAGGGTGAGCGCTATGAGGCTATATGACGCACGAGCGGTTAAAGGGGCTGCTCACCCTGGGCTTCGGCCCACGAAGAGGGAGCAGGCCGGGGCCGGCTGGGCTGGGCCTTGGAGGGGAAGTCGGCTGGAGCCGGGCCGGCGGGGTCGGGGCCGCGGTCCCACGCGGCGTGTGGCGCCCGTCGTCCTCTTCCTCGATCCAGAGGGGTCGAGGAAGCAGGGCGCGCGCGACCTTGAGAGTCGGCAATGGCGAGGCAGGAGTGCTCCGGCGAGGGGAGGAAGGCGAGGGAGGCCAGATCCGGTCCGATCCGGACCCGGGGATCCCGTTCCCGGCGTCAGCGCGAGGTAGAGGGGTCGGGAGGTCACCGGGGATGCGAGCTTGAGGCCGGTGGCGACGGGCATCCATGGGCGGCGGCGCTGCAAGGAAACAGAGGGAGAGAGAGAAGGTGAGCGCGCGAGGAGGACGAAGGACGGGAAGGAGAGGGGTGGCGAGGCCTGGCCTGGGGCATCACGGCGGGGCTCCGGCGACCCAGCGGCGACACGCCGACGATGGGGTCGGGCAGAGGCAACGGGAGGAGCGAGCGGGGCGCCCGGGCTGGCTGCGGCCCTCGGGGCCCAGATCGGGGCCCGGGCGGGCCTGGGACGGGCCTGCGGCGGCGGGAAGCTGCTGAGGGACGTGGGGAGGCCAGGTGGCGCGCCTAGAGTGGCCAGGGGCGAGGGCTGGGTGGCGGCGCGCCTGTGGGGAGCCGCCAAGTGTCTCGCAGGGGATGGAGAGGCGCGGAAATAGAGGGGAGCGGCGGCTGGCGGCTGCGGGGATCCCGAGGGGGAGGCTAGAGGTAGGTGGAGGGGCTAGGGATGCCAAAATTGGAAGGGGGGATGTCCATATATAGGCAGGGATGGCTAGGGTTTGGGTTTAGGGGGGTTTTGAGGCCGTTGGAGCCTCCGATCGCGATCCGACGATCAGGAAAAGAGGGGGTTTAGGTGGGTTGAGAAGAGGGGTTGGGCTGATTGGAGAGAAGAGAGAGAGAGAGAGGCCCGGCGGCAGTTTCGGAGGCCGAAACGTCCGACGAATAAACCGGCAAGGGTGCCGCTATAAGCTTAACGGTAGGGCTATCAAACGGACTCCGAATGCGACGAAACTTGGCAGGCGGCCTGTCTACACTATAATAAGACTGCACGCCAAGTTCCAACCCATACCGAGAACATTTTTATGCCACTCACGAAATAAGGTAAAAGGGGGCGCCGGGAGACATAGGAGTGCCGGATTGCAAAACGGACAATGGGGAAAATGCTCGGATGCTTGAGACGAACACGTATGCAAAATGAAATGCACATGATGACATGATAAAAATGCAGATGATGACCTGGCAAAGTGCAACACGCAAGCACATGACATGGCAAAGACAGCGAATAACTGGCGGACACCTGGCGCATCGAATCCGGGGCGTTACAAGTGGTTTGCGAGCCTAGTCAAGCTGCTTATGACGCCAGCTCAGCACTCCGGACCAACGTCCATGGTAGCTTATTTCTGACTGATCTCCTAGCTTGACGCTTGTTCTGTTAGGATATGCTACCTGAAAACTTTTACTGTGCATCTATTTGTCAGTCTACACTTTGCGTCTGTACACCCACTGGGTGTTTCAATTTTTGCTGAATAGTTTTTTGTTCTTGAGTCGACTAAGTTGTGCTGATTGAATCTTTGAACCAGTGGGGGCACGCTAACTGCACCTACTGGGTGTAGTCCCCGAGATCACTGTCAAATGTTTGATTCCGTGGGGGTCTTTGAACAAAACTTTTCCACTCGGTCTGAGCAGATCATGTCGAGTGGAACCTGAACCAGTGGGGGCACGCTGAGTGCACCCACTGGGTGTAGTCCCCGAGACCGTAGTTGACTGCGAGCAGTCGGCTATTGTCTGAGAACAATTCATATCTTTTTGCCTCTCTTTTTTTTATCGACTGGACGGACCAAGTCAATTGGAAAGTCGAACCAGTGGGGGCACACTGAGTGCACCCACTGAGTTTAGTCCCCGAGACTACTGTTGAATGTTTGATTCGGCAGTAGTCTTAGAACTCTTTGAACCTGTTACTCTTTGAACTCAGAAGCAACCAATCTTTACATCTGTCGACTGACTATCCTCTGACCACAGAAATCTTGTGAACTTGGAGCTCGGTTTGCTGACTTGGAGCAGAAGCAAATCCAGCTCAATCTTGATCTGGAGTTGGCCAAGTCAAATCTGCAAAAGGCTAAGGATGATGCTACTGGTATGGAAAACTTGTTGACTGATTCTCCTGCTATCTTTCCCTTCCTTTTTCTAACTCGAATGTTATTCTTTATAGAAACAATGAGACAAGCTTTGGAGAAGAAGGACTCTGATCTTGCGGCTGCACAAAAAAGGGCAGAAGACAAAACGGCACTCGCCGACCAGAAGCTGGCCTCAGTCGGAAAGATGGAGGAAGAGAACACCAAATTGAAGGCTGCCCTTGGCGAAGCCAACAAAGAGGTGACTCGACTGAAGAAGGACAGTGGGACCCTGACTGACAGGGTGGAAGACATCTCCCGCAAGAGAGACGAGCTGGAGAATTATCTGGGAGGACTCACCAACAAGTTATTCCTCATGCTTGAAAGTATTTGTCTTTGTCTGATTGATTTGCTTTCATCGAATAGTCGTCTGTAATGCCCACGATGCGGCTATATCTCTCACGTGTCGAGGCACGACTTAGAGGCATAACCGCATTGTAGGTTTTGTCGGAAGAAGGGTCATCTTCACACAATCCCATGTAATGAACAAGAATGGGATAAAGAGAGAGTTGGCTTACAATCGCCACTTCACACAATACATAAATAAGTTCATACATCATTCAAGATACACACATAGACCGACTACGGTCAAATCCAAATGTAGAGAAGATAACCCCAAATGCTAGATCCCCGATCGTCCCAACTGGGCACCACTACTGATCATCAGGAAACGAAACGTAGTAACGACCAAGGTCCTCGTCTAACTCCCACTTGAGCTCAGTTGCGTCACATGCACTGGTATCATCGGCACCTGCAACTGTTTTGGAAGTATCTGTGAGTCATGAGGACTCAACAATCTCACGCCCGCGAGATCAAGACTATTTAAGCTTATGGGTAGGAAAGGGGTAATGTGGTGGAGCTGCAGCAAGCACTAAGCATATATGGTGGCTAACATACGCAAATGAGAGTGACAAGAGAAGCAACGCAACGGTCGAGAAGCTAGAAGTGATCAAGAAGTGATCCTGAAACTACTTACGGTCAAACATAACACAAGAACCGTGTTCACTTCCTGGAATTCGCCGAAAAGAGGCCATCACGACTACGCACGCGGTAGATGCATTTCAATTAAGTCAAGTGGCAAGTTCTCTACAACCGGACATTAACAAATTCCCATATTGCCACATAAACGCGGGCACGGCTCTCGAAAGTTTATACCCTGCAGGGGTGTCCCAACTTAGCCCATCACAAACTCTCATGGTCAACGAAGGATATTACTTCTACCAGGAACACCCTATTAGTCTCGGAATCCCGGTTACAAGACATTTCGACAATGGTAAAACAAGCCACCCGATGTGCCGACAAATCCCGATAGGAGTCGCACGTATCTCGTTCTCAGGGCACACCGGATAAGCGAAGCGTACTGGTACCAACGTAACCCAAGTTGCCAAGGGACGGTCCCGCACGGTGCTCTAGTTTGGACCAACACTCAGAGGAGCACTGGCCCGGGGGTTTAAAATAAAGATGACCCTTGAGTCTGCAAAACCCAAGGGAAAAAGGCTTAGGTGGCAAATGGTAAAACCAAGGTTGGGCCTTGCTGGAGGAGTTTTATTCAAAGCAAACTGTCAAGGGGGTCCGATAAATCACCCAACCGCGTAAGGAACTCAAAATCAAGGAACATAACACCGGTATGACGGAAACTAGGGCGGCAAGAGTGGAACAAAACACCAGGCATAAGGCCGAGCCTTCCACCCTTTACCAAGTATATATATGCATTAATTAAATAAGAGATATTGTGATATCCCAACATAGTCATGTTCCAACATGGAGCAGTCTTCAACTTCACCTGCAACTAACAACGCTATAAGAGGGGCTGAGCAAAAGCGGTAACATAGCCAAACAATGGTTTGCTAGGAAAGGTGGGTTAGAGGCTTGACATGGCAATGTGGGAGGCATGATATAGCAAGTGGTATGTAGCGCGGCATAGCAATAGATCGAACAACTAGGAAGCAAAGATAGAAGTGATTTCGAGGGTATGGTCATCTTGCTTGAGATCCCGCAAAGAAGAAGAACGAGTCCATGAAGAAGAAAAATGGACGAAGTCGAACGAATCCTCACAACTCCGGAATGAAACCGAAGCTAACGAGAGAAGCAACCCGGAAAGAAGCAAACAACACAATAAACAACCATCACATACACATGGCATGATGCACAAACAAGTATGATGCATGTCCATTTAAAGAGGCATGACATGGCAAGGTGCACAAACAATACTACAAATTAAGTGGAGCTCAATATGCAACGAGTTGCATATTGACAAAACACCACATCAATTATTTAGTTATCTCTCGGTTGTGTACCCAACAATATTAAATATTGGTTAACATGGCAAGAGGTGAAGCATAACAAAACTATACCATCTAAACAATTTAAATGGGGCCGGATATAAAAAACAACAAATCCGGTAAATCCCCATATGCATTTAGCAAATTAATGGAAACAACAAATATAAACATTTTATATGTTGTTATTATGATGCGGATGACATATGCAAGTCTTAAGCAATTTTATGAAAATGTTGACATGAGCAAGATACGAGGCATTTGTCACCGTGGCGGAAAGAAAGGGTGTCACAGCGACGAATCCGAAAATGATGCCACGGCAACATATCGGTTCCGGTAGCTCATGGAGATACCGATGCAAAAGGAGGCGTGCGGATGTGCACAACATGCTAGAGATGGTGGGGTGCTCCCGACTACCGGGTTCCCACAGGTTAGTGGCATGGAAACGAGTGACAATTCGGACACGGTGCAAACGGTGCATCTCATTCAACACATGCATTCGGTCCACGGCGGTCGTTCTCGGCGGTTATACCTTCGAAGCGTGCATATTCGTAACGGATCGATTCGGTGTGAAGTAGAGGAACTAGTGGTACACGACAATGGTAGTGAAAGTAGTGGTTCACATTTCGTAGTCGTACACACTCCATAGATGATCGGGGTCACGGCGAGGAACTTGACGGTCCATGTAGTCGAACTTGGCGCATCCGAAGGGGTACTTGCCAGATCCACAACACTGTGACTGTTCGTGGCAGGGGAACTTGATGTTCACGGGTCTCCCAAAGACGTCGTGGTACTTGGCACTTGCGGTGTGTTGCTTGGGGAACCAGGGGTACTTGGCAATTTCCACATGGAGATGCATCGATGGTGCTCGGAGGCAGCAACGGGCGGCTACCCAAACAAGCAAGGGCGTAGGAGGTGAGGGAGACAACTTGCTGCTAGGGACAACCTCGTCCATGGCGAGGTGGAGACCGAACGGTGGTGGAGCTCGGTGCAAGGCAGACACAGAGGTGAAGCAGGTGACGAGGCAGGGGCGACGTGGGAGGAAGCAGGGCGACGCTTGGGGCTCGGGGTGGCGCTCGGCAAAAGGAGCAGCTCCGGCAATGGCGCTCGCCAGCGTGGCGCCGAAGACGGTAGGGGGCGAGGAGGAGGGAGCGACGTCCTGGGGCAGCGTGGCGAGGCGAAGGCCGGCGGCGGCGTTTGGGCGAGGAGCTTCTGGTTCATGGTGGTAGAGGAGCTCTAGCAGGGCCAAGGCGGCGGCAGGGGGGGACCCCGGCGAAGCGCAGCCTGATCCAGCGGCGGCGGCGGGCTCCGGTGGCTGGCTGGTGGCTCGGAGGTGACATGGTCTACGGGGAGGCGCGGGGCCGTGTGGGCGTGAAGAGGATCGGGCGAGAGATGGTGTTGCGATGGGGATCGAGACGAAGGGGTGGCGGCGCTGTGAGGGAACGAGGGAGCGATCGAGAGGAGGGTTCGATCGGGCTAGGGTTATAGAGGCGGCTGGGCCTAGGCGCAGATGGGCCTGCTTGGTTTGGCTGCTGGGCTCTCTTCTCCCTCTCTCTTATTCTCTAGAAACAGAAAATAACAAAGAAGAAAAGGAGAAGAAAGGAGGTGTTGGGGAAGAAATTGGACACGCGGATAATTTCCCGGACCCACAAGAATGTGCTTGTTCCGAGAAAATAGAAAAGGCCATGGTTGAAAGATGTAAATTCAAACTCATTTGAATTTCACTCAAATGGGTTTGAACTAGGACTTGGTTTTTGAAGTGTCCAAAAATGTTGAGATTTTTGGTGGAGCTCCGGAAAATGATGAAAGAAATTATGGGCAAGGTTGGAGACCAAGAATTGAGATAACAATGGCATGGGATATTTTGCAAGTGGGTTATGGTTAATTCCAAATAAATGGAATAATTTTATTATAGCTCCCTAATAATATTGAGAGGCTTTAATATGTTATAAAGAGAAATCACAAGTGAATTCCCTCGATTTAAATGGATCAAAGACCCATGCAATTTTTTTGAGCTTTAGTTGGTTTGAGAAATTGATGGCGTGATGACATGATGCAATGCAAAAAATAAAAGAGCAACCACAACTGAAACACACGGTGATCACGAAAATATGGAAGTCTTCTAAAGCGTCGGTCTTGGGGCGTTACATCGTCAAACTGTTGACTCATTGCTTCTTTGTGAGCGTAGAATTCTGTCAAAACTTAGACGCGGAGACTAGTCAAATTGAAACGAGCTTGGACCCCATCAACTCCCCTGTCAAGGATGAAGCTGCCATGAATGTGCTCCGACTGGAATCTCGTCTTGCTAACGTCGTTGATTACCTCGCTCGACTGAGGGTTGCGGTGTCGTGGATCGACATAGCGCTCTGGCCAAGGGTGATGCTCTAGAATTATCTCGAGTCTCTGGTGACTCGACTTAATGAGATCCCCGGCCGAGTGCGGGAATGGAAGAAGTCTTCTGCCCGGTGTGGTGCTAACGTGGCTCTGTCTCTCCTTTGCGTTCACTTCAAGGAAGCCAAAGAAGAGAAGCTAGCAGTGATCAAGGTTGCCAACACCAAAAGGCTTGACTTCCAGTCCTTCATGGAGATTTTCATTGCTGCTGCTACTCGTATTGCTGATGGAATCGACCTGGATGAGTTCGTCGAACCTGCCAGCCCTCCTCCTGCGAAGTGAACAAACTCTTTTATGATCCGTTTAAATTTGCCTCGGTATGCCGAGTTGTTTTGTAACCGTTAAACTCCTTCGGGCCTAAAGCCCGAGTACTTTAATCTGCGATCCGTTACCTCGTGGGATTTATCTTAAACTTAGCCTTTCTTTGAACATGCTTGTGTTTGCCTTCGAGTGGAACTTGTTTCTTCACTCGGAACAATCTTTTGTGTTTGTGATGCAGTTCTTAGGAAAGGGTCACGGATGACCTGCACCACGTCGTCCTTGCGGATTGGGATGGAGCACACATTGTACTTGTGGCGCAACTCTGAGGAGAAGGTCGCATTCGACCTGCACATCGTCATCCTTGCGGATTAGGATGGAGCGCGCGTTATAGTTGTGGCGCAGCTCAGAGGTGAGGGTCGCAGTCGACCTGCACCTCGTCATCCTTGCGGATCGGGATGGAGCGCACATTATACTTGTGGCGCAGCTCTGAGGAGAGGGTTGCAGTCGACCTGCACCTCGTCATCCTTGCGGATCGGGATGGAGCGCACATTGTACTTGTGGCGCAACTCTAAGGAGAAGGTCGCAGTCGACCTGCGCCTCGTCATCCTTGCGGATTAGGATGGAGCGTGTGGCCAAGTCCCCGGGTGTGAAGATCATTCTTCACTCGGAACGTATTTCAAACTTAGGTGAGTATGGAACTGCGGCTAAGCCCCCGAGTGAGAGGGTTTCCATTCACTAGGTGGGATTTTTTCAACCTTAGGTGAGTACGGAACTGCAGCTAAGCCCCCGAGTGAGAGGGTTGCTCTTCACTCGGTGGGATTTTTTAACCTTAGGCGAGTATGGAACTGCAGCTAAGCCTCTGGGTGAGAGGGTTGCTCTTCACACGGTGGGATTTTTTTAACTTTAGGCGAGTACGAAACTGCAGCTAAGCCCCCGAGTGAAAGGCTTGCTCTTCACTCAGTGGGATTTTTTCAAACTTAGGCGAGTACGGAACTGCAGCTAAGGCCCCGAGTGAGAGGGTTGCTCTTCACTGGGTGGGATTTTTTCAACCTTAGGCGAGTACGGAACTGCAGCTAAGCCCCCGAGTGAGAGGGTTGCTCTTCACTCGGTGGGATTTTTTAACCTTAGGCAAGTACGGAACTGCAGCTAAGCCCCCGAGTGAGAGGCTTGCTCTTCACTCGGTGGGATTTTTTCAAACTTAGGTGAGTACGGAACTGTAGCTAAGCCGCCCGCCGGGGGATTTTGAACACATATATAGGTAACAACAATCATTTAGGAGACTGCAAAACTGTGTCTTTGATAAACAAACTAAAAGGTACTTCTTATTACATCTCAACGGTCTGAGTGCTTAAGTATAAAAACGGCGGAGCAACTCCGCGTTCCAAGCGCGGGGTTCGTCATTATTGTGCTCCACATTGTAGAGGTGATGTTCTCCATTGTGTATCACCTTGGTGATGATGAAGGGACCTTCCCAAGTGGGAGCAAGCTTGTGCGACCGTTGCTGATCCATTCTGAGCACTAGGTCACCGTCCTGAAATGCTCGACCTCTCCCATTTCTGGCATATAATCGACGAAGGTCTTGCTGATAGATAGTCGACCGGATCAAGGACATCTCTCTCTCTTCTTCCAGAAGATCAACAGCGTCCTTTCGCGCTTGTTCTGCTTCAGTTTCTGAGAAAAGTTCCACTCGGGGTGCATTGTGAAGCAAGTCACTCGGAAGCACAGCCTCAGCCCCATACACCAAGAAGAAGGGAGTCCGACCAGTCGACCGATTGGGAGTTGTTCTCAATCCCAAAAGCACTGATGGTAGCTCGTCGACCCAAGTGCCTGCTACATGCTTGAGGTCCCGCATCAATCGAGGTTTCAGCCCTTTGAGGATCAAACCGTTTGCCCTCTCTGCTTGCCCATTCGACTGTGGGTGGGCAACTAAAGCATAGTCAACCCGAGTGCCTTGGGAAGCGAAGAAATCTCTCAACTTATCTGAATCAAAGTTTGACCCATTATCTATGATGATGCTGTGTGGAACTCCATATCTGAAAGTCAACTCTCTGATGAAGCTGACGGCAGTACTTGATTCAAGGTTTTTGATAGGTTTAGCTTCAATCCATTTGGTGAACTTGTCGACTGCTACGAGCAGATAGGTGAAGCCACTCCTGCCAGTCCTCAGAGGTCCAACCATGTCCAATACCCAAACAACAAATTTCCAGATGAGTGGAATGGTCTTCAAGGCTGATGCATGCTTGTGGGACATGTTGGAGTAGAACTAACAGCCCTCACACTTGTCGACTATTTCTTTTGCCATATCATTAGCACGTGGCCAGTAAAACCCCGCTCGGTATGCTTTGGCCACGATGGTCCGAGAGTACGCATGGTGACCACAGGTCCCCGAGTGGATATCATTGAGGATCATTCGGCCTTCTTCTGGAGTGATGCATCTCTAAGCGACTCCAGTAACAGTCTCTCTGTAAAGTTGTCCACCCATCAGAGTAAAGGCTTTGGACCGACGGACAATCTGACGAGCCTCTTCTTCATCCTCTGGGAGTTCTTTGTTGAGAATATATGCAATGTACGACACTGTCCAATCAGTAATAACGACCAACACTTCCATGTCAAGTCAACCACGACTGGGATTTCAACTTTAGTCGGATCAATGGAGCTCTTAGGCTGTGGGGGCTCTTCTGTGAAGGGATCTTCTTGAACGGATGGTGTGTGAATATGTTCCAAAAACACATTGCTGGGAATAGGCTCCCTCTTGGAACCTATCTTTGCCAGGTCATCGGCTACTTGGTTCTTCAGTCGGGGTATATGGTGAAGCTCTAACCACTCAAACTTCTTTTCCAATTTCCTACTGCATTGCAATAACCAGTCATAGTTGGACTCCTCACATCCCATTCCTTCATCACTTGATTGACCACCAAATCTGAGTCTCCATAAACCATCAGGCGCCAGACGTTGAGTGAAATGGCCATACGCAACCCGTACAGAAATGCTTCATATTCAGCTTCATTATTGGAGGAGTCAAAGTGAATCTGGAGAACATAACTGAGCTTGTCGCCCCGCGGAGATACCAGGACTACCCCAGCACCTGAACCATTCAACATCTTGGACCCATCAAAGAACATAGTCTGATGTTCCGACTGAACTTGAGCCGGGAGCTGCTGTTCAATCCACTCGACGAGAAAATCTGCTATTGCTTGGGATTTGATTGCTTTCTTTGCCTCAAACTTGATATCCAGCGGAAGGAGTTCAATCACCCACTTAGCCACTCGACCAGTTGCATCTCTGTTGTTCAAAATTTCTGACAATGGAGCATCGCTGATGACTGTAATTGAATGATCTGAGAAGTAATGCGCAACCTTCTTTGTGGTCAAGTAAATCCCATAGACAAGCTTCTGATAATGTGGATATCTCTGCTTGGATGGGGTCAAGACTTTAGAATATAGTACACTAGGCGTTGAACCTTGTAGGCTTTGCCTTCTTCTTCCCGCTCGACCGTGAGTACTGTACTGACAACTTGTCTAGTGACTGCAATATAAAGCAGTAAAGGCTCTTTGCTGATTGGAGCAGCGAGCACCGGCTGGGTGGAAAGCAGGGTTTTGAGCTCTGCAAACGCTGCGTCAGCTTTAGGAGTCCACTCCAACTTATCAGATTTCTTCATCAGTCGGTAAAGAGGCAATTCCTTTTCATCGAGACGAGAGATGAATCGACTCAAAGCGGCCAAACAACCAGTAAGCTTCGGAATGTCGTGTACACGCACATGGCGTTTCATTCAGAGTATTGCACCAACTATCTCTGGGTTTGCATCAATCCCATGTTCGGAAACGAGGAAACCGAGTAACTTTCCACCTGGAATTCCAAACGTACACTTTGACGGATTGAGCTTGATATCATATCTCTTCAGATTGGCAAAGGTTTCAGCGAGGTCAGTCAGCAGGTCGGAACCTTTACGTGACTTAACCACGATGCCATCCATCTATGCTTCCACATTCCGACTGATATGAGTGAGCAGGACTTCTGTATCATG
Source organism: Aegilops longissima (assembly GCA_021605205.1). Taxonomy (NCBI): domain Eukaryota; kingdom Viridiplantae; phylum Streptophyta; class Magnoliopsida; order Poales; family Poaceae; genus Aegilops; species Aegilops longissima. The sequence continues at coordinate 204,297,278 of CM038679.1, forward strand.
CACATGAATGTGGCACCAGCATTCTTGAGACCAAAGGGCATGGTGACATAGCAAAAGCACCCGAATGGGGTGATAAAAGCTGTTTTTATTTAATCAGGCCCATATAGTCGGATCTAATGGTATCCGGAATATGCATCCAGGAAATACAACCGCTCACATCCCGCAGTCGAGTCGACTATCTGATCTATGCGAGGAAGAGGGAAGTGATCCTTCGGGCAAGCCCGATTGATATCCTTGAAGTCGATACACATATGGAGTGAATCGTCTTTCTTAGGAACCATGACGACAATGGCGAGCCACTCGGAGTGGTAAATCTCTCGGATGAACTCAGCTGCCAGAAGCCGAGCCACTTCCTCACCAATTGCTTTTCTCTTCTGTACGGCGGATCGTCGGAGATGTTCTTTGACTGGTTTTACCTTTGGGTCGACTCGCAAACGGTGCTTAGCCAGCCCCCTGGGCACACCTGGCATGTCAGAAAGTTTCCATGCGAAGATGTCCCAGTTCTCACAGAGGAACTGGATGAGCGCTTCTTCCTATTTGCTGTCGACTGTTGTTGAGATATGTGTCGGAGCAGCATTGGGATCAGTCAGGTGAATATGAACTGCCTTTGTTTCACCAGATGACTTAAATGCAGAATCTGAAGAAGGCTTCTTAGCTCTCAACAAATCACTCAGATCTGCAGTCTTCTTGTATTCTTCCATTTCAACTGCTGCCATTTGGTCATCGGCGATCTTTGAGCCCTTTTGGAGGCACTCTTCTGCTCGCCGCTGATTACCAGTGACTGTGATCACGCCCCTAGGGCCAGGCATCTTCAGTTTGAGGTACACATAACATGGTCGAGCCATGAAACGAGCATATGCAGTCCTGCCCAGAATAGCATGATAGGCACTATGAAAATCCACAACTTCAAATGTCAACTTTTCCTTATGGTAATTGTTTGAATCACCGAAAACCACGTCAAGAGTGATCTGGCCGAGTGAATAAGCTTTCTTCCCAGGGATGACTCCGTGGAATTGCATATTGCTTTCGCTGAGCTTGGACATCAGAATGCCCATCCCTCGGAGAGTCTCAGCATACAAAGTGTTCAGGCCGCTGCCTCCATCCATCAAGACCTTAGTCCTTCGGGTGCCCCCAACGACTGGGTCGACCACCAAATCTTGCCTCCCGGGGGTGGCAACACGCGGGGGATGGTCGGACTGGTCGAATGTGATGGGAGTCTCGGACCACTTCAAATATGTTCGTGTTGTCGGAGCAACCATGTGTACTTCTCTATTGATGACCTTCAATCAACTTTTGCTTTCAACATCAGCAAAAATAATGAAAGTGGAATTGACGTTGGGGAAACCCTCGTCATCTTCTTGCTTGTCCTCGTCCTTATCATACTCCTTCTCCTTCTCGCTAGGCTGTTTCTCTCAGAACTGCTGGATTAGGAGCCGACACTGCCGAGTGGTATGTTTGGGGTAGATCAGATTACCCTCTTCATCCTTCTTGGTGTGAACATGACATGGCAAATCCAACACATCATTTCCTGCTTGATCTTTTACCTTCTTGGGGATCCAGGGCCCTTTGGGCTTCCCCTTGAACTTTCCTTGACTAACGACCAAAGCTTCACCAGGACCTGCTGGCTCGGCTTTGCGTTTCTGCTTCCGACCTCCTTCGGCGACTTGAGCGACTAGTTTGTCCTTTCCGCTACGGAGTCGATCTTCTTCTTCTCCATTGGCGTACCGAGTGGCTATTTCCATCATTCGGGTCAGAGTCATGTCTCGCGTCTGATCGAATTTCAGGTTAAGCTCCCAATACCGGATGCCCTCCTTGAAGGCGCAAACTGATTGATGCTGAGATACATTTTCCACTATGTGATGCAAAGTGGTCCACCTCTGAATGTAATCTCTCAAAGTCTCATTCGGCTTTTGGACACAATGTTGCAATTCAGCCAACCCTGCTGGTCGTTTGCAAGTACCCTCAAAAGTTCTGACAAACACTCGGGCTAGCTCTTCCTAGCTGAATATTCTGCCTGGGGCCAACTGATTCAACCTTGCTTTGGCCGAACCCTCTAACATCAGAGGAAGATGCTTCATAGCTACCTCATCGTTTCCACCACCGATCTATACAGCCACTCGGTAATCCTCCAGCAAAGTGTCAGGCTTGGACTCACCGGTGAACTTACTAAACCCAGTCGCAAACCTAAAGTTGGGAGGGATCTCAGGAGCTCTGATGGCTCTGCTAGAACACTCGGAACCTGAAACATGTACTCTGCTTCCACTCGGGCGGTCTCTGTCTTGCCCTTATCTGTGTGCTCGGTTTCTGTCGACCAGACCTTGCACCAAAATTGACCTCGCATCAAAACCTGGCTCTCTTGGGTTAACTGGCAACCTCCGCTCATCGCTGTACGAGCACCTGCCATCATAATGTCGGGGCACATATGATCCGCCCCTCGGAGGGGTCAAAGGCACTCGACGACGGTCATCACGGCCGAGTCGATGATCATACTGCTCATGGTTCCGACCCAAGTACTGCTCTTGGTGGTGCCCACGCCCCTCATGCCTCAGAGGCGATCTTGGGCTGTGAGCCGACTGGACTGTATCAGCCACCACAGATCTGCTGTGGATTCTGTTCCGCGACTGAGATACTGCCGTGTTCTGCTCTCCTGCCACCCGGAGCAAAGCTCGAATCTGCATCAAACCTCTTCCAGCCTTCGACTAGGACGGCTGAATAGACTCTGCTATACGGGCTGCTATTGTAAGATTCTGAATCGGAGTGTGGTATACCTGAGGTTGGGGCGGGAACAGTTGTCGCTGTCGTCGACTGGACTCAGGGATCTGCTACCGAGCATGCTCATTGAGTGCATGCTGAAGGTTCTCCAGTCGGGTGCTCTCAGCCAAAGCGGACAGGCGTGCCTCCTCCAAGGCCCGAGCCTCAGAGGTCTCTCCAACGATAGGCGTGTGGAGTGCCTCCATGTTGCGGCGGTGAAGTTCCTCCTTTTGCTGCCAAGAAAGGGTTTCGGGGTGGTACTCTTCGTGAACGCGCGAAGGATCACCGCCGCCATCGCCGCTGCCGTTGCGATGCATGCCAGGGGGGCTGAGCGATGAGTTGACCATCAGGACTTCTGCCACAGGGTCGCTGCTGTCGCGTTCGGACAGGGTCTCGACGGAGCCAGTCGACAGATCGAACAGGCCGTAGGGAGTTTCATCGGGCTCGATTGCCGTGACTTGGGGGGGTGGCCGATTGGCGTGCCACCATGTGCTTCACCCACCGCTGAAGCCGCGACCGACCGGATCGCTTGCGAGGGCGAACAACGGGGAGCGAAGACACTGTGGGAGCTGACCAATACTGGGTCGATGGCTGCCGCAAAAGGACGCCGCGAATGCACGCGTGAAAGTGCGTCGCCACGCGGACGGGGAGCGCCTCGACGTTGAGAGGGGCCTCCTGGAGCTAGGCGGAGTCGTCGGCGACGAAGACGAGCGCACCGATACGGATCTCGCGACCCTCAGCCAAACTACCGCCGGAAACCATGATGATGGGGATCGGAAAAACTGCAACGTCACCGGAAAGTCACTAAGATACCTGCCCCACGGTGGGCGCCAACTGTCGTGGTTCTAAGTCTGACAGTAGAATGCGGGGTAGGTATGAGGAGGCAAGATCCTAGCTACGGTGAAGTTGTACACGCAAGATTTACGAGCTCAGGCCCTTCTCAGAGGAAGTAATAGCCCTACGTCTCGGTGCCCTGAGGCCGGTCGATTGTATTATGCGTGAATTTACAGGGGGTGCCAACCCTTGTGCTAGTGGAGGGGGTGGCTTATATAGAGTGCGCCAGGACCCTAGCCAGCCCATGTTACAAGGGGTTCAATGTACATAAAGAGGGAACGTTGTTAGTAACACCAGCAATAAAGCCATATAAATGATCATTAAGGCTACGGAGTGAACGCCCGACCGTTGTCATTCAGAGTGACCTTAGATCTTCTATTCTCCGAATGGTTTCTGTTATGGTCGAATGAATATATCCTGGTCAAATGGAATTGGGCTATCCGTGTGAACCCATAGTCGAGTGGGTTGGGTTCTGTGGTGATTTTAGTCGGTAGAATCTGCTGTCCTTTGAATGTCCTTGACTGTAGGGCAGTGTCCTTGGGTAGGGTGCTTAGATCAGGTCTATTGCCCTACCCTAGGTACATGTCATCGTCAGCCTCCTCCCTACCAAATCTGCCGTGCGGACCGCCCTGCCCTCCCGGCGGTGGCGCCCCCTCTGGCGCCGCGTCCCCCTCAACCTGACCGTCGACAACTACCTCTGCGATGGGGGTTGCAAACGCATGGCCACAGTCTCCAAGATCCTTTCATCGCACCCTGGGCCAGCCAGACGCCTTGACATCCGCATGTTCAGTACCAACTACAAGGTCCAAGCGAAGTTCAACTAGTGGTTCTTATCCCCCGCCCTAGATCAGCTCGAGGAGCTCAGCTTTGAAGCTGGACGATGTCGCTCTCTGCCACCGTCCGTGCTCCGCCTCACGCCAACGCTGCGCCGCGCTAGCTTCAACTCCTGCTATCTTCCTTAACTCAAGCAGCTCGACCTCTTCGATGTTGGCATCTCGAAGCAGGCTATGGAGCACCTGCTTCGCAGCTGTACTATGCTCGAGTACCTTCATCTTGAGCAGATCCACGGGTTCATTAGCCTCCACATCACCTCGACGAATCTCCGATGGATTTATGTGTCTTGCTGGCCCCGCAACAAGACATCAATTGGGAAGAGATCACTCCAGTTGTTCCATGTTATGATCATTGAGAATGCGCCTTTCCTTGAGAGATTGCTTGTATCTGATCTAGAAGGTCCAACAAAAATCAAGGTCATTGACGTGCCGAAATTGATAGCGTTGGTGTACTCGTCTGCCAAATTCTCCGAACTCTTTATTGGATCCGTAATCGTTCAGGTACAACACTCATCTTATTCTCCGTCTTCTTGAAATTCGCATTTTTAAATTTCTTCTTGATGTATTTACGACCGTCTTGAAGAAAATGATTCTCACAAGCTTGACCCAGTCTATGCGCACAGTGAAGATCTTGGCAATAAAATCTATCGGCCCCAATCTGGGTCAATTTGTTGGATTCCTTACATGCCTTCCATGCATGGAGAAGCTACTCATCAAAGGTGAAACTTCTTTCCTATTAGTAAACGTTAATCACAACGTAGCTCAATTTTTTCGTAATTTTCCCAAATTACGATGACAAGTGTAGTGTTCAAAACTGCATCTACGCACTGCATCAAAAGAAATGTTTTTAGTATTTTTTCTCACATGATCAACTGCATCGTTTTTTGTTGTACTACTATAGTAGCCTAGGTTAGTCATAGTGGAAAGTAGCTTAGACTAGTAACTGTATGGTCACCCTAAGAGCAAGTACTACCTCCGTCCTGGTTTACTCTGCCTATTTTGTGGTATCAAAATTTGACCATAGATTTAACCGACAAAATGTTAATGCATGTCACTAAAAATTATATCGTTGGATTCGTATTTGAACATTATTTCAAATGGTATAATTTTTGGTGACATGCATTGGCATTTTTTAGGTAAATCTATGGTCAAAATTTTACACTAAATACGAGGTAGTACAAAAGTGGGCTATAACGGCCCTCCACTATGTAGGACAAAACATGTGCCAAATTCACTTATGATGCATTTGACATAGATGCCCCTCCGTTGCTCACCTGATGCCCCAATATGGATCACCTACTTTGCTCCGGTGCCAAATTAACTGACGCAATGAAAAAACACTTGCGTGGGAGAGAGAGAGGACTGAGGCAATAAAAAAACACTTGTTTGGGAGAGTGAGAGGCTGGTGTAGTGGATTTGATTGATTTGTTTATACATGTGGGTCTATGTGCATAGCGGTGCCAAGTCTCTCACATCGCGAGAGCGGTGCCAAAATCTTTTGATTTGACATCGATGCGTATTATGTGGCATACTTTTGAGAAATATGGCCACGTAGTGGAAGGCAACAAATGCCCAAGCTCTTCACGTGCTCCTAGGTAAATGAGAAGAAAGAGAAAGAGAGAGAGAGAGAGAGAGAGTGAAAAAATATCACTATCCAACCAACCCTATCGTATGAGTGAATGGTATCGGTACCTCTTGATGACACATCAATCTTATATAGCCAGCTGCTCTAATATGTTCTCTTCTTTTGCAGATAAAAAAGACCCAAAAGAGAAAAATGTGCTGCCCTATAACAATCTCATCGAATGCCTTGATCTCCATCTTACAGAAATTGATTTGATCGACTACCGAGGTAGCACATCTGAGATTATTTTGATTCTCATATAAAGGTTCCCCGCCAGTCCAATCTACGAAATCCTACGCACCCTAACCAAGGGCAAGAGTGATCACTCCAATCACAAGATCAGTTGACTAGAAGCTACACCCATGGAGGCGATGAGCGCGAGCATCAGCCGGCTATGCCAGATGGTCCACGACGCTGGCATGCGGCCCGGCACCGAGGAACGTCTCCAGGTCATGCTTGAGGCTGCCAGGGCGAGAGGCCGCTTAGACGACAGCTTCGTCTCCTTGTTTGACAAGGTCCTCGTCGGCTTCCTCGACAAGTTCACTATCGTCAAGAAGCTCGCGGACGACCTTGACGTATGCCTCCAGCCCACGCGCCTAGGCTCTGTGATGCCGGCCACCCTCAATGGCCTCTATGGTGACAACCTCTTAGACGCACTGGTGGCCCTGCGACTGCCCGCTGTCGCGCCGGAGAATGTCCACCTCGAGGTCGCGCTCGCCACGCAGCGCCTGGCGCAGCAAGACACCATCGACATAATCACACACGTCTACGTGCAAATCGTCCACAAGGACTACTATGTGCGAGAGGAGGATGATAGGTCGCTGGCCTTCTTGACCCGCCGGGCAACCTTGGACGGCACTGTTCAGAAGCACGTTGAGCTCGTCGCCCACGCCGCTGCTCCTCACACGTCGGTTGGTGACCGGCGCACTAGGGCGTGAGGATGTCGTTGATGGATCCGTATGTATCTTTATCTTTCCGTCAAATCCATGTAGTAGTATACGGTACTACAAGTAATTATCTTACCTTTCGCATCCACTTCATAATCTTCGTACGTACTCCATGCATGAACCGCGCCAGAACCAAACTTCTCATTACTCTAGGGAAAATCGTTATTTCTATCTATCGGTCGCGCCATGGAGCAGAACCAAATTTTACAATTTACAAGTTCAAAAGGAAAAGCCTGCCGTGTTCGCCTCGCACCCCCACACGGTTGGTCCAGCGCGCCGATCAAGGGGGAATGTGTGATGTGTTGCATTTTCACTTACAAGTGGGACTGCAGTTGAGCAAACCGACTATCGGCAAACCCCCACCCCGCCAACCGCGCGATGGCTGAGAAAACAGGAGGGAGAAGAGATGGCTGTAGCACGGACTCCAAAAAAATTGGTGTCAGATGGGACTTGTGTAGGTGGTGTGTGTCGTACTGCTAGACATTAATGCTAGTTATGGCCCATGCCACCCGAGCCTATATCGAGGTGCTGGTTACGTGGAAAAAAAATTCTGGAGTCCGTGCTCAGCCCTCCTCTATCTCTCTTCTCAGCTAGCCAGCAGATGCGCGGAGCCCATTGTCTATTTGCTCACATGCGGTCCCATATGTTAGTGAAAATGCAAGAGGACCCACTGAAAGCACAAGTGTTCCCTGGGTGATTTTGGTAATTAATGTTAACATATCTCTTCTTTGACTAACACTTTTACCTGGTATGTTTCAGACAAGTTCAACAAATTATGTGGCATGGACTAAAGGATGTGGAACACCTTCAAGATGCTAAGGACAAAGGATTGGCTCAAGCTTCAAGTACAAGACTCTACATTTTATATTTTAGTGATCCAAGATCACACTGAGTCTATAGGAAAAGCCAATACTATCAAGAGGGGATGAGGTGTTGCTTAATGGCTTGCTTGCTCAAAGTGCTTAGTGATATGCTCCAAAGCCCTCAACTACTTTCCCACATCCACATATGACCTAAACCAAAAGTCTAACTCGGCCCCACCGATTCTTTCTATCTGGCGCCACCGAGTTCAGATGTCATAGCCACAGCCACAAACCCTAGGCAAATCGGTCTCAGCGATGGGGATCTCGGTCTCACCGAGATGGGATTGTAATCTCTCTGTGTATGTCCATTACCAAAATCGATCTCACCGAGTTTGATCAATCGGTACTACCAAGATTACAATGCAAACTCTCTGGTTAGCTTATTACCAAAATTGGTCCCACCGAGTTTGTGTAATCGGTCTCACCGAGTTTGCATGACCAACTCTCTAGTTAGGTTATTACCAAAATCGGTCCTACCGAGATTGTGTAATCCGTCTCACCGAGATTACGTTATGCCCTAACCCTAACAATATCGGTCCTACCGACTTCCATGTCAGTCCCACCGAAAATCCTAATGGTCACTAGATTTGCTGAATCGGTCTGACCGAGTTTATCATTCGGTCCCACCGAGTTTGGCAAGTTGTGTGTAATGGTTAGATTTTGTGTGGAGGCTATATATACCCCTCCACCTCCTCTTCATTCGTGGAGAGAGCCATCAGAATGAACCTACACTTCCAATACACATTTTTTGAGAGAGAACCACCTACCCTTGTGTTGAGACCAAGATATTCCATTCCTACCATATGAATCTTGATCTCTAGCCTTTCCCTAGTTGCTTTCCACTCAAATCTTCTTTCCACCAAATCCAAATCCTGTGAGAGAGAGTTGAGTGTTGGGGAGACTATCATTTGAAGCACAAGAGCAAGGAGTTCATCATCAACACACCATTTGTTACTTCTTGGAGAGTGGTGTCTCCTAGATTGGCTAGGTGTCACTTGGGAGCCTCCGAAAAGATTGCGGAGTTAAACCAAGGAGTTTGTAAGGGCAAGGAAATCACCTACTTTGTGAAGATCTACCGCTAGTGAGGCAAGTCCTTCGTGGGCGATGGCCATGGTGGGATAGAGAAGGTTGCTTCTTCGTGGACCCTTCGTGGGTGGAGCCCTCCGTGGACTCGCGCAACCATTACCCTTCGTGGGTTGAAGTCTCCATCAACGTGGATGTATTATAGCACCACCTATCGGAACCACGACAAAAACATCCGTGTCTCCAATTGCGTTTGAAACCTCCAAACCCTTCCCTTTACATTCTCGCAAGTTGCATGCTTTACTTTCCGCTGCTCATATACTATTTGCATGCTTGATTGTTATGTATTGTGACTGTTAAACTTGTGCCTAAACACCACTCCAACTTAAAGAAGTTAAAAACTGCAAATTTTGGTACTTAGTGTCTAATCCCCCCCTCTAGACACCTCTTCTCGATCCTTTCAATTGGTATCAGAGCATTGGTCTCCATTGCCTTGGTTTAAACACCTTTGGAGGAAGATGGATGTGTCTACTTTGGGGAGTCTTAGACATAGAGTGCCTATTCTTGATGGAGAATATTTTCATGAATGGAAAAATGAAATGCTTGAGATTTTCAATGAATATCATTTGAACAAGGACATTTCTAGCCCTTGTGCACCTCATATTGATCCCTTGCATCCCACACCCAAAGAGGATCTTGACATGATTCGCAATCTTAGAGATATCAATCTTATCATAAGAGGATTTCCCAAAAATTTGATTGCTAGTTTGCCTACTCTTGATTGTGCCTATACCATATGGAGATTTCTTGAGGAACGATTTCCAGATTATTCGTTGAAAAATTTAGATGAAATTCTCCATAAGTCTATCGCCTTGAGTAAGATGAATTCTAGTGATCCTAGATTTGGTGATTGTCTATTTGAGCTTACAAATCTCATGCGTGCCATAGGAGATGTTGGAATCATTAGCAATATTATTTCCGAAGCTATTAGAATCCATAAAGACAATCATAGAAATGATCATTCGTCTAATGAATTGCCCTCTCTAGGAATTGATCAATCACAAGATGATGTTGAACATGAATACTATGATGAGGATGATGATAGTGAATATGATCCTGATGATGCAATGAGACACTTTGGTCTTATGGCAAATCTTCGCGGCTACATGGCTGGAGGAAAAGAATGGGTCCTTGATAGTGGATGTACTGATCATATGACCGGAGATAAAGACATGTTCCGTGAGCTTGCTGAAAACGACAGCCCTCGAAAATATGAAACTTTTGGTGATAATTCAAAGGGTAAGGTGGTTGGCCTTGGTAAGGTGGCCATCTCACATGATAGCTCCATACAAAATGTCATGCTCGTTGAATATCTTGGCTACAACTTACTTTTAGTATCTAGACTTGCTGATTTCGGATTTAATGTCCTATTTACTGAAGTAGATTGCCAAGTGTTTCGTAGAGATAATCATAAAATGGTCTTTACCGGTGTACGTAGAGGTGATCTCTACATTGTTGATTTCACTAAAAAGGCTCAACCTAGAACTTTCTTTATTGCTAAATCTTCTAAAGGCTGGTTGTGGCATAGAAGACTAGGCTTATTAAAGGAAATCATATCCTTGGCGTTAATGATGTCATATTTGATAAGGATAGACTTTGCAGCGCTTGTCATGCAGGTAAACAGGTTGGAGGAAGGCATCCTGTGAAGAACATCATGACCACAAGGAGGCCACTCGAGCTACTTCACATGGATCTTTTTGGTCCCAACGCTTACAAAAGTCTCGGTGGAAATTCTTTTGGTCTACTTATAGTTGATGATTTTTCAAGATTTATGTGGGTGTTCTTTCTCGATGATAAATCGCAGGTCCAAAATATCTTCAAAAACTTCGCTAGGAAGGCCCAAAATCAATTTGACGTGAGAATCAAGAAGGTTCGAAGAGACAACGGAACGAAGTTCAAGAACGCAAATGTGGATACCTTTCTTGATGAAGAAGGTATTTCACACGAGTTCTCGGCTACATACACACCTCAACAAAATGGAGTTGTTGAGAGGAAGAACCGGACGCTCATTGAAATGGCAAGAACGATGGTTGATGAGTACAAGACGCCAAAGCACTTTTGGGCGGAAGCGGTTGAGACAGCTTGTCATGCAACAAATCGCTTGTATCTTCACAAGCTACTCGGCAAGACGGCATACGAGCTCCTCACCGGTAACAAACCCCAATGGATACTTTCGAGTATTCAGCTCAAAGTGCTACATTCTTGATAAGCATCGTCGTTCTAAATTTGCTCCTAAGTCTCATGAAGGTTTCCTACTTGGTTCTGGCTCAAACTCTCACACATACCGTGTCTACAACAATTTCACCCGAAAGGTTGAAGAAATGTTAGATGTGAAGTTTGATGAATCTAACGGCTCGCAAGTAGAGCAATTGCCAATTGATGTAGGAGACAAAGATCCCTCGGAAGCAATCCAAGACTTGTATATTGGCAAGATTCGTCCAACGGAGGTGAAGGAGAGTACCTCGTCCGTCCAAGTGGAAGCTTCTACCTCACGACAAGGTGAACCAAGAGTTGATACAGAGGCATCCACAAGTGGGACACACCAAGATGAAGAAAACGAGGAAGTGCACCAAGACGAACGCCAACAACCTTCTTCTCCACCACGACAAGAGAACGAGAATGCCAACAATGAAGAAGTCCAAGAAAAAGAACAAGATGAAGAAGATGTTCAACCAAGACCCAAGCAAAAGCTTTCGCGAGTTCGAGCAAGAATTGCTAAAGACCATCCCGTCGAGAAAATCTACAAAGAAATCCAAACCGGGAGAATCACTCGCTCTAAAACTCGTTTAGCTAACTTTTGTGAGCACTATTCATTCATCTCTAGCATTGAACCTATGAAGGTTGAAGAAGCATTGGAAGATCCGGACTGGATAAACGCTATGCATGAAGAGATACACAACTTTGAGAGAAATCAAGTGTGGACATTGGTTGAGAAGCCCGACAACAACCACAACATCATCAGTACCAAATGGGTGTTTCGCAACAAGCAAGATGAAGATGGACAAGTGGTTCGCAACAAAGCATGTCTCGTCGCCCAAGGCTACACAGAAGTCGAATGTATGGACTATGGTGAGACATATGCTCCCGTTGCTAGACTTGAGTCCATTCGCATCTTACTTGCTTATGCTAATCACCATGACATCACCTTGTACCAAATGGACATTAAAAATGCTTTTCTAAATAGTGAAATTGAGGAGGAAATTTATGTTAAGCAACCTCCCGGCTTTGTCAATCCTAAGAAACCTGATCATGTCTACAAACTTCACAAATCCCTTTATGGTCTTAAACAAGCTCCTAGAGCATGGTATAAATGCTTGACCAAGTTCCTTATTGAAAAAGGCTTTGAAATTGGAAAAATTGATGCTACTCTTCTTACTAAAAGGGTCAACGGAGAACTATTTGTGTGCCAAATTTATGTTGATGATATTATATTTGGTTCTACTAACCCTCATTTTAGTGAAAAGTTTGGGAAGCTAATGTCGGAGAAGTTTGAGATGTCTATGATGAGTGAACTTAAATTCTTTCTTGGTTTGCAAATCAAGCAAACTAAGGAAGGTACCTTTGTCTCTCAAACAAAGTAATAAAGGACTTATTCAATAAGTTCAATATGCAAGAATGCAAAGGTATGACTACACCCATGCCTAGTAGTGGATATCTTGATTTGACCAAAGATGGTGAACCGGTTGATCAAAAGGTTTATCGATCAATGATTGGTTCATTGTTATATCTATGTGCTTCATGTCCCGATATCATGCTAAGTGTGTGCATGTGTGCACGATATCAAGCTGCTCCTAAGGAATGTCATCTTAAGGCCGTGAAAAGGATAGTGAGGTACTTAATACATACACCAAATTTTGGCATTTGGTATCCTAAGAGGTCTTCTTTCGATCTTGTTGGCTACTCCGACTCGGACTATGCTGGTGACAAGGTTGATAGAAAGTCCACTTCAGGTACTTGTGTCTTGCTCTTCCAAAAAACAAAATTCGGTATCCTTATCCACCGCCGAAGCGGAATACATTGCCGCTGGTTCATGTTGTGCTCAATTACTTTGGATGACCCAAACTCTTAAAGATTTGTGGATATATGTGAAACATGTTCCATTACTTTGTGACAATGAAAGTGCTATCAAGATTTCTCACAATCCCGTGCAACACTCTCGAACTAAGCATATTGAAGTTCGTCATCATTTCATTCGAGATCACGTTGCTAAGGGTGACATTAAACTTAAGCATGTTCGCACCGACAAGCAATTAGCGGATATATTCACTAAACCAATTGATGAGAAAGAGTTTTGCAGGTTAAGAGGTGAATTGAACATCATTGATGCTTCAAACTTGGAGTAGGAACTCCATTGGATACATGCAAGACTTGAGCTTATGACTAATCCTTGATATTTCTCTTATGATTATTATCTTATGTCCTGGATATATTTGCATCTTGCATGTTATCTAACCCTTGTAGGTACTTGGATGAATCTAAATCTATGAGATGGCAACTCACTCTCATCTTGAGCAATCTCTACATCACCAAGTCTCTACACAATGGTGGTTGAAGACAAGGAAGCACGAAACCATTCAAACATATCCTCTGACAAATTCCATGTTGAGTTTCATGATTGTCATTTTGGATACACAAGTGCTCTTCCTTGCGAAAACTAACCCATGTAGATAGATGAACTCAAATTCCAAGTGGTGCTTCCAACTCTTGATGAGCTACATCAACCTTGAGCAACCCACACAAGTTCAACTACATGATCACGATCAACACCACCACCCAAGGTATGTTATTTCATCTTAGAGAAGCTTTACTCCAAGTCATGAGTCAAAGCAACTCGACAAGATGTGAATACATCAAGATGCTTAAACGAAAAATGGCATCCCCATTTTTGAGCTTAAATGATGAGTATGACCTATGATCAAGTGATCTCACTTGACTCCTAAGTCCATATACTCTAACATAGGTGACTTTGTCGACGACCATCTCTATATGAAGTTTTCTTGTGTGCTTTTCTATGCCCTTGCATTTGTCTCATGCATATTCGTTTCCCCTTTAAAAAAACAAACTTCATCTAGATTTCCTTCCTTTTTTTTCTTTTTTTTTCTGTTGTTCTGCATCCCCTGCATCCAATTCATTGCAAATCTTTCAGTTAATTCCTTGCAAATGCTTGTGAGATCTTACTTGTCTAGTAGCTGAGGTGACAAGTGCTTTTCTCTGGGATGAACTCGGTCCCACCGGTTTCTTGTTCTCGGTCTAGTCGAAGTTTTTCGGTGCAACCCAAGCATACAACTCGGTGCCACCGATTTCACTACAGGAAAAACATTTTTCCATTTATTCTTGCTTTACTCTTGATCCAGCTCCACTCAATGAATCTTGTCCTCTATAAGACCTTAGTGCTTTGTGCTATGACTCACCATTCACGACAAATTCCAGAAGACACTTCTTGGAAATTGATGTCAAAGGGGAAGAGAGAGATCACATCAAAGCTTAATCATATCTCTAGGGAGAGAGAGCTCTAGAGGGAGGGAATACTCAAGGAAAGAGTAATCTTCAAGGATCCCAGATGCTTGGTGTTCAAGAGGAGATATGCCACATGTCTTCTTGAGGGGAAAGACATGTTCATATGTGCTTATTTGCATTAGCTATGTTCATTTGTTTCTTTGAGCTCTGATTTTCTGTTCCCTATCTTCTCCCAGTATCCCGTGCTAGATTCAGGGGGAGCAAGACATCTAAGGGAAATAAATTTCTTAAATTCCTTGCATATCTTTACCTTTGGGGACATGTCAATATCTATTGTGGTACTTAGTACTCACTCTACATGTCATCCCAGTCTTGGTACTCTTGTGGTTTCTTTTGTTTGCTCTGGCTAGTAGGTGTATCTGTGTTATCTAACCTTGTTTACGCAGGTTCATTTCATCCTAAGCCAACTCAAGACCACAAGGTAAGTATATGCATCACAATCATGTGTATGAGGAATTCTTGCTGATGTACATACTGTTTACAAGAAGGACTCGTGAGCATGAAGGTACATTTCCCACATTACGTCTTTTGATGTGATGCATATAGCCAAGATACATGTAACACATTGTCTACTCTGTCATGGTTATGCTCTCACATGCTTCAATATTCCATATTCACATGATTGCATACATGTAGGGGGAGCCTATGCATGTTACATGTCTTTCCAAAGCTTTACTTGATGTTCTCTATATCTTTATCTAAAGCTTTGATGTATGTTGCCATCAATTACCAAAAAGGGGGAGATTGAAAGCACAAGTGCTCCCTGGGTGATTTAGGTAATTAATGTCAACATACCTCTTGTTTGACTAACACTTTTACCTAGTATGTTTCAGACAAGTTCAACAAATTAAGTGGCACGGACTAAAGGATGTGGAACCCCTTCAAGATGCTAAGGACAAAGGATTGGCTCAAGCTTCAAGTACAAGGCTCTACATTTTATATTTTAGTGATCCAAGATCACATTGAGTCTATAGGAAAAGCCAATACTATCAAGAGGGGATGAGGTGTTGCTTAATGGCTTGCTTGCTCAAAGTGCTTAGTGATATGCTCCAAAGCCCTCAACTACTTTCCCACATCCACATATGACCTAAACCAAAAGTATAACTCGGCCCCACCGATTCTTTCTATCCGGCGCCACCGAGTTTAGATGTCATAGCCACTGCCACAAACCCTAGGCAAATCGGTCTCAGTGATGGGGATCTCGGTCTCACCGAGATGGGATTGTAATCTCTCTGTGTATGTCCATTACCAAAATCGGTCTCACCGAGTTTGATCAATCGGTACTACCGAGATTACAATGCAAACTCCCTGGTTAGCTTATTACCAAAATCGGTCCCACTGAGTTTGTGTAATCGGTCTCACCGAGTTTGCCTGACCAACTCTCTGATTAGCTTATTACCAAAATCGGTCCTACCGAGTTTGTGTAATCGGTCTCACCAAGATTACGTTGTGCCCTAACCCTAACCATATCGGTCCTACCGAGTTGCATGTTAGTCCCACAGAAAATCCTAACGGTCACTAGATTTGCTGAATCGGTCTGACCGAGTTTATCAATTCGGTCCCACCGAATTTGGCAAGTTGTGTGTAACGGTTAGATTTTGTGTGGAGGCTATATATACCCCTCCACCTCCTCTTCATTCGTGGAGAGAGCCATCAGAACGAACCTACACTTCCAATACACATTTTCTGAGAGAGAACCACCTACCCTTGTGTTGAGACCAAGATATTCCATTCCTACCATATGAATCTTGATCTCTAGCCTTTCCCAAGTTGCTTTCCACTCATATCTTCTTTCCACCAAATCCAAATCCTGTGAGAGAGAGTTGAGTGTTGGGGAGACTATCATTTGAAGCACAAGAGCAAGGAGTTCATCATCAACACACCATTTGTTACTTCTTGGAGAGTGGTGTCTCCTAGATTGGCAAGGTGTCACTTGGGAGCCTCCGACAAGATTGTGGAGTTGAACCAAGGAGTTTGTAAGGGCAAGGAGATCGCCTACTTCGTGAAGATCTACCGCTAGTGAGGCAAGTCCTTCATGGGCGATGGCCATGGTGGGATAGACAAGGTTGCTTCTTCGTGGACCCTTCGTGGGTGGAGCCCTCCGTGGACATGCGCAACCGTTACCCTTCGTGGGTTGAAGTCTCCATCAACGTGGATGTACGATAGCACCACCTATCGGAACCACGACAAAAACATCTGTGTCTCCAATTGCGTTTGAATCCTCCAAACCCTTCCCTTTACATTCTCGCAAGTTGCATGCTTTACTTTCTGCTTCTCATATACTCTTTGCATGCTTGATTGTTATGTATTGTGATTGTTAAACTTGTGCCTAAACTGCACTCCAACTTAAAGAAGTTAAAAACTGCAACTTTTGGTACTTAGTGTCTAATCCCCCCCCCCCTCTAGACACCTCTTCTCGATCCTTTCACCCACTGAACCTGCACATCTTTCACCTTGATGTGCTGGTGATGAAAAACAAAACCAATAAAGATCTGTGGTGGCCACTTTTGGAGTTACTCAAGAGTAGTAAGATTCTATTTACAGTTTAACCCAAAATGCACATACGTGGCTTCAACTACCACTCCATTTTCTTGCATGACACGACTTGAATGCTTGATGTCCCACGTGTCGGCAAAAGGAGGAAGAACTCGACCAAATCTTCTCCACATTTAGACCGGAGGAGTAGGAAACAAGGCAAGCCCTGTGCCTACATCATACTACATATAAGCCCACCACACGCAGTGACACTATCACCATATTTCTCGGCCTCCGTGCAACACCTAGCTCTAGTTGATCTAACTAGAACTAACTATTGGTTGGATCTATGTGATGTGGCAACTTCATACTACTACGACACTAACACTCCAAGAAGTGAGTCGAAATTTATAAATTGAGTTTATGACATGCATATGCAAATGTACCATTCATTACATACAACAAGTCATCAACACACAACGAAAACAAGGATACATGTTGGATTATAGATTAGTTCCAACAAAACATTCTAGTAAGTAGTAAAGTTTTCATCACACAACAAATAACAAGCAATGAAATGACCTTTAGCTCAACCAATCCTCGGCGTTGGAAGTGCTTACTTTGAACCAGAAGTGATTCTCTGGTAAGGGGCAGCTACTGTCAATCTCGAGACCAACACAGGACTAATCATCCAGGCTGAAGCGGCCTATGTCAGGACGCATATTCTGATAGCCACGGTAGGGAACCATAGCAATGTCCGAGGTATAGATATAGTTGCTTCCCATAAATGGTAGTAATGTTGTGTCAACAGCAGTTGGATCGCCTTTTACCATCATTGGATAGTTTTGTCTAAGGAAGAGCGAGATTCCTCCAAGAGTATCAATACTAAACCACAGAGAAGGTGTTGGCGCTAGCATAGTAGTATCCATCCTGAATGCCCGGAAACGGATGTTGGAATAGGTCTGGAGAATGCGGCCATGGGTGACAACACCTGCTTCCTTAGTAACATCAACAACGCCCTGTATACAGACAAGAAGAGGTGATCCATCAGAATAAGTTGCCAGGCGCCACTGAGTATATGGGTCCCCATGCTCGTGATCATCATCATTGTCATCTCCCCCTTGGTTATATTTTTTTTAAATATAGGTGATGGAATGTTCAGAGGACCTTGGAAAGACAAGAAGGTTAATTAGTAAAGGAAAACTAGCTAACCCGCATGCGTGTGGATGAAACAATTATAATTACGCTGGAAGACAAACGTACCGAAAGCATAAGGACTCCATTCAAAAATAGTGCCACGAGTGGTGGCAGCAAACACAAGACACCCTCGCATTGAATTGCATCACATTACTCATCCTTGTATAGAAATTGATTTTCGAGCAATATCCATCCAGTCGAACTATGAAGGAAGGCAACAAGCTTGTCGAAGATAGAAACAACTACATATTCCATTAAATCCCAAGAGCGGTCGGGAACTTGAAAAATTGCTATCTTCTGT
Source organism: Aegilops longissima (assembly GCA_021605205.1). Lineage (NCBI taxonomy): Eukaryota > Viridiplantae > Streptophyta > Magnoliopsida > Poales > Poaceae > Aegilops > Aegilops longissima. Next base: position 204,315,703 of record CM038679.1, read on the forward strand.
AGATGACAGTCACCTGGACCATAGTTGAAAGTACGGTCATAACCGGTGTGCTCAACCTCTGGGCAATCTGAGATTTTTGGAAGTGGAACCCGGTGAGGAGTGTACACATTCACAAGTTCTCACTCGTAGTTGGACCCAATATAAACAACCCAATCTCCATTTGCGCCTGCCCAAGCCTTACTCTCAAGCGATGGCATCTTAACATCACACGTATCATTATCAAGCGGCACCGACTTGCACAAGGCGAGGCCTCCGTCGTCCGCGCGCCAGTGAGTAGGGTCACAATGAAGAAGATAGGGGAGATCAAACCGCTCCTGGACCCTTGGGTTCATTGTAATGATGTTATTAGTTGAGTCGAGAATGGTCTTGAACGAACCTACCATGCTAGCCGAGGTGATGACGTTGCACTGATCAATGAGTTCCTCCACCACGTCATCATTCATATCGGGGCAAGAATAACGGGGTCGTTTCCGGTCTGTTCCCTCCATGGAGAAGACGATCAAACAACGGCAGAAGGAAGGGTGAAGGCAAATGGAGGAGGGAGGAAGAGCGTGCGACAACAGTTCCAAATCGAGAGGGAAAGGTGAGAGTCGGCGGACGGTTGCCACGGTACACGAAGAGGCGCCCCGGCCTACATAGACGTCCGTTCGGAAATTGTACAAAACGTCGCCGTCGTCTCACTGACATGTTGGAACGAGACCACATGTCAACGAAGAGGCTAGTGGGGAGCCGACGGTTGCCACAGAGGTCACACACTGACGACAAGGCTGTCCTGTCAGACCTAGAGCCCGCGCGGGATGGCATCCGTCCCCCACATGAGCGAAGCCACTTCGCACCCCCACACGGTTGGTCCGCCATGCCGCTAGGCCAACTCCAACGCGTGCTGCTCGGACGCGCGCTCGCTCAACCCCCTTTCCCTCGTCGCCCCGGAGCTACCCAACCACGGCTACGTGTTTTCCGCACCCAGCGGCCAGATTTGGAGCGGATCCGGTCGGGCTTGAGCTTGCCCGGTTGTGGGAGGCCGCGCTGCGCCATGGACTGGCCGGGCACCGGGCCAGAAGGCCCCGGCAGGGCCGCAAGGCCGCATGCAGGTACCAACTCCTCCTCTAGCCGCTCGGATCTACACCGTCGGTGGTCCGCCGGTAGATACATGAATGGCGGTTGGCCGGGCTCGGTGCTGGCCCAAAAGCTCGACGGCGCACCGTTGCCACTCATTACGTGCGACAACTGCCCAAAGAAGGTCTTGCCCCGCGTGTCTAAAATGCCGGAACATCCCGGATGGGTCTTCATCAAGTGCTCAACCGATGGTGTATGTGCTACTTTAGCTTCGGTTGTGCTCTCGGATTAGACTAATTGTGCTAACTTAAAATTTTATTGTGTAGAATGCATGCAAGTTTTGGTATTCGGAAGAAGAGTACATCGACATATTGATAGAACACAATTTAGTAGATGTTCTAGCACTTTTAGCTAGCATAGAGGCTAGAGATGAGACTGCTGCACTTGTCAATAGAATAGAGGCTAGACATGAGACTAGATGCGAGGAAGCAACATCTACTTCTTTACACTCGAAGAAGAAAGAAGCACACAAGATCGAGCCTCCGCAGATCAACAATGAATGCATCGAGAAGGCACTATTCCAACTTACGGGAGAAGTTATGGAAGTTGGATATGTTCTAAAATGTATTCTTGTGGTTCTTGTTTTCTTTGGTCTTGCTTTTCTAGTCAAATTTTGGTGATGTATTTCCATGTACCAAAAATCAATGGCCCTGTTTGGATACTCTAGCTCAGTTAGAGGTTAGAGTTAGATTCTAACCCTAAACTAACTCTAAACAAAGAGGTGTTTGGATGGCAGGGTTAGATGGAGTGCAGATACGACGAGGCGGCTTCTCGGACGGTGCGACTGGGAGGGAGGGAGAGGTCAAGAAGCTTTGAGGAAGTGGGGAGGGATCTGCTGCGTGAAGAGCGAGAGAAAAAGATGTTTTTTAGTGGTCCCGAGAAGAACTAACCCAAATAAGCACATCTTGGGTGGGTTAGTTTTTTGGGGTGGGTTAGATGCATCTAACCCAAACTAACCCTCCTGTTCGGATATTTTTGGGTTAGTTAAGTCCAAACTAACCCAAACTAACTCTAACCGATGGATCCAAACAGGGACAATGATGAAAAAAAGATATGTGTTTGCAAAGAAAAATGTACGCGGTCGGGATACGTCCACACATTGGGCGCACGGCCACCGCTTCTGACAAATGGCCCAGGCACGACCCCATTTCCCTACTCAAACAGACATAATCCGGGCAAAATGGAGGTCCGTTTGGGGTCGTGCGTTGGAGTTGGCCTTACAAGTGGGACCACAATTGAGGAAACCGACAATCGTCAAAACCCCACCTCGCCCGCCCCACGATGGCTGAGTTAGAGAAATGACGAGGTTGAAGAGATAGCTGTAGCACGGACTCCAAGATATATGGTGTCAAATGGAAGTCGTGCTGGTGGCGTGTGCCGTACTCTTGGACGTGAATGCTTGTTCTGGCCCATGCCACCCTACTATATATCGAGGATTCGAGGTGCTGGTTACGTAGAGCGAACACATTAACATATGGCCCACCTCACACTGTGGCCAAATCTCCTGGAGTCTGTGCTAGGTTAAAAAGTGTTCTTTGTGAGGGTGGGTGGCTGGTCTCAAGTTTAAAACTTGTTGTATTACGTATACGTAGACGTAGAGACATTGGAGCTGTTTTGTAAGTTTGAACCCAAACATCAGAATGCAATTTCTACTAGACTCATCCGAGGACCTAGGATGATGTGATTCGCAGCTACAGTAAAAACACCCGCCCGACGCGCGAAGCATGTGAAGCTAGTACAAATAGTAGTAGTACTATTATTGATTGGACTCATCCGATACCCTGTTGCAATGCACATACAATTATGTATTCAAAAAATATTCTGATAGCCACGGTAGGGAACCATAGCAATGTCCGAGGTATAGATATAGTTGCTTCTCATAAATGGTAGTAATGTTGTGTCAACGGCAGTTGGATCACCTTTCACCATCATTGGATAGTTTTGTCCAAGGAAGAGCGAGTTTCCTCCAAGAGTATCAATACTAAACCAGGGAGAAGGTGTTGGCGCCAGCATAGTAGTATCCATCCCAAATACCCTGCAACGGATGTTGGAATAGGTCAGGAGAGTGCGACCATGGGAGACAACACCTGCTTCCTTAGTAACATCAGCATTCCCCTGTATACAGACAAGAAGAGGTGATCCATCGGAATAAGTTGCCAGGCGCCACTGAGTATATGGGTCCCCATGCTCGTGATCATCATCATTGTCATCTCCCCATTGGTTATAATTTTTTTAAATATAGGTGGTGGAATGTTCGCAGGACCTTGGAAAGACAAGAAGGTTAATTATTAAAGGAAAACTAGCTAACCCGCATGTGGATGAAACAATTATAATTACGGTGGTAGACAAACGTACCGAAAAGCATAAGGATTCCATGCAAAAACAGTGCCACGAGTGGTGGCAGCAAACACATGACCCTCATATTGAATTGCATCACAGTACTCATCCATGTATAGAAACTGATCTTTGAGCAATATCCATCAAGTCGAACTATGAAGGACGGCAACAAGCTTGTCGAAGATAGCGACAACACAATCATTCCTATAACCCCAAGAACGGTCGGGAACTCGACAAATTGCTATCTTCTATAACGATAGTCACCATGATCATAGTTGAACGTATGTAGAATACCGGTGTGCTCAACCTCTGGGAAGTTTGAGATTTTTGGAACTGGAACCCGGTGACGAGTGTACACATTCAAAAGTTCCCACTCACAGTTGTACCCAATATAGACAACCCAATCTCCATTTGCACCTACCCAAGCCATACCCTCAAGCGATGGCATCTTAACATCACACGTATCATTATCAAGCGGCATCAACTTGCACAAGGCGAGGCCTCTCTCGTCCGCGCGCCAGTTAGCAGTGTCACGTCGAAAAATATAGGGGAGATCAAACCGCTCCTAGACCCTTGGGTTCCTTGTAATGATGTTATTAGTTGAGCCGAGAATGGTCTTGAACGAACCTGCCATGCTAGCCGAGGTGATGACATCACACCAATCAATGAATTCCTCCACCGCGTCATCATTCAGATCAGGGCAAGAATAACGGGGTCGTTTCCAGCCTGTTCCCTCCATGCAGAAGACGACCGAACAATGGCAGAAGGAAGGGTAAAGGCAAATGGAGGAGGGAGGAAGATCGTGCGACAGCAGTTCCAATTCGAGAGGGAAAGGCGAAGAGTCGGTGCACGGTTTCCACGGTACATGAAGAGGCGCCCCGGCCTACATAGACGTCCGTTCGGAAATTGTACAAAAGGACTCGCCGTCATCTCACTGACATGTGGGAACGGGACCACATGTCAATGAAACATGGTGTGTAATTTCTCGTGCAAAATGTGATCTGGCCGCGTTGGCCTGAGGTGCCGCATTAGTTATCGACCTTTATTTTTTTAATGGCGTCCCGTGCATTTTTGAAGCACGACTAACTGGTACTGTATGCAGAGAAAATATAAACTACTCTACCACTACTCCACCTCTAGTACTAGTAGTATAAAAAAGATATATAGGCTAGAGCTTCAGCGCTTTCTTGCTAAGGGATGCCCACTAGCTTCTCACACTATCACCCTCTCTCTAGATCTAAAAAAGACGACCTCCCTCTCCCTCCTAACCGGTGGTCACAGATCCGCCGGGGAAGAAAAGGACGTGCAGCGTTGACGCACTCATCGTCGGCGAGCGAGGTCACGCACTAACGACATGGCCGTCCTCTGAGACCTAGCGCCCGCATGGGATGGCCTCCATCCCCAAGCTCGCTGCCGTAGTGTGTGCGGAGGACGATAACCACGAGCGAATCCACTTCCCGCGACCCTCAGGTATGCTACCTCTTTTCGAACCATACCCTTGTTCTATTGCCCCATCTGCCACGTCGCTGCATGTGGATCTTTTTCCACTGCACCATCTTCCCAATTTTCTATCCTCTACTCTATTGGTCACGCAGACGAAAACCTTAACTTGCACTACTAAAGGAAACCCTACTTCATGCAGACTAATCCATGTCTGGGTTGAATAAGGAAAGGAAGGGATATTGTACTGTCCAAGAGACTAGGCATCAAACCCGCATCTAGGTTGAAAAGGGGAAACTCAGTAGCTAAAGAGAACAAAAATGAGACGTAATTCACATATGCTGCCTGGATATTTGTTGCTCTGGGCAACCATACCTCCCTCACCACTCTATGCGTCCGTGGAGGTACATCGTACTGGTGCGCCCACTGTCCGAATGTGCCTCCCATGCTCTTATTGCCACTTTTTTGCTGTTAGTATAATGCCAGCGGTCAAGTCAAGCAATGCTACTGCTAAAGCGATGCCACATTTAACTAATGCCGCACTCAGTCTAATGCCACCGGTAAATTTAAGCAATGCCATTTAATGTCACTGGATTATTTCAGGGTTAGCTGTTGATTGCGGATGTATTGAAGATTTTTCAGCTAAGGCATTCTAATGTTGTTGCACAACAAGTATACCAACGATGAATCTTGTTACTACCTTCAGATTTTTGCACTGTTAATTCTTATAGATTACATACCTCACTTTCATGAGATAACTCAATTTTTTTGTACAGTGTCAAGAGGAAAGGTCAAGTGTGGGCACCTCCTCCTCCGGTTGTTCTCTTGATTCTTTCCATCAAGTTTTTATGTTTGATCAATTATCAAGATTGGGATAGCATTTTTTCGGTCCCCTCGAGTTCGAAATGATATTTACCTTGAAGGTACATGGTTTGCAATTTTTTTATACTGTCATTAGTTAGTAATTCTAGTTACCTTAAGAATTTTGTATTTGGTTTAATGATCTTGGACATCTAGTATACCAATGCTGAAACTTGTTACCTTTACATTTTGTATTGTTAATTCTTATAGAAATCTTCTAGTGCTAGAGCTTATGGAAATCTGTTCAGTAAAAGCATATTGTACTGTACCTTGTAATAAAATAACTACTCTACTATTGCACTAGCCACTAGATTAGTGTATAGTTGTACTATTCGAATGGTGTTGCATTAGCGTATGGACATATATAAAGTGTGGCAAGCTTTCCCAGATATGTGCTGAAGAAAACTACTACTTGTTTTTCTAAATACTAGACGTTTGGGTACTTTAAATTGAACTGCGAAAACGTCTTATATTAAGGGACGGAGGGTGTCGAGTTCACTCAAATTATCCTGGTAAAGCTAGTTACACCTTTGAATTAATGTTTATTATGTTATCGGAGGAGGTCTGTATGTTTGTCTCTAATGCCTGTCGACTACATACCTGACATCATGATGTAATGTTAAGTCATTTCCTTTTGTACAGTGTAACTGAATTGTCAAGGCCGTGATGGCATTTTATTTTAGTTGAACTGCACAAAATATGCTTAAAAGAAGAGGAAAGGTTAGGAATGGCTCAATTTTTTTAGAAAAAACTATGTATGCCTTCCTGACATGAGCCGTTGTTGCCTTATTTATTCCTTCAAACAGGTGGTTAGAAACAGTCTTGCTACCTTTTCCCATTAAGAAATTGGATTGCTTATATTTGCGAGTCTATGCTTCAACTAGTGCTACTTTTGTAGTAATCACACTTTCAATATCTATGCAAACAGGGATGCTCGATTTTAGTGGAACTGCACAAAAAGTCCAAATGGTTCAACATTAGGAGCATGTTTTCTTCCAAACCTTTATATCCAATTGGTGGCACTATGAGCTGTTCATTACGAAGGTACATGGTTTGCTACTATCTTGCTACTCTTTTTGTACTGTCATTAGATAGTAATACTAGTGCTTTGCATGTGAATTTATTGGCAGGGTAGACCTACATTGGAGGTGCAGGACAAGATTCAATGATTGGAAGCTCAATTTCGGTTGTATAGATTTCACCTCTTCCATCACTGCGAACATGGATATCCTTGGTCTGATGAAGAATAGGCGCTATATTTCTGCTCTGAACCAGCAAATCAATTCAGTATGAAATTGTCCAGGGCAAAACATGATTGTATCAAATTGTCCTATGCAAAACATGACAGATGCTAAGCGGAAGAGATGTGCTTAAACCGAAAATACTAGGTGGGGTATATGTTTACTAGCTGCTTGATATTTGTGCAGACAGAGATGTCTGCCCATTGCTATTTGCCAAACAAATAAAGTGACCGCAATTTTGGTTGAACTGCACAAGAGAATAGTATAGTCACTGCATGCAGTGCCATTTGAAAATAGACACAGAAAGATTGGATAGTCACTTCATGGACTGCAGAAAAGTAGTACTGTACTATTTATTGGCCAACACTAGGTGCTTCATTGCTTTGGTCTGATTATACAATGGGCATAATTTTGCCTAAGTTAAAGTTTGTATTCCGTAAATAGTCTCGCCGTGTGATCGAGAGAAGACCAAATCATATTGCAGTGGATGTTCCTCCATCATGTGTGGTTCATTCTCATGGTTCCAGCTGTTGGTGAAACTAGTTACGTTTGCAAGAGGAACTGTAGACTTCACAAAAAAATTCGTCTTTCACTCTGTACTGAATGTTGGCCAAGAGAAGCATCCATGTTAGTAGGAAGAACAAATGTTTTTTTCTAGATCTTTGCTTTTGGAGGTACATATTTATATATCATTTGTGAATCATTGAGATGCATTAACATGTTGATCTTATGTATGGGAATCGTACTAGTTGGTTTTGAATTTGGGCTACTAATGTGAACATGTTACAATGCCTGGCCTATGAGTCTCGTGTGAACATTTTGAACGGATCGGCTCTTACTACTATGCATAGCATGATCCTTATTTATGTGTTCTCAGTGTTTACAAGTTACTAACAATTCCTTATTTCTATTCGCTTAGTGTTCACAAGTTACTTATCGATCACTAGCTAGCCTACTAATGCGCTCCTAGTAGTTTTAGTTGCGAGGCAAGATCCGAAGTGGCAGTTTTTTGAATAAAAATGCCTACCTCTGAAGAAACTGACAATCTGCTCTGAAGAAAATGCCATGCGAATCTGAAGAAACTGCCAGCAAAAACGTTCGCAAATGGCCTATCTCCCAGCGGACGTTCATCAGCTAATGCGATCGTACACGTACACTATCCGACCTACTCGATCCTACACGGATAAATAGCAGATCACGCACATACAACCTCATTTCTGGTTTGCAGGTCTCAATTCAAAAAACGACCTACTCGATCCTACACGAATAAATAGCGGATCACGCACGTACTACCTCCTTTCCGGTTTGTAGGGCTTAATTCAAAAATCTCACAAACCAAGGTAGATGATGAGTGGTGGAATCATTTTTGACTAGGGAGTACCTCATCTGGATGATTCGAGTGCACTCGTTTGACCGTCATGCCAACGTGTGACCCAGCTTGGATGGGACGCACCACTGACGGGATGGGACGACATAGTCATAATTTCAGTTTTTCTAGTTTTCCACGGCAAGCTGGCGCGCTAAGCCATGCCTGCTTATGCATTGAATTCCAATGACCGCGATGACCGTCGCGTTTCCCGCGACACGGTAGTTCGCCTACCTTCCGCCTATAATTACTATTTCCCGGGCTTCTCCGGTGGCACCATCACCCAACTCGCCCTATCCTCATAAGCCCCCATGGGCCCGACATTGCTCACCACTTATCCTCGCTCTCGCCACGTCCGCCATGCCCCTACCAGTCCGCGATAGGCGACGCCTGAGGCGGTCACAGCCGGAACTAGTGTTCGGTTTTTCACGGAAGGTAGACGGAGGGAGGAGGCATTCTATTGGTCTTTAGATGGCAATGCGGAGTATGAGGAGTTGTTGGAGTCTGACCGCCTGGCGGAGGAGCAACCTATCGCTGATTTGCGCCGCCAGCGGGACATGGAGCAGCAGCGCACCGACGCTTTGAGTCGCGAGCGGAGCGCCCGCAACTTGGCCGACTACGTGGAGGCCGGCACCTAGCAAATAGCCATGGATGTTGTCGAGCACGCACGCGTGCGCGACACCGAATTTTACTACAAGCTCATCAAGTGGGCTTCCGGCTTAGAAGCCGAAGCTTCGGTGGACCACGCCGACATGGAAAGGGCCAATGCGCGCGAGCAACGCGCCCTATCGCACCTCTGGCAAGTCCGAGGCGAGGCGGAGGACGCCAGTGCCGGTGTTTAGCGTGTACCGCAGATGGCGGCCGACATCATCTAGTTAGCTAACAGTAAGTTAGTACTTTTACACTACTAGAGTATTAGTGGGAGTAGATAATTAACTTGGCTATGATGGTTGTCAACCTGGAAGTTCAGTACTCTATATCTGGATCAGACCTATTACTTACCAGCCCAGTAGTTTTTTTCTTTCTTTCTGAAAATGGCTAGCCCAGCTTTTTTGTGATTTGTCAAGTAAGTCGCTTTGTCCGGCCTGTTGGGCTGCAGATCTTTCAAGACGAGGACAGCTCCATTCGGCTGGCCGAGAAAATGGCCTATCAGCAATGAGAAATGGGTTGTACATTTTTTAAACACATCAAACCGACAATTAGTTTCAAATTTCTTATTTTTCATTTCGAGATTTTAAATTCAATTGATTTTATGCGTGGACAATTTGTTGGATTTTATATTGATATACATTTATGTTTAAAATCAGTTTGAATGTGACTCGAAATTTCGGGATTAAAACAGTTCGACCGCTTTTGAAAATATGCAAAATTTCAGATAATTTTTTAACCGTGGCCACAATATGGGTTGTAATGCTAACAAAAAGAATATGGGCTCCAGAAAAACCTTAAGAATTAGCAAATGGGCTGTAAATTATTAGAAATAATGGCAGATGGGTTGTATGCTGTTTTCCACAGATTTGAGGCTTTCCAAAAAAAAAGGTAGACGCACAAGTAGTGACTGTTGGATGTCCATCCAACGGCCGTCGTGCTTCTTCAATCTCTTCTCTTCCTGCTCCAGCCGCTCAAACAAGCGCTGGCAGGACTGCCTACTCCCTCCTACCACGGACGGCTGTGCTGCCGTCCAGGCCTCTTCGCCCCACCGTACTCCCATCGCTGGCCTAGCCATCCCTCTACTCACCCACACCTGTTGTTATTCTCCGGCGACGACAAACGAACCAGTAAACCCTCGTACTCCCCTCCGCGTGGGAAACAACTGCCGAGTCTTCCCTGGCTCGGTGTCGTTCCCTTCGCCTTGCCGTCGTCCAATGCCTTGGTGCTCTCGGCGCGGCATGGTCAACGTGGTCAACGTCCGACATGCATATGAAGTGGACTATACGTGGAGAGGATGACAGCTGGGTCCACGGCCGCACACAAGGAAATGCCTCCTTATTATGCGCAAAATAATGATTCCTCCACCTGACATCTGGGAGCCACCAGAAGGGCCTCTGTATTTCGCGAAAAAAATGTTGCCCCCGCTGACCGGTCGGACCCACCAGCTATATCTTCGCACACAAGGAAGTGCCTCCTTATTACGCACAAAAAAAATGAATATTACCCCTGCTAGCTGGGACCCAGCATAGTGGGAGGCTGACATGTGGGCCTACTAAGTTGACGGGGATGGAGGGATTTGTCAATTTTAGTCAATATGAATGATTCTAGCTCCAGTGGCCGTACGATGTCCATCCAACGTCCGTAGTACTTCTTCAACCTCTGGTCTTCTTGCTCCAGCCGCCCAAAGCAGCGCCGGTCATGCCGCCTGCTCCTACCTCCCATGGACGGCTGTGCTGCCGCTGAGGCCTCACCGCCCCCTACTACTTCCACCGCTGGCCAGTCCCTGCGGCGATGGCAGCCTCACACCGCAGCCGAACCAGTGAACCCTCGTAATCCTCTCCGCGTGGGCATCCACTGCCGCGTCTTCCCTGGCTCCCCGTCGTCCCCTTCCTAGGCCTCGCCGTCGTCCACCACCTTGGTGCTCTCGGCACGGCGTGGTCAATGTGGTCAACGACCGACATGCATCTAAAGTGGACTGTACGTGGAGAGGATGGCAGCTGGGTCCACGGTTGCACACAAGGAAATGCCTCCTTATTACGCACAAAATAATGATTCCTCCACCTGACATCTGGGACCCACCAGAAGGGCCTCTATATTTCGCGAAAAAATGTTGCCCCCGCTGACAGGTCGGACCCACCAGCTATATCTTCGCATGCAAGGAAGTGCCTCCTTATTATGCACAAAAAAAATGAATACTCCCCCTGCTAGCTGGGACCCAGCATAGTGGGAGGCTAACATGTGGGCCTACTAAGTTTAAGGGGATGGAGGGCTTTGTCAATTTTAGTCAATATGAACGATTCTAGCTCCAGTGACCGTACGATGTCCATCCAACGGCCGTAGTGCTGATTCAACCTCTGGTCTTCTTGCTCCAGCCGCCCAAAGTAGCGCCGATTGTGCCGCCTGCTCCTGCCTCTCGTGGTCGGCTGTGCTGCTGCGGAGGCCTCACCGCCCCTACTACTCCCACCGCTGGCCAGTCCCTGCGGCGACCGCAGCCGAACCAGTGAACCCTTGTACTCCTCTCCGCGTGGGCATCCACTGCCGCGTCTTCCCCGGCTCCCCATCGTCCCCTTCCTAGGCCTCTCGGTCGTCCACCGCCATGGTGCTCTCGGCGCTGCGTCGTCAATGTGGTCAATGAACGACTTCCATCGGAAGAGTACTGTATGTGGAGAGGCTCACAGCTGGGTCCACGGCCGCAGCAAGGAAGTGCCTCCTTATTACACGGAAAATAATGATTCCTCCACCTGACAGCAGGGACCCACCGGACGGGCCACCATATTTCATGAATAAAACGTTTCCCCCTGACTGCTGGGACCCACCAGCTACATCTTCGCACGCAAGGAAGTGCCTGACAGTCGGGACCCACCTTGTCAAAGCGTACGTAGCGTTATCATTCTGGTCGCGAACGTGTACGTACATACTGGTAGAGGCGTGCACGTGGCGTAGTAGAGGCGCGCACGTAGCATGTACATGTACGTACAACAGCCAGGGTGCAAGAAAGAAAATACGCCCACGTACGTACATACGTGCGGGGTCTCGAACGCCTACTCGTGCATACGTACGGCTAGGGCACGTGTACATGGCTGGGTCGGAACGGAGAAGCTGCGCCGTCGTCGTGTTCATGGGGAGGCAACCGGCTGGGTCGGAACGGAATGCATCGTCGTGTTCATCGGGAGCCAACCGGCTTGGACGGAATAGCCGATGGAAACGAGGCCTGGCGTACCACAGAACGGAGGAAACGGCCTTGTGTTCAACCGGCCACGGTCAAAATGTGATCCTGTTCATCGGGAGGGGTCTGTCGTACCGCAAAACAAAGGAAACGAACCTCCTACGGTCGAAATGGGGTCCTATTGATCGGGAGGGGTGTGGCATACCGCAAAACCGAGGAAACGGACTTGTGTTGGAGCGCTATGGTCGAAACGGGGGTCCTGTTCATCGGGAGGGGTGTGACATACTGCAAAATGGGACTCCACGGGATACTGTTCATCTCCACCGTCAACTGCCTCCACGGGATACTGTTCATCCACCATCGACCTCCTCCAGCCTCCACCTGCGACTGTTCATCCATGGGCTCCTGTTCATCCAGCCTCCACCACGCGCTCCTCCACCGGCTACTGTTCAACCAGCCCTTTCCACGGGGTCCTGTTCAACCACCCCTCCACGGGCTACTATTCATCCAGCCCTCCACCGGCTACTCTTCAACCAGCCCTCCACGGGGTCGTCCTATTCATCCAGCCCTCCACGGGGTCCTGTTCATCCACCCCTCCACGGGATCCTGTTCATCCACCGGCTCGATCGATCGAGGTCCTATTCATCCAGCGGCAACAACCTCTACTACCACGGGGTCCTGTTCATCCAACCCCCCACCGGGACTGTTCATCGAAACCCCCTCCACAACACTCACTGTTCGTCAAGGGAAGGCCGCAACAGTGTTCGATCGGCTTCAGTTAGCAGCAGTAGCGAATCGGGTTCAGTTAATAGCTAGGGATTGATCGACCGCTCAGGTTCAGTAACGCATAGCATGTAGTGCAATCGCTCAGGTTCAGTTAGAGCCCAACACCTTGCTCGGGTTCAGTTAGATCCCAACGCCTCACACACACGCGCGCACGTACGAGAGAAACGCGCATCGCTCGGCCCCCAACCACCCACCGTAACCGGGAACTCCCCCGATATTTTCCCCGCAATCGCTTCTACCATGGTTTTTTCCGTCATGGACGGCCCAAAGAATGTCATGCAGGTGCGTCTCCGGCCCGCCCAGGACGAAAAGCCCATTTTCTGTCATGATTTTTTTCATAGAAGTAGGACCCCACCACATATATGATGACACTGGTTTTTGTCACAATTATCATCATAGAAGTGTCATAAGCATGACAAAAAAAATTCGTTCGGCCCAAAATGTCACGGATGTGTCTTTTTTTGTAGTTTGAAGGAGTCGCTGAAATGTACTCTAGGCTTGCTCTCGTCGCAAATGAGATTGTCGGCTTAGGAAGTGAAGAGATGACCGATAGATTCATCATCAAGAAGATCCTAAGAGCCTTGGATGGAAAATGTGATACCATGTGCACCTTGATCCAAATGATGCCCAATTATAAAGATCTCAAGCCAACAGAAGTCATTGGTAGAATTATTGCTCATGAGATGTCACTCAAGGATAAAGAAGAGCTTCACTACAAGTCTAGTGGTTCTTACAAAGCTACATGTGATGCTCCTACAACATCAAGTGAGAAACAAGCCTTCAATGAAGAATTGTGTCTAATGGTGAAGAACTTCAACAAGTTCTACAAGAGTAGAAGGAAATGGAGAAGTTCCAAGTCATGGTCCTACAGTGACAAAAGATCTTCTAGTCGTGATCGCAATTGGTAAAATTGTGGAGGACCCGGACACTACTCTAGTGAGTGTATGGCTCCCTACAAAAGAAGAGAAGACTCACCTAAAAGGAGAAGTAAAAGAGAGGAATCACCACCAAGAGAGAGAAGGAGTACAGATGATCATTATGGACAAAGACCCTTTCACAAAAGCAAGGATTCAGAAAGGAAGGACAAGTCATCAAAGAGCTACACAAGACGAAGACATCAAGCTCATATTGGTGAATGGATATCCGGTTCCGACTCCGACAACTACTCCGAGAGAAGCTATCACTCCAACTTTGAATATACTCAAGATGAAGGTGTTGCCGGTCTTGCACTTGTGTCATCCAACTCCTACGACATATTCGATTCACCAAATGAAGGGATTGGAAGATGCTTCATGCCTAAAGGCCCCAAGGTATCACGCCCCGAGTATGTTGATTTCAACATTGATGAAGATGATTTGCTAGGCGATGATGATTTACTTGTTGACAACTCTAGTGAGGAAAAGAATGATGAAATTGCCATTAACCATGCTAATCAAGATGAAACGAATGACAATGATAATAAGGCGATTGAGCATCTAACTAAAGAACTAAACACTCTTAAATTAGCTCATGAAACTACCTTAGAGGATCATCGAGAGCTTTTAAAGACTCATGAAAAGCTACGGTTTGAAAAGCTCAATCTAGAGCAAGAGCATGGGTTCTTAAAAGCAATCAATGATGATCTTCGTAAGAAAAGTTCTTCTTATATTGCTAAGCATTTACTCTTGTCTACTTACATGCCACAGGTAAAATCTAGCAACAAGAGAAAGAAATATTGTTCTTCTAGTAGTAACAATAATCATGTTAAATCCAATATTGTTGCTTCTAGTAGTTCTCTTTATTTCACTAATGATTCTCTTAGCCAAGTTACACTTCAGCAAGAAAATAGCTTATTGAAGGGAATTATAGAGAAAGGTGTTTACAAGAGCCTTGACGGAAGTAAGCAATTTGAGGAAATTGTACGCAAGAAAGGAAGGCACCAGAAGAATCAAGGTGTTGGTTTTGAACGCAAGTTCAATGCCCATGGAGTTGAGTGGGGAGAAGATCAATACCCCAAGACAAAGTTTGTTCCTCCACAAGAGAAGTATGATCCCACTTCTTTCAAGGGAACACACGCTCAAGATGATCTTCCACCACAATACCACAAGCTAAAAGGCAAGGACCAGCTTCAAGAAGAGATTGATGCATTTGAAGAAGCTCCAAAGTCGTTGGTCAAGTGGGTTCCCAAGACTACATCGAGTTCTCTTTCATCAAGTATGACTTCAACTCCAAGGATTCCCATAAAGATGATGTGGATCCCAAAGAAAAAGAACTAGAGAGTTCTTGAGGGTGACTCTGCCAACATACTTCACTCATATTAATTTTGGCAAGGACAAGTGCAATCAACTTTCACATCTTGCACTACTTCAAGGAGTCACAAACCCTCTTGTTGGTAAGACAAGGGACAAGGTAGCCTAATGCTTTCATGGACAACATCATATGTGTATTTCACTCTATGTCCATGTATATCCTTGTGTGTTCCTTGTGGGACTAACCCATGTAGGTATTGAAAGTGCAAATCACTCCAATGGATTGCTCCAAATGCTCTAGATCAACATTGAGAATCTACATCTTCAACACCTACATGAAGTCATCATCGACAAAACCCAAGGTTAGTTCATCCCTCTTAGGGGGATATCACATCTAGGGGGAGCTTTGCTCTAAGAATTGAGCTAAAGCAACTCTAAAGGTGTGAACACAACAATGTTTTATGTAAAAGTGGTAACACTACTTGTGCTTAAATGATGAGTATGACCTACGATCAAATGTTCTCATTTGACTCCTCATTCAATATACTCATATATAGATGACCTAGTCATCGCCAATTGCTTGATAGATGCTAGAGTGTTTGTGCATGCTTTGCCACATATTTCATTTGCTATCTTATTGTGTGAGAATGTTGGTTGCATATTTTCCCCATTCGAGGACATCCATTTGTTGTTTCGATTGTTTGGCTTTTATTTTTGCCAAGTGGATGGACAAGAATGCCTAAGTACTCTGTCTAGCTATCTATGCTTTTCCCGTCTCAAACTCTATTCATGCTACATCACAAAGTTTGATCAAGTTGAATTCGGAACCTCCGGGTGAGGAGCACTCGGAGCCTACGATCCGTCAAGGGCTTAAACTTCCAAAACTTCTCAATGGTTCTCGGTCTCACCAATTCATTCCCTTCGATCTGACTGAACTCATTGAGTTGATCTCTGTTTTCACCTCAGTGCAACCGATTATAACAGTTCGGTCTCACCGAGTTGTAGTAACCGCTTGCGATTCTGCATCTTGATGCCACCGAGTCGTTCAGCTCGGTCACACCAACGATGAATGCTGGGTATATATATATATATATATATATATATATATATATATATATATATATATATATATATATATATATATATATATATATATATATATATATATGGGTTGAATTTGGAAATTACTTCAAATCTCCAACCTCGCCTGCCCAGCTGCCCCTCCTGTTCTCCGGATCATCTCCGTTGTCGCCAGTGCCCTCCTGCTGCTGGTCTCCGCCGCCGTCAACGGGAATCTCCACCGCAGTTGTCGCCATAGCAAGTTTGTCGCCGAGTTAGGGTACGAACTGATCCCTTTGTGTACTCCTTAACTCCGATTCTTGCACAAAGGAGAATGACATGTTTCTAGCCACAATTGAGATCATTCTGTCCAACCAAAATTTCCTCTAGATTAATTTTTATGCAAAAACTTAGGGTTAGGTTTCCTCGAACTCATCTCAGACCGACCAAGTTGGAGTATTCGGTCTCACCGATTTGTCCTAGGCCATTGTACATGTACTACTCAGTCTGGCTGAAGTGTAAAAATCGGTGTGACCGAGTTCATTTCCTCGGTGAAACCCTAGCATCTCGGAGTCACCGAACTATGTCTCGGTCTGACCGAAATCACATCTTTAGACACCAAAGCTGCTTCGGTGTCCCTGGGTTTGTCATACGGGTAGCTCCGAAATGCTTTCTGCAGAAAACTAAAATTAAGTTTTTGAGTCAATCTTTTGCCAAAATAGCTATGCTTTGTGATGCTCATCTACTCTACCTATACCTATCTATTCACAGGGTCAGTGTCAGCCATGTCAGACAATAGTGACAGCCAGAACAGGTCAGAGCAGCAAGCAAATCTCAGTGATGGCACTATTCCCTCAACTAGCAGCTATGATGATGGAAGAAGAGGCACCCCAAGCAATCTGCCTAAGGATGCAACTAGGAAAAGGAAGAAGAGAGACTCAGAATCTGAAGATGAAGACTTTGTGGTTGATGAGGATGTCACCTCAAAGAAGAAAGTGATCAAGAAGGAGCAAGGTGCTGCTACTGCCATCGAGCCTGGCATGCATAAAAAGGCTCCTGCCAGAAGAGTTCCAATGTCTAAACCCAGGAAGGTTCAACAATAGAAACAACGCATTTTACCCTTGAGCACTCTGATGATGATGAGGCAGTTGGATATGGGAAGAAAATGAAGGAAGATAGAACCACCACTGCCTGAGTACTTAGATGCCCTTCTATGAGGAGAAGTGATGATACAGAAGAGGAGGAAGAAGGTTCTGCACCTCTACCAAAATCTCAGAAGCTTATGGGAGATGCAATCAAGTCTGGGCTGCATCATCTAAGCCCAAGACAGCTCCCAAGGCATATTCTCAAGCTCAAGCTCCAAAGCCAACAACACGCAAGAGATCCACCAGAAACATCTCAGCTGAAGAGAAGAACAAGGCCCCAGTGCCTAAAGTTCAAGAAGAGGATGAGCCCCAAGTGCTCCGAAAGCTTAAACAAAAAATTCCAGACCATGATGACAATCATCCAGTAGCAGAAAACATGAAAGAGAGAAAGGATGCAGGTCTCAGACTGTGGAGACAAACAGACATATGCTGTAAGGACAAGGACTGCTGTGGATTACAGATTTCACACCAAGGAGCAGCAAGATTTTTATGAGATAGTTCTTTTGGACAAGAAGCCCATAATTAGTGACATGAGATGGGTTGACTGGAAATTCAACGATGACAATGACGATTACTTCCCTGGAGTTCATGAGAGTTTCAGGATGAATGGAGTTGACTCTGTTGTTGGTCAGAAGCTGACTAAATGGAATGCAATTTTACTCAACTGCATATTTCTACCCAGATGGCAAGATAGTCCGGATGACTGAAGGCACAAGGTATCAATGATAAATTCCAGAATGGGCCATGTTGATAAATGCCCCTGAAGAAGCTAAAGATGACACAGATGTTCATGCCAAGCCCAGGAAAGATCATAACTCCATGGCTCATATGTACAAGGAAATCCCTGATGATGCCTTGGAGACTCACAAGTTTGGCTCCATCTACTATCTACTGTCAGGACTGACCACTATTAACACTATATTGAGGCACACTATGTTGCCCAAATCTAGAGATCACAGGATGATCCATGGTCACTCCATCAACCTTCTGCATATGTTTGATGTGCCAGAGAAGTTCAAGGTCATGACATTGATTGGTGAGACTATCAAGAGAACTGCTGCTGACCAGAAGAGGTCATGTGGATATGACCCCCACATTCAGATGCTCATCAACTCCAAGATGGGGACATGCACATATCTACTGGAAAGAGAGCACATTCCCTTGAGGCCAGACTTTGAGGACAATGTTGTTGTCATGGATGCATCACATCCTACATCTGTAGAGGCTCCGGAGAAGCGAGAGAAAGCAAAGGCAACAAAGACTTCCAAGATGCCAGATGTCTCAGCTGTTAATCTCAAGACCAAGCAAGATCAACTCAGCTATCTACTTGAGGCAACAGTGAGAATAGAGAAAGGACTAGCCACCCTGACTTGAAATCAAGAGAGCCTTGAGAGGATATTTGAGACAAAGCTTCATGATTTAGATTTGAAGGTCACTGAGATTCAGACCTCAGTTGAGAAGATACAGGAAATCCTTGAGGACATGAGTGACATGACAACTACAGATGCATTCCAGAGAGTGCCAAGTGCACACATGTCTACTGTTGTGCCAGTTGACAGAGACTCCAGAGCTACTGCCTCAGCACCTGCTGCAACTGCCACTGTTGTTCCTCTAGTTGCAACTCCTCCAGTTTCTCAGACATCCTCAGAAGCGTTTGCAGAGGCTGTCCTCTCCATGCCATCTATGCACACCGGAGCCACCAGCCAGAAGACCACTTTAGGAGCTCCCGGAGATCGTGCCTAGAGTGCCGCATAACACTATGCATTTTCAAGCTTTTTGGTAACTTGTTGCCAAAGGGGAAGAAAGGGTATAGATCTTAGGCTGAGAGAGAGAGAGAGTTTTGCCATTTGTTTGCCTCTCTTGCTACTTTCTTTTGTTCGTTTGGTTGCTACAATATTTGTGCTTATGTGTGAGATACTCTTATGATCATGTTTTGATCATATTATGCTTCAATGTGATCTTGAATGATGTTATCTTAATACTTGTGTATGATCAATCATGTTTGCCTTGTTGATGAGTGCATATTCTTTATATTCTATCATTTTGAGTGCTCCACCAAGATGTATGTGACATGGAAGAGTAACCCATGATCCTAATCGATTATGCTTTTGCATTCAAAAACGAATTTTAAATAATGCACAAATTTAGGGGGAGCTCTTGCTTATCACATACTTCTCAAAGCGAAGATGTATTTCATTCATATTATCATTTGTCAAATCTTTGATCTATATGTTGTCATCAATTACCAAAAAGCGGGAGATTGAAAGTGCAACTAATCCCCGGGTGGTCTTGGTAATTCATAAAAACATATAGCTCATTGAACTAATATCCATTCAAGTTGAATATTTCAGAAAGTTCAATGATTGGCATGGCATGGACTAGAGATGTGGACCCCTCAAAATGCTAAGGACAAATATTGGCAAAATCTCAAGACTCTTCATTTCTATTTTAGTGATCCAAGATCACATTGAGTCCATAGGAAAAGCCAATACTATTAAAATGGGATGAGGTGTTGCTTAATGGACTACTTGCTCAACATGCTTAGTGATATGCTCCAAAGCCCTCAACCACTTCCTCATATCCAAATATGTCCTAAACCTAAAGTCAAACTCGGCCCCACTGATTTGATCTATTCGGCACCACCGAGTTCCTTTGACATAGCCATAGCCAGAAACCCTAATCAGTTCGGTCTCACTGATAGGGATTTTGGTCTTACCGAGATAGGATTGCGAACTCTTTGTTTTCCTCCGTAACGTTTCGGCCTCACCGAAATGAGCGATCGGTCCCACCGAGTTCGCAATGCGAACTCTCTGTTTCCCTTTCGTAACATTTCAGTCTTACCGAAAGGAGCGATTGGTCCCATCGAGTTTGCCTGACCAACTCTTTGTTTGCTCATTGCTGAAACCGGTCTCATTGAGTTGATGCAATCAGTCACACCGAGTTGAGATTTTGCCCTAACCCTAGCGCATCGGTCCCACCGAGTTGATCATGTCGGTCCCAACGAGAATCCTAATGTTCACATTTTGAACTTAATCGGTCTCACCGAGTTCACCTATTCGGTCTTGACCGAGTTGGGTCAAATGTGTGTAATGGTTAGATTTTGTGTGGAGGCTATATATACCCCTCCACCCCTTCTCTATTCAAGAGAGAGCCATCAGAACGTCCCTACACTTCCACTACTTATTTTCTGAGAGAGAACCACCTACCCATGTGTTGAGACCAAGACATTCCAATCCAACCACAAGAATCTTGATCTCTAGCCTTCCCCAAGTTGCTTTCTACTGAAATCATCTTTCCACCATAGCCAAATCTGTGAGAGAGAGTTGAGTGTTGGGGAGACTATCATTTGAAGCACAAGACCAAGGAGTTCATCATCAACACACCATCTATTACCTTTTGGAGAGTGGTGTCACTTGGGAGCCTCCGACAAGATTGTGGAGTTGAACCAAGGAGTTTATAAGGGCAAGGAGATCGCCTACTTTGTGAAGATCTACCCAAGTGAGGCAAGTCCTTCGTGGGCGATGACCATGGTGGGATAGACAAGGTTGCTTCTTCGTGGACCCTTCGTGGGTGGAGCCCTCCGTGGACTCGTGCAACCGTTACCCTTCGTGGGTTGAAGTCTCCATCAACGTGGTTGTACGATAGCACCACCTATCGTAACCATGCCAAAAATCTCCGTGTCTACATTTAATTTGCTTATTCCAAACCCCTCCCTTTACCTTCATATGCAATGTTTAACTTTTCGCAGCTATACTCTTAGAATTGCGTATGTAGGTTGATTGCTTGATTTGTGCTAAGTTGCTAAAATCTGCCAAGACTTAAAATTGGGAAAAGGCTAGATTTTTATTTTGTCAAGTAGTCTAATCACCCCCCTCTAGATCAACTTTCGATCCTACACCCCCTCCCCCATCTCGGCGAGGCGGAGCCAGGAACGAGCCGTAGCAGGCGACGACGCGGCGTTGCATGCATAGGTGAGTTTGTAACATGACTTGCCCCGTGATCTATCTTTTTAGGGGGTGTGGGAGCATGGGGGGCACAGAATAACTGCACTGCACTTGTCAAACGAGCACACTTCCGCGTTAGCGCGAGGCCGAGCCAAGGGGGGAAGGGGGGTCGGGACACCCCTCCCCCATGATTGTGGCTTCTTTATGCGACAAAACTGCAAGACCTATCATTGTTGGGAGGATGGTGTGATTGAAATGTTGGATTTCAGCCACAAAGACATTCTTGACATTAGAAAGAATTTTTTGTATACGTGCGCGACTAGCGATGTGTTTGATGTTGACTTCCGGGTTTGTTTGGCATCGAACCCTGTACGTATGCATGACCTTTTGTATTTGTTTCTAGCTTGTACTTCTTGACTAATACTATCATGAATTCTGTATTTGAACTTACCCTTTTTGTGCTCCTTTTTTATATCAGGTGAGTGGTTGGATCGTGGTCAGCATGACTACAGGATCTTTGGCAGCCAGTTCGTGGAGCTCGAGCGTGTTGCTGTTAATTTGAGCCAGGGGCATTCTCCCAAGAAGACAAGATCTGGTGTTATGAAGCGGTGATTGGGAGCTCCCAAAGGTTCTACTGCTGCTTGTGCAGAGAGCCCCTCTACACCTAAGAAACCAATTGTGCAATTTATAGACAGTGATGATGACGCGTTTGACAAGATCGCTGGCGTGGGAAGAGTCACCAGGAGAGCTGCTGCCAAGGGTGTTGGGGATATAACTACTAGGTATACCCGACTAGGAGGGGCCGGGTCATGCCATTGGCGACTTCAAGATGAAGAGGCCTGATAAGGTCCGGAAAAACATGAAGATGGTGGTTCATGGAACAAGCTTATTGAAGGTGCAAGACCCGGAGACGACTTAAGGCCCGAAGTTGTGGACCGCCAGGCGATGACTTATTCTATAAGGAAAGTTTAGTTAGAAACGGAGCCGGTCACGTTTGTGTGAGCCAGCCGGGACTCTGTAAGCCGCCGGGCATCAACCTGTATATAAAGGGGTGACCCGGCGGCAGGTTAAGAAAAAGAGACAATCGATCAAGAACTAGGTCTAGCATATTTGCTCCCTTGTAATAGAAACTCAAGCAATACAACTAGAAGCATGACGTAGGCTTTTACCTCGTTGAGAGGGGCTGAACCTGGGTAAACTCTCTGTGTCCTTTGTCCTATTCAACCCCTTTAAGCTAACCTAGTGCGATGGCTCCACACCTAAGTGCTTACACTAGGGCATCTGCCGTGATAAAACCACGACAGTTGGCGCCCACCATGGGGCCAGCGCACGGTGGTTTCAATTCTTGAAGGGCAGCTTCTCAGGGATCAAGGGATATACCATGGGCCGGATGACCAAGAGTCACCGCGGCAAAATCTACATCGATGACGTAGGCTGGGGTCCCAAGGCCGATTCAATCGAATATGGGTACCAGGTCCCCTTCGGCGGAATCCACGCGTTCATCGGCAAGATCGGCGAGTCGGAGCCTGAGCCGGACACCTACACCAACATCATCAAGATGGCTCGGCGCACGCGACCCGCCAAGGTTCAAGCCGCCGTGAAGCACACTTTTGTTGGTTTTATTCACGGAGCGGATCATGAGGAAGGATCTGTATCCGGGGGAGAGACGACTGTCTACTCTGATGATGAGTCCACAACCGGTGAGACCAATTCAATGTATCAACTGCAAGATGGCGGGCTTGGAGCTATTCCGATGGCGACAGTATTCCAGACCCATATGATCCGCTGAACAGAGTCACGATCTTCATGGCCGTCACACAATTGGTGCTCAATTCATCAACTACTGTGGCTATGACTTCCGGTTCAATGGCTGAGGCGACGGCTGGAGCGAGCGGCTCTGTGCGCCCGCCGGTTCAGGTTTTGACCGAGCTCTTGGACGCCTTGGCAACTCTGTTAGTGGTAGAGGTGACCCCGGCGACTCAAGCACAACATAAGGTGGACGTAGCA
Source organism: Aegilops longissima (assembly GCA_021605205.1). Classification (NCBI taxonomy): domain Eukaryota; kingdom Viridiplantae; phylum Streptophyta; class Magnoliopsida; order Poales; family Poaceae; genus Aegilops; species Aegilops longissima. Next base: position 204,339,050 of record CM038679.1, read on the forward strand.
AAACTATGAGATGACATAGCTCAAGCCAAAGCGGAGCTTAATGCTGAGAATGCTAGGATGGCGACGGAACGAGCCGCCCTGGATGCTGAGTCACAATGGATTCAAGCAGAAAATTTCCGGTTAAGCTTTGACCAGAATGTGTCCAACGCCATTCTGCGAAGGAGGCACCAGAGTCATCTACCTTTGGAGTATGATGCGAGGAATCTTTTCAACACGGCTGGGGCCGGACCAAGTAATCCGCCTGAGGTAACCCGGGCTGTCGAGACACCCGTGACCGGGTTGACGGCTCAAACACATGTCGCAGACCCGCCTCGTTTGAATTTAACCCCGCCTCAGCAGGTGCCGACACCGCCGGGTCATTATTCTAACCCTCTGGATAACATGATTACTACGGCGTCGCAGCTAGCGGCTCTCCCGGTGCAAGACGAGTCTCCCGCGGTGGTTGAGGCGCGGAAGGCCGTGGAACTTCTTCAAACCATGGTAGCTCAACAAGCGGCGTACTCATATAGTCGTGAGCGGATTCATTCAATCCCACGCCATAGCCGAAGTTATAGTCAGCGCATTGAGTCGCCGACGGTTTTGAGCAGTGATCGACACTGTAACCAGCCCCGTGGGCATGACCTGCGACTTGTTGATAACAATGCTCATGCTTTGGTGGATCAGGCGAGGGCACGTGGGGAGGCTGAGCTAGCGGCTCAGTTAGCGGCTCACCAGCAACCTCAACATAACCCGTCGGTGTCTGTAGAAGCTGGGATGACTTCTAGGGCCATGTGTGTGCCGTGTCTAGTGCCGGCTTTGAGTAATGGGCATCTGCCCAAGGATTTCAAGGGCCCCCGCAAGGTGCCCAATTACACAGCGGATCAACCCCGAGAGGCTTGGATTGAGAGCTATGAGCTAGCCATGGAGATGTTGGATGTAAATGACGATGTGTGCGCTAAGTATTTCACCATGATGTTGGATGGGACGGCTCGCACCCGGCTAAAGGGATTGCCCCCTAACTCCATCAGATCATGGGCCGAGTTGAAGACGCGCTTTATTCAGAATTTCAAGGACACATGGAAGAAACCTCTCTTGATTCTTGATTTAGACACCTGTATCCTGGGGGAGGACGAGTCAACCACCATTGGGTATGCAGGATCTCGACCATTATCCATTCATCAGAAAGCATCAACGCTAGCTCAGCTGTCCTAATTTTGGAGAAAAATTGCCGGTTCATTCCTCTCAAACAGAAGCTGGGGTGACTCAAACGCCACTATAATGACATGGGAGAGCTCAAATATGTCAACTCTGATAACACTAAAGACCCTGAGTCTGATGAGGAGAAGTCTAGCAAGGGGAAGAAGAGCGGTAATGGAAAGGGACAACAACACAATGCAACGGTTCAGAACCAAGGCAGTACGGTAAGCGCAAGCAAGCTGACGGCGGTTCAGATTTTATGGCTAATACCAACACGCAGAATAACAATCAGCGTCGGAAGGGGAAATCATCAATGCCCCAGTTTGGCGGGCCCAAGTTCAACCTTGAGGTGATAATGAATCAGCCTTGCCCAAAGCATGGTTCTCAAGACAAACCAGCTACTCATCTGTGGAAAGATTGTTTCATCATGAAGGAGTATAGAAATTCCGGCTTTTATCAGGACCATCATGGCCTGAATGGCGGGTCAGAATCTGGCTCTCACGGGCCCAGTTTTGGAGGTGGCGGCTCAAACTCTGGATTTCAAGGCCAAGGCAATCAAGGCGGTTTTAATCAGCAGCCTAGTCAGGGTAATCAGCAGCAGCAGTCCGGCTATCAGAGAAATCCAAAGCAGCTGAATAGTGGCCAATATCATGTTTTTACCACGAGTTTGTGCAAGCGAGACCATAAGATTCATAAACGTGCGGTAAGCGCGGTTGAGCCGGCAGTCCCTCAATACTTGCGATGGTCAGAGCAGCCCATTTTATGGAGCCATGAGGATTGTTGGGGAACGTAGCAGAAATTCAAAATTTTCCTACGTGTCACCAAGATCTATCTATGGAGAAACTAGCAACGAGGGGAAGGAGAGTGCATCTACATACCCTTGTAGATCGCTAAGCGGAAGCGTTCATGAGAACTGGGTTGAAGGAGTCGTACTCATCGTGATCCAAATCACCGGAGATCCTAGTGCCGAACGGACGGCACCTCCGCTGTTCAACACACGTACAGCCCGTGGCGTCTCCCACGCCTTGATCCAGCAAGGAGAGAGGAGAGGTTGAGGAAGACTCCATCCAGCAGCAGCACAACGGCATGGTGGTGATGGAGGAGCGTGACAATCCCGCAGGCTTCGCCAAGCACCAAGGGAGAGGAGGAGGAGGAGAGGCAGGCTGCACCAAGAGGAGAGAACTCATGTGTGTTGGGCAGCCCCAAACCTCAAGTATATATAGGGAGGGGAGGCTGCGCCCCATCTAGGGTTTCCACCCCCAAGGGGTGCGGCCAGCCCTAGATGGGGCTTGGGGAGGCGGCCAAGAGGGGAGGGAGAGGGAGGCGCCCACTAGATGGGCCTTAGGGCCCATCTGCCCTAGGGTTTGCCCCCTCCCACTCTCCCTTGCGCCTTGGGCCTCTTGTGGGGGGCGCACCAGCCCACCTGGGGCTGGTTCCCTCCCATACTTGGCCCATGCAGCCCTCCGGGGTTAGTGGCCCCACTTGGTGGACCCCCGGGACCCTCCCGGTGGTCCCGGTACGTTACCGGAAAAACCCGAAACTTTTCCGGTGACCAAAACAGGACTTCCCATATATAAATCTTTACCTCCGGACCATTCCGAACTCCTCGTGACGTCCGGATCTCATCCGGACTCAACAACATTCGGTAACCACATACAAACTTCCTTTATAACCCTAGCGCCATCGAACCTTAAGTGTGTAGACCCTACGGGTTCGGGAACCATGCAGACATGACCGAGACGTTCTCCACCAATAACCAATAGCGGATCTGGATACCCATGTTGGCTCCCACATGTTCCATGATGATCTCATCGGATGAACCACGATGTCAAGGACTCAATCGATCCCGTATACAATTCCCTTTGTCTAGCGGTATTGTACTTGCCCGAGATTCGATCGTCGGTATCCCGATACCTTGTTCAATCTCGCTACGGCAAGTCTCTTTACTTGTTCCAGAACACATCATCCCGTGATCAACCCCTTTGTCACATTGTGCACATTATGATGATGTCCTACCGAGTGGGCCCAGAGATACCTCTCCGTCACACGGAGTGACAAATCCAGTCTCGATTCGTACCAACCCAATGAGACACTTTCGGAGATACCTGTAGTGCACCTTTATAGTCACCCGATTCGTTGTGACGTTTGGTACACCCAAAGCATTCCTACGGTATCCGGAGTTGCACAATCTCATGGTCTAAGGAAAGATACTTGACATTAGAAAAGCTTTAGCATACTTAACTACGATCTTTGTGCTAGGCTTAGGATTGCGTCTTGTCCATCACATCATTCTCCTAATGATGTGATCCGTTATCAACGACATCCAATGTCCATGGTCGAAATCGTAACCATCTGCTGATCAACGAGCTAGTCAACTAGAGGCTTACTAGGGACATGGTGTTGTCTATGTACCCACACATGTATCTGAGTTTCCTATCAATACAATTATAGCATGGATAATAAACGATTATCATGAACAAGGAAATATAATAATAACTAATTTATTATTGCCTCTAGGGCATATTTCCAACAGTCTCCCACTTGCACTAGAGTCAATAATCTAGTTCACATCGTCATGTGATTAACACTGATAGGTCACATCGCCATGTGACCAACATCCAAAGAGTTTACTAGTGTCTGTAAACTAGTTCACATCATCATGTGATTAAGACTCAATGAGTTCTGAGGTTTGATCATGTTTTGCTTGTGAGAGAGGTTTTAGTCAACGGGTCTGAACCTTTTAGATCCGTGTGTGCTTTGCAAATTTCCAGGTCATATTGTAAATGCTGCTTCCTCGCTCCACTTGGAGCTATTCCAAATGGTTGTTCCACTATACGTATCCTGTTTGCTACTTAGAGTCATTCGGATAGGTGTTAAAGCTTGAATCGACGTAACCCTTTACACCGAACTCTTTATCACCTCCATAATCGAGAAACATGTCCTCATTTACTCCAAGGACAATTTTGACCGCTGTCCAATGATCCATTCCTGGATCATTCTTGTACCCCTTGACTGACTCATGGCAAGGCACACTTCCGGTGCGGTACACAACATAGCATACTATAGAGCCTATGTCTGAAGCATAGGGGACGACCTTCGTCCTTTCTCTCTTTTCTGCCGTGGTCGAGCTTTAAGTCTTAACTTCATACCTTACATCTCAGGCAAGAACTTCTTTCACCGATCCATCTTGAACACCTTCAAGATCATGTCAAGGTATATGCTCATTTGAAAGTACCATTAAGCAGTTTTGATCTATCCTATAGATCTTGATGCTCAATGTTCAAGTAGCTTAATACAGGTTTTCATTTGAAAACACTTTCAAATAACCCTATATGCTTTCCAGAAATTCTACATCATTTCGATCAACAATATGTCAACAACATATACTCATCAAAAATTCTATAGTGCTCCCACTCACTTCTTTGGAAATACAAGTTTCTCATAAACTTTGTATAAACCCAAAATCTTTGATCATCTCATCAAAGCGCACATTCCAACTCCGAGATGCTTACTCCAGTCCTTAGAAAGGATCGCTGGAGCCAGCATACCTTTTAGCATCCTTAGGATCGACAAAACTTTCTGATTGTATCACATACAACCTTTCCTTACGAAAACTGGTAAGAAAACTCGTTTTGACATCCATTTGCCAGATTTCATAAATGCAGCTAATGCTAAAATGATTCCGACGGACTTAAGCATCGCTACGGATGAGAAAATCTCATCGTAGTCAACTCCTTGAACTTGTGAAAAACTCTTTGCCACAAGTCGAGCTTCATAGACGGTGACATTACCATCCACGTCCGTCTTCTTCTTAAAGATTCATTTATCTCAATGGCTTGCCAATCAACGGGCAAGTCCACCAAAGTCCATGCTTTGTTCTGATACATGGATCCTATCTCGGATTTCATGGCTTCTAACCATTTGTTGGAATTTGGGCCCACCATTGCTTCTCCATAGCTCGTAGGTTCATTGTTGTCTAGCAACATGATCTTCAAGACAGGATCATCGTACCACTCTGAAGCAGTACGCATCCTTGTCACCCTACGAGGTACGGTAGTGACTTGATCCAAAACTTCATGATCACTATCATAAGCTTCGACTTCAATTGGTGTAGGTGCCACAGGAACAACTTCCTGTGCCCTGCTACACACTTGTTGAAGTGACGGTTCAATAACCTCATCAAGTCTCCACCATCCTCCCACTCAACTTTTCGAGACGAACTTTTCCTCGAGAAAGGACCCGATTCAAGAAACAATCCCTATTGCTTTTGGATCTGAATTAGGAGGTATACCCAACTGTTTTGGGTGTCCTATGAAGATGCATTTTGTCCGCTTTGGGTTCGAGCTTATCAACCGGAAACTTTTCCACATAAGCGTCATAGCCCCAAACCTTTAAGAAATGACAGCTTAGGTTTCTCTAAACCATAGTTCATACGGTGTCATCTCAACGGATTTACGTGGTGCCCTATTAAAGTGAGTGCGGTTGTCTCTAATGCCTAACCCATAAACTATTGTGGTAATTCGATAAGAGACATCATGGTATGCATCATATCCAATAGGATGCAGTTATGATTTTCGGACACACCATCACACTATGGTGTTCCAGGCTGTATTAGTTGTGAAACAATTTCCACAATGTCTTAATTCTGTGCCAAACTCGTAATTCAGATATTCATCTCTATGATCATATCATAGATATTTTATCCTCTTGTCACGATGATATTTCAACTTCACCCTGAAATTACTTGAACCTTTCAATAATTCAGACTTGTGTTTCATCTACTCGAATCATCTGTGAAGTAAGAACATAACGATATTCATCAGATGCCTCAAAGACTCATTGGACTGCACACATCAAAATGTGTTACTTCCAACAAGTTGCTATCTTGTTCCATCTTCTTTGACGAGGCTTTTCACCATCTTGCCCATGTGGTATGTTTTGCATATCTCAAGTGATTCAAAGTCAAGTGAGTCCAAATGATCCATCTGCATGGAGTTTCTTCACGCGTATACACCAATAGACATGGTTCGCATGTCTCAAACTTTTCAAAAACGAGTGAGTCCAAAGATACATCAACATGGAGCTTCTTCATGCGTTTTACACCAATATGACTTACATGGCAGTGCCACAAGTAAGTGGTACTATCATTACTATCTTATATCCTTTTGGCATGAAAATGTGTATCACTATGATCGAGATTCAATAAACCATTCCTTTAGGTGCAAGACCATTGAAGGTTTAACTCCATATTGCGATAGACATAATCCAATCATGTCTATGCTCAATGCAAACACCAAATAATAATTTTAGGTTTAACTCCAATCTCGATGGTAGAGGGAGCATGCGATTCTTGATCACATCAACCTTGGAAACACTTCCAACACGTATCGTCAGCTCACCTTTAGCTAGTCTCCATTTATTCCGTAGCTTTTATTTCGAGTTACTAACACTTAGCAACCGAACCGGTATCTAATACCCTGGTGCTACTAGGAGTACTAGTAAAGTACACATTAACATAATGTATATCCAATATACTTCTATCGACCTTGGCAGCCTTCTTATCTACCAAGTATCTAGGGTAATTCTGCTCCAGTGGCTGTTCCCCTTATTACAGAAGCACTTAGTTTCGGGTTTGGGTTCAACCTTGGGTTTCTTCCCTGGAGCAGCAGCTGATTTGCTGTTTCATGAATTATCCCTTCTTGCCCTTTCCCTTCTACAAACTAGTGGTTTCACCAACCATCAACAATTGATGCTCCTTCTTGATTTCTACTTTCGCGGTGTCAAACATCGTGAACACCTCAAGGATCATCATATCTATCCCTGATATGTTATAGTTCATCACGAAGCTCTAGCAGCTTGGTGGCAATGACTTTGGAGAAACATCACTATCTCTTCTGGAAGATCAACTCCCACTCGATTCAAGTGATTGTTGCACTCAGACAATCTGAGCACAAGCTCAACGATTGAGCTTTTCTCCCTTAGTTTGTAGGCTAAGAAAATCGTCGGAGGTCTTATACCTCTTGACGTGGGCACGATCCTGAAATCCCAATTTCAGCCCTCGAAACATCTCATATGTTCCGTGACATTTCGAAAAACGTCTTTCGTGCCTCAACTCTAAACCGTTTAACTGAACTATCACATAGTTATCAAAACGTGTATGTCCAATGTTCGCAACATCCACAAACGACGTTTGGGGTTCAGCACACTGAGCGGTGCATTAAGGACATAAGCTTTCATCGTCCGCATAATCGCCATCACAACTTTCAACTATATTTTCTCTAGGAACATATCTAAACAGTGGAACTAAAGCGCGATCTTCGACATAATTTGCAAAAGGTCTTTTGACTATGTTCAAGATAATTAAGTTCATCTTATGAACTCCCACTCAGATAGACATCCCTCTGGTCATCTAAGTGATTATATGATCCGAGTCAACTAGGCCGTGTCCGATCATCACGTCGAGACGGACTAGTCATCATCGGTGAACATCTTCATGTTGATCGTATCTACTATCGACTCATGCTCGACCTTTCGGTCTCGTGTTCCGAGGCCATGTCTGTATATGCTAGGCTCGCAAGTTAACCCTAAGTGTATTGCGTGTGTTCCGAGGCCATGTCTGTACATGCTAGGCTCGTCAACACCCGTTGTATGTGAACGTAAGAATCCATCACACCCGATCATCACGTGGTGCTTAGAAGCGACGAACTTTAGCAACGGTGCTGTCAGGACCCCGATTCCAAGTCACATCGACCTAGCTGGTAACACCTCATATCACTTTGCGGCCTCACGCACGGTATCCCCACGGGTGTCGCCTTACCATGGCCCGGACCGCTTATGCTTTTGGCTCACGATATGACAAAGTGTCGCTAGCATCCACATGACAAAGAACCCGGCCGACATGGCTAGTCGTGAACCCAAAGCGGCACTAACCTATGGGGACAGGCATACATGAAACACTTCGAGCATGTCGGTCATCAACGTATGAACTTGGGCTGTAGCACTGGGCTAACAGGACTCCGGTATTCCGGGATGTAGCAGGCTAGGCAGGACTCCAAGTACCACCGCGTGACATTTCCCCGAAGGGACAGACATAGGAACGAAATGAATCACACGCCGGCCAGTCAAGTGTCCAAGCAGTAGTGCTGGGCTAGCAGGACTCCGGTGAACCGGGCTGTAGCGGACTACTATCGCTCAGAAGCACGAGACTACATTTCCCCATATGAGAGGCTGCCAAGGATAAACAACTAGATTGTCGGATCCCACTCATACCAAGCATTTCAATCATACACGCAATATGCCAGATATGAGTAAATACAACAAGGCATCACAACAAAACTCTACAACTCAAGTACTTTATTTAAGAGGCTCCGAGGAGCCATACATAACACAGTCATACAGGTAGGGGTCACATGACCCAACACTCAAGTCATACAATCATACAAGCACATGCGAAGCAAAGTAGTCTGAGTACGCACTCTAGAAAGAAAGAAAGCTTGTTGGAGCCTTTCTATCTACAATGGCCCTTCACAAGTCTTAGATCGCCACCTGGGTGGCTAGCTTACTCGTCGAAGTCAACATCTACATAGAATCCGTCGGAGGGGGTAGTATAGTCCTCTGAAAAATATTGATTACAAACATGAGTACAAAAGTACTCAAAGAAGTCTTACCACGTAATCCTATCATACATGCACATTCTCAAGAAGGAGGTGGAGTTAATTGCAGCAAGCCAGCTTTGACTCTTGGCTAAGCTATCCTACGTGTCACACTTTGTAAAGCATTTTGTCGTACACGAGTCCACTATTCACCATCACAATACTCCACCGTGGATCCTCTCTCGTCATCCCCGAGAGGGCCATCCACGATACTCACACTTATCTTGAGGCTTTTAGTAGTATCCATTTACTTGTCTATGAACTGATATAGGTAACCCAGAAGTCCTTCTCCGTGGACACGGCTATTCAATAGATCATATTTAACCCCGCAGGGTATACTTCTTCACACACGCTCACACGCTTATCGTCGTTTACACGACATGTACTGCAACCTTCAGCGGAAGCCCAACGTGGGTGTCGGCCACACCTACCTAAACACTCAAGTCCCTAGTCCAGGTTATCGCCTATTTGGGTTCCATCCGCAGGAGTCCGCCGAGGTTTCCCATACAGCCCGAACGATGTGTGCGGGTTCCCGAGATACCAAACGGGCACTTTCGGTACACCAACCACGGTGCCTACCGCAACACAACCCACCCCTAAGGTCAGCGCTTGCGTCGGCCAACATGCTACAAACACCAGAAACTACTTGCAACTCCCGAACTATGAACAGGGGTGGTTAAGAAGCCGAGAGGGTCAATTAAGGATCCCAATGTGTGGTAGTAGCTGGTTCATGGATCACAAACTCAGATCTCAGTTCTTAAGTTCGGCTTCAATGAAACAACCCACCATGTACTCCTACATGGCCTCTCATCGATACCTTTACCAAATCGTGTTCAACACTTACACTCTCGAACCAACACCACCTTTCACTCCAGGTTCATCATCCCGATGAGCCGACACTGACACAACTCTAAGCATAGCAAGCATAGCATGGTAGGAATCACAAACATGGCTCAATCAACTCCTACACATACTAGTGGGTTTCATCTAGTTACTGTGGCAATGACAGGTCATGCAAAGGAAGTGGGTTCAACTACCGCAGCACACAACAGTTGAATCGCGTTGTCTTAATGCAGAAAAATGAGAGCGAAGCGAGAACATGGGTTTGTATCGAATGATCAATGAATTGCTTGCTGATGGAACTGGGTAGAGAACTGCCCTTCAGGTGGGTAATCGAGGTTATCTTCGGGGGCAGAACCTATCATGAAAACACACCAAAATAAACATACAACCAATATGCAACAATATGATGCATGCTATGACATGGCAAGATGAATGTGTGTTGGCCTAATGCAAGTTGAAGGGACAGGGGATGATCTCATTTGAACCAAAGGTTCAAATGATAGATCATGTGAGTTAGTCCTAATGGTGCAAAATCTTAATTTGGTTATTCAGCATAGTTAACTTGTTTAACATGCATGAAACCTGTACCAATGGATAGAGTGTATTTTTCTGATAAATTTTCATATATAAATCTTTGTATTTGGAGTTATAGAATAAAAGTTATAAGCATTTGAAATTTGAATTATATTCTGGATTTTATTATATAAAAATAATTCCAGAATTTGAATTAATGCGTCAGCATGAGGTCAGCATGACGTCAGGGGGTCAACGGGGTCGTCCAGGTCAAACTGACCAGTGGGACCCGCATGTCAGGGTTAATCTAAACTAATTTAATTAATTAGAACTAATCCTAATTAGTTTAACCGGAGGGGGTCCACCTGTCATTGACCCAGAGGGTCAACAGGGCCCACGGACGGGGTCAACTCACCGGCGTCTAGCCACGGCGAGGCAGACGCAGCGGAGCAAGTGCTTTTGCACTTTCCGGCCCCATTTGGGCGCTGGGAGCACCTCACGTGATGCTTGGAGGTGAGCCGCGGTTAGTGGTGGAGTCGGTAGGGTTAGGGGTGGCGGAAAGGGCGCCGGCGACGAAGTCGGGCGGCGACTGGGCTCGCCACCGACGGGTTTGGGGTTAGAGGGCCGGCGAGGCGGGAAGTGCACTTAGGCCCGTGGGGGCATGGTGAGTGCGATGGGCGAGTGGTGTGGCCATTTGGTGACCGGAGGCTCGTCGGCGACGAGTCCCGCAAGCGGTGGAGTTCAGTGAACATCGAGCTTCACTGTGGTGCAAGAAGAAGAGAACGGAGAGGACAGGGGAGTAGCTAGGCTCACGGTGAACCTGTGGAGGACTTCGTCTGGGTCGGGGCGGACTCGATGCGGCGGCGGCGACGATGGGGATCTCCGCGCCTTGAGCTCGGGCGAGGTCGGGTAGTGGCCTCGGGGTGTTTTGGAGCGAGGAACTAGCTAGCTAGGGGTAACGGGTGCGCAGAGCTGCCGACATGACGGGAGGAGTATGAGCGGCGGGAGCACGGCGTCGACGGTGGCGTGTCGGCGATGGCGTCGGCCAGGTCGGGGCGAGCGAGAGAGAGGCAGGGGGAAAGTGAGGTGTCCGGAGGTCGGGTGACGACGCGGGTCGCCCAGCGGCGAGGCGGCGAAGGGATGAGGCAGGCGGCGGCCAGCTGCGTGGCGCGCCTCGCTTCGCCGGGCCGACACCAGTTGCTGCAAGCCGAGCCAAGCAGCTCATTGGCCTGCTGCTTGGGCTGGGCCGGCAGGTGGGCGGTCATGGGCATGACAGTAGGTTTTTTCTATTTTAGTCTTTTTCTATTTCTCGCAACTCTGTTTAGGGTTTTAAAAATACCAAAACTATTTCAAAATTACCAAAATGCTCCTGGTCAATTGTTGGAATATTCCCAACATGAAACATTTTAGTTTGACAATTTTGAACACCTAAAATATTTTCCATAATTTAAAATGCCCATTTCAAAAACTTGTGATTTAAATCTAGAACCCTTAGGTGACCTAGAAAATGTTCCACCTTCTTTGACATGGATCCTGAACCCAAACAAAGAGGATGAGCATTTTGAAGGGCATTTCGATTCATTGAAATAAATTTTAGTAAACCCTAGTTATTTCAAAGGGGGTGTTCTGGGTTTCTGCCTTCCCCATTTCAAATTCAGATGAAATTTAAACATGATGCACACCCTAATGCATGGTCTATCGGGATGTGACAACTCACCCCACTCAAAAGAATCTCGTCCCGAGATTTAGGATCTGCTAAAAAAAGGTGGGGTACTCAAGTCAAGACGATCCTCCCTTTCCCAAGTTGCTTCTTGCTCGGAATGGTTTGACCATTGAACCTTTAGAAACTTGATATTCCGGCGCCGAGTGGTACGCTTCGGTTTGATCGAGGATACGAACGGGTACTCTCGATAGGTGAGGTTATCTTGGAGATCAAGCGTTTAGTGGTCCACTCCACGGATAGGATCCGAGAAGCAACGCTGAGTTGGGAAACGTGGAAGACATCATGGACCTTGGAAAGATGCGGAGGTAGTTCCAATTGGTAGGCAACTTCCCTCGCTTGGCAAGGATGCGAAAGGGTCCAATGTAACGAGGAGCCAACTTGCCCTTGATTCGAATCGATGGGTTCCTTTAAAGGGAAACCGGAGGTAAGCCTTCGCCAATTTCATAAGCCATAGGCTTATGTTTGCGATCATATTGGCTCTTCCGACGAGATTGGGCTGTTTCAAATTCTCACGAACAACGCGAACCTGCTCCTCGCTTCTCGAATCATATCCGGGCAAAGAGCTGTCTCTCCCGGTTTCACCAGTTAAGAGGCGTTCACATTTTCGCCCATAAAGAACTTCGAAGGGGCTTTGCCTGCATCGCTTGATAGCTGTTGTTGTAAGCGAACTCGGCGAATGGAAGGCACTTCTCCCAATTCATGCCGAAAGAGATGACCGAAGCTCAGAGCATATCCTCTAAGATTTGATTGACTCGTTCTACTTGACCACTTGATTGGGGATGGAAGGCGGTGCTAAAGGAGAGACGAGTTCCCATAGCGTTTTGGAAACTTTCCCAAAATCGAGAGGTGAAGAGACTACCACGGTCTGAGTTAATTTCCAATGGAACACCATGAAGAGATACTATTCGAGATGTACAATTCAGCTAGCTGGCTAGCGGTTATACTCTCACGAACAGGTAGGAAGTGGGCTACTTTGGAAAGACGATCAACAACAACGAAGATAGCGTTATTCCCTCTCTTGGTCCTGGGAAACCCGGTAATGAAATCCATACCGATTTTATCCCATTTCCATTCAGGAATTTCCAAAGGTTGAAGGGTACCAAGAGGCCGTTGATGCTCGCTTTGACTCGACGACAGACGTCGCAGTTAGCGATGTATTGAGCGATTTCTCTCTTCATCCTAGTCCACCAAAACCTCTGGCGTAGATCTTGATACATTTTAGTACTGCCAGGATGAATAGTGAGAGGAGAGTCATGAGCTTCCTTAAGGATCAATTGTCGTAGCTGTTGTTTCTGGGAACCACCAGCGGTTCTCGAAGAAGACAACACTGTTCATCTATGGAGAAACATTTAGCAGCTCCGCTTAGCAATGTTCTCCTTGATCCGAGATATCCCTCTATCATACTGCTGAGCAGCTATGATTCGATCCGTGAGGTCAGGTTTCGCCACCAGGGTGGAAAGGAATCCTCGAGGAACAATGTGAAGATTAAGCTTACGAAATTCCTCGTGGAGAATTGGTTGACCTTGTTGTAACATCAAGTTGTTACAGTAAGATTTACGACTTAGTGCGTCAGCCATGACATTGGCCTTGCCTGGGGTGTAAGATATTCCTAAGTCGAAATCTGTAATCAACTCGACCCAACGTCTTTGCCTGAGATTCAAATCCGGTTGGGTGAAGATATATTTCAGACTTTGGTGATCTGTGTAGATTTCGCAACGATTACCCGTAAGGTAATGTCGCCAGGTTTTGAGTGCATGAACCATCGCCGCAAGCTCTAGATCGTGTGTGGGATAGTTATCCTCATGTGGACGAATCGCCGAGAAGCGTAGGCAATCACATGACGATCTTGCATGAGTATGCAACCTAGTCCTTGTCGCGAGGCGCGCAATAGATAATAAAGTCCTTAGAGAAATCTGGTGGAACAAGTACGGAGCAGATGTCGAGCGCCTTTTCAGTTCTCAAAGCTGATCTCGCACTGTGGCGCCCATTCAACTTCTTATCTTTCTTGAGGAGTTCGTTAGAGGTTTAGCAACTTTAGAGAAATTCTCGATTAAGCGGCGGCAATAGCTCGCTAAACCGAGGAAACTCCGAACTTGCTTGACCGATTCGGTGGAGTCCATCAAGGACAGCTTGAACTCGCTCGGGATTGACAGCAATACCCTTACCAGAGATTACATGTCCTAGATAGGTCACTGCAACCAGAATTCACATTTAGAGAATTTGGCATAAAGGCGGTGCTCTCGAAGTTTCATCAATACCAGCCTTAGATGTTCGCATGTTCTTCCTCATTCTTGGAGTAGATGAGTATATCATCGAGGTATACCACGACAAATTTATCCAAATACTCCATGAAGATCGAGTTCATTAACCGAGAGATAGTGGCTGGAGCATTGGTTAATCCGAAGGACATGACGGTGTACTCGTATTGGCCATAACGAGTGACAAAGGCCGTTTTGGGGATGTCCCGCTTCTTGATTTTGATTTGATGGTAGCCCAACCTCAAATCCATCTTGAAAAGATCGAGGATCACGCGAGCTGATCATACAGATCGTTGATCCTGGGGAGCGGATACTTGTTCTTGATAGTGACCAAATTGACAGGTCGGTAATCTACAACCATCCGATCCGTACCATCCTTCTTCTTGACGAAGAGGACGGGCAAGCCCATGGAGATGAACTAGGACGGATGAAACCCTTTTGCAAGGACTCATCGAGTTGTTTCTTAAGTTCAGCTAGTTCTAGGGTGCCATCTTATAAGGTCTTCTAGAGATTGGGACGGTTCCGGAATAAGATCTATCACGAACTCGACATCCCCGCCGTGTGGAACACCGGCAGTTCTTCCGAAAGACATCCGGAAATCACGGACTACCGAATATCTTCGAGATCCGGAAGAGGGTTGGCATTTAAGAGTAAAGTGGCGCTTAGACACTCGGGTTAACACATTCACTGTTTTGCCCAAGGATGGGTAAGTTGAACAGTTCTAGTAGAGCAATCAATCTTAGCATAATGGGCTGACATCCACCCATACCCAAGATGATGTTTATGTCCGAGGACTTAAGAGCTATTAGAGATGCGAGAAAGACTAATCTGTCGACAAGAATTTCATTCCCATGACTTACTCTAGAGGTTTGCCATCTAGAACCAGGAGTTTGAATTTCCATGGAGGTAGGCATGTCGCAGAATGTGGTGTTGTGCAATCGAGCATAGCTCTCGAAATAAATGAATGAGATGCTCCAAGATCAAAAGAACAGTTGCGGATGGCAATTAACAAGAAGCGCATCTAGGACGGCGTTGGGATCCTCATAGGTTTCTTCAAAGAGACATAGTTGACATGGCCACGGCGGTGGCAACCGGCTTGGCATAGGGAACCTTTCTGGCTGCTTGCCGCGCCAGCAGACTTTCCACTTGATTGGGGTTGTTCTGGGACACTCTCGAATATAGTGGCCCGCCTCTCCACATTTGAAGCAAGTGATCACATTTGGCCGTGGGGCCACATTAGCGCTTGGACCTCCATATGTCTTGGGTGGAAATACGGTTGATTGGGGCGAGGCGTCAAGGATGGCCTCGGGGTGTACTGGGTGGTAGAGCCGATTTGGAACCCAAACCCGGCGCTTCGGGAACCAGAGCGGATGATGATCCGAATCACGGATGTGCTTGCGTGAAGCCTCAAATCATGCACCTGATCTCGGCGATAGCCTTATTGACTAGCTTCGAGAAAGAGGTACATTCATGCAGACGGAGATCTCGGCGTAGTTCAGGCTAAGTCCTTACGGAACCTCGCCGCTTCTTAGCATCGGTAGAAACTTCTTCGAGCATAACGTGCTAACCTCCCGAATTCGGGTGTAGGCATCCACCGTCACCGCCTTGGGTGAAACTGCAGAATTCCTCACGCTTATGGTCCATAAGTCCTTCGAATATGGTGCTCATGAAGGCGGCACTGAATTCATCCCAAGTTGTAACTTGTCCAGCCGGACGATAGCCTCATAGTTTTCCCACCGTAGACCGGCAGGCCTTCCGGATGATAGGCGGCAAAGATAACTTTGTCACCTCGGCCACATTGGCGGAACGCAGCTTGTGGTGGATATCATGGAGCTAATCATCGGCGCCGAGTGGCTCGACGGAGCATTTGAATTTTGGAGGATATAGCTTGACGAAGTCATTGAGTGAAACCCATTGTTTCTTGGCTGGCGTGCTGTGTTTTGTTCAATCCGCCCAATAAGCGGTTAGTTTCGCTTATTGCGTGCTCGCTTCCAAAGATCACCTCAGCCAAAGATGGCGGTTGCGGCAGATTCACATTTCGGCTGCATCGCCTCTCCTGCTCTGGAACAGCAGGAGAATTTCGAGTGTTGACCATCCCGGAAGACAAAACAAAGGTTTAAACCAGGATGGCAGAGTTTAACAAGGAAGTGCGGAAGGTAATGGACAGATGGAATGCAAAGATGTTCATCCGTATGACATGGTAATATAAACTGCCATATATATATATACCAACGGTCATACACACCATTCATAGTTTAGTTCAAGCCTAACGGAGTACAACTATAAGGAAAGGCGTTACATCTCATCGGAAGCATTCCAACTCTTATACATTATTTTTCTACACTTCCTGAATGATACACACTAAGTCGTATTCCACGAGTCACGCAGACGGTGGAAGCACAACTAGTACCATACAAGGAATACTACTACTATCTCGTGCAGCTCCATAGTAGTCCTCATAGAAGTCACCACCTGCACTGAAGTGGAACATGATCGTCCGGAAACAGACAATCCTGTGGGGTCTGTGGACCATAAGGACTCGGATGTGGCCGTGGACCAACAAACGGTGGCAGAAGAGGCCCACGGGGAGGGGTGATGCCTCCAACCTCACGCCACTCCATGAAGTCCGGCAAACTCGCCCAGCACAGGTACAAATCTCTCATGTCCATACATCCGCTTGCACGGCAGTGCAAACTTAGTCGAGTAGCCCAGTGGTCGAACGGGCATTATATAGCTCCATACGCAAGGCCCGGTTCTCACGGTCCTTGTCCTCCAAAGAACTCAAGAGTAGTGCGAAGGAGTGAGTCCTCATGGGATGCATCACCGCACAAGCCACGAAGGTAGCCATGCGCCCTAGGAAGGGATGCCGCATATAGCGGAAGTCGGTGTTGCTCGGCAAAGGCAGTCCTGCTCGAATAATAGTCATCATGGAATAGGCTGCATCTTGTACGCACATTCCAATAGTGATTCCGAGCCCATAAGAACAGTGAAGTGGCTCAAGAGTCTCCGGGATAGGATGGATAGATCCGACCGTGCATAAATATTGGCTTTGATTGAAATCCTGAACTGCTCCTCGACGGTATATTCAGGATACCATCGATAACCAGCCTCAATCATCACCCTAACCAACATGGCCGTGTGACCGCATACATCAATGCAATGGGTCAGCGAACCACTTGGTTCTCGGGAACGGTGGCCATCTGAAAGCACAGCCATAATGCAAAGGCATTAGAATTCCTAGGGAAATTCGGGCAGCATAACATCTGTAAATGCTCAAATCAAATTTGAGACATTCAAAATCAGATTTGCAAAAACCACTCAACAACATCATATCAAGGTTCTGGTTCAAGTAATAGCATACTAAAATTTAGTAGCACTGAACTGAGGATGTAACCACAATCCTATAAGGTACTACGGATTAGTAACACGTGAACCTGATAGAGAAAAGAGAGCCTAGTCCTAAACCCACGTTGAATGAGAAGAGGATGACTCAGATCAGAGGGCATAAGGTAAAGGAGTAAAAGAGCCTTACGTTCCCTCCCACAATCAATTCCCCTACATATAACTAAAGCATTTCTAGACTCAACTTCGACCAGTTTGGCTTAGCGGACCTACAGGCAGCCCTGCTCTGATGCCAACGCTGTCAGGACCCCGATTCCAAGTCACATCGACCTAGCTGGTAACACCTCATATCACTTTGCGGCCTCACGCACGGTATCCCCACGGGTGTCGCCTTACCATGGCCCGGGACCGTTTGCGCCTTTTGGCTCACGTATATGATAGTGTCGCTAGCATCCACATGACAAAGAACCCGGGCCGACATGGCTAGTCGTGAACCCAAAGCGGCACTAACCTATGGGGACAGGCATACATGAAACACTTCGAGCATGTCGGTCATCAACGATGAACTTGGGCTGTAGCACTGGCTAACAGACTCCGGTATTCGGGCTGTAGCAGCTAGGCAGGACTCAAGTACCACCGCGTGACATTTCCCGAGGGACGACATAGGAACGAAATGAATCACATGCCGGCCACCAAGTGTCCAAGCAGTAGTCTTGGGCTAGCAGACTCGTGAACCGGGCAGTAGCGGACTACTATCGCCGTAAGCACGAGACTACATTTCCCCATATGAGAGGCTGCCAAGGATAAACAACTAGATTGTCGGATCCCACTCATACCAAGCATTTCAATCATACACGCAATATGCCAGATATGAGTAAATACAACAAGGCATCACAACAAAACTCTACAACTCAAGTACTTTATTTAAGAGGCTCCGAGGAGCCATACATAACACAGTCATACAGGTAGGGGTCACATGACCCAACACTCAAGTCATACAATCATACAAGCACATGCGGAAGCAAAGTAGTCTGAGTACGCACTCTAGAAAGAAAGAAAGCTTGTTGGAGCCTTTCTATCTACAATGGCCCTTCACAAGTCTTAGATCGCCACCGGGTGGCTAGCTTACTCGTCAAGTCAACATCTACATAGAATCCGTCGGAGGGGTAGTATAGTCCTCCTAAAAATATTGATTACAAACATGAGTACAAAAGTACTCAAGAAGTCTTACCACGTAATCCTATCATACATGCACATTCTCAAGAAGGAGGTGGAGTTAATTGCAGCAAGCCAGCTTTGACTCTTGGCTAAGCTATCCTACGTGTCACACTTTGTAAAGCATTTTGTCGTACACGAGTCCACTATTCACCATCACAATACTCCACCGTGGATCCTCTCTCGTCATCCCCGAGAGGGCCATCCACGATACTCACACTTATCTTGAGGCTTTTAGTAGTATCCATTTACTTGTCTATGAACTGATATAGGTAACCCAGAAGTCCTTCTCCGTGGACACGGCTATTCAATAGATCATATTTAACCCTGCAGGGTATACTTCTTCACACACGCTCACCACTTATCGTCGTTTACCGACATGTACTCGCAACCTTCAAGCGGAAGCCCAACGTGGGTGTCGGCCACACCTACCTAAACACTCAAGTCCCTAGTCCAGTTATCGCCTATTCGGGTTCCATCCGCAGGAGTCCGCCGAGGTTTCCCATACAGCCCGAACGATGTGTGCAGGGTTCCCGAGATACCAAACGGGCACTCGGTACATCGGCCACGGTGCCTACCGCAACACAACCCACCCTAAGGTCAGCGCTATATGGCCCCAAAGATGCTACAAACACCGTAAACTACTTGCAACTCCGGACTATGAACAGGGTGGTTAAGAAGCCGAGAGGGTCAATTAAGGATCCCAATGTGTGGTAGTAGCTGGTTCATGGATCACAAACTCAGATCTCAGTTCTTAAGTTCGGCTTCAATGAAACAACCCACCATGTACTCCTACATGGCCTCTCATCGATACCTTTACCAAATCGTGTTCAACACTTACACTCTCAAACCAACACCACCTTTCACTCCAGTTCATCATCCCGATGAGCCAGACCTGACACAACTCTAAGCATAGCAAGCATAGCATGGTAGGAATCACAAACATGGCTCAATCAACTCCTACACATACTAGTGGGTTTCATCTAGTTACTGTGGCAATGAAAGGTCATGCAAAGGAAGTGGGTTCAGCTACCGCAGCACACAACAGTTGAATCGCGTTGTCTTAATGCAGTAAAATGAGAGCGGAAGCGAGAACATGGGTTTGTATCGGAATGATCAATGAATTGCTTACCTGATGGAACTGGGGTAGAGAACTGCCCTTCAGGTGGGTAATCGAGGTTATCTTCGGGGGAAGAACCTATCATGAAAACACACCAAAATAAACATACAACCAATATGCAACAATATGATGCATGCTATGACATGGCAAGATGAATGTGTGTTGGCCTAATGCAAGTTGAAGGGACAGGGGATGATCTCATTTGAACCAAAGGTTCAAATGATAGATCATGTGAGTTAGTCCTAATGGTGCAAAATCTTAATTTGGTTATTCAGCATAGTTAACTTGTTTTAACATGCATGAAACCTGTACCAATGGATAGAGTGTATTTTTCTGATAAATTTTCATATATAAATCTTTGTATTTGGAGTTATAGAATAAAAGTTATAAGCATTTGAAATTTGAATTATATTCTGGATTTTATTATATAAAAATAATTCCAGAATTTGAATTAATGCGTCAAGATGAGGTCAACATGACGTCGAGGTCAACGGGTCGTCCAGGTCAAACTGACCAGTGGGACCCGCATGTCGTGGTTAATCTAAATTAATTTAATTAATTAGAACTAATCCTAATTAGTTTAACCGAGGGGGTCCACTGCCATTGACCCAGAGGGTCAACAGGCCCACGGACGGGTCAACTCATCGGCGTCTAGCCACGGCGAGGCAGAGCGCGGAGCAAGTGCTTTGCACTTTCCGGACCCCAAATGGAGCGCTGGGAGCACCTCGTGATGCCGGAGGTGAGCCGCGTTAGTGGTGGAGTCGGTAGGGTTAGGGGTGGCGGAATGGGCGCCGCGGCGACGAGTCGGGCGGCGACGGGCTCGCCACCGACGGGTTTGGGTTAGAGGGCCCGGCGAGGCGCGGAAGTGCACGTTAGGCCTGTGGGGGCATGGTGAGTGCGATGGGCGAGTGGTGTGGCCATTTGGTGACGGAGGCTCGTCGGCGACGAGTCCCAGCGCGTGGGTTCAGGTGAACATCGAGCGCTCGCTGTGGTGCAAGAAGAAGAGAACGGAGAGGACAGGGGAGTAGCTAGGCTCACGGTGAACCTGTGGAGGACTTCGTCGGGGTCGGGGGCGGACTGATGCGGCGGCGGCGACGATGGGGATCTCCGGCGGCCTTGAGCTCGGGCGAGGTCGGGGTAGTGGCCTCGGGGTGTTTTGGAGCGAGGGGAACTAGCTAGCTAGGGGTAACGGGGTGCGGCGGAGCTGCCAGACATGACGGGGAGGAGTATGAGCGGCGGGGAGCACGGCGTCGACGGTGGCGTGTCGGCGATGGCGTCGGCCAGGTCGGGGGCGAGCGAGAGAGAGAGGCAGGGGGGAAAGTGAGGTGTCCGGGAGGTCGGGTGACGACGCGGGTCGCCCAGCGGCGAGGCGGCGAGGGATGAGGCAGGCGGCGGCCAGCTGCGTGGCGCGCCTCAAGCCGCCGGCCGGCACCAGTTGCTGCTGGCCGAGCCAAGCAGCTGTTGGCATGCTTCTTTGGGCTGGGCAGCAGGTGGGCGGTCATGGCTGACAGTAGGTTTTTTCTATTTTTAGTCTTTTTCTATTTCTGCAACTCTGTTTAGGGTTTTTAAAAATACCAAAACTATTTCAAAAATTACCAAAATGCTCCTGGTCAATTGTTGGAATATTCCCAACATGAAACATTTTAGTTTGACAATTTTTGAACACCTAAAATATTTTCCATAATTTAAAATGCCCATTTCAAAAACTTGTGATTTAAATCTAGAACCCTTAGGTGACCTAGAAAATGTTCCACCTTCTTTGACATGGATCCTGAACCCAAACAAAGAGGATGAGCATTTTGAAGGGCATTTCGGATTCATTGAAATAAATTTTAGTAAACCCTAGTTATTTCAAAGGGGGGTGTTCTGGGGTTTCCTGCCTTCCCCATTTCAAATTCAGATGAAATTTAAACATGATGCACACCCTAATGCATGGTCTATCTGGGATGTGACAGGTGCATAGTTAGGGGAGAACACTTCTTGAAATTGTTGTAAGGGATCATCTTATTTACTACCGTCGTTCTAAGTAAACAAGATGCATAAACATAATAAACATCACATGCAATTATATAGTAGTGACATGATATGGCCAATATCATATAGCTCCATTGATCTCCATCTTCGGGGCTCCATGATCATCATCGTCACCGGCATGACACCATGATCTCCATCATCATGATCTCCATCATCGTGTCTTCATGAAGTTGTCTCGCCAACTATTTCTTCTACTACTATGGCTACCGGTTAGCAATAAAGTAAAGTAATTACATGGCGTTGTTTAATGACACGCAGGTCATACAATAAATAAAGACAACTCCTATGGCTCCTGCCGTTGTCATACTCATCGACATGCAAGTCGTGAATCCTATTACAAGAACATGATCAATCTCATACATCACATATCATTCATCACATTCTTCTTGGCCATATCACATCACATAGCATACCCTCGCAAAAACAAGTTAGACGCCCTCTAATTGTTGTTTGCATGTTTTACGTGGCTGCTATGGTTTTCTAGCAAGAACGCTTCTTACCTCGCAAAACCACAACGTGATATGCCAATTGCTATTTACCCTTCATAAGGACCCTTTTCATCGAATCTGCTCCAACTAAAGTGGGAGAGACCGGCACCGCTAGCCACCTTATGCACCAAGTGCATGTCACCGGTGGAACTCCGTCTCACGTAAGAGCACGTAAGGTCGGTCCGGGCGCTTCATCCCACAATACCGTCAAACAAGATTGGACTAGTAACGGTAAGCATATTGAACATCATCAACGCCCACAACTACTTTGTGTTCTACTGCAAAGAATCTACGCAATAGACCTAGCTCATGATGCCACTGCTGGGGAACGAGGCAGAAATTCAAAATTTTCCTCGTGTCACCAAGATCTATCTATGGAGAAACTAGCAACGAGGGAAGGAGAGTGCATCTACATACCCTTGTAGATCGCTAAGCGGAAGCGCTCATGAGAACGGGGTTGAAGGAGTCGACTCATCGTGATCCAAATCACCGGAGATCCTAGTGCCGAACGGACGGCACCTCCGCTGCTCAACACACGCAGACAGCCCGGTGGCGCCTCCCACGCCTTGATCCAGCAAGGAGAGAGGGAGAGGTTGAGGAAGACTCCATCCAGCAGCAGCACAACGGCATGGTGGTGATGGAGGAGCGTGGCAATCCCGCAGGGCTTCGCCAAGCACCAAGGGAGAGGAGGAGGAGGAGAGGCAGGGCTGCACCAAGAGGGAGAGAACTCATGTGTGTTGGGCAGCCCCAAACCTCAAGTATATATAGGGAAGGGGGAGGGCTGCGCCCCCATCTAGGGTTTCCACCCCAAGGGGTGCGGCCAGCCCTAGATGGGGCTTGGGATGGCGGCCAAGAGGGGAGGGAGAGGAGGCGCCCACTAGATGGGCCTTAGGGCCCATCTGCCTAGGGTTTGCCCTCCCACTCCCTTGCGCCTTGGGCCTCTTGTGGGGCGCACCAGCCCACCCGGGCTGGTTCCTCCCATACTTGGCCCATGCAGCCCTCCGGGTTAGTGGCCCCACTTGGTGGACCCCGACCCTCCGGTGGTCCCGTGACGTTATCGAAAAACCCAAACTTTTCCGTGACCAAAACAGACTTCCATATATAAATCTTTACCTCCCACCATTCCGAACTCCTCGTGACGTCCGGATCTCATCCGGGACTCAACAACATTGGTAACCACATACAAACTTCCTTTATAACCCTAGCGCCATCGAACCTTATGTGTAGACCCTACGGGTTCGGGAACCATGCGATATGACCGAGACGTTCTCCGGTCAATAACCAATAGCGGATCTGGATACCCATGTTGGCTCCCACATGTTCCACGATGATCTCATCGGATGAACCACGATGTCAAGGACTCAATCGATCCCGTATACAATTCCCTTTGTCTAGCGGTATTGTACTTGCCCGAGATTCGATCGTCGGTATCCCGATACCTTGTTCAATCTCGCACGGCAAGTCTCTTTACTCGCTCCGTAACACATCATCCCGTGATCAACCCCTTGGTCACATTGTGCACATTATGATGATGTCCTACCGAGTGGGCCCAGAGATACCTCTCCGTCACACGGAGTGACAAATCCCAGCCTCGATTCGTGCCAACCCAATGACACTTTCGGAGATACCGTAGTGCACCTTTATAGTCACCCGATTCGTTGTGACGCTTTGGTACACCCAAAGCATTCCTACGGTATCCGGAGTTGCACAATCTCATGGTCTAAGGAAAAGATACTTGACATTAGAAAAGCTTTAGCATACTAACTACGATCTTTGTGCTAGGCTTAGGATTGTCTTGTCCATCACATCATTCTCCTAATGATGTGATCCCGCTATCAACGACATCCAATGTCCATGGTCGAAAACCGTAACCATCTGCTGATCAACGAGCTAGTCAACTAGAGGCTTACTAGGGACATGGTGCTGTCTATGTACCCACACATGTATCTGAGTTTCCTATCAATACAATTATAGCATGGATAATAAACGATTATCATGAACAAGGAAATATAATAATAACTAATTTATTATTGCCTCTAGGGCATATTTCCAACAAGGATCACCCGCCCCGGGTTGACAACCCGGGTCAACTGGCCTTGGTGGTTGCTCCTCAGATTGGATGATACAAGCTCACGAAGGGGCTTATGGACGGGGGCAGTAGTATCAATATACTTTATTAAGATACTTTTAGCCGTTTGAATTTGTCTGACAGAGATCTTAAGCCGTTTTCTACTGTTTTTCATGGGGTGGTGCTTGGTAAGACGGCATATCCGGTGGGTAAGATAGCCTTGGAAGTGGCTTTTGGCAATGAGCATGACTATAGGGCCGAAACATTGACTTTTGAGGTGGTCAAGATCAAGAGCACTTATAACGCCTTGTTTGGACGGCCGGCTTATGCCAAATTTATGGCACGGCCATGTTATGTTTATCTGCAGCTTAAAATGCCGGGTAGTAAGGGTACCATCATGGTGCATGGTGATAGAAAGATAGCTTGGGAATGTGAAAAGGGCGATGCTGCCTATGCCGAGTCTGTTTGTGCAACAGAGGAGTTGAAGTTTTACAAAGATAATGTTGACCCGGCGGATATGACCCCCTTGAAGAAACCAACCATAGAGCATGACCATTTGTTAAAGTTTAAGTTGGCAGATGACACCAAGAAGGTCAATTTTGTCCCTGGCGATTCGTCCAAATAGTTCATTATCAGTGCAAATATGGATCCGAAATAGGAAAGCGCGCTCATCGAGCTCATCCGTGAGAACCGAGACATCTTCGCATGGAAGACTTCAGACATGCCAGGTGTACCGGGGGAACTCGCTGAGCACACTCTCAATATTGATCCAAAGTTTAAACCGGTCAAGCTATTCCTTCATCATTTTAATGAATAAAGGCGCAAGGCCATTGGAGAAGAGGTGGCCCGGCTCTTGGCGGCCGGGTTTATTGTTGAAGTTTTTCATCCTGAATGGTTGGCTAACCCGGTGCTGGTACTTAAGAAAAATGGCACTTGGCGTATGTGTGTGTATTACACGGACCTTAAAAGGCATGTCCGGCTGATCCTTTTGCTCTACCTTGTATTGATCAGATCATTGATGCTACGGCGGGTTGTGAGCGTTTAAGTTTTTTAGATGCTTATTCTGGTTATCATCAGATCAATATGGCAGTGAAGGACGAGGATAAGACATCTTTCATCACTCCCTTTGGAGCCTTCTGCTACGAGTCTATGCCTTTTGGGATCAAGAGTGCCCAGGCGACTTATCAGCACTGTGTTCAGAATTGCCTCCACAGCTAGATTGGACACAATGTTCATGCTTATGTGGATGATATCATTGTGAAATCAAGGAAGAAGGAGACCTTGTTAGATGATTTGATGGAGACCTTTGACAACCTCCGGGTCTACAAGATGATGCTTAACCCGGCCAAATGTGTCTTTGGCATGCCAGCAGGCAAGATATTGGGTTATTTTGGTCTATGAGAGAGGTATTGAAGCTAACCCAGAGAAAATCAAGGATATCACTTCTTTGGCTAAACCGGCATGTATTAACAACATCCAGTGCTTGGCGGGTCGTATTGCGGCTTTAAGCTGGTTTATAAGCCGCCTGGGAGAAAAGGCTATTCCTCTATACCAGATGATGAAGAAAACAGATCGCTTTATCTGGAGTGATGCTGCCAATCAGGCGTTCGAGGCGCTTAAAAAATAGTTGACTGAGCCGCTGGTTCTTGCAGCTCCTATTGATAAGGAGCCCTTGCTTTTATATGTGGCTGCTAACAGTAGAGCCATCAGCGTAGCAGTTGTTGTGTAGAGGAAGGAATTAGGCAAGGGATATCCGGTTCAAAGCCCAGTTTACTATGTCAGTGAGTTATTAATTGAGTCTAAGCAGAGGTACCCACATTGGCAGAAGCTAGTCTATGGGGTGTTCGTGTCTGGTCGCAAGTTGAAGCATTATTTCCTTGGTCATTCCATCACTGTGGTCAATTCTGCTCCTCTAGGGGATATTATTCAAAACAGAGAAGCTACAGGCCGGGTGGCCAAGTGGGCCATTGATCTTGGACCCCATGGTTTGAAGTATATGCCTCGGACAACCATCAAGTTTCAGGCACTTGTGAATTTCATCAATGACTGGACAGAGTTGCAGATGCCTGAGGAAAAGCCTGATAATATGTACTATTCATTTCGATGGATCCAGGCAGTTGGAAGGCTCGGGGGCTGGAGTTATTTTGACTTCCCCGTGAGGTGATAAGTTTTGTTATGTCTTAAGGCTGATGTTTCCTTGTACTAACAATTCAGCTGAATATGAGGCCTTACTCCATGGTCTTCGGATGGCCAAAGAGATAAACCTAAGTTGGGTCAGGTGTTTTGGCGATTCAGATCTAGTGGCTCAGCAAGTCTTAGGAACTTGGGATTCCAGAGACCCACTCACGGCGGCCTATCGCCGGGCAGTTGATGGTATTGCTGGTCATTTCAAAGGTTATCAAGTGGAACATGTTGATCGTAGGAAAAATGAGGCGACTGATGCTTTAAGCCGGCTGGGGTCTCAGCGTAAGCCGGTACCACCTAATTTCTTTCTTGATATTATGAATAATCCTTCAGTTAAATTTCCCACGGAAGAAGATCTTCCTATCGCTGACCGGGAGGCACGGTTGGTGGCGGCTCTTCATGCTATTCCTGATTGGACAGTTCCGTATTTGTCATATATGACCCAGGGTGAGGTAGTTGAGGATGGAACTTTGGCCAGGCAAATAACCCGGAGGTCTAAGTCAATGACCATTGTCAATGGCAAGTTACACCGCTGCAGTGTTACAGGGGTGCTTCACCACTGTGTTTATCCTTAGGAGGGCTGTGACATTCTAAGAGAGATTCATGAAGGATATGGTGGCCATCATGCCAGCTCTAAGTCTCTCGTGGCTAAGGCTTTTCGTCATGGGTTTTACTGGCTGATGGCTTATGCTGATGTAGAAGATCTGGTTAGCAAGTGCGACAGTTGTCAGAAATTTTCTAGATGAGCTCATGTGCCGGCTCAAGAATTGAGGATGATTCCAATCACTTGGCCGTTTGCAGTCTAGGGACTGGATGGGTTGGACCTTTCAAGAGATCCAAGGAAAAAATACGCACGTTTTGGTGGCAGTTGACAAGTTTACAAAGTGGGTTGAGGCAGAGCCGGTCAGCAACTGTGAGGCGGCAATGACGGTTCAATTCATTAAAAAGGTGATTTTCGGTTTTTGGTTACCCTCATAGCATCATAACTGATAATGGTACTAATCTGTCTAAGGGTGCTATGAAAGAATTCTGTCAACGAGAGCATATTCGTCTTGATGTTTCATCACTGGCTCACCTCCAATCCAATGGTCAAGCCGAAAGGGCCAATCAAGAAATCTTGAGAGGCATAAAGCCTCGGCTTATGGCCCTTTGCAAAGGACGCCGAGTTGTTGGGTGGAGGAGTTACCCTCATTTCTTTGGAGTATCAATACTACCCCCAACAGATCCATGGGTTATACGCCCTTCTTCATGGTTTATAGAGTAGAGGTAGTTCTTCCCAGTGACATCTGTCACGACTCGCCCCGTGTGGCAGCTTATGTTGAAGCTAATAACGAAAAAGCATGTCAGGATGATCTTGACCTCTTAGATGAGGACCGTGACCTTGCGGCGGCTCATTCGGCAATTTATCAGCAAGATCTGCATCGTTATCATAGTCGTCGGGTTAGAACCCGAAACTTTCAAGAAGGTGACTTGGTGCTCCGGCTCATCCAAGATCAAACAGATAAGCACAAATTATCCCCACCTTGGGTCGTACTACCTCATTGATATTCGAGACCACGAGGACTCACGCACATCGGTGGAGGAGACCCGCCGGCCTTGGATTGCTCATCTTCGGCCTTATTACACTTGAGCCACCGGCTCTTGTGTTGTACATACTTTCATCAATGTATATATTATGATCAGTATAATAAAGCCGGAACCCCTGATAATTCAGGGCCTCTATCGTTTCATTTGCGAGTATTTGAGTCTTTATTGTCAGTTCATAAGATCACCTGGGGGCTTCCTGCTCAATGAGCATAGCTGTGCTTACCCTCTTGATCCAGCTTGCATGCCTTGTTACAAATCACTTGGGGGCTTCCTGCTGAAATCAGAGGTTACCAAAGAGAACTTGTTGCAGTGTGCAGTTCAAACATAGGTATCCTACCTTGAGGACTCATTGTAGGTCACTTGGGGGCTTCCTGTTTAATGAAAATAGCTATACTTACCCTCTTGATCAGCTTGTACGCCAGGTGTAAACTCCAAATTCCGGGTTATCTTGCCTCTATGTACTTGTCACTCCGCCCAGGTAATCCTGGAATGCCCCGCCATACTCTCAATAATCAATCTTTTAATAAAGACCCTGAACTTGTCGAGGTTAAAACGGCGGTTGGTCATGTGAGGGCCGGCTTACGGGTTTGAATGAAGGATTAGCTCCGTGGCTATGTGGCCCATGAAAGCACTTGAGATTTCGGCTTGGCGGCCTATGAAAGCCTTGTTTTTCTGATTTGTTATTTTCTCTGAACACTTTTTTCAGATCCATATCCTTGCTCCATATTAAACAATTGAGGCCATGTAGCCTTAATCTTTATGACTCATATTTGAGCATATTTAGGGTTTGATAACCCGTCATGGCTTTGTACATTGAGTCGCCAGTATACTTTGATTGCGCAATTGGAAATATGCGCTTATAAATCTTTGGGTTGTCAACCTCACTAGATATGGCGATGTAAGCCGACAGTATGAACCAATTTCACAGGTATGTTTTTACTTGTTATATGAATATGCGAGGTTTGATAACCCGCCCTAGTTATAGACTTTAAAGTCGCGAGAACATATTATATCAGGCATTATGACCTGCCTTGGCTTAAACCGCTAGGGCGAATATTGTTTAAACATATGTGCAAGAACATTGGAGCTCATATAATCATTGGAAAGGATGATGGAATTTTCTGTTAACTCATCGGTAGCACATCAAGTGTTCCATCAACATTTCTCAAAACAAAAACGATAAACATGCACGATGGCATGGCAGATCATTGTTTCTAGCTAGCCTATTACAAGGCGTCTTACGACCCAAAAGAAATAGTGTTTTTTGGCGCACAAATTATATGCGGCAGTTTACAAGCCGACCATTTTGCCAGTTATCTTGGTCCTGGTGAGGGAATCCTGGATTAAGGGGTCCTCGGGCGTACGACCTGTTGGACATGGGCTAGACAGTTGGGCCGTGATGATACAAGACAGAAGACTCTCTCCCGTGTCCGGATAGGACTCAACTTGGCGTGGATGCCAAGCTTGGCGTTCGGATATGGAGATTCCTTTCTTTGTAACCGACTTTGTGCAACCCTAGTCCCCTCCGGTGTCTATATAAACCGGAGGGTTAGGTCTGTAGACGCAATCATAATCATACAGGCTAGACTTCTAGGGTTTTAGCCATTACGATCTCGTGGTAGATCAACTCTTGTAATACTCAAATTCATCAAGATCAATCAAGCAGGAAGTAGGGTATTACCTCCATAGAGAGGGCCCGAACCTGGGTAAACATCGTGTCCCCTGTCTCCTTTTACCATCGACCTTAGACGCACAATTTGGGACCCCCTACCCAAGATCCGCCGGTTTTGACACCGACATTGGTGCTTTCATTGAGAGTTCCACCGTGTCGTCCCCAGAAGGTCCGATGGCTCCATCAATCGTCTACAACAATGCTGCCCTGGAGGAGGTTTTCCTCCCCGGCCAGATCTTCATGTTCGGCGGCTTTGCACTACGGGCCAACTCGCTTGGCCATCTAGAGCAGATCGACAGCTACGCCCTAGGTCACCAGATTAGTTTTGGAAATCTGGACTATGTCGCTGATATCCGAGGAGACTTGATCTTCAAAGGATTCGCACCCCTGTCTTCCGCTCTGGCCTAGATCCATAGCGCACCGCCAGGTCCGAAGACGGGCTCCCTGAGCTCGCCGGACTATCTGCGGCCACTAGGACCATTGCGGGAGAGCCAGGGGAAGTGGTGTCGCAGGCAACCCTCATGAAGCCGGACCCTTCCCCGGACACTGGCTCCGAATCCTCAGAGTCAACATCGTGCGAGTTCGGCCAAGGAGTCTCCCTCTCGCCACACTCCACGAGCCCTCTCCTCTCGAGCCAAACCTCGCCTTTAAGCGAGGCTCTGGACTTAATGCGATCCCTTATTATTACAGAGGAGCAACGTCCGAAATATGCCCAGCCCGGCCTAGGGGCTGAGAGCAGAGAATTTTACGTCCCACCCACCACCCACTTCATAGCCACTGTCGAAAACTTGACCGACATGCTCGATTAGGACTCCGAAAACATCAACGGTATGGACGATGCTGCCGGAGAAGCGGAGGCCCAAAACCCACTGTTTACCGGACGCTGGACGGCCACCTCTTCCTATGACGTGTACATGGTGGATACACCCAAAGAGAATAGCGGCGACGACAAGGAAGACCCAGTTGAGGATAAACCTCCTGAGATACAACCGAAGCGCCGACGTCAGCAGCGCCGCTCTAAATCACACCATGGAAAATACAACAATACTGGCACATGAGAAAACAATACTCTAGACGATGACGAAGACAATGAAGACCCCGTTGAGCCAACTTCCGAACAGGATGAACGGGAAGATGGGCGAGTAAGCCCCGATGAACAGGGCGTAAATGAAGACTCGGAGGAGAGTAATTATCTTCCGCTCTCCGAGGATGATGTGAGCCTCGGCAACGAGGATTTTATCGTGCCTGAGGGACCTCTCGAGTAGGAGCGCTTTAAGCGCAGGCTAAAAGCCACTGCAAAAGGCCTAAAAAAGAAGCAGCAGCAGCTTCAAGCTGATCAAGATATGCTCAACGACAGATGGACTAATGTCCTGGCAGCCGGGGAGTACGGCCTCGAGCGCCCAACCAAAAGTTACCCGAAGCGCAAATTGCTACCTCAATTCGATGACGAGGCGCTGGAGCCCATACCATCAGCGCGTAATGCGGCTGACCGAGTACCACGTGGCCGGGACAAAGCGGCAACTCAAGCCGAACACCAGCCCGTACTACCTCACCGTAAAGGCAGAGACAAAACAGCTCGGGGATATACATATGACCCGCGGTAGGACCTGGACAGTAGAGCAGGACAGACCAGATCGATCTACAGATCGTGGGGGCATGCCCCGACACGCGATGACGGCTACCTAGCTGGACATGACAAGCATAATCACGTCCGGGCCAAAAAGCGCAGACGGACTCCATCCGAGCTATGTCGCGACGTGGCCCGATATAGAGGCGCCGCACACCCCCTTTGCTTCACTGATGAAGTAATGGAGCACGAATTCCCAGAAGGGTTTAAACCCGTGAACATCGAATCATATGATGGGACAATAGACCCCGCGGTATGGTTCGAAGATTTCCTTCTCCATATTCATATGGCCCACGGTGATGATCTTCGCGCCATCAAATACCTCCTATTAAAACTCAAGGGACCAGCTCGACACTGGTTGAACAACCTGTCCGAAAACTCCATTGGTAGCTGGGAGGACCTGGAAGACGCCTTCCGCGATAACTTCCAAGGTACATGCGTCCTACCTCTGGATGCCAATGACGTAAGTCACGTAGTCCAATAGCCCGGAGAGTCAGCCAGGAAATTTTGGACTAGGTTCTTAACTGAAAAGAACCAGATCATGGACTGTCCGGATGCCGAAGCCCTAGCATCCTTTAAACACAGCATCCGCGATGAATGGCTCGCCCGACACCTCAGTCAGGAAAAGCCGAAGTCCATGGCAGCCCTCACGGCACTCATGACCCACTTTTGCGCGGGCGAAGATAGCTGGCTAGCCCTTAGCAATAATAATGTGTTTAACCCGCACCTCTGGGCCGTAAATAGCAACGACAAGCCCCGACGCAACAGACACAATCATCGAAGCAACGATAACAATACCGATGACACGGCGGTCAATGCCGTATTCAGTGGCTCCAAGTCCAGCCAGCGGAAGAAGCCATTCAAAAGGAACAACCCGTGCTCATCCAGCTTGGACCACATACTTGATCGTCCACGCCAGATATATATGGCACCCCCGATAAACTAGCCAATCACACCAACAAAAGGTGTTGGGTTTTTAAACAGGCCGGCAAGATAAATGCCGAGAACAAGGATAAGGGGTCATAAAGCAAGGACGATGACGAGGAGCCCCGTCCACCGAACACAGGGGGACAAAAGAAGTCTCCCCCTCAGGTCAAAACGGTGAACATGATATACGCTACCCATATCCCCAAGAGGGAGTGTAAGCGCGCACTTAGACGTCTATGCGATAGAGCCAGTCGCCCCAAAATTTAATCCATGGTTTTCATGCCCGATCACCTTCGATCGCAGGGACCATCCGACCAGCATCCATCATGGCGGTTCAGCCGCACTGGTCCTCGACCCAATAATTGATGGATTCCACCTCACGCCGAGTCCTCATGGGACAGTGGGAGCAGCCTCAACCTGCCTATCAGATACAAGGTGCAAATGGGCATCGATCCATCAAGGATCAAACCCACAAAACTACCTTTAAAGGAGTTATACCAGTGTAGAGGCCACATTGCACGGGCTCAATCACATTGGAGGTCGCCTTCGATCCTCGGACAACTTCCGGCAAAGAGTTGATCTTCGATATCGCCCCTTTCAGAGTGGCTATCACGCGATCGCCGCATTTAACCGCGATTTGCTCGATTCAATGCGGTGCCACACTATGCTTATCTCAAACTCAAGATGCCCGGACCACGCGGTGTCATAACAGTCAATGGAAACACGGAGCGCTCCCTCCGTATTGAGGAGCACACCGCAGCTCTGGCAGCAGAAGTACAAAGCGGCCTTATCAAGCAGAACCTTAATTCGGCGGACAAGCTCCCGGACACTGCCAAACGAGTCCGGACTACTCTTCAGCAAGACAGTCCAGCTCGTCAAGAGGTCGACTAGCAATTTGGCCTCCGTCTCAGTCCTGACGAAATAGCGGCGTACGTACCGCACGTACATAATTACGCACTCAAAATACCATGGGCATAGATGGAGCCGTAACTTTATTGTGGCCCATCATATGGCTCACACACATAAGCTCCTTTTCCTTTTTACCATATTTTGGTCTCTTTTCCTTAGGCCCCCGCGGTGGCCTGCTCATCAGTCCTTTCGAAGGACGGATACACCAAGGCGGCAAGTAGCACAGACGCGTGGGGGGAATTTCTAGATGTTTTTCTCGACGATCATTCTACCTGTTTTCAGGACCCACCCGCAAGCTCCCCCTTGATCTCGGCATGTTAAATAGCCTCGTTGCTTATCACACTATTTGTACGAATACGCTTTGATGTATTAATCCAAATTATAATGAAAACAGTTTGCTGCCCAACTTATGTGGCATTAGCTTACTACTTCATTTTTCGCTATTCTTATTGATTGCACCCGTACACCTTGGTACACTTTAAATTGGCCAGGGGCTTCACTGTGCTCCATACTATGGCAACAAAGTCTGAACACTTTTACAGTATAGTTCGGCACCCCGAATTTTAGCATTATATGCATTGGCTCCGAATCATGTCTTTGGTCAATAGTTGGGTTGCCCGGGTCCTGTGCTTACTACCTTACGTTCCGCTCAATCGGCTAGGGTAGTAAAGGGAGAACTACTGTGATTGTGTTTTTGGTTTATCCGAGCAAACACCTCAGTAGAGAAAGCCGAAAACTGACTGTCATGATATGGCGAGAGCTGGTCAGCTATTCAGAGGTTCAAAATCTTTTGTGATTTTTTCTGCCTTATGCGACGGATCGGCCTTCATCCGATCAGGTGTTTACAGCACCCTAGTCCGGATTAAATACTATCTAGGGGCAGCGCCTACATTTTTATTGTCAAACTCTTATGGCTAAGTGAGGGTGATAAAGCCACATAGTCCAATTGCCTGGTTCGTTGCGCTAAACACCTCCTTCAAGGACCAAAATTTTGGATCAAGAGTGTTTAGATTCCATCCCGAACACCCCCGTACTACCTACGTGGGAGCTGAAGCCGATGATTGGCCAACCCTTAGATTTAACAAAACGGCCGCACAGGAGGTAAAATTTTAAAAATAACAAGCATCATATTACATGTCAGCTTTGTTTCACCGTACAGGACAAGATAACATGAATGTATTCATTCGAAAATAATGTCCTTAGCACATTGCCCCGCTACAATGCAGGATCCCTCCAGGACATCATCCAAATACTTCTCGGGCGTGCGGTGCTCGTTGCCAGCGGGCGGTCCCTCGGTCGCGAGCTTGACGACGTTCATCTTCGCCCACTGCACCTTGACACGGGCGAAGGCCATCCGCGCACCTCGATGCGGGCATCGACCACTTGATGACGCTG
Organism: Aegilops longissima; assembly: GCA_021605205.1. Lineage (NCBI taxonomy): Eukaryota > Viridiplantae > Streptophyta > Magnoliopsida > Poales > Poaceae > Aegilops > Aegilops longissima. Next base: position 204,373,783 of record CM038679.1, read on the forward strand.
CCGGGGCAGGCATTGACCAGCCGCTTCACGAGCCCGAAGTAGCTGTTGGGTATGGCTTCGGTAGGCCATAGCCGGATTATTAAATCCTTCATGGCTAGATCGGCCACCCTATGCAGTTCGACCAGCTGTTTCAGCTGATCAATAAAGGGCACCGAATGCTCTGGCGCAAGGTATTGCGACCAGAACAGCTTCTCCGTTGAGCTCCCCTCTTTGGCTCGGAAGAACTCCGCAGCATCGGAAACACTCCGCGGCAAATCCGCAAATGCCCCTGGAGAACTCCAAATCCGGGTCAGTAAGAGGTACCTTTTCTTCACATACTTGCTCTTCATAATAAAAGCCTTACCCGCCGCGATTTTCCTGGCCTCTTGGATTTCCTGGAGGGCACCCTAGGATTCGACCCGGTCATCTTGTGCGCTTTGGCGGGCCTTGGCGAGTTCAGACTCTTGGTCCACAATGTTGCGCTCCAAAGACTGGCATTTCTTCAAGGCGTCCTGGAGCTCCTGTTGGACCTCACCGACCCTGGCCTCATGCTTTTCGCGGGCGGCTTGTTCCTTGGCCGCTCTCTCCTCGGCCTCGGCCAGCGCCTTCTTGAGGGTCTCCAACTCGGTCACCGCTCCTAACAAATGTTCTGGCACTTTTGTCAGCAAAAATCGTTCATCCTTTCTGAATCTACATAAGGTCATTCATACCTTGATTGTCTTCCAGCAGTTTTTTCACACGGTCGAGCTCTTGCTCTGTCCGCTCTAGACTCTGCATCAGTCTAGAGACCTCAGCAGCATGAGAGGTCACAACCAACAATGATGCCTGCTTATTCACATAGATATGTCCGGTTAGTCTCCTACGAAAGTTATTTGATCCTCTGTCCGGCTTTTGTTTCCGAACACCGGACAGAGTCTCAGGGGATACTGTCTATACTATGACATTCCTTTCATACAATTGCATCACTTACCTCAAAGCCTGTTAGAAGGCTGGTGCAGGCTTCGGTCAGTCCACTTTTAGCGGACCGAACCCTCTAAACCACCGTACCCATAAGGATGCGATGTTCCTCAACAATGTAGGTGCCTTGCAGCGCTTCCAGCAGATTATCCGGTGCCTCTGGATGGACAGAGGTCACCGGCAGAATAGGCGCACCCCCTTCTTTTGAAGGAGGCTGCTTGCTCGATTCCAGAGCCATATAGGTCTCTGGAATCGTATTCAGCTGGGGGCCGAATTGGATATGGCCCCCATCGCCGGTCTCCATGGGGATTTGCTCCCCCATGTGTCCGGCGGCCGAGGTTTCACCCTCTGGCGCCGCCCTGACGGCCTCCTGCGTCCCTCCCTGGCCTGAGGTCCTTCAGGAAAACACCTCGCTGTCATCGATGGCCTTGGGAGAAGAGTCCGCTGGAAGGGACCCGCTGTCGGTGTCAAAACCGGCGGATCTCAGGTAGGGGGTCCCGAATTGTGCGTCTAGGCGGATGGTAACAGGAGACAAGGGACACGATGTTTTACCCAGGTTCGGGCCCTCTTGATGGTGGTAAAACCTTACGTCCTGCTTGATTAATATTGATGATGTGTGTTACAAGAGTGGATCTACCACGAGATCAAAGAGGCTAAACCCTAGAAGCTAGCCTATGGTATGATTGTTGTTCGTCCTATGGACTAAAGTCGCCCGTTTATATAGACACCGGAGAGGGCTAGGGTTACAGTAGTCGGTTACAATGGTAGGAGATCTACATATCCAGATCGCCAAGCTTGCCTTCCACGCCAAGGAAAGTCCCATCCGGACATGGGATGAAGTCTTCAATCTTGTATCTTCATAGTCTTGTAGTCCGCCGATAATGATAGTTCGCTATCCGGACACCCCCTAGTCCGAACTCCTCGTAAGCCCCCCTAACCAGGCTTCAATGACGATGAGTCCGGCGCGATATTGTCTTCGGCATTGCAAGGCGGGTTCTTCCTCCGAATAATTTATAGAAGATTGTGAACACCAGGATAATGTCCGGCTCTACAAAGAAAAATTCCACGCACCACCGTGAGAGAGAATAATATTACACAAGTTCAATCTGCCGACGATTTAGTGGCGTGACGTCATGCCATTACCAAGCCTTTACTCTTTTTATTTGTTCCACCTCCGTGCGCTTAGCAAGGCGGTTTCCTTGGCACGCCTTGTCGAGCAGAGATCATGTTCCCTTATTCCGGGATTCCCATCAATACGGACGTGGTAACCCAACCGCGCCATTGATTGTGACGCTTGGGAGATAAGCGAGTTTTACTCAGCCGGTGGGGACACATGTTTTTGTCCGCCATAAGGGATAAAGATCCAACCATTTTACCCGCGCCTTCTTCCTCCTTGGCTTATCCATCTCCGCGAACTCGAGCTCCAAATACCAAGTCCGCACTTCTCACTTCAACCTTCTCCAACTATGTCCGGAGCGGGAGGCAGTGGATGGCCTCCTCCGTCACGGAGGGGCAGATCCAGAAGCTGCGCGCCGATATTTGTCCAAAGAACATCACAAGATCGGCCCCCTCGACGAGGGAGAGCTCGTCCCAACCCCAAGCCCCATGAGAGGGTAGTATTTCTTCCCCATTTCCTCCGTGTACTAGGCTTCCCGCTTCATCCCCTTGTCCGGGGGCTCATGTTCTACTACGGCCTGGATTTCCATGATCTGGCTCCGAATTTCATCCTCGACATCTCGGCATTTATCGTCGTGTGTGAGGCCTTCCTCTGCATCCAGCCCCACTTCGGCTTGTGGCTCAAGACCTTCAGTGTCAAGCCGAAGGTTGTGAAGGGCAGCCAAGCGGAGTGCGGAGGCGCCATGGTGGGCAGGATGTCCAACGTTACGTGGCTGGAGGGCACTTTCGTGGAAACCATCAAGGTGGCAATTGGGGTGGTTCTACATCACCGAGCCAAGTGACTGATTGGGCAGGCAGCCCCGAATTCAGATCCGCATCCCTACACGGCTCACCTCCGGAAAGAGAGTGACCGGATTTGGGGATTCGAGGAGCTGACCGGCTTCAAGCCCGTATCCGTAAGCTGGTGGACAAGAAGCTCAAGCTTGTCAACGTAGTCCAGGTCATGCTCATCCGCCGGATTCTCCCTGCACAGCGACGGGCTTCAACATGTGGGAGTTTGATCCAGCGCAGCACCGCACTCCTGAGCTGGCTCTTCGACACTACGCATTTAAGATGTCCGGAAGGTGCTGTTCAGGGCGCTGAAGTTCCCCATCCGCCATCAAGATCGCGGATTCCGCCAGCAGCGCCCAGCCGACGAGGTAAGTGATCTCACCACTTGTTTTCCATAGTTTGGCTCTATGCGGATCTAAACTCCTTTACCTTTGACAGAATGGCTGGCGAAGGCCGAACGGACTATCTGTCTGCCCCATTGCCGAGGACCCAGCGGACGCCCGCGATAACGGGTTGTTGGTTCGCACCCCACGTGGTGCCGGGGAAGAAGGCCAAGAAGACGGCCACGGGACTCGGAAGAGTTCCTGCTTTTAGGTGCTATCGGATGATGAATCTGAGGCCGACTCCTCCCACCAAGGCGCAGGAGGAGAAGAAGAGCCTCTCCCCAAGCCAGGGAGGGAAGAAAAGGAAGGCCTCCCCAACAAGGGAGGCCGAAGGGTCCAAGAAGGGAAAAACTCTTCCCCCGGACTGCTCTGCCAATGGCACTGACGATGACGAGGACTGGCCTCCAAGGGACAAGCCCCTGGCGAGATCATAAGTATCCGGACTCCAGAATAACTTCAAGGTTTTTTCTTTTCGCCACATAATGTCTTTCTAATGACGCATACAATCCTGCAGTCCGCCCAAGGATGATCCTCCGCTTGCCGAAGGGGTCCTTGCTCGCGCGGATATGGATTCCTTCCGACTGCCTCCACCCCCATGTCGCTGGATTTGACGCCGAGGAGGGATCCTAGAAAAGGACCCACCAGGAGGAGGAGGCCCCGGAGGTGTCACAGGACACCCTCCCGGACTTTGCACCGGACACAGCCCCGGAGGCCATAGTGGCTCCGGAGTCCGGCGGGCGACCCCTTCATAAGAAGGGCAAGACCGCGACACCGGATGCCTCCGTCCAACCGGAGGTGCCGGATAATTTGCTGGAGGCGCTCAACAGGCTTCCATCGAAGAGGAACACCGCCGCTATGAGTGCGGTGATTCAAGGTTCACTCGCCAAGAGCGGGCTGACCGAAGCTCGCAGCAGCCTTCTAACAGTGCTTTGAGGTAAGAATTTCAATATATGTAATATGGTACCGATAGACAGTAGTCCTCGATGCTCGCTCGGTGTTCGGAAAGAAAAGCCGGACCGAGGATCTTTAGAAAGATAAACGCAGGATTCATAAAAAATATGTCAATATGGGATTGCAGGTTGTGTGCCGCTAACCTCCGCCAGACCGATCGAGGAGGTCAATACTTTGAAGGAAAACCTCGAAGCGGTCCGAGAACGAAGCTCGCCATGCCAAGAAGCAGCTCGAGGAAAAGAAGGTGAGTAATACCTTATGAAAATTGTACCGACAGAAAAGGATTTGGTTGCAAGAAAAATAACAAGGATAACGTGGGTATTGTAGGGGCCACTAACGAGGTGGCGACTTCAAGGAGGCGGTGGCCACGGCCGAACGAATGCGCGCCGTGGGAGCGCACCGAGCGAGAGAAGCAGGAGGCGCGGTGGCGGAGGTACAGCAAGAGCTCCAGTGATCTCGTGAAAAAAATGAGAGCTTGAGCGTGACTCAAGACTCGAGAGTCTGAGCTTGCAACGGCTCTTGAGAGTGCCAAAGCCGCTAAGGCCAAGCTTCACAAGGCCTCCAGAGGTTGAGGCGGTGAAGAAAATAGCAGCGGTAAGGCATTTTTCATGCAAAGTAAGCATGTGAGTGTTAATTACCTGTTGCTTACCCGAATTCGAGATCTCAGGAGCTCGCAGATCTTCCTCGCAGCGGTCCGATGCTGCCGATTCTACCGGGCCGAGGAGGGAGCTCGACGGAGAAGGTCTTCTGGTCTCAAGATGTCGAGGCCGGCATCCGGTGCCTTTAGTGACCAGCTGAAGCAGCTGGTCGAAGCTCCACAAGGCGGCCGAACAGGCCATGAAGGGCCTCATAGTTCGGCTGTGGCCTAAGGAGGCCATGCCTGGAGCTACTTCGGCCTGGTGCGACGGCCGATGGATGCGTGCCTGCAGAAGTCATCAAGCATTCCGCTTGTATTGAGGGTGCCTGCTGGCCCTTGCCCGCCAAGAAGGTGCACTGGGGCAAGATGGATGCCTGTAAGCTCGTGACAGACCCGCCACCAGAGGGCAAGGAGCATCGCACGCCCGAGATGTATTATAAGAGTGTGCTGAAGGGTGCCCGCACTATTGCGGGTGAGTGCTCCAAAGATGTAATATTTGAGTAGACTCGCATTTTGTTATCCTGTGCGCTGAAAACTTAGTTCATATGTGCTAAGCAACGATTGTTAATTTAAAATATTACCTTCTCGGCGGCTGTTTATCAAATCGAGATGGCAAGTCATCGGCTTCAGCCCCATGCCACGAAAGTGGGGTGTTCGGATAAACTTGAGCGCCTTGCTCCCATTTTTGGTACATCTAGGAGGCGCCAACACAAAGGAACAAGGCAACCAGACTTATAATGCTTGAACACTCTCACTTAGCCATAGAATTCTATAATTTTAAATTTGGCGAAGCCCCTAGTCTTCGAAGGTCAATTTGGGGCGCTATTCACGCCTTGGCCGGACAAGATCCGCTCCTCGCCTAAGCGGCATAAGTCTTTAAGGACTCGCAAAAACCTCTCGAACAGCGATCGCCTCGCCTCATCATGACGGTCAGTTTTAGCTTTCCATTGAGGCGTTAACCCAGCTCAACTGGGCGGAATCGCAGTGGTTCTCCCAAAGGCTACCTTAGCCGATATAATGTAACGTAAGGTACCAAAACATGGGAGCCGGGCAAACCCAACTATTGACCCAAGACATGATTCGAGCCGATGCATATAGTGCTATAAGTTCGGGTGCCGCACTTGTGAAAGTGTTCGACTCATCATACCATAATGCTAAACATAAGCCCTCGTGTATATTAGCTGCACTAAAGTGTCCGGATGCAACATGCCGTGAATGAACATATGTATGAAAAGAAATGCAATTATAAGCAAAAGGTGCTGCATTGTATTATTCAATAAGTGCTGCTACTAATGCGAACGATACAAATAGTGCGATAAGCAAGGTATGGGACTGTTAAACCTGTCCTCTCCGTGGGTAGGCTGCAGATTGGTGTATAAAAATGCTCGTAATGGAGACCACCTGATATTCATTGTAGCCTTTATCCTTCCCCGGCTGTTGCATCGTGAGTTCGGCAGTTCTGCTCACGGACAGGCCTCCGACAAACGGAGTCCTGTGGGTAAAAAGTAAAAGGTAAAAAGAAAATAAAAGGAACGACACACTTGAGAGCCCCGTGTGGTTGAGCCGCAGCTTGGGTTTATCGTGGTCGTGGCCCTCTCCCCATGCCCATGGTATCTTCAGAGCGTAATGGTGTACGGAAGGACCTGCTTGACGCTTCGCAGAGCTATGGTTAGCCGCATCGCTACGCGCGTGCTCGGAACATGCCAGTGGTCTTTTGTAAGTTACTCCGAAGCGCTTAGCTGTGTCCGGCCGCTTAACGGCCGGACTCAAGAATTGCCTTAAGAGGCTGCATTGCACTTCGCCGAGAGCCGCCAGATGTTCCTCCGCGCGGAGAGAACGCTCAGTGTTTCGCTGACCGTGATGACTCCTCGAGGCCCCGCATCTTGAGCTTGAGGTATGCGAAAGCGGCACCGCGTTGAACTTTGCAAATGCGTACGTCCGAGCAAGGCATGATAGCCGCCATGAACGGGACTATGTCAAGATTAACTCCTTGCTTCGGAAGTTATCCGGGATCCAAGACCACTTCCAAAGGTAATTGAGCCTGTACAATTGGCTTTACACCTGGTATGACGCCTTTAAAGGTCGCTTTTGGTAGGTTTAATCCTTGAGGGTCTATGCCCATTTTGCGCCTCGTATCCTCGTAAAGAAGGTTCAGGCCGCCGCCGCCCATCGTGACTCGTTAGGTGAAATCCATCGACGATTGGGTCTAAGACCAAGGCGGGCGAATCCGCCGTGGCGGATGCTGGTGGGGTGGTCCTTCGGTCAAAAGTGATCGGGCAGAGGACCATGGATTGAACTGGGCAACTGCTCCATCACGTAGACATCCTCGAGTGCACGCCTCCGCCCCTTTGGGTATGTGTGTTGCGATATCATGTTCACCGTCCGCACTTTGGGGGAAACCCTTCGTCCTCTATTGTTCGGCGGTTGGGTATCGTCCTCGCCATCGTTATGCAGCCCCTTGTCGTTGTTTTCGCAATTAACTTGCCTGCCTGTTGAATACCCAACAGTCCCTGCTGGTGTGGTTAGCTGGTTTTCGGGTGCCGTATCCGCACAAGCGGTCGAGTATTCGGTCCACATTGGACGGTCCCGGAGTAGTTCTTTTGAATGGCTTTTTCCGCTGACCGGTTTAGAGCCTCGAATCCGCATTGATTGCCGATCTCAATATTATCGCCGCACGCGGCGCTTTGTTTTTGTTACGACGCTGCCTGCCATTTCGGTCCTTGAAGTCCGGACCGCCGAATTTTTGCCGAGGTTGTTGCTGCGTGCTAGCTAGCTATCCTCACCCACGAGAAGCGGGTCATGAGTGATGTGAGGGCTGCCATGGATTTCGGCTTTTCCCTGTCCAGAGCCGGGCAAGCCACTCGTCATGGATGTTATGCTTGAAGGTCATGAGGGCCTCCGCATCCGGACAAATAACGATTTGGTTTTTCTTGGTTAAGAACCGTGTCCGTAATTGTCTCCGGCCGATTCGTGTGGCTGCTGAATTATGTGGCTTAGGTCATCAGCGTTCGTGGTCGCACATAAGTGCCCCGGAAGTTATCGAGGAATGCGGTTTAGGTCCTCCCAGCTCCGAATTGACTCCTGGCAAGCTGTTGAGCCAATGTCGGGCTGGTCCTTTAAGCTTGAGGGGAGGTATTTGATGGCATGAAGATCGCCACCGCGGGCCATGTGGATGTGAAGGAGATAGTCTTTGATCCAAACCGCGGGGTCTGCAGCCGCCATAGGATTCAATATTGACGAGTTTAAACCCTTCGGGATTTGATGATCCATTACTTCGCCTCATGAAGCATAGTGGGTGTGCGGCGCCTCTGTACTGGGCAATATCACGACGGAGCTCAAAAGAGCTTTGTCTGTTTTGTTCGGCCCGGCCAGACTTGCTGTGTCCGGCGCGACGGTTATCGTCACGTACCATGGGGCGCCCACGCGATCCATAGATCGATCTTGATTGTCATGCCTTGTCCTCCAATATATCTCGCAGGTCCGGAGCGTTCCCCATTGGCCGTGTGCTTTTTGGGCAATGCCGAGGTACGGTTCTAGTGAAGGGCCTAGAGGCCTCTCTGTCGCGACCACGGGGTGGTCGGTCAGCCGTATTGTCTCCTGGTGATGCGGGTTCGTAAGCCTCCTCCTCTAATCGGGGGAGCAGCTTGCATTTAGGGTAGCTTTTGGAGGGGCGTTCGAGCTCATGCTCTTCGGCCGCGAGGACTTCAGTCCATCTGTCGGCTAGCAGATCCTGATCAGCTCTAAGTTGTTGCTGCTTTTTCTTGAGGCTGTTCGCCGTGGCTATAAGCCTGCGCCTAAAACGCCTTGTTCGACGGGATCCTCGTGCACGACGAATTCATCGTTGTTGAGGCTTGCTTGCCTCCGGAGGGAGGCATATAATCCTCTACCTCTTCTTCTCGCCGCTTCTCTCGCTGTGGCTGGCGCCTCCATCCTCCCGTGCTGGATCTTGCTGGAGTGGATTGTCTTCGCACCGTCCGTGTATTGTTATCTCCGTGCCGGAATGTTCATTCTTGCCGTGGCGGATTTAGAGCGGCGCCACGACGCCGGCGCTTTGGGCTGTTTCTTGAGGGTCATCCTCCTCAATCTCTTCGCCATTCCCATCCTTTGGGATGTCCACCATGTATATGTCATATGATGAGGTGAGCTTCAAATACCCGATAGGCGCTGGTTCTTGTTCGTCTCCGGCATCGTCGTCCATACCGTCGATGTCTTCGGAGTCGTAGTCTAGCATGTTGGTTAGATCATCGACAACGGCTACCAAGTGGGTGGTGGGTGGGCTTTGCATTCCTTCGTCGTCCGCATCCCAACCATCCTGACCGCAGTCCGGCCAGGGCTCTCCTGATAACGAGAGGTACTTTAGCGAACTCAAGATGTCTCCAAAAGGTGAGAGTTGAAAGATGTCCGCTGCAGCGAACTCCATGACGGGCGCCCAATCGGATTCGATTGGAGGGGGCGCGGGAGGTTCGAAGTCCGGCAAGGAGTCTGGCACCTCGGAGTCGCGAGCTTTATGAGGGACAAGATCAGTGTTCGGCTCTATCACCGTAGAGGTTGCAGCCCCGAGGCGGTGTCTAGCCATCCGTCCCGATCTGCACAGAATCGGCTCCAATTGAAGATCGGAGCTGCTTGAGTGCGGCCTCCAGTGGTACCGTCCGCCGCAGCTAAATCATGCTTGTCGTGACAAAGGCGGCACGCCGCTGTGGCTCGACTCCATCGAGGATCAAGTCCCCATAGATGTCACCGCGGTTCAAACTTCCAAATCTGACCGACGGGCCAGGGCGAGCTTTCATCTGCTCCAGATGGCTGCTTAATCGCCCGCAAAGCGGCCACCGAATATGAAGATCTGTCCGGGAGAAAAGTTCACCGATCGCGCTGTTGATGATGGTCGGAAGAAGCCATCGAGCCTATCGGTGACGCATACGAGGAACTGCCAATGAAAGCACCAATGTCGGTGTCAAACCGCGGATCTCGGTAGAGGGTCCCAATCGTGCGCTCTAGGCGGATGGTAACAGGAGACAAGGGACACGATGTTTTACCCAGGTTCGCCCTCTTGATGGAGGTAAAACCCTACATCCTGCTTGATTAATATTGATGATGTGTGTTACAAGAGGGATCTACCACGAGATCAAAGAGGCTAAACCCTAGAAGCTAGCCTATGGTATGATTGTTGTTCGTCCTATGGACTAAAGCCGTCCGGTTTATATAGACACCGAGAGGGCTAGGGTTACACAGTAGTCGGTTACAATGGTAGGAGATCTACATATCCAGACGCCAAGCTTGCCTTCCACGCCAAGGGAAGTCCCATCCGGACACGGGACAAAGTCTTCAATCTTGTATCTTCATAGTCTTGGAGTCCGGCCGATGATGATAGTTCGGCTATCCGGACACCCCCTAGTCCGGAACTCCCCCACCCGCTGTCCATCACCTTCGGGTCCAGCGAATTCCCCGTAGATGAGGATCGCTGGAGGTCAGAACGGGCTGGGCTGCAGCAGATCATTTGACATGTTAGAACCATGAAGTAAAAGAGCCGGACATATGAGTGCATCTTTGAGTACTTATGATTCGGATAGGGGCTTGTCCCTAGGGCGCCGTTCGGAGCTGCTATCGATGTCCCACACGAAGTTGTCCATGAAGGAGACCCTCCCCTTCTTGGACGCCTCACCCTCCAGATGCGTGGAGGCCGCCCTCTTCTTCCTTCCCCCATCAGGGGGAGAGTTGCTTTCCTCCTCCTCCTTGTCGTCTTCGATGGGGGAGGAGTGGGTCTCGAAGCCTTCAAACGACACGTGCTAAGTGCCCTTACGTCGGAGGCCACTTCTAGTCTCCTTGGCCTTTTTCTTGGCCTTTTCTCCGGTGTCTGGCAAGGCGCCGGAACCAGCATCTTCGTCAGAAGCGTGATAGTTGGTTTCTCGGCCAGTGGAGCCAGATACTGAATCCGCTCCGCCTTCTTATTCCAGCCCTGAAAAAACAAATAGGGAAGCTTAGACATCTTCCATGAGTAAGCAAGTAAAGGATACACCTTGAAATACGAAAGACTTACGGACTGGCGGGATGGGCCAGGTCGTGCCCACGGTCCTCGGTCGTCTTCGGCCATGTCTCGTTGGCCTTAAAGAGCACCTTCTAGATGTCTTCATGCGTAGTTCCGAAGAACTGTTGCAAGCTCTGGTGCTCGGCGGGATCGAACTCCCACAAATGGCAGGTCCGACTTTGGCATGGAAGGATTCGGTGAACTAGCATCACCCGGATCACATGGACGAGCTTGATGCTCTTGTCGACCATGCTCCTAAAGCGCGTCTGAAGCGCTGTCATCTCGTCCGAAGAAGACCAGTCCAGGCCGTTCTCTAGCCAGGAGGTGAGCCGCATCGGGGCTCTAGACTGGAGTTCGGGAGCCACGGCCCAGGTGGCGTCACGAGGCTCTGTGATGTAGAACCACTGCTGTTGCCACCCTTTGACGATCTCCACGAAGGTACCTATGGGCCATGTGATGTTGATCATCTTGCTCACCATGGCGCCTCCGCACTCTGCGTGTTGGCCACCCACCACCTTCGGCTTCACATTGAAGATCTTTAGCCACAATTTGAAGTGGGGTGGGATGCAGAGGAAGGCCTCGCACACGACAATGAATGCCGAGATGTTAAGGGAGGAGTTGGGGGCAGATCGTGGAAGTCCACCCCGTAGTAGAACATGAGTCCGCGGACAAATGGGTGAAGAGGGAATCCCAATCCGCGGATGAAGTGAGGGATGAATACCACCCTCTCATGGGGCTCCGGGGTGGGGATGACCTGCCCCTGGGCTGGAAGTTGGTGGGCGATTTCCTGGGCTAAGTACCCGGCCTCCCGGAGCTTGGTGATGTCCTTCTCCTTAACTGAGGAAATGATCCATTTTCCCTGCGCTCCAGATCCGAACATGGCTGGAGTGCTTTTCTGAGGTGGAAGGAATTGAAGCTTTGGCGCTGGAGCTCGAGAATGGATGGGCAGAGAGAGAGAAGGCGTGGGTGAAATGATGAATCCTGATCTCCTTATAAAGGCAGCGAATATCAAGCGCCTCTCGACTCGCCTTAAAAATCGCCTATTCCCCAAGGGTCGTGCTAACGGCGCGGTTGGATTACCCACGCCCCTATTGATGAGAATCCCGTAATAAGGGGACACGATCTCTGCTTCGACAAGACGTGCCAATAAAACCGCATCTTGAAACATGGAGCGGGAGGCTAAAAATGGTTCAAAATAATGACCGGTCAGGGATGTCATATCATGCTACAAAAGTTCTCAGCAGATTGGACTCGTGAAATATTATACTCTCTGCGGTTGTGTGTGGTACTTGTTTTGCAGAGCCGGACATGTTTTTGGTGTTTGAAGGATGCTTTGGAGCAATCGAAGGAGGAACCCGCCTTGCAATGCCGAAGACAATCTGCGTACCGGGCACCTCGTCATTGAACCCTGGTTCAGGGGCTACTGAGGGAGTCCTGGATTAAGGGGTCCTCGGGCGTCCGACCTGTTGGACATGGGCCAGACTGATGGGTCGTGAAGATACAAGACATAAGACTCTCTCCCGTGTCTGGATAGGACTCTCCTTGGCGTGGATGGCAAGCTTGGCGTTCGGATATGAAGATTCCTTTCTCTATAACCGACTTTGTGCAACCCTAGTCCCCTCCGGTGTCTATATAAACTGGAGGGTTAGGTCCATAGAGGCAATCATAATCATACAGGCTAGACTTCTAGGGTTTTAGCCATTACGATCTCGTGGTAGATCAACTCTTGTAATACTCATATTCATCAAGAACAATCAAGCAGGAAGTAGGGTATTACCTCCATAGAGAGGGCCCAAACCTGAGTAAACATCAAGAACCTGTCTCCTGTTACCATCAACCTTAGACGCACAGTTTGGGACCCCCTACCCGAGATCCGCCGGTTTTGACATCGACACCTGGCGGGTTGAAGATTCCGGGTCATCCTACGCCGATTCTTCATCTTCTCCCATCATCTGGAAGTCATATGTGGCCCAGTTGATCCCAGTCAAAGCTTTAAATACATCTTCATCATCTATAAGGGTCGACAAATCAATATCGGGAGCGAAGGTGTGCTTATGTGTTGGTGGGATAAGATCCATGGCATCATGAACCGGGGCTGATACTTTTGAGTTTTCTTTGGGTAAGCCGCCTGATATTTTGACAAGTCAGTCTCTTTAGCTAGCTTGCTTGCCAAAGGGCGCATTTCCTTTACACACTTGGCGAAATCTGTTGCTTGGAAGGGAGGCCCGTCCTATTTCAGGCTTGGGCAGCCGGTGGGCGAGTGGGTCCAGTTCTGCTTGCCCTGCCTTGGCCCGGCTCAGCGCGGTGAGGCACTGGCTCTAGCGGCTGACCGCTTTAGCTCTTCAACTCTTCGAGGAAGTACAGATAATTTATCCAGCACTTCCCTGATGAGTGAAGGTGATTTCTTTTTATGCGAGATAGCAGATATAGCCCATTGAGCGCCGGTGTATAACTGCTCCACAAGAGTATATGCAGCTTTAAGTTTCACACGCATGTCTTGACCAAGGTTGGAACTTCTGGGGCTTGCATCGGCAAAGATATTGATAAATCAGCTGATGGTTGTTATACGTTGGTGGTGAAAGATTGAAGTACAATATTACTTACCAAAGATGGCAGCTATCATGCTATTAATCTAACTCTTCAAGCCGAATAACTCTTCAGTAACCGGCTTAAGAGCAGCCTCAACATCTTTAGCTCTTTTCAATAGAGCCGCCTTCTCAGTATCCCAGCTGGTCCTCTTAGCATTGAAATCCTTTTTCAGCTTCTCAGTTTCTTCCAAAACGGTTTTCAGTTCTGATTTGGCCTTGGAAGTTTTAGATTGTTGTGTTTGGATGTTCTGCTGCAGATCCACTACTTGGAATTCTTTCATACTTAATTCAGATTACAAGAGAAAGAGATTAAGCAGCAGTGTATGGTTATGATAATCATCTTATTAAAGTACCAAGCATAATACAAGTATTTCACTTGGCACTTGGGGGCTAATGTAAGTCATCCTTTTTGCATACGCATACTTGGTGACCCGGGTAAAATCTTCCAATTTAAACCAGCCCTTGGGGGCTCCATATGCAGATTTTTGCACTATAAAAAGTCTCGGCTTAACCTAATTTTAAGCTGGCACTTGGGGACTACTCGTTTTGATTCAGCAGAGTTAAATTGCTATGGAATAGCTACATGGTCAAAGATACTATTTAAGTCTACAACATGTTCAATTCTTTCATATTCAGTAGACTTGGCGATTGAAGGATATCTATATGAGAAGTATTTTGAGTGTTTACCTCAAAGCGCTCTTTCATCAGATTGACTAGGCTGACTTCAAAGTCACGGCTGGTATGAAGGCGGGTTAAATAACCCGCGTGAATCTCATGAGCGTTAAATTGGGCATAACTTTGCAAGTCCAGCTTCCATTTACCCTTGTAAGCAGCTGAAAATTCTTCCTTGGCGCTATGTTTTGATAAGACAGTAGGGTTGCCCAGTTCTGCATAACCAACCCCGATGACAATAACATCTTCAGCCTCTTCTTCAGTAGGCTTGATGGGACTTGGTGGCTTAGAATTGGCCGGGGTAACATCCATGGAATCCGTTGTGACATTGTGCTCTTCGGGCGGTGGATCATCAGCAGCAGCTTGAGGAGTCTGATGAGAGGCTTCTGACATCATTTGCTCCTCCACGTCAGTAGCCTTGGGATCTTCAGTCGGTTTATTTACCTTCAGCTTCTTGCTGGGCTTGGCTATACCACTGGAAATAAGACATATGAAGGGGTTAATATATCAAATGTGTAAGTATTAAAGCAAAGAAGTTTAAGGGCGTGTTGGGTTGCCTGGGTGGCTCTAGCCTGCATTGCAGGAGGGATGCTGGGTGAGCGTAGCCTGGTTGAGCCGACGCAAGTATGAGCTGAGATTTGTGTTTGGTGGACTTTATGATATTATTGCACTAGACACGCTATATACAACAGAAGGTGTTTGGTAGGCTGCACTAGTGATTAATTTTGTTAACTCTTCTCTTTTAGTTTTAATCATTCCAATTGGATCTGCGCCATTCCATCGACAAAGAAACGAGTAAAACAAATCTAAACTGAAATCTGAACAGAAACTCATTTCATTATTTACCAAAAATTCCTCATGCCATAGATCAATACTGTCCAGGAGAGATGTCTCCGGTAGATGGGGCAATGGTGCGGAGATGGTCGTGGCGGAGATGGCCTGGCCGGAGGACATGCCGGCGGTGGAGATTCGACTACAGCAGCTAGATTTGCAGCGGTGGCGTGGTTCAAGGGGAGAGATAGAGGAGAAACATGGCGTCAGTTGCAATTCGCGGCACAGAGGTGCTCCCCTCTCCCCCCCCCCTTCTTCCTCTCCGCATGTGGCCGATGGCGTGGCCAGGTCCGGCAAACTCATCGGTAGGCATGGGTGCGTGGGAGATGGCCGAGATCGACGGTGACGGACCCTGACGATATCGTCCTTCAGTGAGGGTGTGGAGAAGCGCCGACGGTGTCGTATCCGGCGAGGGCGTGGAGGAGCGCCGGCGGCATCGTCTCCGATGAGGGTGTGGAGGAGCACAGGCGGCGGCGTCCTTTGGTGAGGGCGGCGGCGTCGTCAGGAAGAAGACGAGAGGTGACGACGAGATACACAGGAGATGATGGGGTTGATGGCCAGGCGAACTAGATTGCATCGTGCGTGCAGGCGAAAGGCATGTACAAGCCCTGCATGAAAGAAATGCACCGATCCTGCGTTCCCGTCAGCCTGGCTGAGATGCCACTTTTTGCATCGACTAGGCCAGGCTGAGTAGGCCATGCGTGTCAGATTTTGGGTTCCGGAAAAACCCTTGAGGTTTGAACACTGGGGTGTGCACGAAGATCTCTCTCTCCCTAGATCACCCTCGCTACAATCGCAAGGCCTAGCTCAAAGAACCCAAGGAACGGGAGACACAAGAGTGTATACTGGTTCAGGCCACCGATGTGTTGTAATACCCTACTCCAGTGTGCTGTGGTGGATTGCCTCTTGGGCTGAGGATGAATAGTTACAAGGGAAGAACAGCCTCCTGAGGAGAGGTGTTCTTGTGCTTGGTGAACTTGCGTGTGGCTATGGATGGAATGGCTCCAATCCAAGATGAGATACCTCCTACGATGGTGTCTAGTCCTATTTATAGAGGCCCCGATCCTCTCCCCAATTATTGAGTGGGAAGGGATCCAACAACGGCCAAATTCGAAGGGAGACAACTAGTACAAGTAATCCTGACTAAAGGTGGTCTTCGCCTGCCAAAGGCTCTGGCGGTGACACCGTCCTGCTGGTCTTGGTCTCGTTGCACCGATACGGAAACCTTTGCCTGATGCCTCGGGACTCCTCGCCTGCGCTTTCCTCTTTAGCACCAAAGAGGAAACGAGGTCACTATGCACGCTGGCGCCCGCCTGGTGCCCGTCTGGCCTTGTCGTCATGCCTTACGTCATAGGAACCTCACGAGGTTCCCCTTGCCTTGATCTCTCCGCCCCTCGCGAGCCGGCCTGGTGAGGTCATTCCCGAGGAGGTCTTGTGTCGTCCGCCTTGCGAGGCTTGGCCCCTCGTGAGGGTCTTGAGTGTTTGCTGGTGAAGATGGGCCATACGGGGCCGCTAGCGGAGCCACGCCGTAGGCCACAGGCAGGCAAGTCTGGGGACCCCCGTTCCCAGGACGCGGATAGTAGCCCCCGTGCCCAAGGCGCGCTCGGACTTGGCTTCGACGCAAAGCCAAGGGGCAAGTGCGGAGCGCCGTGGGCCCCAACAGCCTACGGCCCCGCTTGACACGTCGTGATTGATTGGACGTGGGCGTCTCCGTTTCCCCATGCTGCCTCGGCAACTGCCCGACTTGACAAGTCCCTGTTGCATGCAGAGAAAAATCATCATTACCTATGATCGTGGGGATCACCGGTTGGCCTTCTCCCGCTATAAATGAGGAGGGGGAGGAGCCCTCGTTGCTCATCTCTTCCTGCCCCACTCACTTCTTCTTCCTTGCTTCATTGCTAGTAGCGACCCCCATGGCGCCTATTCGGAGGTTCTCGACCGCAGAGAGGGAAGAAACCCCCGCGACGAGCCCAGGCCACTTCTGCCAAAGAAGAGGCCGGGCCACCGCCGCGACATGGTCGTGAGGCCGGAGGTGTCGAGGCCTTGGTGCGAGCGGCCTCCTCTCGGGTATCCGCTGCCCTTGTACACACACGCTGAGGGCTCCGGAGGAAGATGCGGCGAGCGCCGCTGCCCGCGCCGGGGTTGTGGTCGCCGCACCTTGGTGACGCATGGCGTCGCTCCAGGAATCCATGCCGCGGACTCCTCGCGCGAACTCGTGATGTGGGCGGTGAGGCCTCCACGCACTTGGATCCACTTTCCGCAGTTCTTCTCCACCGAGATGCCGCCGAGGGGCCCCCTTGAGCTTTTGCTGCAGTACGCCAACTACGACACCCCGGAGACTAGAGCGGAGGTGGAAGCCGTTTCCCCGGGCAAGATCTTCATAACTCGCGGCTGGGGCGAGGTCGCCCGGGTTTGCCACGCGGAAGGCGCTCTCGCCATCCACTTCAAGTACGATGGTGCCTCCATGATGTTCTTCAAGGTCTTTGACGCGGAAGGCTGCCGCTTGGAGTGCTGCCCTGGAGGGGGTCGTCGGGGCGGCGCAGCGGCCAGCGCTGAGCTTGCTGCTGGCTTGGCCAGCGGCTCTTCCAGCAGCGGTGGTGGCACTTGGGAGTCCAGCGACTCTACCGAGCTCTACGAGACCCCGGAGACGAGCGACGACAGCTACGTGCCTCCGAGCTCTCGCCAGGCCCGGAGCAAGGCCGCATCGTCCGGCCGCCGCCGTCGCTGATCTGAGGAGGTTGGCGCCGGCCTCCTGTGGCCCACTGTTGATGATGGCATCGGCTGCCCTGGCGCGTGTAGATAGAGCTCCTAGGAACTCCCTTCTGTTTGTTCCCTGCGAGGAATCAAAATGGACCCCGTGGGGGCGTGTAAAGGATCTGTAATGTCTTCTGTTCATATTATTCTTATTATGAAAATTTGTGAACGCATGTCTTGTTTCGGCTCGGTCTCCCCTTTCCAACCCCGCGGCAGCTTGGTGCTCTACGCCGACAGGTCCTGGTCCCCAGGCAGGCTGCAGTCGTCGCTGGTATGCTAGATCGCGATGCTGTGGTCAAGGCCAAGAGGTGAGCGGCCTGAGGTCCAGTAAGAGCTCCTGAGGCGCGATGCTCAAGAGGTCCCCTTTAGCGCTCAAGCAACCACCGAGAGGCAGGAAAGGGTGGCAACGTTGTCGTAACAAGGCTGCCGCAAGTGAGGATCCTATGCTATAGTGTTGGGTCAACCCAGGCTTGAGACTTATCTTGGCAGTCTAGAGCTGGTTCCCTGCGTTGCGCCAGACTTGTGCGTCGACTACTGTAGGGTAGCTAGGTTAGGCCCGCGCGAGCCTCCCCCTCTTCTCCATGCTCTCCTATGTGCTCTGAGTCCTCAGGTCCCGGCCCTCGAGCGAGCTCGGCCACCGCTGGTATGCCAGGTCGCGATGCCAAGGTCAAGGCTAGGGGTTGAGGGCTGGAGAGCCAGTAAGAGCTCCTAAGTCGCGGTGCTTAGGAGCCCCACTTTTAACGCGCAAGCGAATCACATGGGAGAAGAAGAAGCCCATGGTACCGCCTGTTGTTGTCCTCGGGAGGTTCCTGTAGGTTAGCACGAGGAGGGACACAGATTGCCATGATGATTCTCAGCCTGCCGCAGGTCGCTCTGCAAGAAGATGAAGGCACCGAGGGCCTGGTGAGGTGGCGTGCGCGGGGCGTGTCGCGAGCCAGAGCTTGACCGCTCAGAGTTGTCGATGTTGTAGGGACGGACCCGAGCTCAAGCACCGTACCAGAGTGCTTGGTGGGTGAAAACCAAGCAGGTGATAACCATAGATAGATTATGCATGAAAAGCAAACTAGCTCAAGTAAATGCAAGAACGATACATGGCCCTGGGCCGGACCCGAGCGGCCTGGGGATGACGCAGCCCGTGGGGCACCCCCAGCAGAGTAATGCTAAAGACGTAAAAGGATACATGCCGCAGGGACAGGCCCACGCGGCCTGGGAATGATGCAGC
Source organism: Aegilops longissima (assembly GCA_021605205.1). Classification (NCBI taxonomy): domain Eukaryota; kingdom Viridiplantae; phylum Streptophyta; class Magnoliopsida; order Poales; family Poaceae; genus Aegilops; species Aegilops longissima. Next base: position 204,392,726 of record CM038679.1, read on the forward strand.
CCATGGGGCGCTCCCAGCTAAATAAACTTGGAAAATGTCACCTGGTTCCATTGTCGAAGGTGTGTTGGGGTAGTTGAAGGTGCATGGCGAAGGGGTTGCTCCTCAAGAGCCACCGGGGCCCTGAGCTTCGGGAGGCTCTAAGGGTCCAGGTGGTTCCTCGGGGACCGTCTCCATCTCCGCCAGGATAGCATGATACCTGGCCTCCTGGGCCGCCAGGATGCTCCGCAGGTCACACTGGAAGGCGGATGCTATGCTCGGGAGGTTGAATGGCATGTGAACGTAACTATGAGGTGGGCCCTCGCAGCATCCCACGCGCGAAGGCCAGAAGAGCTCCTGAGAAGCGGCCCTGTTGAGCCCTTGGATGTCGACGCAGACGCATAGCCCGCCATCCTCGCCTGGATGGGGAGCTGCGCCAGGTGGATGGCGATCCCCGCGCATGGCCCTTGCATCCTGCAGCTCCTGAGTGGTCTTTGCAATGAACTCCTGAGCGCTTGGCGCTCCTCGCCTGGTGTCCTCCTGAGGGAGACGTGCTGCAAAGCATGCCTCCATGTGGTGCCCGAGCGCCTCCCTCGTGATGTTGGCTAGGACTGAGGTCCTCCAGAAGAGAGTCCCGAGCTCTGCCCGAGGAGGGCACCGGGCGCACCTTCCTATGCGAGAGAGGGAGGCGCCCCAGGCGCGGGCCTCGATCCTGATGTTGCACTGCCGGAGGTGCCATTCCCCTGAGGCCCTGTGCGGAGTAGCTGCTACTTCTTCTTGGGGATGGCCTCAGGAGGGTACTGCTCTCCATTTCTGTCGGGGTCTTCGATCGCTGCGGCTTGGATGGCATGCTCGAGGGAGCACACTGCATCTCTTTCTTCGCAGGGAACGGTGGTGATCCCGCTGCTTCCTGGCATCTTGAGGATGTTGTTGCCGTGGTGAGTTACCGCCATGAACTTGGCCAGGGCCGGATACCCGAGGAAGGCATTGTACGGCAGACGGATGTGGGAGACGTCAAAGTTGATGAGCTCGGTGCGGTAGTTGTCACACTATCCGAAGGTGACAGGGAGGCAGACCTGCCCTATCGGGGTGGTGGAGTCGTCGGTCACTCCTGAGAAGGGCTTGGTAGGCTGAAGCTGATCATATGGCACTTGGAGGCTGTCGAACGTTTCGACGGACAGTATGTTAAGCCCTGCGCCGCCGTCGATGAGGGTCTTGGTGACTTGTACGTTGCTGATAACAGGCGAGTAGAGCATCGGGAGGGCCAGCGGTGGCCGGGCACTTGAGGGGATCTACGAAGCTGAAGGTGATGGCGCACTTGGACCACCTAAGCAGGCGTGTGGCCTCGAGCCTGGGGAGGACTGCGTTCACCTCGCGAGCAAACTGCTTGAAGATACGCTGAGATGCTGGGGCTTGAGCTCCGCCCAAAATGCAGGCGATAACACGCGGCTCCTGGAAGCCCCCAGCCCCCTTGTCCTGATGGTGGTTGTCGTTTCTCCTGGGCGGTGGCGGCAGCGGAGGAAGACCAGCATTGCCCTGGGGGCGGTCCTCGCAAGGCTAATCCCTCCAGGCACCCTCACGAGGCTGGTCTTGCCAGCGGTCCTCACGAGGCTGGTCACGCCACTCCTGGCGGGGGCCACGGTCGTCCCAGCATCCTCCGCCTCGTCCTCCTCCTCGGCCGTAGCCACGGTCGTTGCGCTCGGGTCGTCGACCAAAGCGTCCATCTCGGATGGCCCTGAGCTCTTGACAGTCGTTGGTGTTGTGGTTGTGTACGTTGTGGAAGGCGCAGAACGGTCGGTTGTTCTTGGACGACTCGGGATGGTCCCGGCCGCGCTTCGTATCAGGCTCCGCCGCGAGCACGGCCAGTCCCTTGCGCTTCACATCCTTGTACTTGGCTTTCCTCTTCTCTAGGTCGATAGCCGGGAGCTCGAGAAGGGAAAGGCGCCCCTCCTCAGCTCTTGCGCACTTGGTCGCCAGGTTGAATAGCTCAAACGACGTGCACAGCTCCTCGTGGATGGCGAGCTCCTCCTTCATCTTGGTGTCGCAGACGCCATCAGAAAACGCTGAAATGATGGCCTCGTCCGTCACCTGGGGATCTTGAGGTGAACGCTGTTGAAGCGCTGGATGTACTTCTGCAGGGTCTCTCCCGGCTGCTGCTTGATGCGGCGTAGGTCACCCGCGGCCGGAGGGCGGTCCCGAGTGCCCTGGAAGTTGGCGACGAAGTCGTCGCGCATCTCGTCCCAGGAGGAGACCGAGCCCGGGGGCAGGTTCAGGAGCCATGAGCGAGCGCCATTCTTGAGAGCCATGGGGAACCAGTTCGCCATGCCTTTTTCGTTGTCGTTGGCCGCCTCGATGCTCAGCTCGTAGAGCTGCAAGAACTCCGCGGGGTCGGGGGTGCCATCGTAGCAAGGAGGCAGGTCTGGCGTGAACTTGCCCGGCCAGGCGACGCTACGCAGCTCATGAGTGAAGGCGCGACGGCCTGGTGTGTCCACTGGGGCCCTTTGCTGATGCAGAGCCTGCCCTTGATGCCCGCGCACCGCCGCTGCAGGCGGCACGCGGTATTGTCATAGTGCCGCTGGGAGACCGGGCGCATTCTCTTGCAGCGGGGGAACTTCTTGGCAGCTTCCTTCTTCCCGCGCGGGCGCCCGACGCGGTGGCTCGCGCCTGGGGTCCACGCGGCTTGGCGCCAGAGCGCCTTCTTGGTGCACAGGTGGTGGTGGCGCTCCGTGAGCCAAGTCGCCCGCAGCTGGCGGAGGGCGAGGCAGCGAGAGGGACGATGCGGGGGAGCCCCCTGCGGCGCTGACGAGCTCGGCGATGCGGTCCAGCCAGTCCTCGTAGAGGTCATAGATTGGGCGGTAGCGCAGGAGCTCGAGCGCCATGAGCAGCGCGGCCTGCGCGTCCATGGTAGCACGACGAGCGTGAGACGACGAGCCGGACGGGGTTAGCGACGGAGTGGCGGTGCGGCCGTCCCGCCGCACTGAGGGGTGCATCGAGGACACTTGCTTCTCGTTTCCAGCCAGACCGGTGGCGCCGTTGGCGGCGGGCAACGGAGAACGACAGGGAGGCCTGCCGACGGGGGCAGTCTGAGCGACACGGGCAGCGTGGGTGGCCCGACGCTCAGTGTGGGCTCGGCGAGCATCCGCCATGGATGCGACGAAGGGACGGGACATGGATCGGCGGAAGGAAAGCTTCGTCGCACCACTACCTGGCGCGCCAAATGTCGGATTTCGGGTTCCGGCAAAACCCTTGAGGTTCGAACATAGGGGTGCACACGAAGAACTCTCTCTCCCTAGATCGCTCTCGCTACAATCGCAAGGCCTAGCTCAACGAACCCAAGGAACGGGAGACACAAGAGTTTATACTAGTTCGGGCTACCGATGTGGTGTCATAGCCTACTCCAGTGTGGTGTGGTGGATTGCCTCTTGGGTTGAGGATGAGCAGTTACAACGGAAGAACAGCCTCCTGAGGAGAGGTGTTCTCGTGCTTGTTGAACTTGTGTGTGGCTATGGATGGATTGGCTCCGATCCAAGATGAGATGCCTCCTACGATGGTGGCTAGTCATATTTATAGAGGCCCCGGTCCTCTCCCCAAATATTGAGCGGGAAGGGATCCAACAAGGGCCAAATTCGAAGGGAGACAACTAGTACAAGTTATCCTGACTAAAGGTGGTCTTCACCTGCCAAAGGCTCTGGTGGTAATGCCCTCTCGGGCTCCATGGTGACCTCCGTCCTGTCGTCCTGCTGGTCTTGGTCTCGTTGGACCGATATGGAAACCTTTGCCTAATGCCTCGGGACTCCTCGCCTGCGCTTGACTCTTTAACATCAAAGAGGAAACGAGGACACTTTGTGCGCAGGCTTACGTCATAGGAACCTCGTGAGGTTCCCCTTGCCTTGATCTCTCCGCCCCTCGCGAGCCAGCCTGGTGAGGTCGTTCCCGAGGAGGTATTGTGTCGTCCGCCTCGCGAGGCTTGGCCCCTGGCGAGGGTCTTGAGTGTTTGCTGGTGAAGATGGGCCTTACGGGGCCGCTAGCGGAGCCACACCGTGGGCCGCAGGCACGCAAGTCTGGGGACGTCCGTTCCGAGGATGCCGACAATGCGGTCAACAAAACATGGGTTATTTTGCATGCGAGATGCGAGCCAGGTGCGAGCCACCGAACCAATCACGCCCTAAATGTTCTCACCTGGGAGCAACTTTGAAAAGAGGAATTTGGGTGCCGGTTGAGTCGCCAAAGGGTGTATGAGAAGTTCCCTGATAATTTGTGTCGGACGAATTAAGTGGTTGACGGAAAAGATCCGCCTTAGGAAAGGAGAGCATTGAAATTTGTGGCACCTCATTCCGACGTTTCCGAGGAGCCAGCCTGTTGGGTAAACCGTAGGAAAGATTCCCACCACCGTTGTTCCGGGTCATGTGGTGAAGTTCATGCTTTTGTTTCTAAAAAATAAAGTTAGGATCCAGGTAAGCTAAAGGGTGAGAAAAACTGTACTTTCCGGCTCGCTTGTCGAACTTTATGTCTTGGTAGAGGTTCTGAGTCGAAGGAAAGGATAGTTACCTCTTCACCATCTATGTGGCTGGCCTCTAAGTCATCCTGATAGCAATGAGTGTCAATAAGGTGTTGGCTTGCCACTGGTTATTTTATTGGCAAGGCATTAAAGGACAGGATATGATGAAGAATACTTCGGTGACAAACATGCGAGCTAGGACGCTTCCTAGTCAGAATGCCTGTAGGGTTAAGGCAGATGGTGTGGGTTCTACTTTTCGACAAAGATTTCCGGTGCTTAAGTTTATTTGCTATTTAGCCCTTGTGGCTTTACTATGTAAGACTTGACCCTAATGGTCATAATTTGTGTAAGACGGTATGTGTGTGGATGTAAGACTCTTGTTATTCAGCTTCTGTGTGTTCAGTGAGCATTGATCTCTAGGACAACTGTACACGTGCATTCGGTGATCACGACTCATGAGTCAGGGTCCCCACATGCTAAAACTACTACCGCACAACTTCAGTGATGTGTTCAGATCAAACTACGCATTCTAAAGAGAAAAAAAATGAAGAACGGCGGGAATCCTAATGGAGATCTGCTGTGAAAAAGGTGAGAACTTACTGACGCCGATGAACATCGGAGGTGCGCCGTAGTGTTTTGGTCTGTTCAGGTCGATGCAGCGGCCGGAGTTTGTGCTGTTGACGAAGGACAGCGGCAGCGGAGCTCGGTTGCAGCGTATTCGCGAAGAGGAAGAAGAAGATGTGAGGACAGGGGTAAAAAGTGAATAGAAGGGCCCCCTGTCCCTATTTATAAGGAGGTGACTAGACGGGATGCGAGGGAATCGAGGAGGCCGAAAATGATTATGTGGCTGTATGGACGCCTCGATTTTCAGGACGTCTATTAAGATAAAGATCAGTTGAGATGTCCTGGGCTTTGTGCGGAGTTAATGGGCATGATGTCATGGCAGGTTACCACGGTTCTGTGATGTGACATCATGGCGGGTTACAGCGAATTGGCGAGGAATTCATAATGGATGATTCTGCTAAGTCAAGTGGTGAAGATTGATGTGAACAAGTTCAAGTCAACCTAGGGCCTAATGTTGGGGATATAACTATTAGGTATGACCCGCCCAGGAGGGGCCGGGTCATCCATTGGCGACTTAAAGATGAAGAGGCCTGATAAGGTTCAGGCAAACATGAAGATGGCAGTTCATGGAACAAGCTTATTGAAGGCCCAAGACCCGGAGGCGACTCATGGCCCGGAGTTGTGAATCTCCAGGCGATGACTTGTTCTGTAAGGCAAGTTTAGTTAGAAACTGAGCTGGTCACATTTGTGTGAGCCGGCTGGGACTTTGTAAGCTGTCGGGCATCAACATGTATATAAAGGGGTAACCTGACGGCGGATTAAGAAAAAGATACAATCGATCGAGAACTAGGTCAAGCGTATTCGCTCCCTTATAATCGAAACTCAAGCAATACAAATAGAAGCAGGACGTAGGCTTTTACCCCGTTGAGAGGGGCCGAACTTGGGTAAAGTCTCTGTGTTCTTTGTCCTGTTCAACCCCTTTAAGCTAACCTAGTGCGATGGCTCCACACCTAAGTCCTTTACTAGGGCATCTGCCGTGATAAAACCACGACAAAGGGTGTATCTCCCCTTGATGGAATAGTGGGCCGCAGAGCTAGTGTTTCTAGGAAGGATCCTGCGTTGAATTCTGGCAATGTTACAAGCTCGAAGTGTGCACCCAGAGCTCCTATAAAGTTTTGCTCCCCTGTGCAGCAGCTTCACCCTCATAAATTCCTTCACCTGGACAAGGCTCGCAAGTTGTATAATCTGTTGCTTGGTGATGAAGGACGTGAGAAGTATGCCGAGTGACTATCTCTCATTATGTTTCCTCTTCTTTTCTTCTGTTGTTTCTAACTGCTAGATAAATATGACATGAACTGCTCATTTTTATATAACTTGAACTGGTATGAATCCCTTATCTTCCTTCCCCTGCTTTTTGTTCTTCTGTGTGCTGCAGGACTACGTTTTCATTGATACCTCAGCCCGGTGATAACGTAACTTCCTTCACTGGCAAACGCGTCTGGGAAGTTTTTGCACCTAGACAGCTGATGGAGGGTGATGTAATGGACTTACTCATTGATGATTGGAAGCGAGATCCCGAAAGAAATGTTGATTTCACATCTGGAAAAAGGATCTTGCTGAGTCCATATTTCATCACGGTAATGAATCATATCGTTAGTTTCTATGAAATAAGACTGCCTATTGTTTTATGAGTTTTTAAAATACTCTTTTGACTATTTAAAAATAATAATTTCATTGTTGATCCTTTTCCCCTGTCTGTTTCTTTCTGGCTTTTCGCAGGTTGTGCTTGATTGTTCGTTTTACGGTGATAAAGATAAAGAGTTTAATGTGGAGAGTGCAGCGAGAGATTTCAAGAGCTATGTTCAAGATGGGGAAGACTTGCTCAGTGCCGACATTGTCAGATCTACTAGCTGATTTTTGGTTTTACTTTCTTGTTGTCATGTCGGTTTTATTTTGAATATTTAATATATTTTTTGGTCATTTGTTTTTAGGTCATGTTGCCTCTATTCAAACCTATGGTTTTATCAAAGAATTTGAAAGTGTCACACTTTTCCTTATATGTCATGAATCGGTACCGAAGTACCATTGACATCCTTGGCCCTTTACTAATGAAGAGCGAACCTCGAGACGAGGGTCGATCCGTTGTTGGCCCGATCTTTCATGGCACAAACCTTCATCGTAATAAGAACTAGTCGTGCGCGGGTTTATGAAGATGTTCGCAAATCCCACGAAAACAACACGCCAACCCCTCGATCCGAAGGCATAACAAGGACAAACCGTATAGGCTCAGCTTGTAATCTCCTACGTGTCGCGTCGCAGGAACTCACACGCCAACAGAGATTTTTGACAAGGTTTCTCCAAACTCGATAATGGCCGATGGCCGGGAAACACACACGTGTCTAATTCATCTCAAAATAACCTGCTGTTATATGACGTATGGACTTGCCTTATATTGTGGCCAAACACCCAAAGCTAACTTGGAAATCAAGAAATGGAAATAAACTAATCTGGACTCTGTATAATCGATAGTGCCTTTTACATCTTGGCGTCTATCTAAACTACCAGAAAAACATAAATCATAAATATGATGGATTCTGAACAAAACGGTACGCGAGACACCTTTTCTCTGTAGTCTTGCTCCTTCTGGTGGGCCCCAGCCTAACGCCCATAAGCAAAGGAAATCCCGTGATCTGGCCAGCCGGATTACATAATTATTATTTTCCTTACAAGGTAAGAACATAAATATAAAACCAATGTTCATTGTCACATCTTTAAACCAGCCCGAACACTGTATATTCGGCTTATCTCTTTTGTTTTCTGGCTCAAACGTACTAGTGTACAGGTCGCCTCCTACATGCACTCACATGCACCTCTCCCTATACCATGCATGCATGTTAAACACCCCATGTTTCTTATGTGAGTGCATCTGCATGAAGGACATGGTATGCACGTACGTACCTTCAACTAGAGCAACCTTTTCTTCCATCTTTTCCGGATGCACGACAACAACGAATATATTTTCTTGATCAGCAGTAACAATGGTAATATTGGATAGACTCATGGTCGTATCATCCTCTCTCCCTTTAAGGGAAACCGTCCTCGGTTTCGAGTCAGACTTTATAGAAGAAACATGGTCTGCAGATTGTACATCAGTTGGAAAAACATTAGCAGCTTCGACTTCCTTCTTTGTTTCTACTTCCTTCATCCTCTGGAGTCGTTCTTTCCTCCAACTCCTGAACAACTTCTTCTCCACGGACATGAGAACGTATTTTGGGCCCCGTTCGATAGTGTACGTGTTGGCGAGATAGTCGTGTGCAGCCTTGTTTTTCTTGTACCATGGCTCTCCCAACAGCATATGGCATGAAACCAACGGCACCGGAATTACATGGCATAAAACCTCACAAGAAAATTTGCCGACTGAAAACAGTACCGTAGTTTGGTGTGTGATGTCGAGCTTGTCGTAGCACCTCCTCAGTGAGTATGGCAGTGGATGTGGTGTCGTGAATAGTTCTAGCTTCTCCACTATGTCGACGCCAACTAGGTTTATCGAACTATCGTCGTCGATCGTCGTGGCGCAAACTTTCTCTCCCACTTTACAATAGGTGTGAAAAATTTCAGCACCATATCCTTCCTCTTCCAGCAAAAAGTCGTCGGAGAGCCTCCAGTAGATCCTTGGTGACGGCGCGCCAGCCGTCTCCTCCGAAGTGCCGTGGGAAACGCCGATCTCTGATACCACTTGATGAGGAGCGAATCCCGAGACGAGGGTCGATCTGTTGTTGGCCCGATCCTTCATGGCACAAACCTTCATCGTAATAAGAACTAGTCGCGTGGGGGTTTACGAAAATATTCACAAATCCCACGAAAACAACACGCCAACCCCTCGATCCGAAGGAATAATGTGGACGAATGATGTAGGCTGAGCTTGTAATCTCCTACGCGTCGCGTCGCAGGAACTTACACGCCAACAGAGATTTTGGACACGTCTCTTAGCCTCCTGCTCCACGTTTCAAGATGCGGTTTTATTGGCACGTCTTGTCGTAGCAGAGATCGTGTCCCCTTATTATGGGATTTTCATCAATACAGGAGTGGGTAATCCAACCGCCCCGTTGGCATGATTCCTCGGGAATAGGCAAGTTTCAAGGCTTGTGAGGAGGTGTTCGATATTCATTGCCTTTATAAAGGGGCACAGAACCGTCTTTTTCTTCCTCAACCTTTCCAACTGAAGGAAATATGCCCTAGAGGCAATAATAAAGTTATTATTTATTTCCTTATATCATGATAAATGTTTATTATTCATGCTAGAATTGTATTAACCGGAAACATAATACATGTGTGAATACATAGACAAACAGATAGTCACTAGTATGCCTCTACAAGACTAGCTCATTAATCGAAGATGGTTATGTTTCCTAACCATAGACATGTGTTGTCATTTGATTAATGGGATCACATCATTAGGAGAATGATGTGATTGACATGACCCATTCCGTTAGCTTAGCACTTGATCGCTTAGTATGTTGCTAATGCTTTCTTCATGACCTATACATGTTCCTGTAACTATGAGATTATGCAACTCCTGCCACCGGAGGAACACTTTGGTACTACCAAACGTCACAACGAATCGGGTGATTATAAAGGAGTACTACAGGTGTCTCCAAAGGTACTTGTTGGGTTGGCGATTTCGAGATTAGGTTTTGTCACTCCGATTGTCGGAGAGGTATCTCCAGCCTTCTCGGTAATACACATCACTTAAGCCTTGCAAGCATTACAACTAATGAGTTAGTTGTGAGATGATGTATTACGAACGAGTAAAGAGACTTACCGTAACGAGATTGAACTAGGTATTGGATACCGACGATCGAATCTCGGGTAAGTAACATACCGATGACAAAGGGAACAAAGTATGTTGTTATGCGGTTTGACCGATAAAGATCTTCGAGAATATGTAGGAGCCAATATGGGCATCCAGGTTCCGCTTATTGGTTATTGACCAAGAATAGTTCTAGGTCATGTCTACATAGTTCTCGAACCCGTAGGGTCCGCACGCTTAAGGTTTCGATGATGCTTATATTATGAGTTTATGAGTTTTGATGTACCGAAGGAGTTCGAGTCCCGGATGAGATCGGGACATGACGAGGAGTCTCAAATGATCGAGACGTAAAGATCGATATATTGACGACTATATTCGAGTTCGGAAAGGTTCCGAGTGATTCGGTATTTTTCGAGTACCGGGAGTTACGGAATACGGGGAAGAGTATTGGGCCTTAATGGGCCTTAGTGGAAGGAGCCAGAGGTGGCGCGCCCCTCCCAAGCCCAGTCCGAATTGGACAAGGGGTTTGGGGCGCAGCCCACCTCTCCTTCCTTCTCCACTTCCCCTTTCCCCCTTCTCCTAGTTGGACTAGAAGAAGGAGTCCTACTCCCGGGGGAGTAGGACTCCCTTGCCGCCCTCCTCCTAGGGCCGGCCTCCTCCTCCCTCCCTCCTTTATATACGGGGCAGGGGGCACCCCATGACACACAAGTTGATCTACGGATCGCTCTTAGCCGCAGCGGTGCCCCTCCACCATATTCCACTTCGGTCATATCGTCATGAGCTTAGGCGAAGCCCCGCGCCGGAGAAGTCATATCGTCATGGGCTTAGGCGGCCTCGCGCCGGTGGAGCATCATCATCGCCACCACGCCGTCAGGTTGACGGAACTCATCCCCGACACTTTGCTGGATCGGAGTCCGGGATCGCCATCGAGCTGAACGTGTAGAACTCGGAGGTGCCGTATGTTCGGTGCTTGGATCGGTCGGATCGTGAAGACGCACGACTACATCAACCGCGTTGTTATAACGCTCGCTTTCGGTCTCACGAGGGTACGTGGACGACATTCTCCCTCTCGCTGCTATGCCATCACCATGGTCTTGCGTGATCGTAGGAAATTTTTGAAATTACTACGCTCCCCAACAGTGGCATCCGAGCCTGGTTTTATGCGCTGATGTCATGTGCACGAGTAGAACACAAGTGAGTTGTGGGCGATATAAGTCATACTGCCTACCAGCATGTCATACTTTGGTTCAGCGGTATTGTGAGATGAAGCGCCCGGACCGACATTACGCCAGACGCATACGCGAGACTGGTTTCACCGCCCGAGCACTCGTTGCTTAAAGGTGACCGCGGTGTCTCTCTCTCTCACTTTAGTTGAACCGAGTATGACTACGCCCGGTCCTTGAGAAGGTTAAAACGGAGTCTATTTGACAAACTATCGCTGTGGTTTTGATGCGAGGTAAGAACGGTTCTTGCTCAGCCCGTAGCAGCCACGTAAAACTTGCAACAACAAAGTAGAGGACGCCTAACTTGTTTTTGCAGGCATGTTGTGATGTGATATGGTCAAGACGTGATGCTATATTTTATTGTATGAGATGATCATGTTTTGTAACCGAAGTTATCGGCAATCGGCAGGAGCCATATGGTTGTCGCTTATTGTATGAAATGCAACGCCATGTAATTGCTTTACTTTATCACTAAGGAGTAGCGATAGTCGAGAAGCAATAGTTGGCGAGACGACAACGATGCTACGATAGAGATCAAGGTGTCGCGCCGGTGACGATGGTGATCATGACGGTAAGCTTCGCGATGGAGATCACAAGCACAAGATGATGATGACCATATCATATCACTTATATTGATTGCATGTGATGTTTATCCTTTATGCATCTTATTTTGCTTTGATTGACGGTAGCATTATAAGATGATCTCTCACTAAATATCAAGAAGTGTTCTCCCGAGTATGCACCGCTATGAAAGTTCTTCGTACCGAGACACCACGTGATGATCGGGTGATAGGCTCTACGCTCAAATACAACGGTGCAAAACAGTTGCACACGCGAATACTCAGGTTAAACTTGACGAGCCTAGCATATACAGATATGGCCTCGAACACGGAGACCGAAAGGTCGAACGTGAATCATATAGTAGATATGATCAACATAGTGATGTTCACCATTGAAACTACTCCATCTCACGTGATGATCGGACATGGTTTAGTTGATTTGATCACGAATCACTTAGATGACTAGAGAGATGTCTATCTAAGTGGGAGTTCTTAAGTAATATGATTAATTGAACTTTAATTTATCATGAACTTAGTCCCGTAGTATTTTGCAAATTATGTTGTAGATCAATAGCTCGCGTTGTTGCTTCCCTATGTTTTCATATGTGTTCCTAGAGAAAATTGTATTGAAAGATGTTAGTAGCAATGATGCGGATTGGATCCGTGATCTGAGGTTTATCCTCATTGCTGCAGTAAGAATTATGTCCTTAATGCACCGCTAGGTGACAGACTTATTGCAGAGCAGATGCGACGTTATGAACGCTATTAGCTCAATATGAGCAGATATGACGTTATGAACGCTTGGCTAGCTCAATATGATGACTACTTGATAGTTTAGTGCACCATGCTTAACGGCTTAGAATCGGGACTTCAAAGACGTTTTGAACGTCATGGACCATATGAGATGTTCAAGGAATTGAAGTTAATATTTCAAGCAAATACCCGAGTTGAGAGATATGAAGTCTCCAACAAATTCTATAGCTAAAAGATGGAGGAGAATCGCTCAACTAGTGAGCATGTGCTCAGATTGTCTGGGTACTTCAATCACTTGAATCAAGTGGGAGCTAATCTCCCAGATAAGATAGTGATTGACAGAATTTTCTAGTCACCATCACTAAGTTACTAGAACTTCGTGATGAACTATAGTATGCAAGGATGACGAAAACGATTCTTGAGCTCTTCGTGATGTTGAAATCGACGAAGGTAGAAATCGAGAAAGAGCATCAAGTGTTGATGATTGACAAGACCACTAGTTTCAAGAAAAGGGCAAAGGAAAGAAAGGGAACTTCAAGTAGAATGACAAGCAAGTTGTCACTCCCACGAAGAAACCCAAAGCTGAACCAAAGCCTGAAACCGAAAGTGCTTACAATCGCATAGGAAATGGTCACCGAAACGGAAATACCCAAATTTTTGGTGGATAAGAAGGATGGCAAAGTGAACAAGGGTATATTTGATATACAGGTTATTGATGTGTGCTTTACTAGTGTTTATAGTAGCCCCGAGTATTTGATACTTGTTCGGTTGCTAAGATTAGTAACTCAAACAGGAGTTACTGAATAAACAGAGACTAGTTGAAGGGCAAGAACGATGAGTGTTGGAAGTAGTTCCAAGATTGATATGATCATCATCGCACACTCCCTATACTATCGGGATTAGTGTTGAACCTAAATAAATGTTATTTGGCGCTTATGCTGAGCATGGATATGATTTGATCATGTTTATTGCAATACGGTTATTCATGTAAGTTAGAGAATAATTATTGTTCTATTTACATGAATAAAACCTTCTATGGTCATACACCCAATGAAAATGGTTTGTTGGATCTCGATCGTATGATACACATATTCATAATATTGAAACCAAAAGATGCAAAGTTAATAATGATAGTGCAACTTATTTGTGGCAATCGCCGCTTAGGTCATATTGGTGTAAAGCGCATGAAGAAACTCCATGCTGATGGATTTTGGAATCACTTGATTATGAATCATTTGATGCTTGCGAACCGTGCCTTTTGGGCAAGATGACTAAAACTCCGCTTCTCCGAACAATGGAACAAGCTACTGACCTATTGGGAATAATACATACCGATGTATGCGATCCAATGAGTGTTGATGCTCGTGGCAAGTATCGTTATTTTCTGACCTTCACAAAGATGATTTGAGCAGATATGGGTATATCTACTTGATGAAACACAAGTCTGAAACATTTGAAAAGTTCAAAGAATTTCAGAGTGAAGTGAAGAATCATTGTAACAAGAAAATAAAAGTTTCTACGATATGATCGCAGAGGAAAAATATTTGAGTTGCGAGTTTGGCCTTCAGTTAAAATAATGTGGAATAGTTTCACAGCTCACGCCACATGGAACACCATAACGTAATGGTGTGTCCGAACGTCATAACCGCTCTTTATTGGATATGGTGCAATCTATGATGTATCTTACCGATTTACCACTATCGCTTTTGGGTTATGCATTAGAGACAGCTGCATTCACGCTCAAAAGGGCACCATCTAAACCGCTGAGATGACACCGTATGAACTATGGTTTAACAAGAAACCTAAGTCGTCGTTTCTTAAAAGTTTGAGTTGTGATGCTTATGTGAAAAGGTTTTCACCGATAAGCTCGAACCCAAATCGGAGAAGTGCGCTTCATAGAATACCCAAAAATAACTATTGGGTACACCTTCTATCACAGATCCGAAGGCAAGTTATTCGTTGTTAAGATGGATCCTTTCTAGAGAAGAAGTTTCTCTCGAAAGAAGTGAGTGGGAGGAAAGTAGAACTTGATGAGGTAATTGTACCTTCTCCCTTATTGGAAAGTAGTTCATCACAGTAAATCAGTTCCGTGATTCCTACACCAATTAGTAAGGAAGTTAATGATGATGATCATGAAACTTCAGATCAAGTTGCTACCAAACATCGAGGTCTTCCAGAGTAAGATCCGCACTGAGTGGTACGGTAATCATGTTCTGGAAGTCATGTTACTAGACCATGATGAACCTACGAACTATGAGGAAGCGATGATGAGCCCAGATTCCGCGAAATGGCTTGAGGCCATGAAATCTGAGATGGGATCCATGTATGAGAACAAAGTATGGACTTTGATGGAATTGCCCGATGATCGGCAAGCCATATTATATAAATGGATCTTCAAGAGGAAGACAGATGCTGAGAGTAGTGTTACTATCTACAAAGCTAGACTTGTCGAAAAAGGTTTTTGACAAAGTTCAAGATGTTGAATACAATGAGATTTTCTCACTCGTATCGATGCTTAAAAGTCTGTCCGAATCATGTTAGCAATTGCCACATTTTATGAAATCTGCAAATGGATGTCAAAACTGCATTCCTTAATGGTTTTCTTAAAGAAGAGTTGTATATGATGCAACCGAAGGTTTTGTCAATCCTAAAGGTGCTAGCAAATGTGCAAGCTCCAATGATCCATCTATGGACTGGTGCAAGCATCTCGAGTTGGAATACACGCTTTGATAAGTTGATTAAAGCATATAGTGTTATATGCACTTACGGTGAAGCCTGTATTTACAAGAAAGTGAGGGGGAGCACTACAGCCTTTCTCGATAAGTATATGTGAATGACATATTGTTGATCGGAAATAATGTAAAATTATTCGCAAAGCATAAAGGAGTGTTTGAAAGGAGTTTTTCTTTAAAGAAAGACCTCGTGAAGTTGCTTATATATTGAGCATCAAGATCTATAGAGATAGATCAAGACGCTTGATAAGTTTTTCAATGAATACATACCTTGACAAGATTTTGAAGTAGTTCAAATGGAACAGTCAAAGAAAGAGTTCTTGCCTGTGTTACAAGGTGTGAGATTGAGTAAGACTCAAAACCCACCACGGCAGAAGATAGAAAGAGAATGAAAGTCATTCCCAATGCATCAGCCATAGGTTCTATAAAGTATGTCATGTTGTGTACAGATCTATTGCATACCCTACCACTAAGATTGGCAAGGAGTGCAATAGAGATCTAGGAGTAGATCAATGGACAGCGGTCAAAATTATCCTTAGTAGAATAAGGATATGTTTCTCGATTATGGAAGTGAAAAAGGTTCGTCGTAAAAGGTTACGCCGATGCAAGTTTTAACACTAATCTAGATGACTCGAGTCTCAATCTGGATACATATAGAAAGTGGGAGCAATTAGCTAGAGTAGCTCCGCAGAGCATTGTAGACATAGAAATTTGCAAAATACTTACGGCTCTGAATGTGATAGACCCGCTGACTAAAATTATCTCACAAGCAAAACATGATCACACCTTAGTACTCTTTGGGTGTTAATCACATAGCGATGTGAACTAGATTATCGACTCTAGTAAACCCTTTGGGTGTTGGTCACATGTCGATGTGAACTATGGGTGTTAACCACATATAGATGTGAACTATTGATGTTAAATCACATGGCGATGTGAACTAGATTATTGACTCTAGTGCAAGTGGGAGATCAAGGAAATATGCCCTAGAGGCAATAATAAAGTTATTATTTATTTCCTTATATCATGATAAATGTTTATTATTCATGCTAGAATTGTATTAACCGGAAACATAATACATGTGTGAATACATAGACAAACAGATAGTCACTAGTATGCCTCTACAAGACTAGCTCATTAATCAAGATGGTTATGTTTCCTAACCATAGACATGTGTTGTCATTTGATTAATGGGATCACATCATTAGGAGAATGATGTGATTGACATGACCCATTCCGTTAGCTTAGCACTTGATCGCTTAGTATGTTGCTAATGCTTTCTTCATGACCTATACATGTTCCTGTAACTATGAGATTATGCAACTCCTGCCATCGGAGGAACACTTTGGTACTACCAAACGTCACAACGAATCGGGTGATTATAAAGGAGTACTACAGGTGTCTCCAAAGGTACTTGTTGGGTTGGCGATTTCGAGATTAGGTTTTGTCACTCCGATTGTCGGAGAGGTATCTCCAGCCTTCTCGGTAATACACATCACTTAAGCCTTGCAAGCATTACAACTAATGAGTTAGTTGTGAGATGATGTATTACGGAACGAGTAAAGAGACTTACCGCAACGAGATTGAACTAGGTATTGATACCGACGATCGAATCTCGGGTAAGTAACATACCGATGACAAAGGGAACAAAGTATGTTGTCATGCGGTTTGACCGATAAAGATCTTCAGAGAATATGTAGGAGCCAATATGGGCATCCAGGTTCCGCTATTGGTTATTGACCAAGAATAGTTCTAGGTCATGTCTACATAGTTCTCGAACCCGTAGGGTCCACACGCTAAGGTTTCATGATGCTTATATTATGAGTTTATGAGTTTTGATGTACCAAGGAGTTCGAGTCCCGGATGAGATCGGGGACATGACGAGGAGTCTCAAATGGTCGAGACGTAAAGATCGATATATTGACGACTATATTCGAGTTCGGAAAGGTTCCGAGTGATTCGGTATTTTTCGAGTACCGGGAGTTACGGAATACGGGGAAGAGTATTGGGCCTTAATGGGCCTTAGTGGGAAGGAGCCAGAGGTGGCGCGCGCCTCCCAAGCCCAGTCCGAATTGGACAAGGGGTTTGGGGCGCAGCCCACCTCTCCTTCCTTCTCCACTTCCCCTTTCCCCTTCTCCTAGTTGGACTAGAAGAAGGAGTCCTACTCCCGTGGGAGTAGGACTCCCTGGCGCGCCTCCTCCTAGGGCCGGCCTCCTCCTCCCTCCCTCCTTTATATACGGGGCAGGGGGCACCCCATGACACACAAGTTGATCTACGGATCGCCTTAGCCGCAGCGGTGCCCCTCCACCATATTCCACTTCGGTCATATCGTCATGAGCTTAGGCGAAGCCTCGCGCCGAGAAGTCATATCGTCATGGGCTTAGGCGGCCCCGCGCCGGTGGAGCATCATCATCGCCACCACGCCGTCAGGTCGACGGAACTCATCCCCGACACTTTGCTGGATCGGAGTCCGGGGATCGTCATCGAGCTGAACGTGTGTAGAACTCGGAGGTGCCGTATGTTCGGTGCTTGGATCGGTCGGATCGTGAAGACGTACGACTACATCAACCGCGTTGTTATAACGCTTCCGCTTTCGGTCTACGAGGGTACGTGGACGGACACTCTCCCCTCTCGTTGCTATGCCATCACCATGGTCTTGCGTGATCGTGAGGAAATTTTTGAAATTACTACGCTCCCCAACACCAACCTCGAGCCCAAAGACCGGTTTCAACTTAATCGCCCAAGCCTCCCACCATGTCCGCACTCCAGCCTCCAAGGCTCAGGGTGGCCTCCTCCACACAGAGGAGGATATCATGAAGCTTTGGGCGACAAGGTACCTGACCGCGGAAATCCTCCACAGGCTCCCTGCTAAGGGGCAGGTTATTCCTACACCCAGATCCGGCGAGAGTGTCCTATTTATCTCCCACTTCCTTCGGGGGCTAGGGTTCTCTCTCCACCCCTTTGTTCGTGGCCTCATGTTTTATTACAGACTAGATTTTCATGATCTAGCTCCGGATTCCTTTCTTCACATCCCGGCGTTCATCGTCATGTGCAAGGCCTTTCTCCGCATTCCCCCACACTTTGGCTTATGGCTCAAGACCTTTAATGTGAAACCGAAGGTAGTCGATGGGGAGAAAGCAGAGTGTGGCGGTGCTATGGTGAGAAAGCTTGCCAATACTCCTTGGCCAAAGGGCTCCTTCACAGAAACTTCCAACCTGTGGCAGCGGGAGTGGTTTTACATCACTGAACCGCGTGGTACCATGTGGGCAGCTACATCCTCGTTCCGATCTGGCCCTCCATTACGACTCACGTCATGGATTAACAAGGGGCTGGACTGGGGACCAATTGATGAAGTGTAGACGCTACAAAGCTGTATCCGGGGTCTCCTTGAAAAGGAAACCGACCTCATCAACATGATCCAGGTAATGCTAGTCCGACGGGTCCTATTGTGCCAGCGACGACCTCTCCTCCTATGGGAGTTTAATCCAGAAGGACCATGGACCCTTCAGAACTTCTTCAGCACAACGCACAGAGGGATGTGGAAGTTATTCTTCGGGACCCAAAAACAGTGGCTGGATACAACCGAGGACATCGGCCTCGACTGCAACCATCCGGATACCTCGGTAAGCACTCGACTCCTGAACACAACTCAGTTAATTATCCTGTAACAATATACTAAGAAACCTATCTCCGACCAGGGCTGGATAAAGAAGGCGGAACAAATTAGGTGTTCGGCTTCACTCCCCGAAGACTCAGCTGATCCTGTGTTGACAAGGATGCTGGCCCCGGCACCGTATCAAGTGCCGGTGAAGGAGGTCAAGGAGGAGAGCAGAAAGGCCAAAGGTGGCCTCCACTAGAAAGGTACACCGGACGCTATGTCTGGGGAGACTGGAGCTCCCTCTTCTGAAGACGAAGGGAAAGAAGAAGCTGATATCTCTTCTCCCCATGGGAAGAAAAGGACTACCTCCGAAGATTTGGAGGTGGAGGATAAAAAGAGAGGGAGGGTGTCCCTATCAGCCGGTGCAGAAGATGATGCTGCACAGTTCCTCCGTAAGGACTAGCCCTTAGCTGAATCGTAAGTGAACAAGGGTGTTTTAGACATCCCGTTCTTTTCAGGTCACAAGGGTAACATCTTAAATATAAGTTTGCAGTCCGGCCCACAGTCCCCCTCGGGTGACTTGCCTCCACATTCTTCCTCGCCCCTTAGGGTGGACGACTTCGAGGTGTCGTCTCGGAGGGTCTCCCTAGATCACTAAAAAGCGTGGGGGGGCAATAAAGGCAGCGCCTGAAGGTGAGACCTCGGTCGTCAAGGGCACGGGGTGTGCAGCCCCCATGGGGCCATATAGGCCCCGGACTATCCGGTTTACAGCCGGAGGCGACTCTAGGGTCGAGTAAACATATCCTTTCAAAGGGAGTTCATACTCCTGCAACTACTTCTAGGAGTCCGGAGGCGCCGGATACATTAATGGGCATGTTGCAGAATGCGTCCATCTCAGAGGAACATCGTACCTTAATTAGTATGGTAGTTGAGAGGATTCTATCTGCAAGAAGAGGATTGAATGAAGCCTTCACGGGCCTACTAAGAGGCTTTGAGGTATGAATGTAATATCCTGACTACTCTTTACATGCAAAATGTGCCTGTGTATAGATAGTAGCCCCTGAGACTCTGGTCGGCTCCCACAGGGAGGCGATCAGAGGATCCAAAGATATGCTCAGGAAATAACATGAATAATTTAAAAACAGGCTGTTATGTCAATGACGACTACCCCCACTGCGGAAGTTGCAGATTTAAAGCAAAAACTTGAGTCAGCGGATGAGGACATTACTCTTATTAACAGGCGGCTTGACGAGGCACAAGGTATGTTTTGGGGTAGTCAGCTTATGCATGTATAATAATATAAGCACGAAGCTGAGAATTATATACTGGGACATGCATAATTGCAGATGGTGCTGCTACGGTTGAGACCCTTCAGGCTGAACTTGCCCGGGCCAAGGAAAAAGCCAGAGTGAGTAATGCAGCTGTCAAGAAGGCAGCTACTGATTTAAAGGCCGAAAAGGCCGTTCGGCGCTAGTGCGAGGAGAGAATATCTACCAAGGCGCAAGAGCTAAAGGATGCCACTGCCCAGTGCAAATCACTCGAAAAGGATAACAAAGCGAAGACGACCGATCTCGACAAGGCCTTGCAAGAGGCGCGAGAGGCACGATCCGAGTCAAGAGCGGCTCAGGAGGAGATTCGGCAAGCTGGGGAGATAGCGGCTGGTAAGCCCTTTCTTTTACACACTAAATTCGGGGATCCGAAGTATGCCCCGCTTAATAAAATGTGGAGTTCTCCAGACTCGTTCTTGGACCTGCCGAAGAGTGTCGCCGTTGCGGCGCAGTTTTACCAAGCGCAAGACGAACATGCAGTGGAGAAGCTTTTCTGGTCACAGTTTGATGGGCCAAAGCGTCTTCAGTTGCTGAATGAACAATTGGCCCAGTGGGCCGAGCTCCACAAGGTGTCCGGAGCTGCCATGGAGGAAGTTGTGGTCCGGCTGTGGCCAATTGAGCCAATTCGGAACAGTTATTTCGGTTTGGTGCCGCGGCTCGTTGATGCAGTGCCACGTATCGACGCTGTTAAGCGTTCGGCATGCATTGAAGGTGCACGTATGGCCTTTGCCCGCGTCAAGACGTACTAGGCGAAAATGAAGGCCACCGATGTTGCAGCAAACAATCCACCCGAGGGCAAGGACCATCGCACGCCGGAGCAATATTTTGAGGATGTCGTAGAGGGCGCCCTCTTGATAGAGGGTCAATGCTCGAAAGATATTATGTTTGAGTAAATGTATCAGTATTGTGATAACAATATTATGATATATTTAGGCTGTGTTATATTTATGCCTGTTGCCTGAAAGGCATTTCCTCCTGTGCGGCCGTTTTTTTTATAATCTGAAAGTTTGCTAGTCGTCAGCTTCAGCCCCCTCGCATATAATGTGGGGGTGTTCGGAATAGCAACTGACCACACTTGACCCAACATCTTGGTCCGTGAAGGAGGTGTCAGTGCGGTGAACTTGGGACTCGGACTATAGGGCTTTAACGGTGGGTCTACGGTATAGCCCCTTGTATGTGCGCGGTTATCCAAATACGGCTGCGCTACATAAGTGACCGGAAGAATGGTCCTTCCTGTGATACAAAAGAAATCGCAAAAGAATCTGATAAGTCAACGAGTAGTTGACAACCTCTCGCCGCATCATGACAGTCAGTTTTCGGCTTTCTGTACTGAGGTGCTTGACCAGGTGAACCAGAAACACAATCGCAGTAGTTCTCCCTTTACTACCCTAGCCGATAGGACGGAACATAAGGTAGTAAGCACAAGAGCCGGGCAACCCAACTATTGACCAAAGACATGATTCGGTGCTGATGCATATAAGGCCAAACTCGTGACGCCGAAGTATGCTATAAAGCTGTTCGGACTTTTCGGCAACACATGTGTTGCCATATCGAGCCCCTGGCGATTTGAGCCGAGGTGCGTGTGTGAAACAACCGAAGAATAAAAATTCAGTGCTGGAAAAAGCAAATACTGAATACGGATTTTATGTTCACTGGAACCTGATTTATACGTCAAATGCAATTTTACAGATTTAACCACCACTACCCAGGCTATTTGACATGCCAGGGGTCGAATTCTGGGGAAAAAGGCACTTTACAGGATTGAAATAAAGTGTGCGGTCTACAAAAAATCATTTGGACCTCCTGTCGCACGTCTGCGCTGCCTTTGCCTCGGCGAAAAGATTCCTTAACAGGAGTTGCCATTGGTTATTTATATGAAGCCGAACTCAGAAAGAGTCCTTATACATCCGTAGGATGAACAGGTTTTGATTCACCAGTAGTAAAAGATAAAAAATAATTAGAAAAAAGAAGAAAGCTATAGGAATGCGAACCGCATTGTAAGCCCGTCTGTATTGTGCCTCCGCCGATGACCAAGGTATTTTGAGTGCATAATGATGCATGCGCGATACAAACTTCGTGAGTGTATGAGGCGAATGACGGAGGCCGAACTACTAATCCAGCTCTGAAATTGACCGGTCCTGTGTAGTAGAGGCCAATGGCTTAATGGCTGATGAGATACGCGGCTTAATGGGGCTGCTTTGTACTTCCGTTGCAATAGACGCAGTATGCTCCTCTGTACGAAGGGAGCGTTCCATATTTCCATCTATCCTGATGACGCCTCGTGGACCGGGCATCTTAAGCTTTAGATAGGCGTAGTGTGGGACTGCATTAGAATGAGCAAAAGCGGTCCGACCGAGCAGTGCATGATAGCTACTGCGGAATGGGACAATATCGAAGATCAAGTCTTCACTTCGAAAGTTGTTTGGCGAACCGAAGACTACTTCCAATGTAATTGAGCTCGTGCAGTGGGCTTCTACGCCATGTACTACTCCCTTGAAGGTAGTTGTGGTGGGCTTGATTCTCGAAGGATCAATGCCCATCTTACAGGCAGTGTCTTGGTAAAGTAGATTAAGGCTACTACCGCCATCGATAAGGACTCTCGTAAGATGGAACCCGTCGATAATTAGGTCGAGGACCAGAGCTGCCGAACCTCCGTGACAGATACTGGTTGGGTGGTCCCGGCGATCAAAAGTGATCGGGCAGGCCGCCCATGGGTTAGATTTTGGGGAGGCCGGCTCTATAGTATAGACGTCTCGTAGTGCGCGCTTGCGCTCCCATTTAGGGATGTGTGTCACATATATCATGTTTACTGTTTTGACTTCGGGGGAAATTGCTTCTGTCCCACGATGTTCGGTTGGCGAGTCTCTTCGTCATCGCTGTCGCTGGGCGGCCCCTTACCCTTGTGTTCGACATTGAGCTTGCCTGCCTGTTTGAAGACCCAACAACTTCTTTTGGTATGATTGGCTGGTTTATCGGGGGTGCCCTGGATCTGGCAGGGTCGGTCCAGTATCTTGTCTAGACTGGATGGTCCGTCTCTGTTTGCCTTGAATGGCTTCTTCCGTTGACCGGATTTGGAGCCACTGAATCCGGCATTGACCGTCGTGTCCTGCGTTCCTTCATTATTGTTTCGACGCTTGTGTTTATTGCGCCGTGGCTTCCCGTTGCCATCCCGGGCTTCGGAAGTGCCCGGATCGCTGGTGTTATTGCTTCGACGAGCCAACCAGCTATCTTCTCCCACACAAAAGTGGGTCATTAGCGCGGTGAGGGCTGCCATGGATTTTGGTTTTTCCTGTCCGAGGTGGCGGGCGAGCGACTCATCTCGGATGCTATGCTTAAAGGCCGCCAGGGCTTCGGCTTCCAGACAATCGATTATTTGGTTCTTTTTAATTAAGAACCTAGTCCAGAGCTTCCTGGCTGACTCTCCGGGCTGTTGGACTATGAGACTTAAGTCGTCGGCATCTGGAGGTCAGTCATATGTACCTTGGAAGTTATCGCGGAAGGCGTCTTCCAAGTGCTCCTAGCTACCAATGGAGTTTTCGGGCAGACTGTTCAACCAGTGCCGAGCTGGTCCCTTGAGTTTTAGCGGGAGGTATTTGATGGCATGAAGATCATCACCGCGGGCCATATGAATATGGAGAACAAAATCTTCAATCCAAACCGCGGGGTCTATTGTCCCATCATATGATTTGATGTTCATGGGTTTAAACCCTTCTGTGAATTCGTGCTCCATTACTTCATCAGTGAAGCAGAGGGGGTGTGCGGCACCTCTATATCGGGCCAAGTCATGACGTAGCTCGGATGGAGTCCGTCTGCGGTTTTCGGCCCGAGCATGTGTATGCTTGTCACGTCCGCCTAGATAGCCGTCATCGCGTGTCGGGTTACGCCGCCGTGATCCGTAGATCGATCTGATCTGTCCTACTCTACTGTCCAGGTCCTGCCGCAGGTTATATGTATATCCCCGAGCTGTTTTATCTCTGCCTTTATGGCGAGGTAGTATGGGCTGGTGTTCGCTTGAGTTGCCGCTTTGTCCCGGCCACGTTGTGGTCGGCCAGCGCATTACACGCTGATGGTACGGGCTCAAGTGCCTCGTCATCGAATTGAGGCAGCAATTTGCGCTTCGGGTAACTTTTGGTTGGGCGCACGAGGCCGTATTCCTCGGCTGCCAGGACATTAGTCCACCTATCATTGAGCAGATCTTGATCAGCTTGAAGCAGCAGCTGCTTCTTTTTCAGGCTCCTTGTAGTGGCAACTAGCTGACACTTAAAGCGGTCCTGCTCGAGAGGTTCCTCAGGCACGATAAATTCCTCATCGCCGAGGCTCCCCTCGTCCTCGGATAGTGGAAGATAATTACTGTCCTTCGAATCTTCGTTTATGACCTGTTCATCAGGGCTAACTTGCCCATCTTCCCAATCGTCCTGTTCGAACGTTGGCTCGACGGGGTCTTCTTTGTCTTCGGCATCGTCTAGAGTATTGTTTTCTCCGGTGTCGGTATTGCTGTCTTTTCCATGGCATGATTTAGAGCGGCGCCGCTATCATAGGCGCTTTGGCTGTATCTCAGTAGGTTTATCCTTGACTGGGTCTTCTTTGCCATTGCTGTTAGCTTCTTTGGGTGTATCCACCATGTACACGTCATACGAAGAGGTGGCCGTCCAGTGTCCGGTAAACGGCGGGTTTTGGGCCTGCTCTTCTCCGGCATCATCCTCCATACTGTCGATGTCCTCGGAGTCGCAATTGAGCATGTCGGTTAAGTCCTTGACAGTGTCTATAAAGTGGGTGGTGGGTGGGACGTAAAATTCCCTGCTCTCAGCCCCTTGTCCGGGCTGGGCATAGTTCGGACGTTGCTCCTCTGTAATGACAAGGGATCATATTATGTCCAGAGCCTCGCTTAAAGGCGAGGTTTGGCCCGAGAGAAGAGAGCCCGTGGAGTACGATGAGAGGGAGACTTCTTGGCCGAACTCACACGATGCTGACTCCGAGGGTTCCGAGCCAGTGTCCGCAGAAGGATCCGGCTTCATGATGGTTGCCAGCGACACTATTTCCTCCGGCGGGCTCAGGAAGCCCGTCTTCGGACCTGGCCGTACGCTCCGGATCTAAGGCTAGAGAGGAAGTTGGGGTCGCGACTCCTTGGAATATCAAGTCTCCTCGGATATTAGTGACATAGTCCAGATTTCCAAAGCTAATCTGGTGGCCGGGGGCGTAGCTGTCGATCTACTCTAGATGGCCAAGCGAGTTGGCCCGCAATGCGAAGCCGCCGAACACAAAGATCTGACCGGGGAGGAAAACCTCCCCGATGGCAGCATTGTTGTAGATGATTGACGGAGCCATCAAACCTTCTGGCGACGCCACAGAGGAACTCTCCATGAAAGCACCAATGTCGGTGTCAAAATTGGCGGATCTCGGGTAGGGGGTCCCGAACTATGCGTCTAGGTTCGATGGTAACAGGAGACGGGGGACAGAATGTTTACCCAGGTTCGGGCCCTCTCAACGGAGGTAATACCCTACTCCCTGCTTGATTGATCTTGATGAATATGAGGGTTACAAGAGTGGATCTACCACGAGATAGTAATGGCTAAACCCTAGGAGTGTAGCCTGTATGATTATGATTGCCTCTACGGACTAAACCCTCCAGTTTATATAGACACAGGAGGGGACTAGGGTTGTACAAAGTCGGTTACAAAGAAAGGAATCTACATATCCAAACGCCAAGCTTGCCATCGACGCAAAGGAGAGTCCTATCCGGAAACGGGAGAGAGTCTTTTGTCTTGTATCTTCACGGCCCATCAGTCTGGCCCTCATCACATAGGCCGGACGCCCGAGGACCCCTTAATCTAGGACTCCCTCATGGAGTAGCAATTGTATTGGGCCTTTTTCCGGCCCAAATGGCCCGTGCGCGTAACTGTGGACTGCTGATTGTGCGTGCGCTCTGTGTTTAGTCCCACCTCGCTAGCCAAGGGCCCCTCGACCGGTTTATAAGCATTGTTGTCACGCCCCGAGACCGATGCTCCAGATGCCTTCCATTTATTTTTTAGTTCTTGTCGTGTGTTTATTGTGTTTGTTGCATTATCATAATTATTTTGCATATTTCATTCCTCTATGTTATGTGCCTTGTCGTATATTTTGTTCTTGCACCATGCTCATCTCACTTGTTATGTTGCATTGTGCCCTTGTCATTTTGCATTTCATCATGCTCATCATGTGCATTATGAGATTCATCTTGTTGTTCTATCTGCTCTATGTGTGTGTTGATATTCAGCCCATTGTTTCCTATCTCAACCTATCAATCCACTATCACCTCCTCCTTCCTTCTTCTTCTTCCATTTTTGCAAGTGACATTTTTCTTCCTCCATAAATGTTCTATCTTTTCCTATAAATCTTAGGCCATGCCAGGACTTACTCCTAAATGTTTCAATTCATTTGGGTTTGATTTGGTTGGGTTAAAAAATGGCTCAAGTTTGAATTTAATTCAACCTTGAATTATTTTTCCATCTATAAAAATTGCCAAGTCCATTTACTCAAATTGAACATAATGCAAGGACTCCGGCTATATTCTCATATCTCTCTCACGCCTTCCCTTTATCTCTGAGCTTTTCTCTCTTATTTTCTATTTAAGGAAATTGAGAAAAGAAAGAATAAGAGGGAGAGAGAGAGCCCAGCTTCAGCAGCAGCAGCCCATCTCCAAAGCCATCCAACCCAAGCCCACATCTGCTCCTTCTTCTACCTAGGTCACTTGTGTATGACCAAATAGTAGTCATCAGATCGCCAGGCACCGCTCGATGCGCTGTTGTACATCTCCCTAGCGCCCTATATACCACCCCTCGATGTTTGTGCCCTACCCTAGCTTCTCCTCCTCCCTTCAATGCCGCCACACCCCATCTCCTTCTCTAGTTGTTCTTCTTCCTCAAGAAAAGAGCACCCAAGAGAAGAAACCGCCGGTGTCCGTCGTCTTCCTAGCGTCCGGCTTGCGCTAGGACCCTCTCTGGAATGTCATCCTGCACCTCGTAACCCTCCTCGATCGATCCCCGGAGTGAGTTGGACGGGAGCCTCCCCAACACGCCTCCCTGACGTCGTTGTCTCCATTGCCGATCGAGCCAAGCCGAGCTCGAGCCCGGCGTCATCCACATTGCCAGCGGACTTCTTCCTCTGGAACGACCTCCCCCAGCCGGATCACCAAGTCCAGCGCCCCGTTGCCTCGCCTGCTTCCTCTGCTTCATGGTTCGAGCCCCATCGCCCGATCAGCTCTTCGCCACGCCTCAGATCGGGTTCCTCGCGCCCGTCCGAGCCCGCCTTCCGCACCCCCTCGGTGAGCCGCGTCAAATCCCCTCTTTTACCGCTTCGTTGCATGCATGTTGTCATTGATCCGTGGTGTCCGAGCCGATGCTGCCGTGCTATCGCCATGGCTGTTTTGAGCCAAGTCGATGCCTTGTTGCCGCAAATCTGCACGCCTTGCTGCACTAGAATACCTCACAGACGCTGCTTCTGTCCGCACACCATAAGGATGCAGCACCACGCCATACACCCACACACAGCTTCTTCCGTCAAGCCGGCCGCCATGGACGTCTGATGCACAGCCTCACCATCAGTTTTCGATTTACTAGGATTTTAAAACCATGTGTCTCAATGTAAGCGGCTGAGCGACAGTGTCAAGGTGTTTGACATTCATTCTCATTTCTTGCATGTGACCTAAGCTTGCAACCAAAGGACACACATTTGATTTTGCAACCAGTTTTTATGGACTAGAACATGTGCATGTAGTTAAATTTTGAATTATGAACATAAATGCCTAGAAAACTCAGTTAACGTTCAAAAATGTCCGAACGAACCCCGAAAAATTCCAAAATTTCACACGACACTCCTGCTGTTCTATGTTGACACCAGGAAAAAATGAAAGCAAGAAGAGGCGACGAATATTGTTTTGTCCACAAAGGTGACAGGTTTCCCTAACAGAAGCATGAGGCTTCTTGTGAGAAGCTCTCGTTTGTGGGAAGCTTATACCATAACCTGCCCCAAATGGGACAATGTTTCTACCCCAGCGTGTTGATGCCATTCCATGATAGTGTTTGACATGATAAAAATCTTATTGCGCTCCGTTAGAAGGGAAGAGGAGTATGGATTTCTCTCATGCACTGGGGAAAAAAATGTGCGGGCGTGCCAGTGTACCGTAGTACACAAAAAAAAGGGGTACGGGAAACAAGTATTTCATTAATCTCATCGGATAAACAAAATTACAAGATCCCATAAAATGAATGCGCTCCATGGCCTACTAGCGTGGCCAGCCCGACTGTAACGATTGCGGTCTCTTGGTTCTCGGGGTCTCAGAAGGCTCCCGGTTAATTACTCCCGCGGGTTACTCCACGAGACACCTCCGATTAAGCCGTGTGGTCGTCTTCGTCGTTTTCACTTTGTGTTCTCCATGAATGATGATGATGGTGTGAGTTTTTTGTGTGGGCGGCGGCAAAGCCCATGTCTTCATCGGTACACGTGCCGCTCGAAACATGGCTTTGTGTTAGCCATGTCCGCCCTTGTCGTCGTGCCTCATCGGTCTTGACAGTGTTGGTGCAGTCGATGTTGAAGTTGCATGGGTCCTGCTCTGCTCGGACTTATAGACGATGTAGCGGCTTCATCAGGGTACGCAAGGGGTTCGCCTCGCGGGAGTATTGTTATGGAGACCGGCGTCAGTGTAAAACCAACGCTCGCTCGTATCGGCAACGCCGGTGTGGTTGGCGCCTCGTCTCGGCTAGACGCCGAGTTTATGGCGGTCCGTCAAGACAAGGGACACCGCCTCACAGGGCCATCGAAACTTATTATTGGTGAAGCCATGTCGCCTCCTCCCCATCACGCTTCGTCTTCATGAGCTCTGGGTCACGGAGAGCACCATGTAGTGGTACCTCGTCTCGACTAGACGTCGAGCTTACAGCGGTCTGCCAAGACAAGGGCACACCTCACAAGACCATGGTAAGGGTTGGTAAAGCCATGTTGTCGCCTAGCGCCTCTTCTTTGCATAGAGGGCTCCGTGTTGCGGGCAGCACCGAGGGCGTGTGTCATCTTCATGGCTCCGGGCCGCGGGCTCCATCTTGACAAGGTAGACATCGGTGGTGTCGTCCCTCGAGCTCCACGCCTCTGTCCTCCGCAACACCCTCTTGATGATGTTGATGATGGATGTCATCCTGGCAAGTTCCATGTCCTCGTCGTCCTCCACGGCACACGCCGGCATCCCAGCGAGCTCCATGCCTCCGGGGTCCAGCTTGATGATGTTAACGTTGGTGGCGTCCTCCTCGCGAGCTCCACGCCATGATCCTCTGCGGTACCGGGTTGATGATGTTACCATTGACGTCGTCTTGGTGAACTAAGTGGCACCATCCACCGCGGCATGGCGACGGCATCCTCGCGAGCCTCCACGCCTTCGTCCTCCGTGGCGCCAGCTTGATGAAGAAGACTATGGGCATCATCACGGCGAGCTCCGTGGTGCCATCCACCACGGCACGACGGTGGCATCCTCGTGAGCCTCCATCGTCCTCCGTGGCGCCAGCTTGATGAAGAAGCCGATGGGCATCGTCCTGGCAATCTCTGTATCGCCATCCTCCATGGCACGGCAGCGACATCCTCGCGAGCCTCCATGCCTCCGGGCTCCAGCTTGACAAAGAAGACGTCGACGACGTCCCCAAGGAGCGCCACACCTACGTCCTCCTTGCGTGCTCCACACCGCAATCCCCCGCGGCACTGTGTTGATGATGTTGGCGATGGACCTGGCGGTGTTGATTGTAACACCCCGGATACAACTCTCCATATTCGTAACTCCGACTCTTGCCTTTTCCAGAGATGCTATATGATTTTTCCTTCGTGGTTGGGTTTTTGTCTGTTGTTTTGCATTTTGTTCATGTCTTGCATTTCATTTCATGGCATCATCTGCATTTCATCCGCATGTTTTTCAAAACTTGCATCCGCTCGTTCCGCTGCCTCTCTCCGTTGTCCGTTCCGAGTCCGGATACCCTTGCACGCGCCCGCGGCACCTCCGAAATATTATTTTATAAGTGGCATAATAATGTTCTCGGAATGGGTTGCAACTTGTCATGCGGTCTTATTATAGTGTAGACAGGCCGCCTGCCAAGTTTCGTCGCATTCGGAGTCCGTTTGATAGCCCTACCGTTAAACTTATAGCGGCACCCTTGCCGGTTTATTCGTCGGACGTTTCGGCCTCCGAAACTGTCGCCGGGCTGCACTTCTCTCTCTCCCTCAGTCCAAGTCCTATCTTCACAGCCCACCTAGTCCAGCCTCCTTCCCTCTTCATTTCCGGAGTTTTCCGATGCACCGCTGTCCTAAACCCTCTCAGACAAAGGCATCGAACCCCTCTTGCGTCGTCTCAAACCTGCCCAACCTAACCAGCTCACCATCTCCGTTGGATTCGGATCATCCCCAAACATCTAGTAAACATCTGCGCTTATTTGTTGGACTCCCTAAGCCATTTATCTTCGATGGTCTGATTACGATCGAGGGGCCAAACCTATTCTAATCTCCCTCTTTCCTTATATATATACTCCCTAGTCTAAATTAGGCCAAACCCTAACTTCTAGGAAGTCTGTCCCATCCATCCACCCATTCCCGAGCCGCCACACTCCCCCTCCCACCTCGGGATCTCCTCCCGATCCAAACTCTCCTGCACCAAGCCCCTTGTTTTGCGTCCCCGACCAACCATCCCCGGCCTCTGCCGATCCACCCATCCAGCCTCGAGACTCCTCTCGCTTCAAGCCCCCGAGCAGCAACCAGAGCCCGAGC
The DNA here is from genome assembly GCA_021605205.1 of Aegilops longissima. Taxonomy (NCBI): domain Eukaryota; kingdom Viridiplantae; phylum Streptophyta; class Magnoliopsida; order Poales; family Poaceae; genus Aegilops; species Aegilops longissima. The sequence continues at coordinate 204,423,538 of CM038679.1, forward strand.
TCCATCTCCTCGCCTCTCCGGCTCTCCCTTGTCCTTCTTCCTCCGCTTCTCCCCATCATCTCATCTCTTTCTTCCTCGGCTTCTTCTCGCAGGGACCGAAGGAGTCAGCCATGGCCACCGCCTGCTCGTCACCTCGCTGCTGGATCCGGCCGGTTCCACTGTCCCGCTGGATCCGCTGTCGTCCGCTCGACCCCGAGCCGCTGCCTTCCCTCGTTCCCCATGCGGATCACCCAAGGCTGTCCCGACCCCCTGCTGCCTCGAGCGCCCACAGAGACTCGCTGACCACCGAAGGCCAACCTCCCGAGGTTCCCGTGCCCGTGCCTTCCCTTTCTTCTCCTTCCTCCTCCTGCAGCTTCTTCTTCCCGGCCTCAACCTCCCGTCTCTCTTTCTCTCTCAACCTCTCTCTGCTTTTTTCAGCAGAAGCTCCTGTCGCCGTTGTTCTTCCGCGAGTCCTGCCTCACGGGAGGGATCTTCGCTGCCGCGGATCCGCCATCCCGTGCCTCCCCGCCTTGATCCGACCACCTCCACCCGCCCTCGCCGCCCGCCAAGTTCCTCGCCCGCCTCGCTTCCTGCTCCAAATCGAACGCGAGCACGCCTGCCGCTTCTTCTCTCGTCTGAACGAACGAGCGGCTCGCTTGCTCGAAGGCTGACTGTGCCTCGCCCAGCTCCAGCCACAGGGCCACAAGCAGCCGGCCCAACAGGTTCGCGCTGCCTAGCGCCTCCACCGAACCGGCCTTGGCCTGTGGTGAGCAGCCCGCATTGCAGCAATGTTGGGCCAGCCTGTAGATTTCGCCCGATATGTTTTTTTTTTTCCTGGATCTGCGAATTTACTAATTATCCAGAGAATATCAGTTTTGCGTAAAACCCTTGTTCTTCATGCATTTAATAACTCACAAATGGTGCATCGGATTAAAATGTTTTATATATGTAATATGCTCAGAAAATTGTGTAGATTAATAATATGCCACTTTCATCCCATGTTAAAATGCTTAACTTGCTGTTTATTTAAATTTGCTAATATGCCATGCTAAAATGATTTATTCCATAACTAAATAACCGTAACTCGGATTTGAATAATTTATATATGTAAATGGGGTAGAAAAATGCCTAGATTAACATGGTCCACTTTATGTTGCTGTTTAACAACTCTAAAATTGTGGTTAGGGCAGAACAGTACCTAATCCATAAATATGCACATGAGGATTTTCCGGAATTGTTGTTTGTTGTTTCCGGCCTCATTTAAACTTGCCTAAATAGGTAGTTTAATTATGCTTCACCTCTTGCCATGTTAACAACATTTAATATGGTTGAGTACCTAATCGGGAGAGAACTAAATAATTGATGTGGTGTTTCGTCGATATGCAACTCGTTGCATATTGAGCTCCACTTAACTTGTAGTGTTGTTTGTGCATATTGCCATGCCATGCCTCATTTAAACCGGACATGCATCATACTTGTTTGTGCATCATGCCATGTTTATGTGATGGTTGTTTACTATGTTGTTTGTTTGTTTCCGGGTTGCTTCTCTCGTTAGCTTCGTTCCGCTCCGAGTTGTGAGGATTCGCTCGACTTCGTCCGCTTGTCTTCTTCATGGATTCGTTCTTCTTCCTTGCGGGTTTTCGTGCAAGATGACCATACCTCGAAATCACTTCTATCTTTGCTTGCTAGATGCTCGCCTTTTGCTATGCCTATGCTACGATGCCTACCACTTGCTATATCATGCCACCCACATTGCCATGTCAAACCTCCGACCATCCTTTCCTAGCAAACCGTTGTTTGGCTATGTTACCGCTTTGCTCAGCCCTCTTATAGCGTTGTTAGTTGCAGGTGAAGATGAAGTTTGTTCCTTGTTGAACATGGAGATGTTGTTCCTTGTTGGAACATGTTTACTTGTTGGGATATCACAATATATCTTATTTAATTAATGCATCTATATACTTGGTAAAGGGTGGAAGGCTCGGCCTTATGCCCGGTGATTTGTTCCACTCTTGCCGCCTCTAGTTTCCGCCATACCGTGTTATGTTCCCGGATTTTATGCTCCTTACACGGTTGGGTGATTTATGGGACCCCTTGACAGTTCGCTTTGAATAAGACTTTTCCAAAGAAGGCCCAACATTGGTTTTACCATTTGCCACCTAAGCCTTTTTTCCCTTGGGTTCTGCAGACTCAAGGGTCATCTTTATTTTAACCCCCGACCAGTGCTCCTTCGAGTGCTGGCCCAAACCGAAGCGATGTCCGCGCCTCGGGCAATCAGGGTTTATGCCAACCCGACGTCTGCTCATCCGGTGTGCCTCGAGACCGAGATATGTGCAGCTCCTATCAGATTTGTCGGCACATCCGGGCGGCTTTGCTGGTCTTGTTTTATTGCTGTCGAAATGTCTTGTAGTCCGGGATTCCGAGATCGATCGGGTCTTCCTAGAGAAGGAATATCCTTCGCTGACCGTGAGAGCTTATAATGGGCTGTTGGGACACCCCGCAGGTATTATCTTTCAAAGCCGTGCCATGTTATGTGGCGATGGGAATTTGTTAATGTCCAGTTGTAGAAAACCCGGTTGATCTTAATTAAAATACACCAACTGTGTAACTGTGATGGTCTCTTCTCGGCGGAGTCCGGAAGTGAATACGGTGTTGGAGTTATGTTTGGCGAAGTAGTTTCAGGATCACTTCTTGATCATAGTTGTTCGACCGCGCTTTTGCCTTCTCTTCTCGCCTCATTTGCGCTTGGTAGCCACCAGATATGCTAGTCGCTTGTTGCAGCTCCACCTCACTACCCTGTCCTACCTTTTAAGCTTAAATAGTCTTGATCTCGCTGGTGCGAGATTGCCGAGTCCCGTGACTCACGAGATACTTCCAAAACCAGTTTGCGGTGTGTCGATGAAACCGCAGGTGACGCACCCGAGCTCAAGGAGGAGCTTGATGAAGATTTTGTTCATTGTGTTGTTTCGCTTCAGCTTGATCAAGAGTGGTGCTCAGCTTGGGACGATCGGGATCCGTAGCTTTTGGGGTAGTCTTCTTTTATTTTGGTTCCGTAGTCGGACCTTGATTGTATCTCGTATGATGTAATGTTCTACTCATGTATCGTGTGAAGTGGCGATTGTAAGCCAACTATGTATCTCTTTCCCTTATGTATTACATGGGTTGTGTGAAGATTACCTCACTTTCAACATTGCTTTCAATGCGGTTATGCCTCTAAGTCGTGCTTCGACACGGGAGATATAGCCGCATCGAGGGCGCTAAGTTGGTAATCGAGCCTTCCCGACTTAGGAGCCCCTACTTGATTGTTTGTCGACGTTGTTGAGTCTAGAACGGAAATGTTTTGAGTCTTAGGATGATATATATCGAGAGTAGGATTCTTTTTACTCCCCAGTCCCTTCTGCCGCCTCTGTGAGGCATCCCGACGAGATGTTTTGACTCTTCTCTCCTCAAATTTCACTAAAATTTTTTTTAGGATCACGTGGTATCTTGGAATCGTTCCGATGGTTTTGTGACGAGAACATTGTTCTTGGTGCCTCCCGACATTTAGGGGTTGTGGCAGTGTCCCGGGAGTTGAGCTCCGAGGTGTTGTCGCCACAATTTTATCGCTGCAGCTTCGAATACCCGAGTTTTGCCGACATCGAAATCTCTTTTGTGCAGTTGTTGGTGAGATAACCCCGATAGCCCAAGATCGTGGCGAAAAGTGGAGTATTGCCATGACTTGTATAACGGATGTTTTTCAAGGTCGAGGTACACGATTTCGAGGATTTCTTGGTTATGTGTTGACGGATGGATACAAATGGATCTAGGTATTGTTAGTTTGGGTCATATATTTTGTGTCCCTCAGATCCCCAACACCAGATTGCATAACCGAAAGTTTCGGAGTTTATAGGTGGGAATTCTAGTAGCTTATAGGATATTCTTTCCGATGGATGTATGATTTGAGATTGGGGTTCAACGCTCAGTGGTCCGCCCATTCACGGTCGATTTACAAAGGGTCGCGAGACGCCTTAAAGAAACCTTGGCTATGCTGATTCGGGACGCCTTGTTTGTCATTCGTGACGTCCGCTATACGTCAGGTCCGTGTGGGCCCCACCACTAACACTTTGGGCGTAAATTCTATCATGTGTTTGTTCCGCTCATCCTTGAAGCCAACTTTGTTTTTGTTTTGTTTTGTGGTATTCGAGTTGCTTCAAGTCAAGTGTTGATTCCATACCTTATTCTAAATGGTGTTCTCATATTTCTATGTGAATACTAATTCTTCTTGATCATCGAGGTCGTCATGTTAATTCTTTTCCCAACCGGTGTGCTTCTCTTCAAGTGGATCCGATCATTCCAACATTCGCAAGATCAATTCTAAGTTTTTTTTTTCTCTCAACGGTGTTCGTTTCATCTGACCTAAGTTGCCTTTGTTTTCCCCGCCCTCCCACCCTTTTTCTTCAAGGACTCAGATTTCTTAATCAAGTATTCATTTTATTGAGTGAAGTTTCTTCATTCCTTTCCTTTAATGTTTTATCCGGTGATTTCTCATGAAGACGCTAAGGAAGCTTTAACCTTATCATTGTTCCATTCTAATTTTCTTCTCCGGTGGATTCAAGTCAAGTTTTCAGTGTTGATCGTATTCTTTTCATCGCTTCAAATGCTTTCTCATGTCGGTGCATCTCTTAATCATCCACTTCTCACTATTCAATTGTTCCGAGTGTTGAAGATATCTCAAAGATTCTAGTTTCCATTCTTAATCCGCTCAAGCTATTTCAAGATTGTTATCTCATTCAAGCCATTTAATTCTACCGTGCAATATCTATTTCAAGCAATTGTTCAACGGTGGTTCTTTTGAGTGGGCCCTAACCCACGTGTCTTTTCCTGTGATCTTACCTAACTCTTCTAATTTTTCAAGAGCTATTCCCAAATTCATTGCAAAGTTTGACGTAAGAATGAGTTATCATCACCAAATGTCTTTCTCCAAGAGCTTTCACATTCTTTTCATTGTTGGTTCAACCTTTCTAATTTTCATCCCGAGTATCTCAACAATTCATGGTGATGTTTCTCGTCGTCATTCTCGAATTTTGAAGACTGAAGAAGAGTTTCTCTTTAATCTTGCTCCATTCTCTTCAAGATTCATGGTTCTAGCTTCGTGCCATCCTCATAATTGTTTTGATTGTGAGATTTCTTTTCATCCATCCGGAGTAATTCAGGAGTCTTTTCAGTTTGATTCTTCTGAGCCCATCATCTCAGAATTATTCATTCCAGCTTTCAGCTCTCGTTCTCCAAATCTTACCGGTGCATCATTCAAATATTATCTAATCAGTTCATGATCTCTCCGTTCTCATGTATCTAAATCCCCTCTAATATCTTCATTCGTTTTCCAATTCTTCCTGGTGAATTGTGCTTTCGCTACGTTCATTTTCAATTCTTACGGTGGTTCTTTCAAGATTTCTCTCCCTTCGTTATCATATCAAATCATTCGTTGTTTCCAAATTCCACCGGTGGTTCCTTGAAGACCTTCCCAAGTTGAGCTATATCTCTTTTCAATCCTTTCTACGAGAATAAGTAGTATGTAAAATCCATGGCTTGTCATCAATTTAATTTGATGAAGGATAAGCATACAATAAATCTTAGTCTTATTTCCTCGATGTGATTCAATCCTTTTCTTCCAGAGATTGTTCATGATGAAGTAATTTCTCAGTTCTAAGTTGTTCATCTCTTCTTTCCGGAGTTTGTTCATCATATCACAATTTCGGTACGAGATGCTTCATCTTTTCTTTCCGGAGTTCAAAGTTTTCTCGGTTATATCATTTCAAAGCTTCATCTTGTCACTGCAAGGCTTCACATTGTGTTGTCAACTTCTCTTTCTCTCTATCACCATTTTGTTTACCGGAGTTCATCATGGAGGCTCTACATGGTGCTTCCTCAAGGATTCTTTTCATTCTTCTATTGTTCATCAAGATTTCTCAAGGTTAAGATCCGCAAGCCATACTTCAAAATTAACATGGTGTTCAACACATGTTTTGTTTTGAGGAGCTCAAGTATTCTTCATCTTGCATTCAAGTGCAATTCGCTCTACCTTATCATTTGAGGTGGTGTTATGTCATTCTCGACAATTTGAGTTCGTGTTTCATGATTCACATGTTGTCAAGAATGAGGTATTTTAAATCCATCAATCTCTTCATTGGAGTTATCTTGGGGTATATTTCACCTAAAGCTTTCCCTAAGGATTGTTGCTAATTATGGTGCTTATAAATGACCCAAGTTCTTCATTTGTCCTCTCGGTGAAATAAGTTTTCATCTCCGTGTTGTTCTCAGTCCAATCATTTGTTTCTGTTAATGGCGGGTTGTCACCTCATAATTTCGAGATGTTTTCATAAGCCCACTACAAGCTTATCCTTATCGTTGTTGTTTTTCAAACAACTCCGTTCTATCCTTCTTGGCAAGGATGCTTCATTCAAATTCATTTGTGGTAGAAGTTGTCTTTTTTCTTCTCCGTCCCTTTATCCCAACAATCTAGATTCTATTCTTTCGTTTCGAAGGCATTGTGATGTTGCACTCTTCGACCCATCATCTTCTTTTGTCAATATCATGTTTTTTTCCTTGCTTTTCCATTTTACCGGAGTGTCATGTTTTCATTCGAGTTCTCTCATCTTATCAAGTTTTGCCTGCTTCCTCAACCGGAGAGCTGTCTGAAATCTTTCTTACCACTTGTGCCATTTTTTTTTCAATAGTTTCAGAGGCAGTGTGTTGTTGATTTCATCAAGTATCATCCCATCTTCTCAAGTTCATGTTCAATTCCTTCCATTTTCAGTCGGAGTGCTGCCCAAATTTTATCAATCTTATTCTTTGTCTATCTAGTTTTAACCGGAGTGGTTTCAATATCTATGTAATCACTTAACCTCTTGGTTCTCGTCGTATCCCTTGTTCCTCTTTCCTAACAGAGTGTTTTCAACTTTCTTCATCTTCGTTGTTTTCTTTCTTTCATTTTGTTCAACCTCTCAAGGTTCGTGGTTTCACTCTTTTGTCAAAGAAGCAACTTAGTTTTACCTCTCATCTTCCTCTTCCTTTTCCCTCTGGTGCCATCCTAGATCTCGGGACGAGATCCTCTCGTAGTGGTGGAGTGTTGTAACACCCCGGATACAACTCTCCATATTCGTAACTCCGACTCTTGCCTTTTCCAGAGATGCTATATGATTTTTCCTTCGTGGTTGGGTTTTTGTCTGTTGTTTTGCATTTTGTTCATGTCTTGCATTTCATTTCATGGCATCATCTGCATTTCATCCGCATGTTTTTCAAAACTTGCATCCGCTCGGGTTCCGCTGCTTCTTCCGTTGTCCGCTCCGAGTCCGGATACCCTTGCACGCGCCCGCTGCACCTCCAAATATTATTTTATAAGTGGCATAATAATGTTCTCGGAATGGGTTGCAACTTGTCATGCGGTCTTATTATAGTGTAGACAGGCCGCCGCCAAGTTTCACAGATTCGAGTCCGCTTGATAGCCCTACCGTTAAACTTATAGCGGCACCTTTGCCGGTTTATTCGCTTGACGCTTTGCCTCCAAACTGCCGTCGGGCTGCACTTCTCTTCTCTCCCTCAGTCCAAGTCCTATCTTCACAGCCCACCTAGTCCAGCCTCCTTCCCTCTTCATTTCCGGAGTTGTCCGATGCGACGCTGCTGTCCGAAACCCTCTCTCAGACAAAGGCATCGAACCCCCTCTTGCGCGTCGTCTCAAACCTGCCCCAACCTAACCAGCTCACCATCTCCGTTGGATTCGGATCATCCCCAAACATCTAGTAAACATCTGCGTTTATTTGTTGGACTCCCCTAAGCCATTTATCTTCGATGGTCTGATTACGATCGGAGGGGCCAAACCTATTCTAATCTCCCTCTTTCCTTATATATATACTCCCTAGTCTAAATTAGGCCAAACCCTAACTTCTAGGAAGTCTGTCCCATCCATCCACCCATTCCCGAGCCGCCACACTCCCCTCCCACCTCGGGATCTCCTCCCGATCCAAACTCTCCTGCACCAAGCCCCTTGTTTTGCGTCCCCACCAACCATCCCCTGCCTCTCGCCGATCCACCCATCCAGCCTCGAGACTCCTCTCGCTTCAAGGCCCCGAGCAGCAACCAGAGCCCGAGCTCCATCTCCCTCGCCCTCTCCGGCTCTCCCTTGTCCTTCTTCCCTCCGCTTCCTCCCCATCATCTCATCTCTTTCTTCCTCGGCTTCTTCTCGCAGGGACCGAAGGAGTCAGCCATGGCCACCGCCTGCTCATCACCTCGCTTGCTGATCCGCCGGTTCCACTGTCCCCGCTGGATCCGCGTCGTCCGCGACCCCGAGCCGCTGCCTTCCCTCGTTCCCCATGCGGATCACCCAAGGCTGTCCCGACCCCCTGCTGCCTCGAGCGCCCACAGAGACCTCGCCGACCACCGAGGCCAACCTCCCGAGGTTCCCGTGCCCGTGCCTTCCCTTTCTTCTCCTTCCTCCTCCTGCAGCTTCTTCTTCCCGGCCTCAACCTCCCGCCTCTCTCTTCTCTCTGAACCCTCTCTATTTTTTCAGCGAAGCTCCTGTCGCTGTTGCTCTTCCGCGAGTCCCTGCCTCGCCGGAGGGATCTTCGCTGCCACGGATCCGCCATCCCGTGCCTCCCCGCTTTGATCCGACCACCTCCACCCGCCCTCGCCGCCCGCCAAGTTCTCGCCCGCCTCTCCTTCCTGCTCCAAATCGAACGCGAGCACGCCGCCCGCTTCTTCTCGCTGAACGAACGAGCGGCTCGCTTGCTCGAAGGCTGACTGTGCCTCTGCCCAGCCTCCAGGCGCCGCAGGCTACAAGCAAGCCGCCCAACCAAGGCCTCGCCGCCTAGCGCCTCCTCCACCGAACCGGCCTTGGCCTGGGTGAGCAGCCCCACCAGCAATGTTGGGCCAGCCTGTAGATTTCGCCCGATATGTTTTTTTTTCCTGGATCTGCGAATTTACTAATTATCCAGAGAATATCAGCTTTTGAAAACCCTTGTTCTTCATGCATTTAATAACTCACAAATGGTGCATCGGATTAAAATGTTTTATATATGTAATATGCTCAGAAAATTGTGTAGATTAATAATATGCCACTTTCATCCCATGTTAAAATGTTTAACTTGCTGTTTATTTAAATTTGCTAATATGCCATGCTAAAATGATTTATTCCATAACTAAATAACCGTAACTCGAATTTGAATAATTTATATATGTAAATGGGGTAGAAAAATGCCTAGATTAACATGGTCCACTTTATGTTGCTGTTTAACAACTCTAAAATTGTGGTTAGGGCAGAACAGTACCTAATCCATAAATATGCACATGAGGATTTTCCGGAATTGTTGTTTGTTGTTTCCGGCCTCATTTAAACTTGCCTAAATAGGTAGTTTAATTATGCTTCACCTCTTGCCATGTTAACAACATTTAATATGGTTGAGTACCTAATCGGAGAGAACTAAATAATTGATGTGGTAGCCATCGATATGCAACTCGCTGCATATTGAGCTCCACTTAACTTGTAGTGTTGTTTGTGCATATTGCCATGCCATGCCTCATTTAAACCGGACATGCATCATACTTGTTTGTGCATCATGCCATGTTTATGTGATGGTTGTTTACTATGTTGTTTGTTTGTTTCCGGGTTGCTTCTCTCGTTAGCTTCGGTTCCGTTCCGGAGTTGTGAGGATTCGTTCGACTTCGTCCGTTTGTCTTCTTCATGGATTCGTTCTTCTTCCTTGCGGGTTTTCAGGCAAGATGACCATACCCTCGAAATCACTTCTATCTTTGCTTGCTAGATGCTCGCTCTTTTGCTATGCCTATGCTACGATGCCTACCACTTGCTATATCATGCCACCCACATTGCCATGTCAAACCTCTGACCATCCTTTCCTAGCAAACCGTTGTTTGGCTATGTTACCGCTTTGCTCAGCCCCTCTTATAGCGTTGTTAGTTGCAGGTGAAGATGAAGTTTGTTCCTTGTTGAACATGGAGATGTTGTTCCTTGTTGGAACATGTTTACTTGTTGGGATATCACAATATATCTTATTTAATTAATGCATCTATATACTTGGTAAAGGGTGGAAGGCTCGGCCTTATGCCCGGTGATTTGTTCCACTCTTGCCGCCTCTAGTTTCCGCTATACCGTGTTATGTTCCCGGATTTTATGCTCCTTACACGGTTGGGTGATTTATGGGACCCCTTGACAGTTCGCTTTGAATAAGACTTTTCCAAAGAAGGCCCAACATTGGTTTTACCATTTGCCACCTAAGCCTTTTTCCCTTGGGTTCTGCAGACTCAAGGGTCATCTTTATTTTAACCCCGACCAGTGCTTCTTCGAGTGCTGGCCCAAACCGAAAGTAATGTCCGGCGCCTCTGGCAATCAGGGTTTATGCCAACCCGACGCCTGCTCATCCGGTGTGCCCCGAGACCGAGATATGTGCAGCTCCTATCAGGATTTGTCGGCACATCCGGCGGCTTTGCTGGTCTTGTTTTATTGCTGTCGAAATGTCTTGTAGTCCGGATTCCGAGATCGATCGGGTCTTCCCGTAGAAGGAATATCCTTCGCTGACCGTGAGAGCTTATAATGGGCTGTTGGGACACCCCGCAGGTATTATCTTTCAAAGCCGTGCCGCGTTATGTGGCAGATGGGAATTTGTTAATGTCCGTTGTAGAAAACCCGAAGTTGATCTTAATTAAAATACACCAACCGCGTGTGTAACCGTGATGGTCTCTTCTCGGCGGAGTCCGGGAAGTGAATACGGTGTTGGAGTTATGTTTGGCGTAAGTAGTTTCAGGATCACTTCTTGATCATAGTTGTTCGACCGTGCTTTTGCCTTCTCTTCTCGCTCTCATTTGCGTTTGGTAGCCACCAGATATGCTAGTCGCTTGTTGCAGCTCCACCTCACTACCCTGTCCTACCTTTTAAGCTTAAATAGTCTTGATCTCGCGGGTGCGAGATTGCTGAGTCCCCGTGACTCACAGATACTTCCAAAACCAGTTTGCATGTGTCGATGAAACCGTGCAGGTGACGCACCCGAGCTCAAGGAGGAGCTTGATGAAGATTTTGTTCATTGTGTTGTTTCGTTTCAGTTGATCAGTAGTGGTGCCCAGTTGGGACGATCGGGGATCTGTGTAGCTTTTGGGGTAGTCTTCTTTTATTTTGGTTCCGTAGTCGGACCTTGATTGTATCTGTATGATGTAATGTTCTACTCATGTATCGTGTGAAGTGGCGATTGTAAGCCAACTATGTATCTCTTTCCCTTATGTATTACATGGGTTGTGTGAAGATTACCTCACTTGCAACATTGCTTTCAATGCGGTTATGCCTCTAAGTCGTGCTTCGACACGTGGGAGATATAGCCGCATCGAGGGCGTTACATTGATGCAGTCTCCTTGTCCTGCGTCATCGTCCACTGGTACAAGAAAGAGTGCCGCTTCGTCTGCGGCCACCACTGCCGGGCCTGTCGTCATCCACCGCCTCGATTGCGCTGGGTACGAGAAGAGCGCTTATCATCCGCGGCCACCTCTGTTGGGCGCGTCATTGACCGCCTCGACAACACCTTGTATAGGAAGAGTGTCGGTTCGTCCGCAGCCACCTCCATTGGGCACGTCATCCACCGCCTCAACTGCTCCTACAAGAAGTGCACCACATCGTTCAAAGCCACCTCCGTTGAGCGCGTCGTCCGCCACCTCCATAGCACCGGGTACGAGAAGAGCGCAACATCGTCCGCGGCCACCTGCATTGGGCGCGTTGTGCGCTGTCTCCATTGCACCAGGTACGAGAATAGAGCTGCATCGTCCACGGTCTTTCCCACTAGGCGCGTCGTCTGCAGCCTCTGTTGCACCTGGTATAGAAAAAATAGAAAAAACGTACGTACCATAGAGAAAGAAGAGTACGTGCTAGCTGTTGCACATATCTCCCGAGTGCCCAACCATTATTTCGGCCGCGTGCTTGGCTCCATGACGTGTGAGCTTGGAACACATCCGCAGTGGGAGCGCCCCGCTCGTTCTCTTCATCTCCATGGTCTCCCGGTTGATGGCTTTGATGCTGGACATGCATCGCCTCCAGCTGAGTGGTGCCCCGACTTGGTGCCTTGTTCTCTTGATGCAATCTGCTGTATTAAGAATATAAAATAAACAACAATGAAGTGAAGGGCACCGTATGTGCCCTTGCATGCATGTGCCATACAACGCTGGATGTCTCGAGGCCCTCTAAAGAACTAGCTTAACTTGACATGCAATGGCCTCATGTGTGCTCCGTCGTCGTGGTCGAGCTCGGACCGGCTGTTACCACCGCCACCGCATCCCAGTGCCAGCCAGACACGCCGCCGCCGCCAATGGCGTCTCGCCCTTGCCGCTTCCGCTTCTCTCTCTCTTCCCGGTTCGTGAGATCCTCCTGTCTTGTTGTGTTCGTCCCCCCTGTGTTTATAGGCTGAGGGGTCGGGTTTGTTGGGGAGTCGACGTGCAGCCTCCGGCTTTAAGTTTCCCTTCCATACGCCCAATCCTGCACCAGACAAGGAAAGCTATGTGATATGTATCTCATGCATGGCTGGCTTCCTTTGATGATTCTTCAAGTCGGTTGCATCTGTTTCCTATCTTAAAACTTGCCGGTTGTGGCTATTTTTTCCAACTTTGTAACCTGCCGATTTTTCTTTGCTCGTCGTCCAAGTTGATCGACTACCTGGCCTGTCAAATGCTATCCTTGTACGTGGACATCAAAATACTTACTAGCAAAATCTCAGGATCATACATGTAGATGTAGCTCGCCCCACACCTAATACATGCCTATATTTCATGTACGTACATATTTCCGCGTGCCGATATTTGGATACACACACGTGCGCACTGACGGACGGTCGTAGATACCCGAATCCGTCGTTATATACTAATCCTTGCATGCAATTGATACATGACCTGGTGCCATCCATGCACGTGCACGTACTCATGTATAACTAATCCATCAACTCAAAGGGTGTGCACTATGCACATCTGCATATTTTTCCCTAAATCGTGCATGACATTACTGACATAGCCATACACACTTATGGGCACTCCTTGCTCCATTGATATGTTTAACTTATTGAGAAAAGTGAAAATTGGGACAAATTATTTTCGTGCTATTTCTTTTGTACAAAATCTCGTTGAACAGATAGCATGCCAAGGTTCATGAATTTCAGATGGGTTTTGGATTTACTAGAATTACAAAAGCAAGTACCTCAATGTTTGCGGGAGAGCCACGGTGCCTTGGTGTTCGAAATTCATCCCATTTCTTGCATGGGACATAAGCATAAACACATGGAAACATATATGATTTGACAACCCATGTTGGTGCACCGGAGCATGTGCATGTAGTTTAGTTTTTAATTGGGCACCTGAAATGGCTAGAAAACCAATTTAATGTATGAAATGTCCAAACGAACCATGAATAATTCCATTTTTTATGACACACATATAGTTGCATGTTCACTCCAGATAAAAGTTCTAGCAATTCAAACATCCTCCATTGCCGCTATGACCCCATTATGTAATTCAAATCAAGATGAAAAATTAAGTAGATCGCACATAGTTTATTATCACCAACCGTGTGAGATGTAGTACAAAATATCTTGGATCACCATCGGAGTATAGTACGCCTATTGCTTATGCAAGAAAGTGCATCGGCTAAAGTCCACGGCCGGCGTGTCAAGCACACTAGCTCACTCCCCAAATATCATTTCACTGTTCAATCATCGCCGGTGAATGATGGGGACGTGGACCCGCGTCGTGAGGGCAACTTCGGCAGCCCACTTCGGGGAAAGCGCGGCCGCAGCCGCCATGCGCATGCTAACAAGGTGCATGAGCGCGGCCGCAATATGCGACCGGGCGGCGAGGGCAGCCCAAACGGCCGCTGTTGCTTCTTAGGTAGCGGCATCAACATCTGCCTCGGGGATAGCAACTGGCGAGAGCGGCATAGCAACTGTCCATTCTGCAACGGTTGCCTTAGCCCTGATAGAGGCCGCCCACGACCATGTCGAGGCCGCCCACGCCCAGCTCATGGCGGTCACCGAAGAAATTGAGCGAAGCTTCTCCTACAATGGTCGGCAACCCACGGCCGAAGAGTTGGCGATTGCCGAGACCGTTCAAGCTGCCGTCCGTTCCTCCGCTACATACCTTGCCACGACGGAGCCCGTCCAAGCCCAGATCACGGCCACCCACGCCCAGCTCGTGGCGGCCTTTTCCAAAGAGATGGCAGACGTAGATGGGGACATGCTTGCCGAGTATGGTGCGATGGATGCCATGGAGCCCCTTCCTTAGGAGACCGTCGGGCGCGAGCTGGATATGGAGGAGACAGTAGAGATCGACGAGCACCAGCCGTAGTAGTACTCTTTTTAATTAAGAGCACCGGTCTTTAATTTGTTAGATTAATGTTTAAGTCAGGTAGCTCTACTTAATTGCTGAACATGCTTGATTAAGAAGTGTGGGTGTGCTGTTGTGACGCCCCGAGACCGATGCTACAGTTGCCCTTCCATTTATTTTAGTTGTTGACGTGTGTTTTTTATGTTTGTTGCATTATCATAATTGTTTTGCATATTTATTTTCCCTATGTTGTTGCCATGATCATGTTGAGTACCTTCGTCATTTTGCATTTCATCATGCTCATCATGTGGGTTGCATTCCTCATGTTGGTGTATTGTTGGTGTGCTATCTATCTTTATATTTTCCATCAACATTTCCCCGCAAGTGCACAACCTACCCACTTCTTCCTTTATTACAAATTTTGTCTTTCATGTCAAGTGACATGGTTCCGACTTCCATTAATGTTCATTCTTTGCTTAGTGCACCATGCCTGCACCCTCTCTACCAAGTTGCACCTCTTCTTAAGTTGTTTTGGTTGGGCTAGAATTTAACACAAGTTTGAATTAAATTCAAACTTGTGTTTTAAATTACTGACCCTAAAAATGTCCAAACCAATTCTACTTAATTTTCCATTATACCAGCAGTCCAGAATATTTTCATCTTGGACACTACCCTATCCAAACTCCCTGCACTTTTCTCTCTTCTTTTTTGTTTGAAAATAGGGAAGAAGATGAGGTGGGCAGCAGCGCCCAGCGCAGTCCGACATCACCCGCATCCCAGCCGCTGGCAAGGCCTCTTTCCTGCGCCTCCTTACCCCGTGGATGCCCCTTTCCACATGGACAACCATGCCGGGCCCGCCTGCCAGTCTCCCTTCGCTACTGTTCTTCCTGCTCCCTCGCTTGTTACCCTCTCACAGTAAAAAAACATCGAGACCCCTCACATGGCCACCGTGGCCGAGCTCGCGTCGCGCCCCTCCTATAAAGCCACCAGCCCCGCGCCGTAGGGTTTACTGTTCCCACTCTTGCCGCCAACACCCCTATCCTTCCCTCTGTTTCTTCTTCTTCCTCAAGAGACAAAGCAGAGATCGTGTCCCCCTTATTACGGGATTCTCATCAATATGGATGTGGGTAACCCAATTGTGCCCGTTGGTATGACTCCACGATTTTAGGCAAGTCCCAAACGGCCATGAGGAGGACGCTTGATATTCACCCTCTTTATAAAGAGGCGAAGGCCCGTACTTTTTTCCTCTTGCACTCAATCGAATCCTTCCCCCGCCTCGAGTTCCGACAACCAAGGCTCAGGTCAGGCGCTTCAGACCTTCAACCATGTCCGGATCCAACCTTCAAGGTAGGTGGATGCCTTCCTCTGTCACAGAGGAAGACATCAAGAAGCTAAGAGAGGCCAGGTATTTGACCGGCAAAATCTCGCACAGGTTGCCTGCTCGAGGGCAGGTCATTCCCACTCCCGAACCCGGCGATAGCGTTGTATGCATCTCCCACTTCCTCCGAGGGCTATGCCTTGCTCTAGATCCCTTTGTCAAAGGGCTCATGTTCTATTATGTGATGGACTTCCATGACCTGGCCCCAGATTCCATCCTTCACATCTCGTCATTCATCGTCGTGTGTGAGGCCTTCCTCCGCATTACCCCACACTTCGGCATGTGGCTCAAAACTTTCAATGTGAAGCCAAAGATGATTGAGGGGCGACACGCAGAGTGCGGAGGTGCCGTAATAAGCAAAGGCGCCGATGTTCCAAGGCCAAAGGGTTCCTTCCCGGAGGTGTCCAGTTTATGGCAATGGGAGTGGTTTTATATCACAGCTCCCCGGGGTACCAAGTGGGTGGCCGCCCCTGCCTTTCGCTCGGGCCCCCCCACCACATCTGACGTCATGGATCAACAAGGGGCTAGATTGGGGGCCAGCAAATGATGTGCCGATATTGCAGAGTCGCATCTGAGATCTCCTTGAGAGAGATCTCGGCCTGGTCACGGTAATGCAAGTCATGCTAGTTCGTCGAGTCCCGCCTTGCAAACATCGACCCCTCCGTATGTGGGAGTTCAACCCGGAAGGACCGCGAGCTATTCAGCACTTCCACGGCATGACGCTCGAAGAGATGTACAAATTGTTCTTCGTTAAGGTGTCCAGACCTCACCGAGGATGCGGGTCTGAGCTGCAATCGTCCAGATACCCAAGTAAGTAATCCCGTGGTCGAATACGCTGTCCTTTTATTTATCACAACATCATTCTGAAAAGTCGCTCTTTGACCAGGACTGGGTAACAAAGGAGAAGATGATCAGGTGTTCGGCCCCCCTTCCCGAAGGCTCAGCAAATCCAGTACTGGCCAGAATGCTCGAGCCGGCACCTTATCAGGCGCCCTCAGGGGAAGATAAAAGGGGAGAATGAAGAGGCTGAATGCGGGCCTCACTCATTATTTATCCAAACCGGGGGAATTACCGCCTCCGCGAAGGAGGATAACCAGGGAGAAGGATCTGAAATTCCCTCTCCCCAAGGAAGGAAGATGACCACCTCTGAAGACACGGAAAAAAGGTTTCCAAACGGGGGAAGAAATCTTCGCCAGAGGGTCCTGCCTCAGAGGGCACCCTTGCCGCACAGTTCCTGCAAGGGGGTCAGCCCTCCACCGAGCTGTAAGTAAACAAAAATCACTTAATAGTAAAAATGTCCTGATTTACTTCTGAGGACAATAACCGAAGCATATATATTGCAGTTTGGATCGTAGCCCTTCTCGACAGAGTTCATCTTCGGGGGATCTTCTTCCGGAGATGATGGACAGTTAAACACCTCCCCACGCCACCCCGCCTCATGAGGCGGGCGGCGCTGAAGTGTCGTCGCGAAGGGTTTCTCCTGATCCGCCAAGGCCAGAGGGTAATCCCTCAACCACCCGAAGTCCTCAGTATTCGGCTCCTAAAGAGAGCAACAGAAAGAGTCCGGAGCCGTCCGGTGTGTGATCGGACGTACTGAAGAATCTTCTAGAGCAAGCGGCTATCTCAGAAGCGCATCGTGCACTAATGGGTACGGTGTTTCGGAGGATTTCATTCACCGAAAGCAGGTTGCATGAAGCTTTTATGAATCTGCTGAAAGTCTTTGACGTATGTGAAATAGTGTATGTTTTTGACAGTACCACGCACGTTAGGTGTGCCATATGCAGATAGTAGCCCCTGAGACTCTGGTTGCTGTCGGGAACGGCGGCAAACAGAGGATCATAATCCCAGGTAATAATCAGGCCGCCTTCATGTGCAGGTGGCTGAAGGTCCGGTGGCTAGCCGGACTGGTGAGTCTGCCGAGCGAAGGCGACGGACCTGGAGAAGGCCATGGTAGCGGCCAAGGAAGCCCGCTTTAAAATCAGAGCGGCGAAGGAGGAGCTGCGTCAAGCTGGAGATATCGCGGCTGGGAAGCCCTTTATGTTGCGGACGAAGTTCGGAGATCCGAAGTATGCCCCTCTTGATCAACTATGGAGTTCTGCGGATGCATACGTGGATTTGGCAGCCAGTTCTGCTGATGCGGCCGAGTACTTCAAGGATCAAAAAGATTGTGAAGTGGAAAAGTTGTTCTGGTCACAGTTCAATGTTCCAGTGTGTCCGCTGCTGTTGAATGAGAGAGAATGGCCGAGTGGGCCTAGCTCCATAGGTTGTCCGGGCTTGCCATGATGCCTGTTGTGGATCATCTGTGGCCGGAAGGGCCACGGCCAAATAGTTATTTTAGTTTAGTGCAACAGTTCCTTGGTGTTGTGCCGCACATCGATGCTATGAAGAGGTCGGTGTGCATAGAGGGTGCGCGGATGGCACTTGCCCGTGTCAAGACATACTGGACGGAGACGGAGGCCACCTCTATTGCAACCCAGAGTTCGGACATGGGCCGAGTATCTACCGAGCACTACTTTGAAGAAGTCCTTGAAGGCGCTCGTTCAATAGAGGCTTAGTGCTCGAAGAATATTATGTTCTAGTGAAATTTATTCCCATTGTAAAAACAATGTTTTATTGAATTATAAAGGTTGTGTTTATACTTTTGCCTGAAAGTATTATGATGCCTCCTGTGTGGCCGTTTCTGTATATATGTATATAACCTGAAAGTTTGCAGTCGTCGGCTCTAGCCCCCACGCATATAATGCGTGGGTGTTCACAAAAAAACGTGTATTCACACTTTATCCAACGTCTTGGTCCATTAAGGAGGTGGTAGCACAGCAAATGAGGCAATCGGACTATATTGCTTTAACACTTTCACTTAGCCATAGGAGTTTGACGGTGGGGCTAATATATAGCCCCTGGTACCTCCGCGCTTGTCCGAATACGGGGCGCGTACGTACATCACCGGAAAACGGCCCTTTGTTAATGCGGAGGAATCCCGAAGATTCCGCTAAGTCATCGAGTGGTTGACTAGTCTCACGCTTTATCATGACAGTCAGTTTTCGGCTTTCTCTAAATAGGTGCTCATCCGGATGAACCAGGGCACAATCGCAGTAGTTCTCCCAGTGCCACCTTAGCCGATAGAGCAGAACGTAAGGTAGCAAAACACGGGAGTCGAGCAAACCCAACATTTGACCAAAGACATGATTCGGAGTTGATGCATATAAGGCCAAACTCGCGGCGCCGAACACTCCCTAAGGTATTCAGTCTTTATAACATATGCCGGGCTGAGCAATGCCCTTGATAATGAACCCCGAGTGTCCAGGTACGTGCAATGTTCTGACGTGGTGACATGCCAATAACGTCAGCATCCTTCTCGGTTATACTAAAGTATCCGGAGGAGGTGAACAACAAGAGACAGTAGAAAAGGTTTATGCAGGGTCTTAATCTAAAAAGAAACCTTTGAGCGGGTCTCTGCTGCACATCTGCGCCTGTGTCTCCATTGTGCCGTATCCTGGATGGGTGTGGCACGATTGTCATCTGTAAAAGAGAATAACTTAGGTGAAAGTTGTCGTGCGAAAAATTGGTTATTCTCGATAAACCATGAAAATTCAATATAAGTAAAGTTGAGCCGAACTAGCCCTATTTATACACAGGAAGCCCCTGGTGCTGTCTATGGGGCTATAACCATCGAACCAATCATGGGTTTATCTATGCTGTTATAGCTAGTAATGCGCCAGACTCGTCTAGCCGTGTCCGCGGTCTTGACGACCGATCCTTTATTCTGGTTGGAGGGACCATTTAGTGTTCGGCTGTTAAAGCTGTCGCACATTCTTCCGCTCGTGAGGAACGTTCAATATTTCCGCTAATGGTGATGATGCCACGTGGACCGGGCATCTTAAGCTTGAGAGAAGCGTAATGCGATACTACATTAAAATGAGAGAAAGCCGCTCTTCCGAGTAGTGCTTGAAAGGCACTTCGGAATGGAGCGATGTCGAAGGTTAACTTTTCGCTTCGGATGTTTTCTGGAGAGCCGAATACAACCTCTAGTAATAGAGAGCCCATGCAGCGGGCCTATGGGCCTGGTATTACTCCCTTGAAGGTAGTATTACTGTGGCTGA
The DNA here is from genome assembly GCA_021605205.1 of Aegilops longissima. NCBI lineage: Eukaryota > Viridiplantae > Streptophyta > Magnoliopsida > Poales > Poaceae > Aegilops > Aegilops longissima. The sequence goes on from CM038679.1 coordinate 204,443,326, forward strand.
TTTTTGTCGGGTCTATCCCCATTTCGCGGACTGTGTCCTCATATATCAGATTAAGACTACTACCGCCGTCCGTAAGGACTTGTGTGAGATGGTATCCGTTTATTATTGGGTCTAACACCAAGGCAGCCAATCCTTAGTGCCGGATGCTTGTCGGGTGATCCCTGCGATCGAAAGTGATCGGGCAGGCCAACCAGGGGTTGAACTTAGGGGTGACGGGCTCTACGGCGCATCTGTCTCCGAGTGCATGTTTGCTTCTCCTCTTCTTCATGTGGATCATGTTTATTGTTTTAACCTATGGTGGGAATTTTTTCTGTCCTCCTGTGCTTTGTTGGCGAGGTTCATCCTCGTCTTTGCTTGGTGTCTCCCTCCCCTTGTGTTCGGCGTTTAGCTTACCGGCCTGCTTGAAGACCCAGCATTCTCGGTGGGTGTGATTTGCAGGTTTATCGGGGGTGCCATGAATCTGACATAGTTTGTCTAGAATCTTGTTTAGGCTGGATGGTCCATCTCTGCTGCCTTTGAAAGGATGTTTCCGCTGACATGGTCGAGGGCCCCTGAATTCGGCGTTTACCGCCGTATTATCTGGGTTGTATTCTTTATTTCAACGATTGCTTTTACTGTGTCGTGGTTTTCCATTGCCATCCCTGACCTCGGATGTGCCTGGGTCGCTGGTGCTACTGTGGGCTAGCCAGTTATCTTCGCCCGCGTAGAAGCGGGTCATGAGGCTTGTCAGGGCTGCCATTGTTCTCGGTTTTTCTTGGCCGAGGTTTCTGGCAAGCCATTCGTCTCGGACGCTGTGCTTGAATGCTGCAAAGGCTTCGGCATCCGGGCAGTCGACGATCTGGTTCTTCTTAGTGAGAAACTTGTTCCAAAGCTTTCGGGCTGACTCTCCGGGCTGCTGAATTATATGACTTAAATCGTCTGCATCCGGAGGTCGGACATAGGTCCCTTGAAAATTAGCCCCGAAAGCATCCTCGAGCTCCTCCCAACTTCCAATTGAGTTTTCGGGGAGGCTTTTCAGCCAGTGCCGAGCTGGCCCTTTTAAGCTTGAGGGTCAAGTAGTTGATGGCGTGGAGATCATCTCCGCGAGCCATATGGATGTGGAGGATAAAGTCCTCAATCCAGACCCCAGGGTCTGTGGTCCCGTCGTACGCCTCTATGTTCACTGGTTTGAATCCTTCTGGAAATTCGTGGTCCAGCACCTCATCGGTGAAACATAGGGGGTCTGCGGCACCCCTGTATTTGGATGTATCATGGCGTTTGGACGGTTGTATTATTCGGTTTTGATTTTGTACCGGAGGGCGCTTCCTAGATCCATAGATGGACCGTGTCATACTGGATTTTTAATGCAAGTCCTCACGTAGATCGTGTGTTGACTTATGTGTGGCCTTGTTAGCCACTCTAATGTGGCCACAAGGTGGTCGATCCGACCAGTTGGCCGTTTTATTTTTCAGCTGTGTGGGCTCTAAGGCCTCATTGTCGAATTCAGGCAGTAGCTTGCGCTTTGGATAGCTCTTTGTGTGGTAACTTCCACCGTACTTTTCTTCATTGTCGAGCACTTTGTTCCATCTGCTGTTGAGCGTATTTTGTGCGGCCTTAAGCCTTTGCTTCTGCTTCATCAGACTCCTCGCTGTGGCAATAAGCTTTCTGCGGAGGTTCTCTGGTTCCAAGTGCCTTTCCGGGATGATACGTGCATCTTCGTCCGGACTGTTTTCCTTCCCGGAGGGAGGTTGATGAGCTTTATCCTCGGCGTCGTCGTGTTCAGACATCGGATCGTACTATTTTCGCCGTTTGCAGTTTCATCGTGCTCTGCCGCTGGGTCGATGTGGTCATCGTTTCCTCTGGAGTCGACAGGGGTGTTATTTTCTCTTGCGCTGTTATCGCTGTTTTTGTCGAGGCGGGATTTGGAGCGGCGCCTACGCCGACGCTTTGTTTGCTTCTCGAGGGAGCTATCCTTCGCTGCATCTTGCCGTTCTTCGTCATTGTTTTCTTTAGGTGTGTCCACCATGTATATGTCATGTGATGAAGTGGCTGTCCAGCGCCCTGTAGGTACTTGTTCATGTCCCTCTCCTGGATCGTCGTCCATGTCGTCGATGTCTTCGGAGTTGAAATTGAGCATGTCGGTTAAATCGTCGACAGAGGCTACTAAGTGGGTGGTGGATGGGGAGCGAATTTCTTCGTCGTCCGCATCCCATCCTAGCCGGACATAGTTCGGCAGGGTTCTCGTGACAAAGAGAGGGACCTTAATGAATTTAGCACATTGCCGAAAGGCGAGTGCTGGAAGATATCCGCGGAGATAGACTCCATGATCGGTGCCCAATCGGATTCGATAGGCACGGACGCAGGCGGCTCGGAGCCCGTGGCCCGAGACGAATCCAGTGGTTCGGCAACATGGCTCTCGTAAGGGGTGAAGTCAGTATCGTCTCTATCGCCACTGAGAGTGTGGCCTCCATGGCAGGGTCTATCCACCCATCCTCGGATGGCGCAATTTGTTCCGGATTGAGGGCCGAAGTAGCTGCAGGTGTGATCTCCCGAAAACTGTCTGACGACAGAGCTAAATCATGCTCGTCGTGATCGCGCGGCGCACCTGGCATGGGCTCGAATCCGTCAAAGATCAAGTCTCCATGGATGTCGGTAGTGTAGTTTAAGTTTCCGAACCTGACCTGGTGGCCAGGGGCGTAGCTCTCGATCTGCTCCAGATGGCCAAGCGAGTTGTCCGCAGTGCGAAGCCGCCGAATACGAAGATTTTTCCCGGGAGGAAAACTTCACCCTGGACCGCATCGTTACCGATGATCGAAGAAGCCATCAAGCCTTATGGCGACGGCACAGTGGAACTCTCAATGAAAGCACCAATGTCGGTGTCAAAAACGGCGGATCTCGGGTAGGGGGTCCCGAACTGTGCGTCTAAGGCGGATGGTAACAGGAGGCGGGGACACGATGTTTACCCAGGTTCGGGCCTTCTCGATGGAGGTAATACACTACTTCCTGCTTGATTGATCTTGATGATATGAGTATTACAAGAGTTGATCTACCACGATATCGTAGAGGCTAAACCCTAGAAGATAGCCTATGGTATGATTGTTGTTGTCCTACGGACTAGACCCTCCGGTTTATATAGACACTGGAGGGGGCTAGGGTTACACAGAGTCGGTTACAAGGGAGGAGATCTACATATCCGTAATGCCAAGCTTGCCTTCCACGCCAAGGAGAGTCCCATCCGAACACGGGACGAAGTCTTCAATCTTGTATCTTCATAGTCCAACAGTCCGGCCAAAGGATATAGTCCGGCTGTCCGGAGACCCCCTAATCCAGGGCTCCCTCAACGGGACATGTGCGAGCAGCAAGGCTGCCCATGCTCACCGGGAAGCAAGGTCTTTGACCTGCATCCACCAGCCGCCCGCCTCTCTCACAACTTCTCCATTAATGGTGGCTGAGCCGCTGTTTAACATTCAGTTATTAAAGCACCCGGACGGAGGGTGTTTTGTTGTGATCCCATGGAAGCATTTGCTTTGTTCGTGTTTTCAAATTGTATTCCAGTCTAATTTAAATTGCCACATACGGTAACGGATAATACGGCGACAAATTAAATGGCAACGAATAATACAATGACAAATAAAATGGCAACGGATAATACAAAGACAAATTTACAATGGCGCGGATAATAATTGTCTTCCATATTCCGGATAATTTAAAATGCCACATGCGAGAAAGCCCAGAAGACACGGGGGCAAGAGAAGATGGAAATCGCAGACAGTGATCTGAGTCGCTACTGTCTCTACATGTCGTTGGATCACCGGGCGACGACATCCTCCAGCTCCTTCTTCAATTCCCCATGACTTTGCTTCAAAGCAGCCACAGATTCCTCCACCTCCTGCTCACGCTCGATCTGGAGCTTCCTCAAGTCACCCATCAGTTCCTCGACGACCGCTGTCAGTGTCATCCCCGAGGCACTGGTCTGCTCATGCAGCATCTTCCAGCTGGTGGCCTCCTCCTCCTTCTCGGCAAGCACCTTGAGGAGCTTCGCATTTTCACCCATGAGTTGCTTGATGAGGCCGATCGCCTTGTCAACGAGGCATCGTTGATCTCGATCAGGTTCATGAAGCCGTCAACCAACTCCTGTTGCTTAATGAGGCCAGCAAGAATGTCGCCGTCACCGGCCAAGGAATTTAGCAACGCCAGCTCGCCGCAATCGCCGACATGGCGAGTGCGCTTATGAGAGCCCTCGCGTGCCCGTGAGAGCTCGTTCGAGGGCTCCGCGTCGCACCGAGACATCTCTGCTGCGGCTGCCGCTTTGCAGCGGGACCTCTCTAGTGCTTCCGCGGCCTTGGTCTTTTTCCTGGTTATATGTCCACCCGAAACCCCTCCTACCGGTCATGGCGGAACGACTTGACAGGAAAGATAGTTTTGTGGGTGATGAGGAGAGGAACTGTGAAGTAATTTTTAAGTGGGTAGTTTTTATAGCCCGGTGCTAAGTGTGAACACATATTACTTTGATTGGTGTGTACAAATTTGCAATTACTTATTGTGTTGTAATCTGCAATGTGACAAGAAACAAGGTCAAAATTTATTGATGGTACTGGGCGAACAGATCCCTTTTCTGTTTTTCTGGCTCATCGCAAACAATTCTTTTGGATCAACCGTATGCCACGCATCGGAAGTCCAAAACATGGGTTTCACGTTCTCGGATGTATGTGTATGTGTCTGCCCACTATCACCCATGAGCAAGATATCACCATCGTCGTATGGATGTGCCGTCGCGCCTCCGACGGGGTGCTAGAAGGTTGAGCACATGGTTGCTCACCGTTGAGGCGACCACGACACGCTCTGATCCTCGTTGAGACGGCCGCAGCGCGCTCCGCTCTGGCATCCTTGCGTGTCGCCGTTGAGGCAAATTTACAATGGCAACGGTTAATTATTTTCTTACATATTCAGAAGGTCGCAAGGCCCAAAAGACTCACGACCTACATATGCATACAATTATAATAAAATATAGGCTAAAAGGCTGAGTTGGCGACCTTCTGACGACGGTCTTCTCAGACTCCACGATCAGATAGCACCCTTGCGTTCGTTCATTCCAAGTGTCCCAACCCGCCTCCGCCTACGGAGCTGCTGGCGTTGGGAGGCTCTTGGGGCTGCTGGGCCTCTTCCAGAAGAGCCTGACAACATGCAATCAGGCGCATGATATCTCCATGGAACCGCTCCATTTCCAAGTCTCTGGCCTGGTAGCAAATTCCGTCCATCACCTTCATCCTCAAGATATCACGTTGGCGATGTTCTACTTCATTGGGGACTTCAACAACGCCAAGGATGCGCTCAAGGCTGGCCACCACATCGTCGGGATCGAGGTTGACACAGCCGACACGGGCAATGATAAAGCCACAGGCAACCTGTGTCTTGACTGAGTCGTAGAGGTCCTCTGCCCATTCCTTGCGGGACATCAGGCTCTCGATGAGCACTGGTGATGGCGGCTCTTCGGATGGGTCATCGATCATGCTGTCGAGCAGCCCTAGATCTTTTGCACGGTGGATGGCAAAAATCTCATCACACCTCCTCTGCAATATGTCGATTGTGCGCCCAAGGACTGTCATGTTGATATCGTTGCCAATGGGTCATGGTGCCTACATCGGCCGATGAAGCTCTTGCTCCCCAACCTGCTCCGGCTCGTTCTCCTCGCCGAAGATGTGACACAGGTAGGGGTCGACGTCGAAGCTTTGGTTGTTGGCTGGCATGCTTGGAATAACTAATGGTAGATGGGTTGGCACTAGAACTGCGCAGAGTGTTGCGATGGTGCGTTGCCGCCTGGGTTATATGCAGCAAGCCATTAGCTGGTAGCGGAAAACCGATGAGGGAAGATGCCTAGATTTTACAATTCACCCATGTGGAGCTCGGGAAGCATTCGCTGGAGCGCGGGAAGACTAAGTGGAGCACACACACAACCCGAATATTGTATGCGGTGCCACATGTTATTTATTATTTATCACACATGTGTTAACATAAGGAAACGTATGTGTAACTTACTAATCATCGCACACGAGTACTCGCAAACGCATCGTGTGCGATACCTAGCCACCGCAAGAAACCATTTTGCATTTTTCAAAGTTTTTTGTACAAATAGAATCACACACGAACTAACTATAGTAACCGTCTGTGTTATAATTTCTCATCGCAAACTGTTCATCCGGGTGGGTTGTTTGCCGCGTATCACACACATCTTGTTTACACGAATCGTTTGTGTTCTTTTGGATCATCGCAAAAAGTTCATCTACGTGAACTGTATGGCGCATATCACACATATCTTGTTAACTTGAACCGTTTCTGTTCTCTTCCCTAATGGAAAATAGTTCGTCCGATTTAACTGTATGCCGTATATCACACACACCTTGATCTAGCTAATGTTTCTGTTGCATTCCTAATAGCGCACAGTTCATCGGAGCGAAGTGTATGCCGTATATCGCACACACATTGATATGGCTGCCCGTTTATGTTGTTCTTCCTCATCGCAAACGGTTCTTCTGGATCAACTGTATGCCCCGCATCGCACACGTAACTAAAATCTGAACCGTTTTTTATGTCTCCGCCATCGCAAATGTGTTGCATCTTTTTTTGACGATTTCTTTACATCCCCGTTTGCGATTAGTACATCACACATAGTTTCATCAAAGGTTCTTTGATCGTAGTGTCGCGTTAGCAACATCTTGCAGTAGTGATTAGATAGTGCCAAAAGTTTCTCATCAGAGGTTAGGCCATGAACATTCCAACATAAAATATTCCAATTTTGCCAAAGTACCATAAAGATAAATAAGATAACTAGAAACTAGGCCGAAGAGGATGACCCGGCTTCCTTTGGAGCCATGAGAGCATCTTCAAAGAGCTCTTCCGGAGGAACGACACACTTCTGGGTGCCCACCTGCTGAATGACAGATATCGGAGTCGGTGGTGGGACAGTAGCAGTGTCATCAGAGAGTTCAGTGATCACCACATAAAATCTAGTCGTCGGGATGATGCGTGGTTTTACCTTGGAGACCTTAGCCTTGCCATCAGTAACACTATGGATTTTGAATCCATCATATTTGTTGTTTCTAGCACTTTTTCTCACATTTATAGTGCACTCCGCCACCTTATGCTTGCCCTTGTTGCGCACAGTGAGAGCAGAGGAGGAACCAGGTTCAGCAGGTGCTACAAGTGGAACATTTACAGGAACCAGAGCGGTATTGGGTTCTTCAAGAAGTTCAGAGTGTTGCATGTCCCCTACTGTTCCAGAGTCAGTGTTCACCTGCTCTCTATGCTGGTTGTTATCATCTAATTCAGATATAACCACATTGGACTGAGAGGTAGCCTGCATATTTATTTCATCCTGACCAACCACCCAACATATGCTCTTAGAAGAGGGATCACCTTGAGCATTGGCCTGAGTAATTGCAGCCTCAACCTGAAAAGAGTCTCCTGTTGGGGAGACAGTTAACTAAATGTCAACACCTTTAGATCTCATACCATGACCGTCTGCCCATGGGACAATGGAAGAGAGCACATGCATAATCGTCTTGGAGAGAAATTTGTTGGTATGCATCACTGGGATGAATTCCCTGAACGTCATTAAAGTGACCAGATCCCCCTCTGAGGACATAGCGAATTGCATGCCAGCCCTTGAGACAGAGATATCAATATGGATTTGTTCCTCCCTTGTATTATTCACAGGTGGTCCAGTGACAGGAGATTGGAAGATGTTCTGAGGGATCAAGATCATCGTGTATTGAAGATTATTTGCAGGTACTATTTCATCCTGAACCTGAATCCCTTCTGAAGCAAGCCAAGTCTGGAAGTTGTAAGGAGCAGATGTTGGTGGTGGAGGAGGTGCAGGACAGACTCCCCAACCATCTTGGAACTGAAGGCCCTGATCAACCACAACATTATCATCTTGTTGCTGTCTAGCATTGAAACCATCACCTGCTCCGTTCTACGCCATCCAATTATCCAGTTGATGCTGATACAGTTATTCTACCATGAAGCCTTCACCACAAAGTGGATGAGGTACACCATCAGCAGGTGGTGGGTCCTCGCCGACGGCGGAACCTCAGGCAGATGATCATTCCAATCGGTGCTACCAAATTTGTCCACTGACCTATGCAAGTAGTGATGTGTTTGATAGTCATAGGGAAAACCAATATAAAGAATCCAGATCTCAGGCCGAACGAGGTGAGTCTCATGTTCAATGCAGCATCATGTGGCACAAAAGAAACTATAGTACTCATCTCCCCTTCCACCTCAGCATCTATCTCAAATGTGGTTCCCACTACATTATCTCTGATCAAAGTATTGGAAAACCATAGATAACAATCCCCAGGGGGTGATCATCAATTTCCGTAGGCATGAAGTGGGATTCTTGCAGCAAACCTGTGATAGTCTGACGCAGTGCTGCCTTCTGGTGAAATGGGACATGGCGATTCACCTCAGCAATGGTGAGGAAGTCGTGGTTGAGGGGCAGCACCGGATGTACTGCCATCTCGCCGCGCACCACACGATCCGCCGGCCCAAGCTCGATGGTCATCACAGGGGGGATGTAGGGGACGACGTTAACTAGGTAGTTCGCCATTGTTGAGCACAGAGGAGCAAAGCTCGAGGTAGGTTCTGACTGCTTAGAGGAGGAAAAGTGCAGAGGAGGCGTACCATTGGGGATTTTTGTCTTGGGTATCCAAACCCAGCCTTGTTGTCGTTTCTTACCCGAAAAGGAGGATGCTAGGTGTTCCGTGATGCCACAGAAATCGCATTGGACAACTATCGTGCTTTGGGTATGAAATCACATAGGAATAGCATTTTTGGCAGGGGGATATGATTTCGAGAGTGGTGTGATTTGACTGCCCCTACCACGATAGGGCTCATAAACCTAGGGGTTGCAACTTGTGGCAATGTGATTGAATTATCTACCCCAATTGAAGGAGCCTGGCAATCTGGTGTGTGCACCATGGCATGATGATTAATAGGAATAGTGCCTGATTTTATTTTCCAAAAATAAGACTTGGACTGGGATTGAAGCAATCCAGCTCAAGGTGGCCAAGTAAAGAGCATTTGACACAATAAAGCCTGGCCTAGCAATAAGTAGAATGGTGTTGGTTAGAATCACAGATGGAGCAGATAGGCTTAAAACTTTGAGCTTGGCCCAAGATTCTCGTGGGCCCAGAAGAATGGCAAGAATGACCCTGGCTCATACTCGTACCCACCAAGTTAACCAATAAGGTCGGGGAGCTATTATTAATATTATTCTCCGAGCAAGAAAATTCCCGGCGTCGCAGTTGGGAGCAAATGGAGCATTTATTCAACTTCCCATAAATAAAATCCGATGGTGGGACCGAATGCAGAGCCCAGGTTGCCGCAATTTTCTTATCATCATAACCCACTTGTCTGTAATCCAAAATATGGGCAAGTACAAAATTCGGTATATAATACCAGTAATTCTATCTATAGTTATGTCCATTAAAGATCAATTGGACCGGATTAATGGCTCACAATAAATATGATTGGAAACTTCCAAAAGAAATCAAACCATTTCTAAATGAACCCATGATTGGCCTCGGATCAAATTGTCAAAAAGTAATGTGACGAAAATCAGGAATTTAAGAAGAGTGACCTGATACGTCTCCAACGTATCTATAATTTTTTTGTTCCATGCTATTATATATTCTGTTTTGGAAGTTTAATGGGCTTTATTATACAATTTATTATTATTATTAGCACTGTTCAAGATATCTTCGGATATTCCGATTAATCGGCCGATTTATCGCTTACCGTTGTCTGACCGATAAGATAAATCGTCCGATAAATCAGCCGATATGGCGATAAATCAGCCGATATGCCAATAAACTGGCCGATTTACCCCTTATCATGGGTCGACCGATAAGTTCCCGATAAGCGATATCCCCAACATTGATTTTTGGGACTAACCTACTAACCCAAGGCCCAGTGCAAATTGCTGTTTTTTTGCCTATTTCAGTGTTTCGCAGAAAAGGAATATTAAACGGAGTCCAAACGGAATGAAACCTTCAGGAGAGTTATTTTTGGAACAAACGTGATCCGAAGGACTTGGAGTAGATGTCAAGAAACAACCGAGGAGGCCACGAGGCAGGGAGGCGCGCCCCCCACACTCGTGGGACCCTCGTAGCTCCACCGACCTACTTATTCCTCCTATATATACCTACGTACCCCGAAACCATCCAGGAGCACCATGAAAACATATTTCCACCACCGCAACCTTCTGTACCAGTCAGATCCCATCTTTGGCCCTTTTCCGACGCTCCGCCGGAGTGGGCATCGATCACGGAGGGCTTCTATATCAACACCATAGCCTCTCCGATGATGTGTGAGTAGTTTACCACAGACCTTTGGGTCCATAGTTATTAGCTAGATGGCTTCTTCTCTCTCTTTCGATCTCAATACAAAGTTCTCCTCGATCTTCTTGGAGATCTATTCGATGTAACTCTTTTTGCGGTGTGTTTTTCGAGATCCGTTGAATTGTGGGTCTATGATCAAGATTATCTATAAATAATATTTGAATCTTCTCTGAATTCTTTTTTGTATGATTGGTTCTCTTTGCAAGTCTCTTCGAATTATCAGTTTGGCTTGGCCTACTAGATTTATCTTTCTTGCAATGGGTGAAGTGCTTAGATTTGGGCTCAATCTTGCGTTGCTCGATCCCAGTGACAGTAGGGGAAACGACAAGTATTGTATTGTTGCCATCGAGGATAAAAAGATGGGGTTTATATCATATTGCTTTAGTTTATCCCTCTACATCATGTCATCTTACCTAATGCGTTACTCTGTTCTTATGAACTTAATACTCTAGATGCATGCTGGACAGCGGTCGATGTGCGGAGTAACAGTAGTAGATGCAGGCAGGAGTCGGTCTACTTGTCGCGGACGTGATGCCTATATACATTATCATGCCTAGATATTCTCATAATTATGCACTTTTCTATCAATTGCTCGACAATAATTTGTTCACCCACCGTAATACTTATGCCATCTTGACAGAAGCTACTAGTGAAACCTATGGCCCCCGGGTTTATTTTCCATCATATTAATCTCCCGTCAACGAGCTATTTCTATCGTCGTTTATTTTGCAATCTTTACTTTCAATCTTTATCATAAAAATACCAAAAAAATATTATCTTATCATCTCTATCAGATCTCACTTTTGCAGGTGGCCGTGAAGGGATTGACAACCCCTTTTATCGCGTTGGTTGCAAGGTTCTTATTTGTTTGTGTAGGTACGAGGGACTTGTGTGTGGCCTCCTACTGGATTGATACGTTGGTTCTCAAAAACCGAGGGAAATACTTACGCTACTTTGCTGCATCACCCTTTCCTCTTAAAGGAAAAAACCAACGCATGTTCAAGAGGTAGCATGAACCAATATCCTCATTTCTATGTGCTTGTGAAAAGTCAATGTTCATAGAGCCTTTTGAGGTATCAACATGAAGATCAAACTTAGACTCGGGGTAGATCATAGATCGCCATGGCTTGAGTGTGGAGGTGGCAGTGGTGGTGGAGGAGGAGAGGAGAGGAGTGCCATTCTTGAATCAGTTTTGCGTGGTAATCGGAGCTCCACATACTCAATCATCATATATATAGTCTTACATGATTGCTAGTACTCAAAGCATATTCTCAGAACAAATGGCATTCATCGAATACGGAGAAAGATAGTGGCTTAATGTTTGGCCTCCCAACTCATTTATCATAGAGATAATTGTCAACACTAATAAATCATGATCAAATATACTTGACTGGCCATATGTGCCTAGATCTTTCCTCACCACGTGATGCTTGCCAACTAGAGAATAGTTGAGGTTGCAATCAGAATTCATACTATTGACTCTTTGCATAAAAGTAAATACTGAAAAGTAAAAGATAGGCCCTTCAGAGAGGGAAATAGAGGTTGTCATGCGCTTTTTATTTTTGGATGCCCAAACTCTTAATGCAAAGGAATGATAACCCACAAGTATAGGGGATCGCAACAGTTTTCGAGGGTAGAGTATTCAACCCAAATTTATTGATTCGACACAAGGGGAGCCGAAGAATATTCTCAAGTATTAACAGTTGAGTTCTCAATTAAACCACACCTGGATAACTTAGTATCTGCAGCAAAATATTTAGTAGCAAAGTAGTATGGAAATAACGGTAACAGTGACAAAAGTAACGGTAGTAGTTTTGTAGTGATTGTAACAATGGCAATGGTAAAGTAAATAAACGAAGAATAATATGTGAAAAGCTCATAGGCATTGGATCGGTGATGGAGAATTATGTCGGATGCGAGTATTCATGCAACACTTATAACATAGGGTGACACAGAACTAGTTCCAATCCATCAATGTAATGTAGGCATGTATTCCGAATATAGTCATACGTGCTTATGGAAAAGAACTTGCATGACATCTCTACCCTCCCGTGGCAGCGGGGTCCTATTGGAAACTAAGGGATATTAAGGCCTCCTGTTAATAGAGTACCGGAACAAAGCATTAACACATAGTGAATACATGAACTCCTCAAACTATGGTCATCACCGGGAGTGGTCCCGATTATTGTCACTTCGGGGTTGCCGGATCATAACACATAGTAGGTGACTATAGACTTGCAAGATAGGATCAAGAACTCACATATATTCATGAAAACATAATAGGTTCAGATCTGAAATCATGGCACTCGGGCCCTAGTGACAAGCATTAAGCATAGCAAAGTCATATCAACATCAATCTCAGAACATAGTGGATACTAGGGATCAAACCCTAACAAAACTAACTCAATTATATATAAATCTCATTCAACCTATCACCGTCCAGCAAGCGTACGATGGAATTACTCACGCACGGCGGTGAGCATCATGAAATTGGTGATGGAGGAAGGTTTAAGATGACGACGGCGACGGATTCCCTTCTCCGAGGCCCCGAACGGACTCCAGATCAGCCCTCCCGAGAGATTTTAGGGCTTGGCGGCGGCTCCGTATTGTAAAACGCGATGAATCCTTCTCTCTGATTTTTTTCTCCCGGAACGTTAATATATAGAGTTGGAGTTGAGGTCGGTGGAGCACCAGGGGGCCCACGAGGCAGGGGGGCGCGCCCCCCACCCTAGTGGACAGGGTGTGGCCCCCCTGGTCTTGATTTTTCGCCAGTATTTTTTATTAATTCCAAAAATAATCTCCGTTGATTTTCAGGTCATTCCGAGAACTTTTATTTCTGCACAAAAATAACACCATGGCAATTCTGCTGAAAACAACGTCAGTCCAGGTTAGTTCCATTCAAATCATGCAAGTTAGAGTCCAAAACAAGGGCTAAAGTGTTTGGAAAAGTAGATACGACGGAGACGTAGCAACTCCCCCATGCTTAAAGCTTTGCTTGTCCTCAATTAATTCAGTTGATAAACTGAAAGTGATAAAGAAAAACTTTTACGAACTCTGTTTGCTCTTGTTGTTGTAAATATGTAAAGCCAGCATTCAAGTTTTCAGCAAAGATTATGAACTAACCATATTCACAATAACATTTAGGTCTCATGTGTACTCATATCAATGGCATAATCAACTATCGAGCAATAATAATAAATCTTGGATGACAACACTTTCTCAAAACAATCATAATATGATATAACAAGATGGTATCTCGCTAGCCCTTTCTGAGACCGCAAAACATAAATACAGAGCACCTTTAAAGATCAAGGACTGACTAGACATTGTAATTCATGATAAAAGAGATCCAGTCATAGTCATACCCAATATAAATTAATAGTAATGGATGCAAATGACAGCGGTGCTCTCCAGCTGGTGCTTTTTAATAAGAGGGTGATGACTCAACATAAAAGTAAATATATAGGCCCTTCGCAGAGGGAAGGAGGGATTTGTAGAGGTGCCAGAGCTCGATTTTGAAATAGATATGAATAATATTTTGAGCGGCATACTTTCATTGTCAACATAACAACCGAATGAGACAATTGAGGAAAGACTAAAGAGGCTTCGCGTGAATGAAATTGATGTTCGATTAGAGGCTTCGGACTCTGGGAAGAAAAGGGGTGGGAGGGCGGGAAAAACAGAAGCAACTTGGAACGGGGAACCGACGAATAACTCGAAGAGAAAAGCACCAGCTGAAATAATTGAGGAAAGAATGCAGAGGCTTCGCGCGAGTAGGTTGGATACTCGAGTGCAGACTCCGGCTTCGAGAAGAAAAAAAGGGTGGGCGGGTGGGAAAAAGGACGACAACTTCATACGGGGGAACAACGTCGTTGAGAAAGAACTAAGGATTGATCTTGCAAAAGATGAAGAGGATCAGGTCAGCTTGACGAGAAATGCACCGGATGAAAAGAGCTGACATCACAACGATCAGAAAACTAACTGCATGATCCTAAATAAAGTTTGAAGGGGAAGAGGAGTAAGTCAAAACACCTACGTCAAGATGTCTCACCAGAGTGACGAAGGGGCTGAGGAGTAAAAAGAATTCCTACTCTCCGATATAACTACACTCCGAAAAAACGTTTTCGCCTAGATTCGACAATGGACAACTACGATCAAACAAGGGGGTTCCTATGGACGGTCGAGGCTCTGATATTAACTCGTCACGCCCAATAGTCGATCCTATCCGAGAGGAACTCGAAGGTCCCATCAAGGATAGAGCCGCATATTGAAACGCTTTTGCAAGGTGGATATCATTACACCGTACCATTACATAATAGATGGGGATACATACAAAGGGCATACAAATTCCACAAGAATACACCCATACATCATACATGAGAATGATAACCCACAAGTATAGGGGATCGCAACAGTTATGGAGGGTAGATTATTCAACCCAAATTTATAGATTCAACACAAGGGGAGCCAAAGAATGTTTGAAGGTATTACCAGCTGAGTTGTCAATTCAACCACACCTGGAGATTAATTATCTGCAGCAAAGTGATCAGTAGCAAAGTAATATGATAGTTTTGATAGTAGTGACAGTAGCAACGGTAATGGTAACATTGATAGCAGTAATTTTGTAGCAAGTGTAACAATGATGATAACAATAGTAACTTAGCAAAAACAATATGAGATGAATTCATAGGCATTGGATCGGTGACTTGTTGGATGATATTCATCATGAGATAGTTATAACCTAGGGTGATACGACACTAGCTCCAGTTCGTCAATATAATGTAGGCATGTATTCCGTAAATAGCCACACGTGCTTATGGAAAGAACTTGCATGACATCTTTTGTCCAACCCTCCCATGGCAGCGGGGTCCATATTGGAAACTAAGGGATATTAAGGCCTCCTTTTAATAGAGAACCGGAGCAAAGCATTAACACATAGTGAATACATGAACTCCTCAAACTACGTTCATCACCGGGAGTGGTCCCGACTATTTTCACTCCGGGGTTGCCGGATCATAACATGTAGTAGGTGACTATAACTTGCAAGATCGGATCTAAAACATGGATATAATGATGATAACATAAACGGTTTAGATCTGAGTTCATGGCACCTGGGGCCAAAGTGACAAGCATTAAGCATGGCAAACTCATATCAACATCAATCTAAGAACATAGTGGATACTAGGGATCAAGCCTAACAAAACTAACTTGATTACATGATGAATCTCATCCAACTCCTCACCGACCAGCGAGCCTACGAAGGAATTACTCACTCTCGGTGGGGAGCATCTTGGAATTGGCGATGGAGAAGGTTTGGTGATGATGAAGAACGAAGATGCCCCTCTCCGGAGCCCCAAACAGACTCCCGATATGGCCTCCCGATGAAGAACAAGAGGTGACGGCGGCTCCATCTTGTGGATCGCGATAATGATTTTTCCCTGATTTTTTCTGGAAAAATAGGATTTTATAGTGTCGGTTTCAGGGTCAGCGGGACCACCAGGTGGGTACAACCCACCTGGGCGCGCTAGGAGAGGGGGGCGCGCACTGGTGGGTTGTGCCCACCCAGGGGCCCCTCTCCGGTAGGTCTTGGCTCCAGAAATTCTTATATATTATATAAAAATTCCTCTCGAAGTTTCGTTCCATTCCGAGAACTTATATTTCTACACAAAAACAACACCATGGTAGTTCCGCTGGAAACAGTGTCAGTCCGGGGTTAGTTTCATTCTAATCATGCAAATCAGAGTCCAAAACAAGAGGAAAAGCATTAGGAAAAGTAGATATGTTGGAGACGTATCAACTCCCCCAAGCTTAAACCTTTGCTTGTCCTCAAGCAATTCAGTTGATAAACTGAAAGTGAAAAGAAAAACTTTTACGAACTCTTTTGCTCTTATTTGCATAAATAAGCTTAAACAGCACCCAGGTTTTCTGCCAACATTATAACTAACCATGTTGACAATAAATCTTAAAGATTATAATGACTCATATCAACGACATAATCAGCTAGCAAGCAGCGACTAAACATTGTAATTCATGGTAGAAAAGATCTAGTCATGATGCACCCAACATTAGCTAAACACAATGCATAAGTCATGACAGCTATGCTCTCAGGTTCTAGCACTTGTTTTAGAAGGTGATGACACAACATAAAAGTAAATAGATAGTCCCTTCACAGAGGGAAGGAGTGATTTGCAGAGGTGCCGGAGCTTAAGTTTTAAAATAGAGGTAAATTATATTTTGAGACATGCATCTTTCTCATTTACTTCACGACCATCAGTTGTCAATATCTTCCATGCTAAGCACGCTAGTAGCGGTTCCCAAGTGATAAAATTAAAGGTTTTGACTCCATTGGGAGTTTTGTTTGATTAATTAAGAGATTAACTCTTTTTCAGTTTGCAGTTTGGGACTGGGCATCCCTATTACCGCCCGTTTCTCGTGCGATGGCGAGTGAATAAACACTCGACCTGAGAATAACCTGCTTAGCATGGATGATACCGACCACCTCCTGTCGTTCCATGAACGATCCAGGCACACAAAAAGGATATTTATTTAGAAGTTTTTAGAGGTGGCACATGCAAATTTACTTAGGACGGCAGGGTAATACCGCATATAGGTAGGTATGGTGGACTCATCTGGAATAACTTTGGGTTCAGGGTTTTTGATGTACAAGCAGAGTTCCCACTTAGTAAACGCGAAGGCTAGCAATTAGATTGAGAAGCGGCCAGCTAGAGAGCAACAACGGTCATAAACATGCATTATGCATAAGTAACATTGGACAGTAGCATGAGTAGGATATGAACACCATGAACATAAATATTATAGAAGCTATGTTGGTTTTGATTCAACTAGATGCATGAACATGTGCCAAGTAAAGCCACTCAAACATTCAGAGGAGGATACCATATCATCATACTACATCAAAATCATTTTAACGCTATGTTGATATCCAAGATAAATTATTATCCACTCCTAGCTACTTATGCATGGCATGAGAAACTATAATCTCTAATTGTCATTGCAAACATGTTTAATCATAATGGGTTGAATCATGGATACTAGGTTAAACATATTTACACAAACAGAACAAGTCGAGTTCATACCAGTTTCTCTCTGCCATGGCCAGTTCATTGAATGTTGTCATTATTGCCTTTCACTTGCACGACCAAACGATATGAAAATAATAATAGTGCAAGAGTGATGTGGGCTCAGCTGGAATCTGCAAATGTTTTATTCAACAGGAGAAGACAAGGTAAAATGTACTCTTTATTAGTTCAACAATTATTCATATGAGAGCCACTCAACATTTTCATCGTGGTCTTCTCCTCGGTACAACTTGAATAAAAAAGAAATTCAGAGAAACACACTATAATATTTTGGGAGTTTTTAGTTTCCTTGAACTTGCAAATAAAAGAGAAAAGTAAAAATGAGAAAAACTATTTACACGGGAAAGCTCCCAACAAGCAAAAGAAGAACAAGGAAATATTTTTGGGGTTTTCTTTTTAGTGCTACTACTAAGCATGCATAGAAAGTAAACTACCACAACTAAATTTTTTGGTTTTTCTAAAGTTTTTCAAACACACAAGAAGAAAGCAAGAAAATAAATCTAAGCATGGATGATACAATGAAAAAGTGTGACCACCGACAAATGAATATAAGTGGACATAAATGTAATGGCGGTGAGGAACATGTACTCCACCAAGCTTAGGCTTTTGTCCTAGCTTGGTAGTCGATCAGTAGCCTGGATGGCAGTAGGGGTGCTGAGGAGTGGGCATCCACTCATCCCACTGCTGAGGTTCCTTTGCTTCCTCCGCAACAACCTGAGTGTTCCCGTAGGCGATGATGTCCACAGGCATAATCCTATATCTGCCCCTGGCAACAAAATCAAACAAAGCAGGAGTAGGCAAGGGAATAACATCACGAGTTCTCACACTAAAAACCAGGTTATATGGAAGAGGGATGTTAGGAGATTCGATATCAGTAAAATGGTGCTGATCCATGGCTGCGTGGTCTAGGTAAACCTTGGCCAAAGGGTAATCATGAGGGCGTATCCCAACATTAAAATGAGCCACCAAAAGAGTAGTGTAAATCCCATTATGTATTTTACCCTGGGATTTATTAAGGTGGAGGTGCGAGCCACAATAGCCACCAAGCTATAAGTGTTGTTGCCCTCCAGTTCACAACGTAAAACAACAAGGTCTGGTGAACTAAGTGCACCCACCTTCTCCCTAGCTAGCAAGCATTTTGTAATGAAAAGTGCAAAGTAATGAACAACAGGAAAATGCAAGCCAGCGGCAGTGGTAGCTGACACCCCTCTCTCATCTCCCACTGTCAAAGTGCGATAAAGGCCTCAAACCTAGCCGGCCTAGGCTCGGCTAAGCTCCCATCAGAAGGGATCATGCATATGTCACAAAATTAAGTAAGTGGTACCTCATGGTTTTCAGCATATAAATCAAAGCTCACTTCAGGAGGAGGATTCCTAGGAAGGAAAGTAAAACTTTGAACAAAGATGTTTGTGAGAATTTGATGTTGTTCACACTCATCTGCGATGAAGTCGGTGAGGCAGGCATTAGCAGCATATTGTGTGAACTCTAGAAGGATTCCAGCCTCTTCCAGGAATGGGGTGTGCGGGCATTCACACGGCCGTACTTCCGCCAACCTCCGAGGATGGAGATCACTATTAGAGGACTCCCCAATAGCACCCTTGGAGTTCTTCTTAGAGCCAAACTTCCTAAAGATATTCATGGTTTTCCTATGAACAAATTCTGAAATTTTTATTCCACAAACTTTTCTCAACAAAACTTCACAACATTGATAGCAACTACTCATAGGGATACATAGAGGCCATAGCAAGCATTCAAACTACTTAGAACTCTAAGAATTTTACATGCAAGCTTATCTACAGCAGCAACAAGAGTAGATAATTATTCAAAACATAAACCACTAAAACAAAAACTAATTGGACAAACAGTGGAGTCACATACCAAACAACAATCCCACGAAACAGTTTCAGAAATGAAGCTTCGAGCAAAGAGATCAAAATCCACGAGTTTGAGAGGAAGAACACGGGAGAAATGGAGATTTTTTCTGGAGGTAAGTGATGATGTGGGATGAAGAGATAAGTTAGGGGGCCCACGTGGGGACCACAACCCACCAGCGTGTCTAGGGGTCCTGGCGCGCCCAGGTGGGTTGTGCCCACCTGGTGCACCTCCCTCTCATATTATTTGCACCAGAAATTCAGAAATATTCAGAAAAAATCGTATTAAATTTTGAGGGCATTCTGAGAACTTTTATTTTTGGGTCATTTTTCATTGCACGGGAAATTCAGAAATCAGATAAAACATGGTATTTTATTTAACTAATAAAAATAGAAAACAAAAAGTGAGGACATAAGGTAGTGCTTACTAAATTCATCAACTTCATACCGCTAAAAAATTATTCATTAATAAGGTTGATCAAGTCTTATTAACAACCACTTTCGATTAGCATGAAACCGAAGAACATTCGTAAATCACTAAGTTACCTCAATGGGGGTATGAATGTCCCCAACAATAAGCATTTCATATTTCTTTTTGTCAGAGATTTTTCAATAACTTTAATACCATTCACATGGAATTGTTTCTTTAGAAAGTGCACCGTATGCTCATTACCATTGATATGAAAAGTGACCTTGCTTTTATTGCAATCAATAACAGCCCCCGCAGTATTCAAGAAAGGTCTACGAAGGATAATCGACATGTTGTCGTCCTCGGGCATCTCAAGTATAACAAAGTCTGTCAAAATAGTAACATTAGGAACAACAATGGGCACAGCCTCACAAATACCGATAGGTATGGCAGTTGATTGTATACCATTTGCAAAGATATTTCAGTAGGTGTGAGTTTATTCAAATCAAGTCTTTTATATAAAGAGAAGGGCATAACACTAACTCCAGCTCCTAAATCACACAAAGCAGTTTTCACACAATTCTTTTTGACGGAGCAAGGTATAGTTGGTATTCCTGGATCTCCAAGTTTTTAGGTACTCCATCTTTAAAAGTATAATTAGCAAGCATGGTGGAGATTTCAGCTTCCGGTATTTTTCTCTTATTTGTGATGATGTCTTTCATGTACTTTGCATAAGGAAGCATTTTAAGGATATCAGTCAAGCGAGTACGTAAAAGACTGGCCTCAGCATCTCAACAAAGATTTCAAATTCTTCATCATCTTTCTTTTTAGTTGACTTGGGTGGAAAAGGCATAGGTTTTTGAACCCACGGTTCTCTTTCTTTACCGTGTTTTCTAGGCACAAAGTCTCTTTTATCATACCTTTTATTCTTAGGTTGTGGGTTATCAAGATCAACACGTGGTTCTATCTCAACATCATTATCTGGTTCTTTTTCATTTGGTTGAGAGTCTTCATGAACCTCATCATTATCTTTTTCATTAGCACTAGGTGAGTGTTCATTACCAGATTGAGTTTCAGCATCAGAGATAGAAGTTTCATTATCATTATCAGGAGGTTTCTCTATTTTAGGTTCACTAGGAGTATGCAAAGTCCTATCATTTTTCTTTTTTTTTCTTTCTAGAAGGACTAGGTGCATCAGCGTTAACTCTTTGTGAATCTTGTTTAACTCTTTTTGGGTGTCCCTCTGGATAAAGTGGTTCCTGAGTCATTTTACCTCCTCTAGTTGCAACTCTAACAGCAAAGTCATGCATATTATTATTCATTTCATCAAGCAATTCTCTTTGTGATTTAGCAACTTGTTCTAACTGAGTTTGAACCATAGAAGCATGCTTTCCAACACCTCTAACATCATTTGAGATTCTAAATAACAAGTCACTCAAGCGAGAAATCATATCATAATTATATTTCAATTGTTTCATAACATTTGCATTGAAGTGATCTTGTTTTCTAATGTAGTTTTCAAACTCATAAAGGAATTGGCTAGGATGCATATTCTCAGGATTTTCATTTTCATTGAACTTCATTAGAGAATTTACATCTACCACCTTGGGCATTGGTGGTGTATTAAGCCTATGTATTTGTTCAATAGGAGGTAAATTTTTAACATCCTCAACTTTAATGCCTTTTTCCTTCATAGATTTCTCTGCCCCTTGCATATCTTCAGGACTAAGATATAATATACCCCTCTTCTTCGGAGTGGGTTTAGCCGGTGGTTCAGGAAGAGTCCAATCATCATAATTTTTCAACATGTTATCCAATAATTCTTCAGCTTGCCCAACAGTTCGTTCCCTGAAAACACAACTAGCACAGCTATCTAGGAAGTCCCTAGAAGCATCGGTCAGTCCATTATAGAAGATATCAAGTATTTCCTTTTTCTTAGGAGGATGATCAGGCAAAGCATTAAGTAACTGGCAAAGCCTCCCCGAAGCTTGTGGGAGACTATCTTCTTTAGTTTGCACAAAGTTAAATATTTCCTATAAGGCAGCTTCTTTCATATGAGCAGGAAAATATTTTTCAGAGAAGTAATAAATCATATCCTGGGAAGTACGCACACAACCAGGAGCAAGAGTATTTTACCAAGCTTTAGCATCACCCCATAATGAGAACGGAAATAATTTGAGAATAAAGTCATAGCAAGTCTTCTCATCATGAGTAAAAAGGGTGGCTATGTCATTCAACTTAGTAAGATGTGGCACAGCAGTTTCAGTTTCATAACCATGGAAAGGATCAGATTCAACCAAAGTAATCAACTATGGGTCAACAGAGAATTCATAATACTTATCATCAATAAAGATAGGTGAAGTAGTAGACTTAGGATCATGCTTCATTCTAGCATTCAAAGATTTTTCTTTATACTTGCATAGTAATTTCTCTAGATCATCTCTATCCTTACAAGCAAGAACATCTCTAGTTGTGTCCTCATTCATAACATAACCTTCCGGTACCTTAGGAAATTAATATCTAGGAACGCTAGTTCTAGCAGGTGTTTCAGGAGTTTCAGTTTCAAGCTCATCATCAGATTCAACAACATCATGTTGTATTACTCTAGCAATTTGTTCATCAAGAAATTCACCAAGTGGCACATCATCATTATCAAGCAAGGTACTAGCATCATCATAAGCATTATCCATAGTAGAAGTAGCATCACCAATAACTTGCGATACATTAGAATTGATAGCATATGGTGGTGTTGCAAATTTACTCATAACAGAAGGTGAATCTAAAGCAGAACTGGATGGCAGTTCTTACCTCCCCTCGTCTTAGAGGGATAAATCTTAGTCTTAGGATCCTTCAGATTCTTCATAGTGATAATTTGATAATAATCCCAAGTGACTCAACAAATATAGCTATGCTCCCCGAAGAACGCGCTTGAAAAAAAGGTTTTGATAACCCACAAGTATAGGGGATCGCAACAATTTTCGAGGGTACAATATTCAACCCAAATTTATAGATTCGACACAAGGGGAGCCAAAGAATATTTGAAGGTATTAGCAGTTGAGTTGTCAATTCAAACACACCTGGAGATTAATTATCTACAACAAAGTAATCTGATAGTTTTGATAGTAGTGACAGTCGCAATGGTAACGGTAACAGTGATAGAAGTAATTTTGCAGCAAGTGTAACAGTGATGATAACACTAGTAACTTAGCAAAAACAATATGAGATAAATTCGTAGGCATAGGATCAGTGACTTGTTGGATGATATTCAGCATGAGACAGTTATAACCTAGGGCGATACGACACTAGCTCCAGTTCGTCAATATAATGTAGGCATGTATTCCGTAAATAGTAATACGTGCTTATGGAAAGAACTTGCATGACATCTTTTGTCCTACCCTCCCATGGCAGCGAGGTCCATATTGGAAACTAAGGGATATTAAGGCCTCCTTGTAATAGAGAACCAGAACAAAGCATTAGCACATAGTGAATACATGAACTCCTCAAACTACGGTCATCGTCGGGAGTGGTCCAGCCTATTGTCACTCCGAGGTTGCCGGATCATAACATGTAGTAGGTGAGTATAACTTGCATGACCGGATCTAAAACATGGATATAATGATGATACCATAAACGGTTCAGATCTGATTTCATACCACCCGGGCCCAAAGTAACAAGCATTAAGCACGGCAAAGTCATAGCAACATCAATCTAAGAACATAGTGGATAATGGGGATCAAGCCCTAACAAAACTAACTTGATTACATGATCAATCTCATCCAACTCCTCACCGATCAGCGAGCCTACGAAAGAATTACTCACTCCCGGTGGGGAGCATCAGGGAATTGGCGATGGAGAAGGGGTGGTGATGATTATGAATGAAGATCCCCCTCTCCGGAGCCCCAAACGGACTCCAGATCTGGCCTCCCTATGAAGAACAGGAGGTGACGGCGGCTCCGTCTCGTGGATCGCGATAATTCTTTCTCCTTGATTTTTTTCTGGAAAAATAGGATTTTATAGTGTCGGTTTCAGGGTCAGCGGGGCCACCAGGTGGGGACAACCCACCTGGGCATGCCAGGAGTGGGGGGCGCGCCCTGGTGGGTTGTGCCCACTCAGGGGCCCCTCTCCGGTAGGTCTTGGCTCTAGAAATTCTTATATATTCTATAAAAATTCCTCGCGAAGTTTCGTTCCATTCCGAGAACTTTTATTTCTGCACAAAAACAACACCATGGTAGTTCTGCTAAAAACGACGTCAGCCCAGGGTTAGTTTCATTCAAATCATGCAAATTAGAGTTTAGAACAACAGGAAAAGCATTAGGAAAAGTAGATACATTGGAGACGTATCAGAGGACAACGTCCAACTACGAATGAAACACAAACAGAAACTCAAACGACATCCACCCTGCTAGCCCAGGCTGCCGACCAGGAACCTGTCCCAAGATCGACGAAGGACTCCAAAACAAGTAAAAAACGCTATCACGTCATGATCATCGCATTACCTGTAACTGCAACTGTTGTTGTAGTAATTTGTGAGCCACGAGAACTCAGCAATCCCATTACCATGGGTACCAAGTGTAGCAAAGCTTAATGGGTATGGAAAGGATAAGTGGTGGGGTTGCAGCAAGCAACTAAGCATTGTATGATGGCTAACTTACGAGTACAAGAGTAAGATGAGAAACTACGCAAACGGTCGCAAACTAGTAATGATAAGAATTGATCTGAACTACTTACGTTCAAACATAACCCCACCGTGTTCTCTTCTCGAACTCACTCGAAAAGAGATGGTCACGGTTAGGCACGTGGTTGGTGTATTTTAATTGAGTTTACTTCAAGTCCACTACTACCGGATATTAAAAAATTCTCATCTGCCACATAACCGCGGGCACGGCTCTTAAAAGTTTAAACCCTGCAGGGATGTCCCAACTTAGCCCATGAAAAGCTCACGATCCACAGAGACAATCCTCCATCTCGGGACCCTCCGATCAGACTCTGAATCTCGGTCCACAATAAATCTCGACAATGGTAAAACAAGTCCAGTAAGATCTCCTTGCATGCCGACACCCTGATAGTAGCCGTGCGTATCTCGTCCCAGGCCACGACCGGATGAGCTAAGCTTATGGTTGGCTGAGACCCAAGTTGCCAAGGGGGCACCGCAAGGTGCTCTAGTTTGGACCAGCACTCATGAGGAGCACTGGCCCGGGGTTTGATTAAGTCCTCGGGGTCCCGAAAGTCCCTATGAAAGTTTTAGTTGTTATTAGGCAAATGGTAAAACCAAGGTAGGCCCTTACTGGAAGAGTTTTATTCAAAGCGAACTATCAAGAGGGGCTCATAAACCCTCATCATGTTAGGGACGCAAAATCAAAGAACATAACACCGGTATGAAAGAAACTAAGGCAGAAAGAGTGGAACAAAACACCAGGAAAAAGGCCGAGCCTTCCACCCTTTACCAAGTATATAGATGCATTAATTAAATAAGAGATATTGTGATATCCCATGATATCCATGCCCCAACATGGAACAACCTGCAACTAGCAACGCTATAAGGGGGGCTGAGCAAAGCGGTAATATAGCCAAACAATGGTTTGCTAGGATGGTGGAAAAGGTTAGAGGCTATTTCATGGCATATTGGGAGGCTTGATAAACAAGTGGTAGGTAGCGCGACATAGCGATAGCATCGAGACAACTAGCATAGCAAAGATAGTAGTGAGATCCAAGGTGACAGTCATCTTGCCTGAAATCCCGCTTGGAAGAAGAACGAGTTCATGAAGAAGACGAACGGGTGTAGATGAACCAAGCGTGGTCGAACGAATCCTCACGGTCGCAACGAAATAGGAACTATCGTGAAGAAGCACAACCGGAAAGAAGGAAACAACATGGTAAAAACCGAACACATAAACATGACATGATGATCAACCAAGTATGATGCATGACAAGCTATATGACGCTACTCATGGCAAGATATGATGTAGACAATAACCCCACATCAAAGCAAGTTTAAATGAGGTCGGAAACAACATATAACAATTCCAAAAACTACCCATATGCAAATTTCGAGATTGTTCCAGATCTGAATAACGCATTAAGTTAGAGTTGTTAAACAGCAAGTTAACATGCACCATGATGATCTACACGTATTTCTAGTCAAGTTACATATAGAATCGTTCGGAGCTACGACCTAGAAGATATGAGCAAAACAATTTAAACATATCATTGATGCAAAAGCAAGCAAAACACAATCAAAACACTCCAAAACATGGATGCAACATGGCATGATGAAAGTACATGCAAAACCAAGCAAGTTTCATATAGATCACGCTCAAAACGGAGCAACGGTTCAACACATACACTCAAAGCAAGACATAGCAATAATCTGCCTAAACAACAACTAGGCACTTTGCAATCATCAAAACAACATGCTACAGGAAAAAGATAGGCACAAACATGATATGCACTCAAAGTACAGGTAACATGCTTCAAATATCATTCAGGTTCAGGTTCATAGGTATCAAGATTAAAACAATGAGATCAATGCAAAAAGCAACTTTATAACATAGATTAAGGCTTAGTGAAAAACTGGGCATATGTTTGAGCGGGAATAACATGTTGACATGTTGGAGGCGTGAAACATTGAGGGTACTGTGCAAGAACATAACAAGCAAAAGCATGACATTGAAGTACATGTTAAACATAGCAAAACAAGATTACTAATCATCTCCACATAACCTATAGATCAATGGTATTCATCAAGACAAGTAAGCAAGTCATAACAGATTCTCAGAATGGGTGAAAAACGAAGCAAGGCTGCAAACAGATTAATGATGCATACTTTGAGACAAAAAAAGTCTATTCTACAGGAACATTTCATGGCATCAAAGGGAATGGAAAGCATGTACATGTCAAGCACTACAAAACATGATCACTAAGCTACTGCTAAATACCAATAGAACATGTTCAAAACATCATCGCAAGATTGCAAATTATAACATATTTTTAGACTGGAATTTACTGGACATGGCAGAAACAACATTAAGTA
Source organism: Aegilops longissima (assembly GCA_021605205.1). Classification (NCBI taxonomy): domain Eukaryota; kingdom Viridiplantae; phylum Streptophyta; class Magnoliopsida; order Poales; family Poaceae; genus Aegilops; species Aegilops longissima. Next base: position 204,470,115 of record CM038679.1, read on the forward strand.
GGCATGTTTGCGAGATTGTGCAACTCACCACACATAATATCATGGCATGCAAATACATCCAAAGCAAGAAGAGATGTTTTTGCAACTACTCAAGTCAAGAACATGGTCATAGGATGCATGGAACACTAGCTATTCACATGACAAAAATGAAATTACTGTTAATAGGCTGACAGAAACATTATTTGGCAATTTGAGAGCATGGTAATGACAAGCTAAAGCAGGCTATAATTGCACACAAGGGCATGGATTCATAGATCATAACAAGTCCTACAAAGCATTTTTACTGAGTATCTCCCAGATATACATGGATTCACTAGTAGCATCGAGTTAACATGGCAACACAATATAGCAGAATCAGACTGCAGAAAACTCAAGTCACTGAAATCAGCAACAACAAGTACCCTACTTTGCATGCTTGTGTTAGTCACCACTGTAGAGATGCATGATTACGCTCCTAAAATATGTTGACATGATGCTCAAAAGAAAATATCACAAAATGCTATGAAAAAGACAAATATGCATGTTATGATAACTTCCAGCAGATAACTTCATTTAGCACTTTTGCAATGATGATTAGGGCAACAAGATGAGCAGTAGCATGCAGGTAATCTTCACCGTGATCTTGAGCACTCAGAGATGAACATTTTGACATATCATGCACGCAAAATTGAGCAATATGGACAAACTTATGACATGATGAAGATGCACACATAATATTGCAGGTCTGGTACTGAGAGAAGAAATCGACCTTGGAGTGGATCGGGACGGAGTGGTGCAGGACGAGGAGATCCGGGACGGTGGAGGCACTTTTGGTTTGGGGGAGTGTTGGATCTCGTCCCACTCCCTGGATCCGGCGCCGGCAAGAGCTCCGGCGAGGGAGACGATGCGGCGGTGAATGGCGACGAGGCGACGACGGCTGGAGACGGTGGTGACGGTGCGTGACGGCATGCGGTGGCCGGTGGGTGAAACTGGTGAGGTGGCGGGGCAGCACCGACGAGCGGTGGTGGGCGGCGGCGCTCAAAGCGGGAGAAGGCGGCTCGAGGCGAGGTGCAGACGGCGGCGGTTGTGCGGGATACAGGTGGCGGGGCGGAGCGCGGCGCCGGGCGCGACATTGACCGGGCGGCAAGAGGTGCTCTGCGGGCGGCGCGGCACGGCAGAGCGGGCGGCGGGGTCGGGCGCGGGGCGCTGGGCCCGGTCGCCCGGGCGGGCTCCCGTGGCTCTGGCAGGCCACGGCGGCGGGAGAGGCGCGGAGACCTGGCGCGACGAGGTTGGCCCGGCCGGTAGCGCAGACGCGTCCCGCGGCGGGGTAGACGTGTCCAGCGCGCGGAGGAGGAGGAGGTAATGGTTTGATCTGGATTTGGAGGGGGAGGTGCTAATTTATAGGTAAAGGGAGCTAGGAGAGGGCTATTGAGGTGCGGTTTTCGCCCACACGATCGTGATCCAACGGCGAAGAGCATGGAGGGGGTTTAGGTGGGCTAGTGGGCTGTTGTGAAGGGGTGCTGGGCAGGAAAGAGAAACAGGTTCGATGGTTAATGCGGTTAACCGTTGGGGCATCAACGACCTCCAAATGGAACGAAATTTGACAGGTGTTAGACCACTCGTCAACTCTCGGCCCATTCCGAGAACGTTTTTATCCCGCTCACGAAACAAGATTGGGAGGTGCGGCGGGTGTGTGTGAGAGTGTCTGGGGTTACAACAGACAACAGAGAGAACTGGGAGACACGGACAGATGCAAGTTTTGAAAAACATGCAGATGAAATGCACATGATGACATGGCCAAATGCAACACGCAAGAGAATGACATGGCAACGACGACAAATAACTGGAAGACATCTGGCGCATCGGTCTCGGGGCGTTACACTACGACAAGAAACACCATGAAGAATTTGTGAGATACTCCGGTAGAATTAAAAGCGAAGAGGTTGAGCCAACAATGAAAATAATTTGAAATCGATCTTGGTGTCGCGCGACATCCACAGCCACCTATGGGACCAGGAGGCCCCTTGCTGGTTCGGCAGGGGGACAGCGCGTTGCACAAAGAGCAGACTAGCGCGCGGCCGCACGACCGAGAGTACACAAGCAATTTACCCACGTTTGGGCCGCCGCAAGGCGTAAGACCCTACTCCTGCTTTAGTGGGTTGATGGTGGAATGGAAATGGTGAAACGCAGTACACTTGCCCGACAGGGTTGCCATAGGGCAGCAACGACTACGCGCGTATGGGTGTGTGTGTTTGTCTACTTTCCAACCCTTCCTACGGGTGCCATGGGCCTCCTTTAATAGATTAAGGGGTCACCACAATGGCAAAAGGGTGATTATCGACTGATACGATAGCAAACAGTGCTATCACACCTAACTCTGTGGGTTCACAGAGTGCATTAAATGCACCGCTTAGTGTCACATCACTAGTTGCCCGGCAAGGCTTGCCGGGCTATATCACCAGCTCCGCGCTTGTTCCCTTGACACGCTGCAGGACGGGTGTCCTCTATGGGTTTCTTCTATAGGAAATGGATGCCATGTGGCGAATGGCTGCCACTTAATCACCTTGCGGCTTGACACCGTACCGATCAACGACATGGGTTGTGCTTGAGTGGTTGGTGAGGTGGTTCTGCCCCCGCGAACCCCGGCAGACCTTGTCGGGGTGCCTTTGTTGCCTGCTTCTTGTGGTGGCCTCGCCCCTTGCCGGGCTCGCCTGCCCAGCAAGGGAGGCCCTTCTCTTGCCGATATCTCTCTCCTCTGGCTTGATCTCAGTCCTTCTGAGATGCATATTGGTTCTTCAAATCTCTTGGTCCTTCAATCTCTGACTTAAACTGGTGCTTCAATCTTGGTCTTGTGTTGTGCACAGTCTAGGCAACGGACCCAGGGTTTGTTGCACCAACAGAAGCCCCCATGCCTGCCCCGAACACGCTGCTGAGCGTCGTGAGGGTAGGGCCTAATAAGTGCATAGGTAGGGTTGATGAAGAGGTTGTCCCCTTGAGGTTTCCATTGCTGCTTCATTAGCCTTGATCTCGGGCCAGTTTCCGGTTTCCCTGCCCGTTGTGCGCGGCGTCATGGAAAAACTTGGATCATGGCCCGCGGATTCGCCTCGCCCCATGATCACGGGGCGGAAACTTCCATCCCACTCGCCCCCGTTCCGCATGCACCTCGCCACGTGTTCCGTATGCATTGGGCATGGTAGGTGGTGGATGCGTAGGACACGCGGACGAGCGCCCTGGCTGAAAACCGAGCGTCGATGGTTGGAGCAGAGGGGCGGCCTCGACCCCTAGAGCCACATCGGGTGCAGAGAGGCCGTATTGGAGGAGAGGGGCGGCCATTTCCCGTAGGAGGAGCCATCCCCCTACCCCGTTTCCCTATAAAAGGGGTCGGGGCAGTGTTCTTCTTCACACACTTCTCCTTCTCCTCCATGATCTGTCTCTTCTAGTCATGGTGCGAGGGCGAGGGCGCGGTGGTGCTCCGACAGCGGCGACGAGGGCTTCTTCTCGACAGCGCGCCCCTCCTCCCCCGGACTCTGAGGCAGTGGAATCGTCTACAAGGGGAGGAGGAAGGGGACGTGGTCGTGGTCGCCGCGGTGCTCGAGTAGGAGGAGGCCGGGGCGGTGCCTTGGTGGCGCCTCCGCCGGCTGATCTCCCCCGATGGAAGGCCACGTTGGCGACCAACCCCGGGAGTTCATCATCAGGCTGTACATGCACGTGTGTGGTCACCTTCGCCTCCCAACTCCCTTTGCGCGGGAGATGGAGCTTGAGCAACCACGCGCTCTGCGGCTGCACATGAGGGTCTGCGGGAATAGAGGTACGAGGGTTGATGTCGACTTCCCTACTCCTCATGTGATGTATCTTCTCCGCAGGTGGAAGACCTTTGCCCGTGCCCATGGCTTCTCGGAGGGGCACGTTCTCCAGTTCAAATTAATGCAGAACGGCCTGCTCACCGTCAAGATCTTCGGGTGCTCGGGTGGTCGCTTAGGGTGCTGCACGGAGAGGTCGACTGACGACGATGATGATGGTAGCGGGCGGAGGAGCGACAACTCTGACTCGGGCTGATCGTCGCCCGCACCTTCTTCATCAGGCGGCAGCACCATCATCTGCATCTGCATCTCCTCCTCGGTAGTGCATTTTGCCGGGGAGTTCGATACAGAGGTGCGGATGGTGCTGCCGGGCTCCTCCAGCAGTCTTCCAGCTGGACTCCGGCAGGCTTCCTCTCGGGCTGCAGCTCCGTTAGCCCTGTCGAGTCCTGCTGGCCCTGGTGACGGTGGTCAACGGGGCTGCCTTCGACTGTGCTCTCCATAGAGGAGTTCCCTCGCGCTTCCGTTCCCTCCGGGCTACCTCTCCTGGAGCCCGATGGGGGCGGGCTAGGCCTCCGCCCAAGCGCTCCTTTTGTCCTCCTTGCCTTCGACGGCTGCACCTAGGAGGAGAGGGACAAGAAAGGGCATTATGGAGCACTTATCTTTTTTCAATCTTAAACTGTAGGCAATCGCCAAATTTTAATACGTAATCCCTCGAGTCCATCTTTGTGTTCTGTAATGCTTGAACTTGTATCAGCATATGAATGAAACAGATGAACCTTGCCGGGAACCCGTGCATGTGTATGTCCATGCAGAGGTGGAGTGCCTCTTTAATGAAAATAAATGAGTTTTCCCCAGCAGGATATCCTGCCGCCACCCTCTTTATCTGCTGGAGAGCTACGTCTTCCGGGGAATAGACAGAGGGGCCAGCCCCCCGCTAGCTCCTTTTTACCAAAGGCTACTACGACTGTCCTGACCGAAGCAATGTTCGAGTCATGGATTGGAGCACCTACGTTTCAAAAGAGAGGTCAGGTTTTCTCATGCAAAGTTATAGCCTTACAAAACACTAATGGACAAGAGGTAAACCTTATCTGTTTGGCTTTGCCGGGGATCGGTGTGTCATGCAATCTTCTCGTCCTTTGTCGAAGCCAAGTTCACGGCAAGAACCTGCAACTCCATGCAGATGAGAATGAATGTGGGATGCACTCCTATCTATATGCATATGCAAATGCTCATGAAATGCTTATGTAGTGATCTTGGTGTGCTCATGCATGCACGCAACCTTAGTTGGGGCCCCCCTACAGCGCTTCTTTATTTTCTCTTGCACGGGTTCATCGCCCCTGCTTTTTACAATGGGTTACATCCAGCTGAGGCAAGGCCTGTACAAAAGGGTGGCTACCGGGCAGTGCCCGACAACCTCGCACCTTACGAGTAATACTTACGGAGATGCTCAATATTCCATGAGTTTTGCAACTGAGTGCCATCTCCGGTCTCCAAACGGACTGCACCGGGTCTGATGACTCGGACCACCCGGTAAGGGCCTTCCCACTTTGGTGACAACGTGTTTGTAACCTTGGCAGACTGAACGCGCCTAAGGACAAGGTCACCTTCCTCAAAACACCGGGCACAAACACTGCGGCTGTGACAGCAGCGCAGGGCTTGCTGTTAGTGTGCAGCACGTGTAGCGGCCCGGAGACGGTTCTCCTCGAGTAGCACAACGTCGTCACGCCAGTGCTGACCTTGCGCTCCTTTATTGTAGGATAGCACCCGAGGGGACCCGTAAATGAGTTCCGTGGGGATAGCTGCTTCTGCTCCGTAGACCTGGGAGAAGGGAGTCTGCCCGGTAGCTCGGTTAGGTGTCGTTCTAAGGGACCAGAGAACTACCGGCAGCTCATCGACCTGGGAGAATGGAGTCTGCAACATACCGGAAGTTCTTGTCTTGAGTCCACGTAGCACTTCAACGTTCGCCCTCTCAGCTTGTCCATTGCTCCGGGGGTGTGCCACAGAGGCGAATGAGATCTTGCATCTGAGGGTACGAACATTTTGCATGAAGGCGTGGCTCGTGAATTGGGTGCCGTTGTCGGTGATGATCATTGTCGGAACTCCAAAACGACACACCAACTCTTTCAAGAACTTGATAGCTGACTGAGCAGTCACCTTTCTCACGGCAGTCACTTGCGGCCACTTTGTAAACTTATTGATGGCGATGAACAAGAATTCAAAGCCCCTGATTTCTCGGGGGAAGGGGCCGAGGATATCGAGCCCCCAAACCGAAAATGGCAATGATAAAGGGATTGTCTAAAGGGCTTAGGTAGGCAGGTCTGTTCTCTTGGAATGGAACTAGCAGGCTTCACATGTCGTGACGAGCTCGACCGCATCTTGGAGGGCTGTGGGCCAATAGAATCCTTGCCGGAATGCTTTCGCAACTAATGCCCTTGATCCAATGTGTGAGCCGCACATTCCTTGGTGAATCTCCAACAGTTCCCTTCCATCCTCCCGGCAAACACACTTCAATTTCACACCATTGGGCTTCCTTCTGTATAGAGTGTCATCGACAAACTGATACATACTGGCCCTCCGGGCTACCTTCTTAGCTTCATCTTGGGCACCGGGAAGTTCTTCGGTTTGGAGGAAGCGGATGATGTGCCTTGCCTAAGGTGGAGCCTGGGGCTCGGCAACGAGGACTAGCGGCACCTCCTCTGCTGCGGGAGCACCAGCCTCGGTCACGGGGTCCATAGGCCCAACTACAGGGGCTGGTTCGGTAGGCTGTGAGGATTTGTTTACGTCAGGGTCTCTGCAGGAGCGGATGGCTCGACCGGGAGAGGCTTACCGTAGTCCAACTTTCTCCTTTTCTGGGCCATTGTGGCTGGTGATTAGCTATGCTGTTTTCTGCACGGGGTACGTGCTTTGTTTGCAACCTGTCAAAGTGCTCCTCCAATCTCCTCACTTCCTCGACGTATGCTTCCTTCAATGGACTTTGATAATTCTTGTTGACTTGTCTCACCACAAGCTATGAATCTCCTCGTATGATCAACTTCTTGATTCCCAATTCTGCTGCAATCCTGAGCCCGGCAAGGAGCCCTTCATACTCAGCTATATTGTTGGTGGCTTCTTCCCGGGCAAAGTGCATTTGGACGACATACTTCAAGTCCTCCCCGGAGGCGGCAACAAGAAGCACGCCAGCCCCTGCACCTTGTAGGGAAAAAGCACCATCGAAATACACAATCCATTCTTGGGGTGATTCCTTGCCGGGGAGAGCTATCCCTGTCACTTCCTCATCAGGCGTTGGCATCCATTCTGCAATAAACTCTGCCAGTGCCCTGCTCTGAATAGTTGATGTGCTCTCAAACTTCAAACCAAAGCTGTATAACTCCAAAGCCCACTCCACTATTCTTTCGGTAGCCTCAGAGTTTCGGAGTATCCTTTGCAACGGGAAACGAGTGATAACCGTGATCTCATGGGCTTGGAAGTAGTGGCGCAATTTCCTTGAGGCCATAATGAAACCAAATATCAACCTTTTCATACCAGATTACCTTGATCTAGCCCCTTGTAATAAGGATCTGACGAAGTACACTAGGCGCTGCACCACTTTCTTCCTTGCCGCGTCCTTGGGGTTGCTCTCGTTGCCGTGCTCATTGCTGCTCTGATCCTTTTCTGACTCTGCCATGATCTGTCCACTTTCTGCCTCATCCACTTCTCGTTGTGCTACCAAGGCCGCACTGACCACTTGGTTGGTTGCTGCCAAGTAGAGCAACAATGGCTCTTGGGGTTTGGGTGCAACCAAGGTAGGCATAGATGATAGGTAAGCCTTCAACTCCTATAGAGCGGCATCTAATTCTGGGGTCCACTTCACAGGCCCTACTTTCTTCAAAATTATAAAGAACGGCAGGGTACGCTCGGCAGACATGGAAATGAATCTACTTAGCGAGGCAACGCATCCCGTCCGGCGCCTCACATCCTTAACTCTCCTTGGTGCTTGGCTCTGCTCGATGGCTTTGATCTTGTTGGGGTTAGCTTTGATCCCCCGATGGGACACGAAGAAACCAAGCAGCTTGTTGAGGGGACACCAAACACACACTTCTCCGGATTAAGCTTTAAGTTGATCTTGCGCAGGTTAGCAAATATCTCCTCCAAATCCTGGATAAGAGTGTTCTTATCCTTGGTTTTGACCACTATATCATCCATATAGGCTTCTATGTTCCTGTGTAATTGTGGCTCAAACCCAATCTGAACTGCCCTTGCAAAAGTGGAACCGACACTCTTTAGTCCGAATGGGATGCTGACAAAGAAGTACGTAAACATGGGGTGATGAACGATGTCTTCTCTTCATCTTCTTTGTGAAGGAAATATGTCCTAGAAGCAATAATAAAGTTGCTATTTATATTTCCGTATATCATGATAAATGTTTATTATTCATGCTAGAATTGTATTCACCGGAAACATAGTTCATGTGTGAATACATGGACAAACAGAGTGTCCCTAGTATGCCTCTACTTGACTAGCTCGTTAATCAAAGATGGTTGTGTTTCCTGGCCATAGACATGTGTTGTCATTTGATGAACGGGATCACACCATTAGAGAATGATGTGATGGACAAGACCCATCCGTTAGCTTAGCACTATGATCGTTCAGTTTATTGCTATTGCTTTCTTCATGACTTATACATGTTCCTATGACTATGAGATTATGCAAGTCCAGAATACCGGAGGAACACTTAGTGTGCTATCAAATGTCACAACGAATCGGGTGATTATAAAGATGCTCTCTGTGTGTCTCCGATGGTGTTTGTTGAGTTGGCATAGATCGAGATTAGGATTTGTCACTCCGATTGTCGGAGAGGTATCTCTGGGCCCTCTCGATAATGCACATCACTATAAGCCTTGCAGGAAATGTGAATAATGAGTTAGTTATGGGATGATGCATTATGAAACGAGTAAAGAGACTTGCTAGTAATGAGATTGAACTAGGTATGATGATACCAACGATCGAATCTTGGGCAAGTAACATACTGATGACAAAGGGAATAACGTATGTTGTTATGCGGTTTGACCGATAAAGATCTTCGTAGAATATGTAGGAGCCAATATGAGCATCCAGGTTCCGCTATTGGTTATTGACCAGAGATGTGTCTCGGTCATGTCTACATAGTTCTCGAACCCGTAGGTTCCGCACGCTTAATGTTCGATGACGATTTGTATTATGAGTTATGTGATTTGATGACCGAAGTTTATTGGAGTACCGGATGAGATCACGGACATGACGAGGAGTCTCAAAATGGTCGAGAGGTAAACATTGATATATTGGAAGGTAGTATTCGGACACCGGAAGGGTTCCGGAGTGTATCGGCTACATACTGGAGTACCGGAGGGGTTACTGAACCCCCCGTGGAAAGATATGGGCCTTATGGGCCATAGGAGGGAGGCTAACCAACCCACAAGGGGCTGGTGCGCCCCCCACAAGGGAGGAGGCCAAATTGGACTTGGGTAGGGGGCGCCAGCCCCCTTTCCTTCTCCTACGCCCTCTCCTTCCCCTTTTCCCCCTCCGGTAGAAAGGAAAAAGGGTGGGGCCGAATCCTACTAGGACTGGAGTCCTAGTAGGATTCCCCTCTCCCTGGCGCGCCCCTTGTTGGCCGACCTCCTCCTCCCCTCCTTTATATACGGGGGCAGGGGGGCACCCCCAAACAGAAAAGTTGATCTTTTAGCCGTGTGCGGTGCCCCCTCGCCACAGGAACACACCTCGGTCATATCGTCGTAGTGATTAGGCGAAGCCCCGCGCAATAACTTCATCATCACCGTCACCACGCCGTCGTGCCGACGAAACTCTCCCTCGGCCACAACTAGATCAAGAGTTCGAGGGACGTCACCGAGCTGAACGTGTGCAGATCGCCGAGGTGCCGTGCGTTCGGTACTTGGATCGGTTGGATCGCGAAGACGTTCTACTACATCAACCGCGTTACTAAACGATTCTGCTTTCGGTCTACGAGGGTATGTGGACACACTCTCCCCGCTCGTTTCTATGATTCTCCTAGATAGATCTTGCGTCATCGTAGGCCAAATTTTGAAATACTACGTTCCCCAACACTTTGTACATAAGGATCTGGTGATATCCGGAATATGCGTCCAGAAAGGAGAGCAAATCACACCCTGAAGTGGAATCCACAATCTGGTTGATACGCGGCAAGGGAAATGGGTCCTTCGGGCAAGATTTGTTGAGATATGTGAAATCAATTCAACGCATCCATTTCCCATTTGCCTTTCGGACTACCACTGGATTGGCTAACCATGTGGGGTGCAGTACTCCTCTGACCGAACCAGCTGCTTCCAATTTCTTAATCTCTTCGGTGATGAACTGCTGCCGCTCCAAGGCCTGCTTCCGGACTTTCTGCTTGACAGGTCGGGCATGTGGGCAGAAAGCAAGGTGGTGCATGATTACCTCCATGGGAACACCGGGGATACCAGATGGTTGCTAGGCAAACACATCGATATTCGCCCGTAGGAAGGAAACAAGCGCGCTTTCCTATTTGTCATCAAGGGTGCCGCTGATGGTGAAGGTACCATCAACGCTAACCAGCCCTGCCGAGACCTTCTTCACTTGGGGTGCTGCAACCTTGGATCTCTTGCTGTTGGAACACTCGGGCACGTCGTCAACGGGTGCCATGCACTCGGAGGGGGCACGCTTCCCAAAATCATTGCCGGAGGTCCTACAACCCCTTTTCTTTCACTGGTACGTGTCGGTGCTATACAAATGGTTATTAACCCCTTTCCGCGACGACATTTGGAACCGTCGCCTAGTGAGTGTGGGTGATAGGTGGGTCCTTCCCACACGACCCAGAAACCGTCGGGGAATGCCCTCCTGGCACACACACACTCGGCAAAATGAGGTCGTGTGCGACCGACGAGCGCTAAAATACGAAAATATGTACAGTATAGCTAAAAATACAATTATACATGCGAAATAGTTTTCGGTCGCAAGTACATCCCACACAGTCAGTCCCCGCTAAACGTTTCCATTCATTTGTACATCCCACACAGTCGCTCCAAGGAAAACGTTTCCGTTCACAGGTACATCACACACAATTGTTCCCGTTAAATCGTTTGCGTTATTGAATGTATCACACACGGTCCGTATAAGAAACTATGTGGCAAAGTCTGTCCATCACACACCGTTTTTATGTGGTAAACGGTTGTGCAAGGTGGCCTAACGCAAACAGTTTTCAAGAGAAAATTGTGTGTGATTGTTCATTGATCTAACATGGTTTATTCCTAGAAATTGTGTGCGATGCCTGAGGTCATCGCGCACGGTATTTTTTAAATAACCGTTTTCAATAGCAAACCCAATTAGCAAGCTAATTCACCATTAGCAGACTAATTGCCGTATTATTAGTAGTCCATTTATTAATCTAATTGACATTCATATTAAGCACATAATATATTTCATTTCCATATTAAGGAAGCAAAATTTCATAATTGAAATACATCAGTACAACATGATATAGCTTGACACTCAACTACCCCATTACACAATCACACCAGAGACCAAGTTTCACATGCAACATGTAGAACCTTTTGAAATTAGCATCATAGACGGTATATAGACAGATGCATCTCATCTAGAAAACTGCTGAATCGGAAGGCGAATATTGAGCCTTCATTCATGTTGAAGGTCTTTGCAATTTTAGGCCAGTGCCTGTGGATGATTGACCATCCATCCTTCATCCTCTTCAGGAACACTTCAATATTGAACCGTGGGTGTTGTATGAAAACCTTCCTCGCCTCCTGACCATAGAGGTGGTTTGAGACGTAATCATCACTGAACTGCTTGGCAAAGGCCTGAAAACAAGGATGTGCATAAATATCTTCTCTATATTGGAAATGGGGCAAAGGAATAAAAAAAGGCAAGGTATAATAGTTAGTACCATCTTGTAGTGAACTGATGTCTTCTTCATTGTGCAGACAAAGATCTTGTTGTTTTTTGCCGCTAATTTCTTTATTCTAACAATATTTTTGAGTTTCTTGATTTGATTGATATTCATGGACAACTCATTTCCCCATATGCAAAATGGGTCAAACAGTGGGTCAAAACCTCTAACAGCAGGACCTACATGTGCAAGACCAAATTGTCAAAACCCTGAATATTAGAATGGTTCCTCCAATTGCACAATAATGTGCTATTATACAATGGACCATGCACGTGCTAACCTCGATTGTAAATAGTGATTCCCATTGTTTCTCTACAACACATATAAGGTAGTAAGTCATCAGGTTAAGTAAGGGTTCACATGCTATCAGTAAAATATGTTGATGAAAAATAAGCACATTGCAGATTCATCAGATTAATTCAAGCCACATGGAAAACCCATTTATCCAAACCAAGCATGATTTAGAACTAGGAAATATAGCACTTGTATATGTTTCTCATGTATTAAGTGCAACCAAATTCGATATATTCCTCACATGCACAATAATACAAAATTCTACCAACGACAATTGGACATCGCATTGCAGAATTGAACCAAGCAGTTAACTAAACAACACAACAAATGAACCAAACATTAACTGAGCACCACATTGCACAATATAACATACTCCTAATAGAAGATCAGGCAGTTAACCAAACCAAGCGTGCTCAACAACTTGGAAATATAGCAATTGTATTTGTTTCTCATGTATTTACTACAGCCAAATTCAATTTATTCCGCACATGGTATACAATAATTGAATGCACCCTCAACTATTGAACATCTCATTGCAGAATTGAACCAAACAGTTAACTAAAAACCACAACCCAAATGAACCAAACGTTAACTCACTACTAGGGAAAACCCTAGTAGTAGCGCTTGTTTTATAGCTAGTAGTAGCGCTGGTACCAACCCTACCACTCAGGCGCTATAGCTAACTAGTAGCAGTAGCGCTGGAAAGGGAGCGCTAATTCTATACCTAGTAAGCAGTAGCGCTTTCCTTTGGACAACGCTATTGCTACTTGTAAGTAGTAGTAGCGCTTGTTCTAAAAAGCGTTGCTACTAACTTTTCCTGTATTTTTAAAAATACAGCTTATTTTCATTGTGTGGTTTTATATACAGTACTTTCATCATATGATTTTATGACCATGATTCCTTATTATATATAACAGTGGGTAAAATGAACGTGGAGTAGATTCAAGTGGATGCAACATGTGGTGCATGTCGAAAGTACTACTCTAATCCAAACTTGATCTAGTTTAGATTAGTAGTACTTTCGATGTGCACCACATGTTGGCTCCACTTGAATCTAATCCAGTTCATTTCATCAACTGATATATATATATATATATATATATATATATATATATATATATATATATATATATATATATATATATATATGTATGTATATATATATAATAACTCATCATGCTCATATAACAACTTATCATCATGCATCATCGATCATAATAATAAATAACTCATCATTGGTATCATAATAACAAGTCATACTCATCATCATCGATCATACAACTTCTACTCGATACCACATCATCATCATAGTCATCTAACCAATCCTACTTATTTGTTCTTAGCACATAATCATGAGTATTATTAACTAGGACCTACAACCTTCTCTTAGGTAAAATAGCATAAAACAAGATAGGCCCTGACTCTCCATTTTGGAGAATGGAGATTATCCTGTCTCCATTTCTTTGCTTTCGCACAATGTTGCTTCCAAGTACCTCCTTACGACTGTCCATACATTTTTCCATTCTTTGATTTTCATGTCTCCACTTCTTTTAGAAATCCGATATGGACATGAGAGATTCGTAGGATGACCTGGCCATATGTTCAAAACATCAAGGCGACCATTCTGATATATCAGATGAGGCACACAATCATTCGGGATTTTCTGTTGAGAAACATAGTAATAACTTCGTAGTTAGCAATGTAGTTGAGTTTTAAAAGAATTTATGCAAAAGATGCACAGATGTCGTAATAGTAAAATATCTTACCATGGCATCTCCATGGATGTTACCGTAGTTCAACACGTGCACTAGTGGCACGTATTGACCATAATGTGGAGGAGTTTTATAATAGATATTGTAATTCTTAAGATCAGTACAAAATGCGACCAGATGATTTTTCTCATGATAAGTTAACTCAGAGCCATCGGTGTAGTAGGTTATGTCTACCGTGTTCCGCACATTGTTTGAACAATGAAAATAAGATGTCAATGGAAATAAGCTGTCAACTATTTTGAAATGAACAATATAAAGTAGTTAATAACTATGTTTGAGAAACTCACACAGCGGTTGATACGTCTCCAACGTATCTATATTCTTTTATTGTTCCATGCTATTATATTATCTGTTTTGGATGTTTAATGGGATTTATTATGCACTTTTATATTATTTTTGGGACTAACCTATTAACCGAAGGCCCAGTGCAAATTGCTGTTTTTTTCCTATTTCAGTGTTTCGCAGAAAAGGAATATCAAACGGAATCCAAACGAAATGAAACCTTCGGGAGAGTTATTTTTGGAACAAACGCAATCCAGGAGACTTGGAGTGGACGTTAAGGAAGCAACGAGGAGGCCACGAGGTAAGGAGGCGCGCCCAGGGGGGTTGGCGCGCCCCCACCCTCGTTGGCCCCTCGTGGCTCCACCGACCTACTTCCTTCACCTATATATACTCATATACCCTAAAAACATCCGAGAGCACCACGAAACCCTATTTCCACCGCCGCAACCTTCTGTACCCATGAGATCCCATATTGGGGCCTTTTCCGGCGCTCCGCCCGAGGGGGGATCGATCACGGATGGCTTCTACATCAACACCATAGCCTCTCCGATGATGTGTGAGTAGTTTACCATAGACCTTCAGGTCCATAGTTATTACCTAGATGGCTTCTTCTCTCTATTTGGATCTCAATACAAAGTTCTCCTTGATCTTCTTGGAGATCTATTCGATGTAATTCTTTTTGCGGTGTGTTTGTCGAGATCCGATGAATTGTGGGTTTATGATCAAAATTATCTATGAACAATATTTGATTCTTCTCTGAATTATTTTATGCATGATTTAAATATGTTTGCAAGTCTCTTCAAATTATCAGTTTGCTTTCGCCTACTAGATTGATCTTTCTTACAATGGGAGAAGTGCTTATCTTTGGGTTCAATCTTGCGGTGTCCTTTCAAGTGACAGCAGGGGCAGCAAGGCACGTATTGTATTGTTTCCATCGAGGATAAAAATATGGGGTTTATATCATATTGCTTGAGTTTATCCCTCTACATCTTGTCATCTTGCCTAATGCGTTACTCCGTTCTTATGAACTTAATACTCTAGATACATGCTGGATAGCGGTCGATGTGTGGAGTAATAGTAGTAGATACATAATCGTTTCGGTCTACTTGTCGCGGACGTGATGCCTATATACGTGATCATGCCTAGATATTCTCATAACTATGTGCTTTTCTATCAATTGCTCGACAGTAATTTGTTCACCCACCGTAGATTATGCTATCTTGAGAGAAGCCGCTAGTGAAACCTATGGCCCCCGGGTCTATCTTCCATCATATTATTTTCATATCAATTTACTATTTCTGCCTTTGTTTATTTCCAATCTTTACTTTCCAATCTATATCATAAAAATACAAAAATATTTATCTTATTGTCTCTATCAGATCTCACTTTTGCAAGTGGCTGTGAAGGGATTGACAACCCCTTTATCGCATTGGTTGCAAGGTTCTTATTTGTTTGTGCAGGTACAAGGCGACTTGCATGTAACCTCCTACTGGATTGATACCTTGGTTCTCAAAAACTGAGGGAAATACTTATGCTACTTTGCTGCTTCACCCTTTCCTCTTCAAGGGAAAACCAACGCATGCTCAAGAGGTAGCAAGAAGGATTTCTGGCGCCGTTGCCGAGGCTTACGCCAAGTCAAGTCAAGATTTGATCTCCCAGCAGCTAGCCATTTGTGGCGCAGTTGCCAAGTCAAGTCAAGACATACCAAGTACCCATCACAAACTCCTATCCCTCGCATTACATTATTTTCCATTTGCCTCTCGTTTTCCTCTCCCCCACTTCACCCTTGCCATTTTATTCGCCCTCTTTTTCGTCCACCTGTTTCTTTGCGCTTGCTTCTTGTGTGCTTGTGTGTTGGATCGATTGTCACGATGGCTCGAGACAATACTAAATTGTGTGACTTTTCCAATACCAACAGCAATGATTTTCTTAGCACTCCGATTGCTCCTATTACATATGTTGAATCTTGTGAAATTAATGCCGCTTTGCTGAATCTTGTCATGAAAGATCAATTCTCTAGCCTTCCTAGTGAAGGTGTCGCTACACATCTAAACAAATTCGTTGATTTGTGTGATATGCTAAAGAAGAAACATGTGGATAATTATATTTCTAAATTGAAGCTATTTCCGTTTTCTCTTAGAGATCGTGCTAAAACTTGGTTTTCGTCTTTGCCTAAAAATAGTATTGATTCATGGAATAAGTGCAAAGATGCGTTTATCTCTAAGTATTTTCCTCCTGCTAAGATAATCTCTCTTAGAAATGATATTATGAATTTTAAGTAACTTGATCATGAACATGTTGCACAAGCTTGGGAGAGGATGAAATTAATGATACGTAATTGCCCTATGCATGGTTTGAATTTATGGATGATTATACATAAACATTATGCCGGACTGAATTTTGCTTCTAGAAATCTGTTAGATTCGGCCACGGGAGGCACTTTTATGGAAATCACTTTAGGAGAAGCTACTAAACTCCTAGATAATATTATGGTTAATTATTCTCAATGGCACACCGAAAGATCCACTAGTAAAAAGGTTCATGCAATAGAAGAGATTAATGTTTTAAGTGGAAAGATGGATGAACTTATGAAGTTGTTTGCTAATAAGAGTGTTTCTTATGATCCTAATGATATGCCTTTGTCTACTTTGATTGATAATAATAATGAATCTATGGATGTGAATTTTGTTGGTAGGAACAATTTTGGTAACAACGCGTATAGACGAAACTTTAATCCTAGGACGTTTCCTAGTAATTCCTCTAATAATTATCGTAATTACTACAACAACTCTTATGGAAATTATAATAATATGCCCTCTTATTTTGAGACTAGTGTTAAAGAATTTATGGTTTCGCAAAAGAATTTCAATGCTTTGCTTCAAGAAAAATTGCCTAAGATTGATGAGTTGGCTAGGAACGTGGATAGAATTTATCTTGATGTTGATTCTTTGAAACTTAGATCTATTACACCTAAGAATGATATCAATGAGTCTCTCAAGGCTATGAGAATTTTCATTGATGAGTGCAAAGAAATAACCGCTAGGATGCGTGCTAAAAAAGATTGCTTTGTGAGAGCGTGTTCTTCTAGTTTTCATGATAATAAGGATGAAGATATAAAAGTGATTGATGTGTCCCCTATTAAATCTTTATCTTGCAATATGAATCTTGATAATGATGGGACTGGAGAAGAGTCAACTTTAGTTCAAAGGCGTCCCAATGATTCGGAGTTTTTAGATCTTGATGCAAAAATTGGTAAAAGTGGGATTGAAGAGGTCAAAACTTTACATAGCAATGAACCCACTATTTGGGATTTCAAGGAATTTAATTATGATAATTTCTCTTTGATAGATTGTATTTCCTTGTTGCAATCCGTGCTAAATTCTCCTCATTCCTATGATCAAAATAAAGATTTTACTAAACATATCATTGATGCTT
Organism: Aegilops longissima; assembly: GCA_021605205.1. Lineage (NCBI taxonomy): Eukaryota > Viridiplantae > Streptophyta > Magnoliopsida > Poales > Poaceae > Aegilops > Aegilops longissima. The sequence continues at coordinate 204,487,592 of CM038679.1, forward strand.
TAATGCAATCGTATGAAGAAAAGCTTGAATTAGAAGTTTCTATCCCTGGAAAACTTTATGATGAGTGGGAACCTACTATTAAAATTAAGATTAAAGATCATGAATGCTTTTCTTTGTGTGATTTTGGTGCTAGTGTTTCCACGATTCCCAAAACTTTGTGTGATGTGTTAGGTTTCCGAGAATTTGATGATTGTTCTCTAAATTTGCACCTTGCGGATTCTACCATTAAGCAACCTATGGGCAGGATTAATGATGTTTTTATTGTTGCAAAAAGGAATTATGTTCCCGTAGATTTTATTGTTCTTGATATAGATTGCAATCCTACATGTCCTATTTTTCTTGGCAGACCTTTCCTTAGAACGATTGGTGCAATTATTGATATGAAAGAAGGAAATATTAGATTCCAATTTCCATTAAGGAAAGGCATGGAACACTTTCCTAGAAACAAAATTAAATTACCTTATGAATCTATTATGAGAGCCACTTATGGATTGCATACCAAAGATGATAATACCTAGATCTATTCTTGCTTTTATGCCTAGCTAGGGGCGTTACACGATGGGACATTTACATATGTGCCCCTAACTTGAACCCACTACTCATATTTGCCCCTAATTTTGAAGCATGCTCAAATTTGCCCCTAGCTAGGGGTGTTAAACGATAGCGCTTGTTGGGAGGCAACCCAATTTTATTTTTGTTTCTTGCTTTTTGTTTCGGTTTAGTAATAACAATTTATCTAGCCTCTGTTTCGATGTGTTTTTACGTTTTAATTAGTGTTTGTGCCAAGTAGATCCACCAATAGGATCTTCTTGGGTGATAGTGGTTTGATCTTGCTGAAAAAGACAGAAACTTTGCGCTCACGAAAATTATTTTTATAGTTCACCAAAACGTGATAAAATACCAATTCTTTTTGCAGTAGATCAAGATACAAATTTTCCAGGTTTTTCTAGTTTTTGAAAAAAAATTGGAGTTCCAGAAGTATTCTAACAAATCTGATTTCTACACACTATTCTGTTTTTGACTGATTCAGTTTTTCGTGTGTTGTTTGCTTATTTTGATGAATCTATGGCTAGTATCGGGGGGTATGAACCATAGAGAAGTTGTAATACAACAGCTTTAACACCAATATAAATAAACAATGAGTTGATCACAGTACCTTGAAGTGGTGATTTGTTTTCTTATACTAACGGAACTCATGAGATTTTCTGTTGAGTTTTGTGTTGTGAAGTTTTCAAGTTTTTCGGTAAAGATTTGATGGATTATGCAATAAGGAGTGGCAAGAGCCTAAGCTTGGGGATGCCCAAGGCACCCCAAGGTAAAATTCAAGGAGAACCAAAAGTCTAAGCTTGGGGATGCCCCGGAAGGCATCCCCTCTTTCGTGTTCGTCCATTGGTAACTTTACTTGAGGCTATATTTTTATTCACCACATGATATGTGTTTTGCTTGGAGCGTCTTGTATGATTTGATTATATGCTTTTAAGTTTACCACAATCATCCTTGGTGTACACACCTTTTGGAGAGACACACATGAATCGGAATTTATTATAATACTCTTTGTGCTTCACTTATATCTTTTGAGCTAGATAATTTTGCCCTAGTGCTTGATATGTCTCCAACGTATCTATAATTTTTGATTGTTCCGTACTATTATATTATTCATCTAGGATGTTTTATATGCATTTATATGCTATTTTATATGATTTTTCGGACTAACCTATTAACCTAGAGCCCAGTGCCTGTTTTTGTTTTTTCCTTGTTTTTGAGTACTGCAGAAAAGGAAAACCAAACGGAGTCCAATTGAGCTGAAATTTGACGGAGATCATCTTTGGACCAGAAGAAGCCCACGGAGTACCGAAGGTGGGCTAGAAGAGTCCCGAGGCCACCACGAGGGTGGGGGCGCGCCCTACCCCCCTGGCGCTCCCCCTACCTCGTTGCCACCTCGGGGACCCCCCTGACTTGTTCCTGACTCCAACACCTCTTATATAACCCAAAAAATCCAGAAAGAAACCTAGATCGGGAGTTCCGCCACCGCAAGCCTCTGTAGCCACAAAAAACCAATCAGGACCCTGTTCTGGCACCCTGCTGGAGGGGGGAATCCCTCTCCGGTGGCCATCTTCATCATCCCGGCGCTCTCCATGACGAGGAGGGAGTAGTTCACCCTCGGGGCTGAGGGTATGTACCAGTAGCTTTGTGTTTGGTCTCTCTCTGTCTCATGTTCTTGATTTGGTACGATCTTGATGTATCGCAAGCTTTGCTATTATAGTTGGATCTTATGATGTTTCTCCCCCTCTACTCTCTTGTAATGGATTGACTTTTCCGTTTGAAGTTATCTTATCGGATTGAGTCTTTAAGTATTTTAGAACACTTGATGTATGTCTTGCATGTGCTTATCTGTGGTGACAATGGGATATTCACGTGATCTACTTGATGTATGTTTTGGTGATCAACTTGCGGGTTCCATAACATTGTGAACTTATGCATAGGGCTTGGCACACGTTTTCGTCTTGACTCTTCGGTAGAAACTTTGGGGAACTCTTTGTAGTTCTTTGTGTTGGTTGAATAGATGAATCTGAGATTGTGTGATGCATATCGTATAATCATACCGACGGATACTTGTGGTGACATTGGAGTATCTAGGTGACATTAGGGTTTTGGTTGATCTATGTCTTAAGGTGTTATTCTAGTACGAACTCTATGATAGATCAAACGGAAAGAATATCTACGTGTTATTTTACTACAGACTCTTGAATAGATCAATCAGAAAGAATAACTTTGAGGTGATTTTGTACCCTACCATAATCTCTTCGTTTGTTCTCCGCTATTAGTGACTTTGAGTGAGTTTTTTTGCATGTTGAGGGATAGTTATATGATCCAATTATGTTATTATTGTTGAGAGAACTTGCACTAGTGAAAGTATGAACCCTAGGCCTTGTTTCCTAGAATTGCAAGTTACCTTTATATTTTCAGATTACAAAAACCTATATCTACCATCCATATTGCACTTGTATCACCATCTCTTCGCCGAACTAGTGCACCTATACAATTTACCATTGTATTGGGTGTGTTGGGGACACAAGATACTCTTTGTTATTTGGTTGCAGGGTTGCTTGAGAGAGACCATCTTCATACTATGCCTCCCACGGATCGATAAACCTTAGGTCATCCACTTGAGGGAAATTTGCTACTGTCCTACAAACCTCTGCACTTCGAGGCCCAACAACGTCTACAAGAAGAAGGTTGCATAGTAGACATCAAGAAGTTTCTGGCGCAGTTACCGGGGAGGTGAGTGCTTGAAGGTATATCTTTAGATCTTGCAATCATACATTAGAATGTTTGGCACTCAATCTTTGAATGATGAGCATGATTGCAATGTTGTTAGTATGAACTCTTGAATATCCATAGTACTAATGATGATTGCACTAGTCATGATGAAAATGTCTCTTATAAGCATGTCAATTTTTGTGGAGTGCATAAAGTTTGCATGTACACACCAAATAGGGAAGATAGATTTTGCAAGAGGCATAAGTATTTAGAAACTAAATGGTTTCAAGAGAGGCTCGATGCTTGTGCTGAAAATTTAAAATTTCTTTGCCATCCTTGTGAACTTTTCAATGAACATGATCAGTTAAATCCCCAATGCAAATTGTTTCATGATTGTATCGTGTCCAAAAATTGTGATGACTTGATTTCCCTTGCACATCAAAATGAACTTAGTTTGCTTTTGGGTTATGAAGAAATGAAACGTATAACTAAAGATATGCCAGAATTTGTCCTTTATAAAGTTCTTGATTTTGATCTAGAAGAAATTTTTATGTATTGAGCAGTGAATTGCATTGAAAATACTTATATTGCCAATTACATAAAGACAAGAAAACAAATAGAAGATGAAGAGAATACTAATGAAAGGGAAGAGACTTCCCAATATCTTCCTATCATTTCTTATGATGAATTAGGTAACGAGGAGGAGCCTTCTATTCAACCAATCTCATTAATAAGGAGCTCCAAAAAGAGGATTAAACCCACACATAATGTGAAGAAGAAGAAGAAAAGACGGAGAAGCAAAGGTGAAAAGGTATCCCTCCCAGATGATGTTGCTCCTATTACTCATTGTGATGATGATAATTGCTATACTATTGGTGCTATCCATACTATTAACGATGAGAATGATTATGCTTATGATATGAAAAGGACCAAGCTTGGGTATGCTATGTTTGATGAGAACGACTAGTTTGAGAATTTATTTGCTACAATTAATGTTTGCCCCAAGCTTGGGGATGCTATGTTTAATGAAGATGATATTTTTAGCTTCCCATGTTTCGATGAGCAAATTTGTTATGATGATAGCATGCCTCCTATTTATGATGGTTATATTAATGAAAGTGGGTTTGGAAGATAGTCAACTTTAGGAAGTAATGATCCCACTATTTTGGAGGGTGTTGAATCTTATAATATTTATTAAAGTGGATTTGGAGAGGTCATGACTTTATTAAGTGATGAATCCACTATTTTGGAAGAGGTTTCAATTTATTATGATGAGAACAAAGTTGCTAATTATGATGATTATTGTGATTAAACTTATGCTATAAAAAGTAGTGTTGATTATATTTATGAAACTTGTCATGATTATGATTACCCTTTTTCTTAACATTACTCTTTTAATATGGAAACAATTTATAGTATTCGAGTCTCTTATGATACTCCCACTATTCCGTTGAGAAGAATTTTGCTTATGTAGAGAGTAGTAAATTTTCTATGCTTGTAGATCATGAAAAGAATGCTTTAGGTGCTGGTTATATTGTTGAATTCATTCATGATGCTATTGAAAATTATTATGAGGGAGGAATATATGCTTGTAGGAATTGCGATAATATCAAGTTTCCTCTCTATGTGCTTAAAGCTTTGAAGTTATGCTTGTTTTGCCTTCCTATGCTAGTTGATTATTGTTCCAATAAGTTGTTTGCTCGCAAAATCCCTATGCATAGGAAGTGGGTTAGACTTAAATGTGCTAGTCACATTCTTCATGATGCACTCTTTATGTCGGTGTACAAAAGTAGGGGCTCTCCTTTTGACACCTTTACTTGTGCACAGGCAGTCAGAGCCACGGGCCACGGCCACACTTAGCAGGCAGAGGAGGGAAGCCAGGGGGAAACCAAAGCGCAAGGCAAACAAGGCAACGCCGAGACCAGAAGCCTAAAAGATCAAGGGCGCGAGGTGGACTCCCCCGACAAGACCCTTGTCGGGGCTGCCTCCGCGGCCCCGGCAAGGCGCTTGCTGGGGCAAATCGCCAGACGCCGGCAGAGCGATCCACCCTTGAGCCCAAGGGTTCCAAACGTCACCAACAACTACATTGGACCCAGGGCTCGGGAGGCACCTCTGTGATGGCATGCAGATCTTTGTCAAGATCATAGATACATGAGACCAGGTGAGGACCAGAAGACGACGATCCTCGGCGGGATTCTAGCCGAGGAAACCCACAAGACCCCCGGCAAGAGCCTTGCCGGGGATGACCGCAGCGCCACGGCAAGACCCTTGCCGAGCCCCCTGGCAAGACCCTTGCGGAGGGCATTAGCAGGGCCACAGCCACGCCCACACCAGCCAAGACTCCACCGTCGTTCTCAAGCAGCTGCTAGCTCAACCAGCTGGGCAGGTACCTGCATGGCAACGGGTGGCCTCTACACCGACTCAGCAAGCACCTGCGTGGTGGCATGCAGATCTTCGTGAAGGCTCCATCACCAGGCCACCTCAGCAGCCTGCTTGCCTACATGGCACTACACGCTTCGCTGGCCCAGGCGCGTGGCGATGCGAGGCGGGGCGGCGACGGACGGGACGGGGCTCGTTCCCGTCCCCGATAAAGCTAATGGACACCTAAGTAGCGCATTTAATGCGCTTTGTCCTGTAACGCCGAGCGATAAGCTCGCACACTATATGCCTTTCCACCTCCCGTGTGGCACTGTGGCGACCCCTTTTGCCTATAAAAGAAGGCCCGAGGCGACCAGGAGAAAGATTCGCCTTTTTGGAACTAGGAAGCCACCTTGGCTAGTTCGAGAGCTCAAGAACACTCAATACATCCACCAAAGCAGGACTAGGGTTTTACGCATCCTCGCGGCTCGAACCTGGGTAAACGATCCGTGTACTAGCTCCTAAACCTGCTCTTCTCACGACCCCGCGCCTGCTGACCGTAGAAGGGATCCCAGTGGTCACATAGATGTCGTTCTCACCGACATCTTTGGCACGCCAGGTAGGGGGCGTGGTTGTGAGAAACTGGTTCAGCAGTTAGCCTAGCAGTCCTTCACTGCCATGGCTCCCAAGAAGAAGGCAACCATGACAGTCGGTTCATCGAGAGCTAGATGGCCCGTACCGGTGCGGGCGAGCAGCGGGCCATTCTCGGACAGGACCCGAGGCGTGGCCCGCGAGCACCAACATCGCTCTGGCAGTCAGAGCCTGGCGAGCGGCGTCGTTCGTGCGCAAGCCGACGGGATGCATGCCGCGAAATACAGAGATGGAGCTGGGCCCCCCACAGGCGGCACGGGGCCCTCCGGGGTCACCGCCGTACCACCCACGGGCGGCACAGCGACCTCCAAGACGCCCACCCCGGCACCGACCGTGCGCTCTTCCCATGGTGTGCGCGACGAGCAGCGTCCCACGCTGGTGACCCTGGACACCACCGTGGGAAGAGCCCTGTGCATCATCTGCGGGACGAAGGAGGCCAACACGCCCGCCGAAGTGCTGGTGAAATGGGCACGCAGCTGCTGGGCCGTGATAGAGCTTCTTATAACGTGGTTAGAAGTCGAAGCGCGCCATGGTCCATGCAGCTTTCGCCACCACCCACGCCAGCAGAAGGTTTGGCACGCGCAACTGCTCCTCGACTTCCCTCCTGCTGTGGAGAAGCTCGACGAGTGGAGAGCCACCATCCGGAGCCTCGTCGCCGTCGCCAACAAAGATGATCCGTGACCGGCGGGGCCCTCGGGCAGGTGCTCCGTCGAGCCACCACATGCCAGCGGTGGAAGGACCGGGGGAGCTGCAGCCACAGTGCACTCTCCACCCCCGCGCCAGCCGCCGTTGGTGCTGGTCCGTCGTGACGACGCTTGTGATAACATTTCCATAGCGTCGTCCGACCCACAGACCCACCGCAATCAACGCCAAGTTCTTCAGGAGCGAGCCCATGAAGACGCTCGAACTACCATCGAGCGCCGGTGCGATACACTCCACTAGTCGGATAAGCGGGCGGGACCCTCTATGGACCACCGAACACCGGGGGGCTCCGGCGGCCTACCTTACGAGGTAGGTTGCCCAGCCTTTACCCGTGAGCTGCGGCAGTTCTAGTGGCCGTCTCACCGCACATTCAAGCCTGACGTCGGCGAGAAGTACAACGGCAAGACCCATCCATCAGAGTTCCTCATCATTTACACCATTGCGGTGCAAGCTGCCGGAGCTCGCGACGACATGGTGCTTGCCAATTACTTCCAGTTGGTGCTGAAGTCCAACGTCATGTCTTGGTTGATGCACTTGTCGGCGGATTCCATTTCTTCTTGGTCGGATCTGTGCCATGAGTTCGTTGGTGCCTTCACTGGAGGCCACCAAGCTCATGGCCATGCCAGTGATTTGCATATTATTCCGCAGAAGGAAGGGGAAACCCTGCGCAAGTACATACAGAGGTTCAGCGGGTGCAGTACAACATCCCTGAGGTTCAGCCCGCCGCCATGATTAGCACGTTCCATCAGAACATGCACAATCGCAAGATGCGGGAGGAGCTAGTGATAAACAAGTTTAAGGACGTGGCTGAACTTTATGTCCTGGACGACAGGTGCGCCCGTGCTGAAGAGGGAAGGAAGTACCCTGGCGAGGACGCCGGTGTGGAAACCGACTCTACTGATGAAGACACCGCCGCCCCGACGAAGAAGGGCCGGCGTCGCAACAAGAAACGCAAGGGAAAGACCGTACTTGCCATTGAGGGATTCGACGACACCGGCGCCACCAAGAAGGCCAAGGCAGACGACCCCGGCAAGGAGATTGCCGGGTGTGCCGCTTGCCGGGCCTTGGCGGCGGCCGACAAGCCAGGGGGCTCCGACAAGCAGTACTGCAAGATCCACTGCACCAAAGGCCACGACCTCCAGAACTGTCGACAAGTCGAGCTGCTTGCTGAAAAGCAAAAAGCCGAGTATGAGAGGCGGGACAAGGAGAAGGGCCAAGATGGCACCGAAGGATCCGGGAAGAAGCGTGGCAGGCAAGGAGGCCGCCGCGGCAAGGATAACCAGCAAGAGAGGCCCGCTCGGGGCCGCGACAAGAAGCAGGAAGACGATGATCATTATGAGGACGATGAGTCTGGCGAGCACGAGTTCCAGAAAGTTACGGAGGCCATGTGCGTCGACGGTGGCGCCTCGCTGCACACTTCTCACCGCCAGCTCAAGCAGTGGGCGCACGAGATTATAGCAGCAGAGCCATCGTTCGACGCTCAGAAGCCACTGAAGTGGTCAAGCACGCCCCTCATCTTCGACGCCGAGGACCACCCTGACCGCACGACTGCGGTCGGGTGTTTGCCGTTGTTGGTCTCACCAGCGATACGCAACCTCAAGGTGAACAACATGTTGTTTGACGGCGGGGCCGGTCTGAATTGATCTCACCCGTTGTGATCAAAAGGCTGCAAATTCCCGATGAAGACCTCGAGGAAACGGGCACATTTCAAGGGGTCAATCCGGGAAGGAGCCAGCCGAAGGGGAAGGTGACGTTTCCTGTGACGTTTGGAGGCGAGTTGAACTACAGGACCGAGAGGATTGTCTTCGATGTAGCCGAGATCCCCTTGCCCTACAACGGGATCCTCGGTCACACGGCACTAGCCAAGTTCATGGTTGCATCGCACTACGCCTACAACACACTGAAGATGTCTGGGCCGATGACCATCATCACCCTCGCCTCTGACAAGAAGGACGCACTGATCTGCGCTGACCAACTCTACCAGGAAGCAGTTGCAGCAGCTGCCGCCAAGGCACTTGCTCCTGCCGCTGAAGCCCCGGGAGGGAAGAAGAAGACCGGCAAGACCTCTCGCACCCACTTCGGCAAGCGCACCTCTTCGGAGTGTTGTGCTACCATTGAGGACGTGCCAGAGAGCTCCACCGGCAAGAGCAAGAAATCCAGAGCTGCATCACCGGAGACAAAGTGGGTGTCCGTCAAGGAGGATGGGAGGGGCTTTCACCATAAGCTCCACCATAGACAACAAATAGGAAAGCTTGCTCGTCACTTTCCTGCGGGCGAATGTCGATGTGTTTGCATGGCAAGCATCCGACATCCCCGGCAAGTACTTTCTTGCCGAGCCCCCTAGGGCCACCGGTGGGGGTAATGCCGTGGGTACTGAGCCTGCCGAGGGGCAACTGGCTCCGGCAGGGCGCCAGGCCCTGGCCGTAGAAACGGCCGCCCCCATGGCAGAAGAGATGCCTTTGGTCCTTTCCTTCGAGCCCCAGGCTCCGGCATGGGCACAACATATCGTCTGTTTCCTCCAGACAGGGGAACTTCCTGAGGAGCAGGAAGAAGCGGAAAAAGTAGCCCGTCGGTCTGCCTCGTACCAGTTCGTCGACGATGTCCTGTAGAGAAAAAGACCAAACGGTGTGAAATTAAAGTGCATCCCCCGGGAGGAAGGACTGGAGCTGTGGCAGAGATACACGGAGGCATATGTGGCTCCCACATAGGGACAAGGGCCCTTGCCGGCAAGGCGTTCCAGCAAGGCTTCTTCTGGCCCACCGCCCTCCGGGATGCAATGGCACCAGTAACCAGGTGCGAAGCATGCCGGTTCCATTTGAAGAAGCTTCATCAACTAGCTCAAGCCCTTCAAACAATCCCTCTCTCCTGGCCATTTTCGGTCTGGGGGCTCGACATATTGGGCCCTTCCCCCATGCTGTCGGGGGCTTTGAGTACTTGTACGCTGCAATTGACAAGTTCACAAAGTGGCCGGAGGTGGAAGCAGTGAGGAAGGTGACAGCGCAGTCAGTCATCAAGTTCTTCAAGGGATTAGTGTGCCGTTTTGGTGTGCCAAACAGGGTTATCACCTACAACGGCCCGCAGCTCACAAGCCACACCTTCATGCAATACATCCAAGACCTCGGCAGCAAGGTCTGTTTCGCTTCCGTGGCACATCCGCGGAGCAACGGCCAGGCGGAGAGGGCAAATGCTGAAGTGTTGCGACGCCTGAGGACAAAGACTTTTGACAGGCTGCACAGGAGTGGAAGGCGCTGGATAGATGAGTTGCCGGCAGTTCTTTGGTCGATCAAAACGACACCAAATCGAGGCACCGGCCAGACACCCTTTGCCCTAGTATATGGGACAGAAGCAGTTCTCCCCATGGAACTCATATACGGGTCACCTCGAGTGCTCGCTTATGACGAGCTTGAGCAAGAGCAATTGCGGCAAGATGACGCAACGCTCCTTGAGGAAGATCGTCTTCGGGCGGCTGTGAGAGCAGCACGCTAACAGCAAGCCTTGCGCCGCTATCATAGCCGCAAGGTTCATGCCTGAAGCTTTGAGAAAGGTGACCTTGTTCTTCAGCGCGTTCAGTCGGCCAAGAATTCCAACAAGTTGACGCCGAAGTGGGAAGGCCATTATCGGGTAATACGAGTCACCAGGCCCGGCGCAGTCCGCCTGGAGACCGAAGATGCTGTCCCAGTGAGCAACTCCTGGAACATCGAACATCTTCACAAGTTTTACCCATAAGGCGTGGTTGCCGAGCCTCCCGACAAACCACCTTTTGTACAAGCCTTGCCGGCCAGGCATGTAACCCTCTGTACAAAGCCAGGCGCAGACCCTGAGCATAAATAAATGAAGCGCTGGCGCCCTAAGTTATAGCATGCATGCTAGGTTAAGTCTCTCCCTCAGGTAGGGTTGATAGTGCTTAGCAGCGACTAACCCCTAGCCTAGAGGTCGAGTAAGCGTCTTTCTGTCCTCTTTGGTTTGCAGGGCACATCGACACTTCTGCTGAGCCACTTGGAAGAAAGAGAACGAACCGATGCTCCAGCCTCGGCAAGCTAAGATTGTCGGGGGCTGAAGACACAAGGATCCAACCACGGCATGCCAAGGTTGCCGGGGGCTGCGGATTCAGATAAGTCTTTCATCCCCTGTTATGCATTTCCATATGGAACTGGGACAGGTGAAGCCTCGTTCAAATTCTTAAACCACCGTGCTCCCGTTTTCTTGTTCCCAAGAGCTATCCCCTGGGTCGGAACTTGGTCGTAGTCGCGGTGGCAAGGAAATGAACGAGGGGCCTAACTCTACTTCTCCCCTGCCTCCACCAAGAGCGTGAGAATGGTCGACTGGAGTGGGGGGACGGCAAGGCCTGTTGCCGGGCGACAATGTTTATCTTAAAAATAACAAGGATTCGTGTCGGCGTTCTGGGAACGGGGGTACCCAGACTTGCCTGCCTGCGGCCTGCGGCGTGGCTCAAGGGGTGGCCAGACGCCCATCTTCATCAAGACAAGCTCAAGACCCTCGCGAGGGGCCAAGTCTCGCGGGGCGGATGACAGGAAGCTTCCTCAGGCACGGCCTCGTCAGGTTGGCTCGCGAGGAGGCGGAGAGATCAAGGCGGGGTACCTCACGAGGTGCCCATGACGCAAGCCATGATTTACCGAGGCGCCAGAGGGCGCCAGCCAGCAAGATGTCCTCATTTCCTCTTTGGTGCAAAGGAGGCAAGCGCACGCGAGAGCATCAAGAAAAGGCTGTTCTTCCTTGTATTGTTCATCATCAGCCCCTGAGGCAATCCACCACACCACACACTAGAGTACGGTATTACACCACAATGGAGGCCCGAACCAGTATAAACCTTGTGTCCATTGTGTTGCTCTTTGTGTAGTTTAGATCCTTGCGAGGCGACGAGGTGCATGTAGGTAGGGAGTGAGATCTCCGCGTGCACCCCAGAGTTCGAACCTAGAGGGTCTGCCGGAACCCGAAATCCGACATTTGGCGCGCCAGGTAGGGGTGCACCGGAATCCGTCTTCTGCCGCCCTGTTCTTCGCCGCCCATCGCATCCATGTCAGACGCTCGTGGGCCCGCGCCGAGCGCCGAGCCGCTCTGCCACCCGCATCGCCCAGACGGCCCCTGTCGGAGCAGCAAGCATCGTCCCAGCATCCGTCCGTGAGGCGAGACGGCCGTACTGCTACTCCTTCGCTCGCCCCAGCTGGTTCTTCGTCTCGCGCGCTCCGCGTGCCCATGGAGGCTCGAGCCGCGCTCATCGTGGCAAACGAGCTCCTGCGCTACCGCCCTGTCGACGACGTCTACGAGGAGCGGCTCGACCGCGTCGCAGGGGGCTTCTCACTGCATCGTCACTCAGGAGCCTAACTTGTCACGTAGCCCCTCACCCCTTAGTTCCGAAAGGCTAACGGCGGTTGAGGTATGCGCGGGGCCGGGCTCTCTAGACGTAGAATGGTAAATTCACCCATACATCTCACCTCCCTACTTGCTGTTAAATGCGCCAAGGGGACTCTCGAGCATCGCGACTCGAGAGCCTAACATCACGTAGCCCCTCATCCCTTGGTCCGTCCCGGTTTCGGTCGGGGCTAGCGGCTGAGGTATCTGTGAGGGCAGACTCTGCCGGCATAGAACATAAGCAAGTAGGAAGGAAAAGCGCAAATCTCAAGGAATTCAAAAGCAAATATTACAGTCCATAACTGTTTTCACAACGCCAAACGCAAGTTTAAACGCCTCCCCGAGGCATGATGCATGTTGCAGGAGCTGAAAGCAGGACAGGAGCCACAAAAGGATTCACTTGTTGGCAGCACCGTCGCTGGCGGCGGAGCTGCGCTGGGCGGGTTCGCCTCGTGAAGCCTCAGGATCGGCAGCACCTCGCTTCGGCTTGGTGCTGAAGGCCCGAAACTTCGCCAGCAGAGTCTCTGCTCGACCCTTCACAGCCTCAGCAGCGGCAGCGGCAAGCTTGCTGCTTACGGGCTCCAGCAGGCTGTCGAGGTCGACGTCGAGTCGCGAAGGTAGAAGTGGGTAAGGACGCGCGTCAGTGCTGCAGAAGACAGGACACCCGCCTCGGCCTCAGCCGTGGGGCCAAGGCCAAGGGTGACATCTTCAAGGGCGCGGACCAGGAAGGGAAGCAGCTTGGCAGGGCCGTCCTCGTCGCCGGCCAGCGGGCTTTCCAGGCCGCTGTCGTAAAGCGACCTCAGCAAGGTGCGAGCCTTCGCCTCCAGCTCCGCGAAGGCCACGCGTTCCTCGGTGAGGACCCGCGCCTAATCGTCTAGCTCGATCCTCTTCGCTTCCAACTCCTGCTCCAGCGCACCCAAGCGTTCACGGCGCCGGTCAAGCTTGGCATCCCGGTCCTTAGCGACCGCCTCACGAGCTTTCATGTCTTCCTCCTTCTCTTGGCGGACGCGGGCCTCCTTGGCAAGCTGGTCGCGCAGGCCCTGCAGCTCGCTCTCCAGCGCCTTGTAGCGACCTCGGACATCGGCTACCTCCCCCAAGGCAGCGTCGCGAGCGGCCTTCGCCCCAAGGACGGCATGTTTCTCCTCGTCGCAAGCCGTCGTGGCCTGAACCAGCGCCGATCGAATCGAAGCATCAGAGCGAACCCAGCCGGAGGCCATCTCCAAGCGTCCGGCCACCAAGCGAGGGTCGGCGCCCAGAAGATCTTGCCGTAGCCGGTCCAGTTCAGCAGCAGCATGATCCAGGACAGTAGAACGGGTTGGAGAGACAGCAGTTGGCGAAGTAGGAGGAGAGGACGGCAGCGTAATCACAGCATCATGAGGTGGGGCCTTCTGCGCCCCGACGACTGCGGCAGTGGCATCAGGCAAGGATCCCTCGGGAGTCGCTTGGGCCATGGGGGCGGAGCTCGCCCTAGCTAGCTCCGCCATGCCTGGTGAGGATGACCGGGCAGGAGAGGCCCGTGTCTTTCCGTCACCTTCTTCATGGACGGGGCGCTGCCACGGGCGAAGCCTCGGAGCTCCCTTGACTTCTTCGCGCGCGCCAGCCTAGCCAAGGAATGCAGATATCAAGCCTCGGCGGCAAAGCAAGGAATAAAACAAGAATCTAGCACTTACTGGTCATCGCTCGTGGGCTCGAGCAACCTCCGGCCGAACTTGAAACCCGAGAGCCGGCTGCAGGGATCAGCCTCAAGAGGCTCGGGAGCAGGAGGCGCGTCTGCAAATCGCCTCGGAGCCGGGGCAGACCCGCGGGGGACCAGCCCCGTCCTGTCCTTCTTCGGGATCATGGGCAAGCTCTCGCCGCCCCGCTCACTGCCGTCCTCATCGTCGTCCGGCAAGAGGCGGAGAGCGCGGGACCTACGCCGAGGGAGGGGCGCTCTCGACTCCCCGTCGGTCGCCTCGGAGTCGGGCCCCTCTCCCCGCTCCTTTTCTTCCTCCTCTCCACTGGAGTGGCCGGAGGACACGTTCACCATCACCAGGGCCGTCGGGTCCTCGGGAACCTCCGGCGGGCACAGGCCCGTCCCCGTTGAAAGCGGGCATGGAGTCCACCACCTGCTCCCAATCATCTCGAAGGAACAGGGGTACAGGAGCGCCCTCCTGCCTCGCCACGTCTCCCCCGACCAAAGATTGGAGGACCGCGTCCAGATCTTCGTCGGCCAAGACTACGGGGTTCGGGCGAGGCGTCCACAGCGGAAGCGAGTACTGACGAAGCGGGGCCACCCGGTGCTCGGGAACTCCCTCGGGGCGGCGCCGGACAACCGCCCGTCGCCATGTTGCCCGACCATAGGTCGCGTTCGTCTTCTCCAAAGATCGGCTTGGCGAGGATCCACGAGTTCCGCGTGAGACCAATCGTCGATGGGCGTGGGCTGCTCCCTGGGCAGAATCAGCCGAGGATGGATGCGCCCAACATCTACCATGACCCACTTGCTCCTCAAGCCTTCAATCCTCTTCCCGGGCTTCGAGATGGTGTTGGAGCTGCCGTACGCGACAAAGCTCGCGCACGTGGTGATGGGGCTGCGGGAGGCCCGGAGGTAGAAGTAGTGGCGCAGCAAGGCCACTGAGGGCTGCACCCCGACATGAGCCTCGCAATAGTAGGCGAAGATCGCCAGGAGAAGAAAAGAGTTGGGGTGGAGGTGCAGAGCTTGCAGTTTGTAACGGCGGAGGACAGAAAAGAAGAACTCAGAAAAGGGAGGCACCAGACATGCAGCAATGGCGCTCACGAAGAGCGGATAGAAGGTGCTTCCTTGGTCCTCGGGAAGGGCGGAGCCAGCCCTGAGCACCGCTGCCCCGTCGTTGCCTTCGCCGCCACCATCCGGCGCGCCCGGGCAAGGCTCTTCTCCGACACGTTAGGGGAGTCCAAAGCAAAGTAGTACCAAGCTCGGCGGGTCTGCAGCGGCGCCATATCTTGCTAGGGCACGCAGTCGAAGTAGATCTGGAGATTTTGGAAGCAGGAAGGATAGGCGCAAGAAGGGGGATCTGGGCAATTACTGGAGAAGGCAAAGGAGGTAAAGCCTAGACGGGTGCCGCTCTTTTGTCGATTCGTGCAGTTGCTAAGGCGTCGCGGGGAAGAAGAGACCACTACTAGGGAAAACCTTATACACATAACTTTAGCAGCAGCGAGGGTAAAAAAAGCACGCTGGTGCTAACTAGCAGTAGCGCGCCTGGCCAAACCACGCTGCAGATAAAGTTCTAGCAGTAGCGCGTGCTGCCCTAAACACGTTACTACTAAAATTCCCACGTCTTAGCGGATAGGCTTCACATAGTAGTAGCGACCTATAACGAACCGCGCTACCGCTACATTCTTTGTAGCAGTGCGTTTTATATTAAACTCGCTACTGCTTAAGGATATAAAATTAAATGTAAAGCAAATAGAAAGGTAATTGAAAATGAAAGAAATAGAATAATGTGAAAGGAAAAAAAATAAAATGTGAAGAAAACTAAATGAAAAAGGGAAAAAAGAGAAAGGAGTAGCAGTAGCGTGTATCCCAGAAAGCGCTGTACATAACTTAGCAGTAGCGCTCTTCCTGGAACGCGCTACTGCTACCTCTGACTTAACCATGGGGTTCGTCCTTCCCCACGGCCACTTCCCCAAATCCAACTGTCCACACTCAACGCCGCCACCATTGCCCGTCGGCTGCCGCGCGCTCTCCGCACACCCTCTACGCCGCCCCGACCCCAGATTCAACGCAGCCCCCGCCCCCGACTTCAACGCCGCCCCGGACCTCAACGCCGCCCCGGACCTCAACGCCGCCCCGGACGACACCCCCGACCCCGACCTCGTCGCCGCCATCCGCCCTTGCGCCCGAGCCCCGACCCGACCTCGACACACTTTGCCCCTCGCTCGTCGCAGGCACCCGAGGTGAGAATGCCTGCTCCTCCCTCTCCCCTACCTCTGCCTAGTTTTTTTTTATATTTTAGTTGCATCAAATTAGTTAGGGTTCATGTAAGAGTGGAAACAAATCGGATGTGGATGCGGCAAATGAGTTAGGGTTCATCTAAGGGTGGAAACGAATCAAATTTCTAAGATGAATCATAAAACGAGTAAAATTTGACCACTTATTTTACTTTATAGTTGGATAATTGGAATATCCGCTACCACTTTCCACCCCTATAGGTTCATCAAATTAGATGGTAATTAGGGCAGTAGTTCCTAGGTACTAATTAGTTAGTAAGAACTAGGTACTAATTAGGTATTAGAATATTTTTATTTATAGTAAGTTTATTTTTAGTAAGAACTAGTTGAATTAATAGAACTAGTTAGTAAGAACTTGTTGTTATTTTTTAGTTAAAGCAATTTTTCCCGCATCAACATAGACGATGCCTATCCCGCATCCTCGTCGTCGAGGCGGCGGAGGACGACACGTGCTTGACCAGATGGGCCATGTTCGGGACTGGGCTCCGTCGGGGTGGTACTGGGAGGCGCTACCTACCGGGGGGCGCAGGTTGGTGAGGAGCCAGCCTGTCGTTGACCCGAACCTTATTTGGTGGCGGTCGCGTGGGCCAGTGATGGTCCAGAGGCTCGAGGACTCCGCAGAGGTGGTGCGTCGCCGTGTCAGTGAGGAGGACGCGCACGTCCATCGCTACTTGTTTGCGTTGGAGCACAGGTTCTCCAATACCTGGCAGGTTCTCCAGGGATCTCACTAGAGCTATGATCCCGTGATGGTTCCTTCTCTGTGGATGTCCACCGCCCGCGCCGATACCCGTCGTGTAATAGGGTTTTAGTTGTATTAGTGATGTTATATGTATGACACTATTCGTGATGTATTAGTGATAATATTCGACGATGTACGGACGTATGAGATGATTTACTTTTGCTTATTGAATGCATGCTAATTTGGGTCCTATAACATATTTTGAAATGTATATCTTGTGTTGCTCAATATCCAAGTGGCCGGTCATGTTTGCAGGTTACACCTCCGAGTGGCCTATGTTTTGCCGGAGTGTTGATTCATTTCCGTTCCGGCAAATTTCAGGCGCTCGATATGTCCTATTTTAGCAAAGGTCATGCCGGATTTTTCCGTGAATTTTGTCATGACTTGTGCCAGATTCTATGTAGGAAATATCGAGTTTCCCGGATTTGTGTGTTCAGTATCCTGGTAGTTGTCTTCGATCGATTTTCAATTAATGTTTTAAGTATGAACATAGGAAATTTCTGACGACGAAAAGGATTTTGGTATTTGCAAATCTTGTGAAGACGAGTGCGGCTGTCGATGGAATCTTCCTAGATGATGATAGGCGCTTGACATCAAGCTGGGCGAGAACTTGAAGTGGATCTGATGAAGTCATAACGACAAGTCTTTTTTCGTAATTAAGCATGACATCTGCTTCATTTGCTTCAACTTATATTTTTTTTACTGTTCTACTAGCGTATCCCATGCCATGCAAGAGTTTTTGTATTGGATAAGATAGGTTTCAGTCATACTACGGAGGTAAAGAAAGTTTATTTGAAGACCGAGCATGGTTATATTTTCCATGCAAGATTATACAATCAGACGACTACACCTATTTTGGATGCAAAACATGGCAAGCACTATGCAAGACTTATGCATTTGAGCCTGATATGGTTATCACCTTTGATATTCGTCCGGAAGATGATATTGAAGGTAATACCGACATCTGGTCGATGTCGACATACTCGATTATACCATTATGTAAGTTTCTCAACCATATTTATGTCTTTGATATTGTTTATTCAAAATAGTTGACAACTAATTTGTATTGTCGACTTATTTGGTGCAAGCAAACATGTCCAGCGCTTGGTAGACAGGACCTACTACTGTCCCGAGGCTGAACTAAACTGCGAGGAGCTAAGTCATTATGTTTCATGGCTGGAGGATCTTAATACTGTCAAGACAAATTTTCTTCCTGGATTTAGAAATGTTAGTGTTGAAAACGTGCGACCAATAGTGTTTGTAATGAACTACGGTCACATCTATTTAGGAAGGATGGTAAAATTTTTACTATTTGTCCTCAGTGCATCTTTTCCATACATTATTTTTGAAGCTAAATTTCATTGCTAAGTATGTTACAATACGATGTTCTTCAAGAGGGACTCCCGATGAATGTTGTGCCTTATGGGATCGAGACTAAAGGTACCATGAGTATTATCAGCTTACGGCCAAGATATCCTACAGATTACTTTAGTGCATTCAAGATTAGCGACGGATGCCTAATAGTGCAAGACTGGACCAAATATGTGATGGGGGCGCGAGGAAGTACTAGGGAGCAAACAGGCGCTACCCACGATTAGGAGACAGGTTCATCTGCATGCTCCAACTTGATCAAGGAGGAGAGCTACACATGTTTTATGTTGTTTTACCTAAGAGATAGCAGCAGGAGTGATTAGCTAGTTAGAAATGAGTTTCAGGATGATGATGTGCTACACTATTACTATGATGATAAAATAGCTAGTGTTGGTGGTAATGACTATGATGATTATAATTAGCTAGTGTTAGTGGTGATTAAATAAATACTATTGGTAGTAATGACCATGATGATGATTAAATATCTTGTGCTGGCGGATTAGATTCAAGTGGAGGCAACATGTGGTGCACATCGAAAGTACTACTAGTCCAAACTAGATCAAGTTTGGATTAGTAGTATACTTTTGACATGCACCACATATTGCCTCCACTTGAACCTAATCCACCTTTATTTGACACTGTTATGGACATAATGATGTAAACCTCATAACTGGTATTGTATCAATATTTGTACGATGGCGAATAAATAAACTAAAAATGAAAAAATAAAAAAAGAATACTAGTAGCGATGGAGAAAACTACGCTGCCGGTGTTACATTAGCGATGGCGCTGGAGTGAACAAACGCTGCAGCTATTCGTCCTAGCGATGGCGCGTGCGAGCACACGCGTTCTTCGCTAAGCAATAGCTGTGGCGCCTTATTAGTAGCGCGCCTACCCGCGCTACTAGTGAGCACAAAACCAGCGCTACTGCTAGGGTTTTCCCTAGTAGTGGACGCCCACATCCAATCAACCGCCACGCGGCGCCCAAGGCCGTAGGATGTTAGGGCCCGCGGAGCTTCGCACTTGCCCCTTCGCTTCTCTGCTCAACCAAGTCCAGGCGCGCCTTGGGCCCGGGGGCTACTGTCGGCGTTCTGGGAACGGGGGTACCCAGACTTGTCTACCTGCGGCCTGCGGCGTGGCTCAAGGGGTGGCCCAGTACGACCCATCTTCATCAGCACAAGGTCAAGACCCTCGCGAGGGGCAAGCCTCGTGGGGCGAATGACAGGAAGCTTCCTCAGGCACGGCCTCGTCAGGCTGGCTCGCGAGGAGGCGGAGAGATCAAGGCGGGCTACCTCACGAGGTGCCCATGACGCAAGCCATGACGACCCGAGGGCGCGGTGAGGCGCCAGCCCGCCAAGATGTCCTCATTTCCTCTTTGGTGCAAAGGAGGCAAGCGCAGGCGAGAGCATCAAGCAAAGGCAACCATGTCGGTGCAACAAGACCAATACCATCACAACGGCAGGAAGGAGGTCATCGTGGAGCCCAAGCCGGCTTCACCGTCAGAGCCTTTGACAGGCGAGGACCAACTTTAGTCAGGATAAGTGTACTAGATGTTCCCCTTCGAAATGGCCAATTGTTGGCGCCCTTCCCGCTCAATATTTGGGAAGAGGCCCAGGGCCCCTGCCTATAAATAGGACTAGCCTCCCACAGGGTAGAGGGATCCGGAATCCAGAACAGAGCTAGAGGTCGAGCAATCTAGAGAGAGAGAGAGCGACCGAACTCCCCGTAGCAGTTCGTCGCACCGGCCAAGAACAGACCCTTGCGAGGCTATTCTTCCTTGTATTGTTCATCATCAGCCCCTGAGGCAATCCACCACACCACACACTGGAGTAGGGTATTACACCACAATGGTGGCCCAAACCAGTATAAACCTTGTGTCCCTTGTGTTGGTCTTTGTGTAGTTTAGATCCTTGCGAGGCGACGTGGTGCAGGTAGGTAAGGGGTGAGATCTCCACGTGCACCCCAGAGTTCGAACCTAGAGGGTCTGCCGGAACCCGAAATCCGACAATTGTTCCTTGGCATGGGCCTCGCTCACGCACAAAGAACCCGGCAAGCACCCTTTTTCATTAAAAATGTCCAATACAGGTACAGTTCGTACGGAACAAAAAACATGAGCAAGGGGATTATAAGTTTTAAATCTAACAAGTGCCCATAGGCTTACAAACTAAAAAAAGATAAGATTCCAAGGAGGGCGAAAGGAGATGGAACAAGGTAGCAGGAGGGCGAAAGGAGCACCTAGGCGAGGTGCGAGAAGCAGAAGGCACCAAGAGAGCATCCCGGTGCCGAAGCTGGAAGATGAGGCAACGACCCGACGATACGCAACGAAGGCGTCGGTGCCCGCTTACTTCGACTTGACGGCCGCCGCCCACCTTCTTCGCCTTCTACGGCCCTTCTACGCCCGCCACCCAAGGAGGCAATGGGGAACGCGCTGATGGAGAGCTTTACGAGGAAGGCCCTCGGTAGAGCGCGTGGCCGAGGGAGGGGCTATGCAGTCAGTCGGAGTCGGGGTCGGCGCCCCGCCGCTCGACACCCTCGTCGTCGCTGTCACTGTCCTCCTCATCACTCCCGCTCGAGGAAGAATCTTCATCGTCGGAGGAGCTCTCCACGTAGCACTTTAGACGAGTTCCAAGATCTTCGGAGACCTTGACGGAGAGCAGGCCGTCCTCCATTAACTTGAAGTAGAGGATGATCCCGGCTGTCAGGCTGTGGATGCGAGCGAACGTCTTCCATCCACTACAGAGGTACATGACGTGAGGAGCGGGGAAGTCAACGTCGACCCGCGTGCCATCGTTCCCGCAGGCCCTCATGTGCAACCTGAGGGTCTGGGGTGGATCGAGCTCCATCTCCCGAGCGAATGGGGTAGGGAGACGGAGGCGGCAACGCGGTGGCCGGCGCAGCCTGACGAAGAACTCGCGAGGCTGGTCCCCGACCTGGCCTTCCATTGGAAGAGGCATCGCTGGCGGAGGCGAGGCCGGTGCGCCGCCCCGTCCCCCTCTTCCCCGAGTGCCACGACGACCTCGGCCTCGCCCCCTCCCCCTTCCTCTCGTGGCAGGCTCTGCCACCACGAGTACTTGGGGAGGAGGGACGCGCTGTCGAATAGCAACCCTCGCCGCCACCGTCGAAGGGCCGGCGCCTCCTCTGCCACGAGAGGAAGGGGGAGGAGGGACGCGCTGTCGAATAGCGACCCTCGCCGCCACCGTCGAAGGGCCGGCGCCTCCTCTCGCCATGGCAGATGGAGGAAAGGAGACGAAGTGAATGAAGACGAACGATAAAGGGATGTGGGATACCATCCACATCCCCCTTCTTATAAAGAGGCGGGGTCGGGGCTCGGCCGCCCTGCTCGACCAATCCGGCCATCGGGGGCGCAGGGAATCAGGACCGACCCACTGCCCCAATCAGCGACGGCCTGGTTTCCCGCCTCCACCACCTGCCACCTGCATGGAGGACACGTGGCGAGCAAGCAGGATCGAGGGGATGGGTGAGGCGACCGTTCCACGCCCCGTGATCGTGGGGCGAGGACGCCTTGAAGACGACGACCCGAGTCCACTCAGTAAATGAGCCGCGCTCTGCGCCTCCCTCTTTTTATGGGGAAGGTGCGAGCCGCCTCTTTACCATGATGTGACGCATGCGTGCGGGAACCACCCCACGCATGACCCCCACGTCACGCAGGACCCTCCACCTCGCGTGTTCAACACGGATCATGGGGAAGCGCAGCGGACGAAAAAGTTACTGCGGTAAAAATCCGCCCACCAGCCCGCGCACCGTTCTGGTCCTCGCCCAACAATGCGTCATGCTTATGCGTGGCCCAGACCCGGGGGCTCCTGTCGGTGTACAAAAGTAGGGGCTCTACTTTTGACCCCTTTACTTGTGCACGGGCAGTCAGAGCCACGTGCCACAACCACACTTAGCAGGGCAGAGGAGGGAAGCCGGGGGGAAACCAAAGCGCAAGGCAAACAAAGCAACGCCAAGACCAGAAGCATAAAAGAGCAAGGGGGCGAGGTGGACTCCCCAGGAAAGACCCTTGCCGGGGCAGCCTCCGTGGCCCCGGCAAGGCGCTTGCTGGGGCAAATCGCCCGATGCCGGCAGAGCGAGCCACCCTTGAGCCCAAGGGTTCCAAACGTCACCAACAACTACATTGGACCTAGGGCTCGGGAGGCACCTCTGTGATGGCATGCAGATATTTGTCAAGTTCATTGATACATGAGATCAGATGAGGACCAGAAGATGACGATCCTCGGCGGGATTCTAGCCGAGGAAACCAACGAGACCCCCGGCAAGAGCCTTGCTGGGGACGACTGCAGCTCCACGGCAAGACCCTTGCCGGGCCCCCCTGCAAGACCCTTGCCGAGGGCATCAGGAGGGCCATAGCCAGGCCCACACCATCCAAGACTCCACCGAAGTTCCCAACAGCGGCTAGCTCAACCAGATGGGCAGGCACCTGCGTGGCAACGGGTGGCCTCTGCACCGACTCAGCAAGCACCTGCATGATGGCAAGCAGATCTTCATGAAGGCTCCACCACCGCGCCACCTCCGCAGCCTGCCTGCCTACATGGCACCGCATGCTTCACTGGCCCAGGCGAGTGTCGATGCGACGCGGGGCGGCGACGGACGGGACGGGCCTCGTTCCCGTCCACGATAAAGCTAATGGACACCTAAGTAGCGCATTTAATGCGCTTTGTCCTGTAACGCCGAGCGATAAGCTCGTGCATTCTACGCCTTTCCACCTCCTGTGTGCCACTGTGGCGACCCCTTTTGCCTATAAAAGGAGGACCGAGGCGACTAGGAGATGGATTCGGCTTTCTGGAACTAGGCAGCCACCGTAGCTAGTTCGAGAGCTCAAGAACACTCAATACATCCACCAAAGCAGGACTAGGATTTTATGCATCCTCGCCGCCCAAACCTGGGTAAATGATCCATGTGCTAGCTCCTAAACCTGCTATTCTCATGACCCCGCGCCCGCTGATCGTAGAAGTGATCTCAGTGATCCCATAGGTGTCGTTCTCACCGACACTTTATGTTTTAATTCTTATCTTTTATGTGAGCATCATTGAAAGCATCATGCCTAGCTAGGGGCGTTAAACGTTAGCGCTTGTTGGGAGGCAACCCTATTTTATTTTTGTTCTTTGCTTTTTGCTCCTGTTTAGTAATAAATAATTCATCTAGCCTCTGGTTAGATGTGGTTTTATGTTTTAATTAGTGTTTGTGCCAAGTAGAACCTTTGGGAAGACTTGGGTGAAGTCTATGCGATCTTGCTGTAAAAAACACAAACTTTAGCGCTCACGAGATTAGCTGCCATTTTTTACTGGAGAGTGCTTTTAGGTTGTTTCTTTTTGCAGATGATTAATATACAAATTCCTCAGGTCCACCAATGTATTTCATAATTTTGGAGTTCCAGAAGTATACGTTTGATACAGATTACTACAGATTGTTCTGTTTTTGACAGATTCTGTTTTCATTGTGTTGCTTGCTTATTTTGATGAATCTGTGAGTACTATCGGAGGATATGAACCATAGAGAAGTTGGAATACAGTAGATATTACAAAAATATGAATTTAGAATGATCTCACAACAGTACCTAAGTGGTGATTTATTTTATTATACTAACGGAGCTTACAAGTTTTCTGTTGAGTTTTGTGTTGTGAAGTTTTCAAGTTTTGGGTAAATATTCGATGGACTATAGAATAAGGAGTGGCAAGAGCCTAAGCTTGGGGATGCCCAAGGCACCCCAAGGTAATATTCAAGGACAACCAAGAGCCTAAGCTTGGGGATGCCCCGGATGGCATCCCCTCTTTCGTCTTCGTTCATCGGTAACTTTACTTGGAGCTATATTTTTATTCACCACATGATATGTGTTTTGCTTGGAGCGTCATTTTATTTTCTTTTGTTTTTCTTGATTTTTTGAATAAAATACCAAGATATGAAATTCTTAAATGTTAGAGAGTCTTCACATAGTTACATAATTTTCAACTACTCATTGATCTTCACTTATATCATTCGGAGTAGTTTGTTGTTTGCTCTAGTGCTTCACTTATATCCTTTTAGAGCACGGCGGTGGTTTTATTTTGAAGAAATAGATCAACTCTCATGCTTCACTTATATTATTTTGAGAGTCCTAACAACATGGAAATTTGCTTTGGTTATGAAACTAGTCCTAATATGATAGGCATCCAAGAGGGATATAATAAAATTTTCATATAGAGTGCATTGAATACTATGAGAAGTTTGATACTTGATGATTGTTTTGAGATATGAAGATGGTAATATTAGAGTTTTGCTAGTTGAGTAATTTTGAATTTGAGAAATACTTGTGTTGAAGCTTGCAAGTCCCGTAGCATGCACGTATGGTAAACGTTGTGTAACAAATTTGAAACATGAGGTGTTCTTTCATTGTCATCCTTATGATTGGCGGTCGGGGACGAGCGATGGTCTTTTCCTACCAATCTATCCCCCTTGGAGCATGCGCTTAGTGCTTGGTTTTTGATGACCTGTAGATTTTTGCAATAAGTATGTGAGTTCTTTATGACTAATGTTGAGTCCATGGATTATCGCACTCTCAACCTTCCAACATTGCTAGCCTCTTGATGCACGTGCATTGCCCTTTCTCACCTTGAGAGTTGGTGCAAACTTAGCGGTGCATCAAACCCGTGATACGATAAGCTCTATCACACAGAAACCTCCTTATATATTCCTCAAAACAGCTACCATACCTACCTATTATGGCATTTCCATAGCCATTCCGAGATATATTGCCATGCAACTTTCCACCGTTCCTTTTATTATGACAGGCTTCATCTTTGTCATATTGCCTTGCATGATCATGTAGTTGAGATCGTATTTGTGGGAAAGCCACCATGCATATTATTTCATACACGTCACTCTTGATTCATTGCCCATCCCGGTACACCGCCGGAGGCATTCATACAGAGTCATATTTTGTTCTAGTATCGAGTTGTAATCATCGAGTTGTAAATAAATAGAAGTGTGGTGATCATAATTAAGAGAGCATTGTCCCAAAAAAATAGAAATGCCAAATAAAAAGAAAGAGAAGGCCCAAAAAAAGGAAAAGAAAAAAAGAGAAAAAAAGAAAAAAAGAGAAAAAGAGAGAAAAAATGGGACAATGCTACTATCCTTTTTCCACACTTGTGCTTCAAAGTAGCACCATGTTGTTTATGATAGAGAGTCTCTTGTTTTGTCACTTTCATATGCTAGTGGGAATTTTTCATTATAGAACTTGGCTTGTATATTCCAACAATTGGCTTCCTCAAATGCCCTAGGTCTTCGTGAGCAAGCAAGTTGGATGCACACCCACTTAGTTTCTTTTGTTGAGCTTTCATACATTTATAGCTCTAGTGCATCCGTTGCATGGCAGTCCCTACTCCACGCATTGAAATCAATTGATGGGCATCTCCCTAGCCCGTTGATTAGTCGTGTCAATATGAGACTTTCTCCTTTTTTATCTTCTCCACACAACCCCCATCATTATATTCTATTCCACCCATAGTGCTATGTCCATGGCTCACGCTCATGTATTGAGTGAAAGTTGATAAGTTTGAGATTACTAACATATGAAACAATTTCTTGGCTTGTCATCGGGGTTGTGCATGATGAGAGCATTCTTGTGTGACGAAAATGGAGCATGACCAAACTATATGATTTTGTAGGGATGAACTTTCTTTGGCCATGTTATTTTGAGAAGACATGATTGCTTAGTTAGTATGCTTGAAGTATTATTATTTTTATCTCTATATTAAAATTTTGTCTTGAATCTTATGGATCTAAATATTCTTACCACAATAAAAAAGATTACATTGATAATTATGTTAGGTAGCATTCCACATCAAAAATTCTGTTTTTATCATTTACCTACTCGAGAACGAGCAGGAATTAAGCTTGGGGATGCTTGATACGTCTCCAAAGTATCTATAATCTTTTATTGTTCCATGCTATTATATTATTCATCTAGGATGTTTTATATGCATTTATATGCTGCTTTATGATTTTGGGACTAACCATTAACCTAGAGCTGAGTGCCAGTTTTTGTTTTTCCTTGTTTTTGAGTCTTGCAGAAAAGGAAAACCAAACGGAGTCCAATTGAGCTGAAATTTGACGGAGATCATTTTTGGACCAGAAGAAGCCCACGGAGTACCGGAGGTGGGCCAGGAGATTCCCGAGGCCACCATGAGGGTGGGGGCGTGCCCCCTACCTCGTGGCCGCCTCGGGGACCCTCCTGACTTATTCCTGACTCCAACGCCTCTTATATAACCCAAAACTTCCAGAAAGAAACCTAGATTGGGAGTTCCGCTGCCGCAAGCCTCTGTAGCCACCAAAACCCAATCGGGACCCTGTTCCGGCACCCTGCCGGAGGGGGAATCCCTCTCTGGTGGCCATCCTCATCATCCCGGCGTTCTCCATGATGAGGAGGGAGTAGTTCACCCTCGGGGCTGAGGGTATGTATGTCAGGACCCCGATCCTAGGTCACACCGATCTAGCATGTAACACATCATATCACTTTGCGGCCTCACGCACGGTATTCCCACGGGTGTCGCCTTACCATGGCCCGGAACCGTTTGCGTCTTTTGGCTCACGTATATGATAGTGTCGCTAGCATCCATATGACAAAGAACCCGGGCCGACATGGCTAGTCGTGAACCCAAAGCGGCGCTAACCCATGGGGACAGGCATACATGAATCACATCGAGCATGTCGGTCATCAACGTATGTATTCGGCTGTAGCACTGGGCTAACAGGACTCCGGTATCCCGGCTGTAGCAGGCTAGGCAGGACTCGAATAACACCGCGTGACATTTCCCGAAGGACGGACATAGGAACGAAGTGAATCACATGCCGCCAGTCAAGTGTCCAAGCAGTAGTCTTTGGGCTAGCAGGACTCCGGTGAACCGGGCTGTAGCGGACTACTATCGCTCGAAGCACGAGACTACATTTCCCCATATGAGAGGCTGCCAAGGATAAACAACTAGTTTGTCGGATCCCACACATACCAAGCATTTCAAACATACACACATTATGCTCAATATGCGTAGATACAACATGGCATCACAACATAACTCTCGACTCAAAATATTATTCATTAGGCTCCAAGAGCGAGATATTACAAACATGGGTCTCATGACCCAACACTCGAAACATACAAGTCAAAGCACAAGCGGAAGCTAAACATGTGCAGGTACAGACAACTATAAATGAAAAAGGCTGGGAAGCGACTATCTACCAGATCTGCCGAGGCACAAGATCGTAGCTGAGGTAACAAGCTAAGCGTCAAGTCCACGTGGAACTACTAGCGAGGCCGACGTCTCTCGCAAAACATAAATAAGCAAGCGTGAGTACAATTGTACTCAGCAAGACTTACATCGAACTAACTACATATGCATCATTATCAAAAGGGGTGGTGGAGTTTGACCGCAGCAAGCCAGCTTTGACTCGGTGGCTATCTGAACTACGACGCAAGTAACTCTTTTGAGGTGGCGCACCACGAGTCCACATATTCACCATATCAATACACCACTATGGACCTGCTCCCGTCTCCCTACGAGAACGCCATCCATAGCACTCACGCTTATCTTGCGCATTTTAGAGTATCCACTTTCACTTGTCTATGAACTGATATAGGCAACCCAGAAGTCCTTCTCCGTGGACACGGCTATTCGAATAGATCATATTAAACCCTGCAGGGGTGTACTTCTTCACACACGCTCTCACCACTTACCGCCGTTTACACGACATGTACTCGGCAACCTTCAAGCGGAAGCCCAACGTGGGTGTCGGCCACGGCCTACCTAAACACTCAAGTCCCTAGTCCAGGTTTATCGCCTATTCGGGTTCCATCCGCAGGGAGTCCGGCCGAGGTTTCCCATACAGCCCCGAACGATGTGTGCAGGGTTCCCGAGATACCAAACGGGCACTTTCGGTACACGAACCACGGTGCCTACCACAACACAACCCACCCCTAAGGTCAGCGTTGCGTCGCCCCCAACATGCTACAAACACGAAACTACTTGCAACTCCGGATGAGGACAAGGGTGGTTAAGAAGCCGAGAGGGTCAATTAAGGATCCCAATGAGTGGTAGTAACTGTTTCATGGATCACAAACACGTAACTCAGTTCTGAGGGCGGCTGCAATGAGACAACCCACCATGTACTCCTACATGGCCTCTCACCGCTACCTTTACCAAATCGTGTTCACACACTTAGCTCACACACAAGAGGGACATGTTCATAACAATTCCAATTCATTCCCGATGAATCAGACCCGACTCAACTCTAAGCAGTAGCAGGCATGACACCAAGCATAAATGAGTAGGCACAACATGGCTCAAACAATTCCTACTCATACTAGTGGGTTTCATCTAATTACTGTGGAATGACAGGTCATGCAAAGGATCAAGGGGTTCAGCTACCGCAGCAAGTAACACATGAGTCGTTGTTGTCCTAATGCAGTAAAATAGAGCAGGAGCGAGAGAGTGGGATTATATCGGAATGAACAAGGGGGTTTTGCTTGCCTGGCACTTCTGAAGATAATATAGTTCTTCATCGGTGTCATCGAACTCATCGTCGGTACGTCGTCTATCGAGAGGGGACAATTACCGGCAAACAAGAGAGAACACAATCAATGCAATGCACATTCACATGAATGACATGTCATATTAAGGTACTGAATTCATCTAATGCAATAATAATCCAAGTTAGTTGAAGTGGAATTCAAACAAGGTTGAACTCCAACTTCAAATGCTATTCCATAAATTACCCTAATCATGATTCCTCCTATTCAGTGAGGTTAACTTGTTCAAACATGCATGATCATGGCATAAACAGATTCTTCATATTTTTCTGATCATTTTTCATATATAAATTATTTCCATCCGAGTTACGGTTGAATTTATATGATTTTTAGAAGTTTGGGGTATTTTCTGGAATTTCCTGAATTAAAATAATTCCAGAAAACTGGTTATTATGTCACCGACGTCGATGTGACGTCAGCGAGTCAACTGGTCGCTGTCCAGGTCAACTCGACGCTGGGACCCACTGGTCGATGTCTAACTAACTAACCTAACTTAGTTAACACTAATCTAACTTGATTAGCAAGGGGGCCCGCATGTCGATGAGGAGAGGGGAGGTTAAACCGGCGGTGGGTCGTGGCGCCGCGTTTAGCCGCCGGCCGAGCCAGCAGCGCGCGGCGCAAGTGCATTCGCTGTTCCGCCACCAAAAGGGTCGGGAGGGTACCTCGGGAGGCTGGGATGAGTGAGGCTCTTGGTGAAGTGGGTTGAGCTCGGGCGGTCGGAATCGGCCTTGGCGACCTATCTGGCCGCCGAGCTCGAGGCGAGCTTCGGGCTCGGCGCTGCGGCGCACTGGGGAAGCGGAGGCGCTCTGGGTCCCTGGTGCTGCGGTGAGGCGGTGGTGAGGTTGGCTTGGTCATTGGGGCTCCAGCCACGCCGGCGACGAGGCACGGCGGGCGAGCTTGGCCGTAGTGGAGACGGTGGCTAGAGGAGGGAATGAGTCGGGAAGAGGGGGAATGACTCGGGGCTCACCGTGAGTGCGATGGTGGCATCGGCGAGCTCGGGGCACGGAGCCGCGAATGGGCGGCAGCGACAGTGGTCGAAGAGGGGAAAACGGTGGGGCGGCGCCTCGTGGCGCTCCGGCGTCGGGAGACTTGGCGAGGAGGGAGGAGAGGGGCTAGGCGGAGCTCGGGGACATGCCGGAGAGGAGAAGGGGTGGCGGTGGCCGCGATGGAGCTCGTCGGTGGCGGCAGCTCCGTTCGGTGAGCTCGGGGGAAGAGGGCCAGGGGGAAAGAGAGGGAGTGGCGAGTGAGGGAGAGGAGCGAGGGGGCACGGGGCGTCGTCGTGGCGTCGCAAGGAGGTCGGGGAGGGCCAGGCAGGCTGGAAGGGAGGAGGTGGCGAGCTCGGCGCGTCGCCGTGTCCCTCCTCTGCCTACTGGAAGAGGTAGGCGACGAGCGGCGTGTCGGTTGGTGGGCTGGGCCACCAACTGGGCCAGCGAGGGGAGGGGGAGAAGGCTGGGCTGGTGGGCTGCGCAGGTAAACCAGGTAGTCCTTCTCTCTCTTTTATTATTTCTGTTTTTTTCTAGTTTATTCTGTTTTGTTTTAGTTTAGTAAAATACTAAACCATTTAAATAAATCCTAAAAATAATTATGGGCATTAACTGAATTATTACAGAGGCCCTTAACTATTTTCCAGAATTGTTGGAGCATTTAAAAATATTAATAGTATTTAAATGCCCCAATTCAAATACAATATGGTTTATTCAAAAATCCAAAAATGCCTTGGAAAAATATCCATCACCTCTGGATATGGTTTTCACCCTTTTCCATTAATCATGAACATTTTGCAAACCACTTTGGGTTTTGAAAATATTTTGAATTTAAACCTATTTGAATTGCTTTAGTGCTAGGGCTTGATCATCCCCATTTCAAATTTCATGGAAATTAAACATGATGCATGGATGCAATGCTACTAGTTACAAGCAAGCTCTAGAGTTGATCAGGGGCTGTGACAACTCACCCCACTAAACAAGAATCTCGCCCGAGATTCAAGGCGTGAGCAAGAGGAAAAAGGGGTCACAAACTAACACAATCTTCATGATCCATTTGCCTTCTCGAAGATGTTGATTTACTCCATCATCTTGGTCTTGGCGTCCTTGCTTTCGAGGTCTTCACTTGACACGACAACGTAAGGAAGGAAAACCCTACATGATTCGATCTTCACGAAGATCAAGTAAACATGATCAACTCATGGACCGAGGCGGTGACACATCTTGAGTTGAGACATAAAATGCATCGAGAGGATGGAAGAACAACAACGGGGTTTGATTGGTGGCAACAATCCCACGCTTAGGGAGACGGTGGATGGTGTCAAGGTGGCGAGGAAATAGTTACCATGATCCGTAACAGGACACCTCGAGAAAGGTGGCGCAAGAACTATCCCTTTAAGTGGCAAAAGAATTACTTTTGACCCATAGATCATTGGAACTCTTTATACCAGCCTAAGGCAATTCACAGCGATCGTTTGACGGAGTGCAAAGGAATGGTACACCGGACTAGAATGGATGATGTGGACTACCTTGTTGAAGACAACGCAATGGATGATTTTGCTTATCATCGAAGGTAGGGGGACCCATGGTAAGTCCACTTTTGAAGATAACTCGGACAAGAATTACTAAGAAGACAGTCTATAGCGAGATAGCACAAGGGCGGTGCAAGCTGGGAACGAAATGCATCGTTGAATGTTCCAACCATCATATCCGCTGAGATTCAGATCTGGTTGGTGTTAGGATATTTCAGACTCAAGACGTCTGGAAAGGAAAGGTTGCAACACAATTTGACGAGATAACGTTGCGAGATTCTCGGGAAGTGAACTAAGGTAGCAAGCTCCAAAATATGAGCTGGTTCCGCTACAAACCTGTGAACACATTGTCCCAGACAAACATGGCCACGTAGTAGTCTTATAATAAAACGCTACCGAGTTCAGGTGGGGAACCATGATCGAGGATATTGAAGTCCTTGCATAAGGCATGCTCTTAAGAAGGAACTTCCTTTCCTTGAACAAATCAATCAGTGGCTTGGTGTGCTAGGAATACATACGGAATGAAGATGATCAGTCTATCAAACCATAGAATACTTCGCACATGCATGACGGACTTGGGATGATTCCAGAAGAGGCAAAACAAACCTTTCTCAAGTTCATGGCGGCAACTTACATCAGATGCACATGAACTAGAGGAAGTCACTACTTTCATCCAAACATATGCTTCCTGAACGAAGCACGAAGAAATGCTTACACAAGCTTCCAATACTAGGTTGATGCTCAACATGACTCATGGGGGAGACAAAATGCTACTGATGGGCTCAACAGCAACTCATCGGAATTTCCATATCACTGGACTTCCACCATCATGTGAACACGGTGATAGCATTGGTCAGACCAAAGATGTAATGGTATGCTCGAGGGATTAACCACGAGTAAGACAACATTATGAGCACAGTTGGTACTGATTTGATTTGAAGATAGCCCATACTCAAATCAAGGGATTGATAAGACAATAGGTCCAGCAACTGATCACAGGAACCAATTGATGAAGATATCATCTTTCTTCAACACACACTACACAAGAATATCCCTTTGGAACGAACTAAGTTAGGCAAGCTTTTATCTTCCAACTCTCCAAGTTGTTGTTTGGCTTAACCAACCAGCTCAGGGGGTATCTAACACAGATTCTTGGAGAAGGGGTGGTTCACAAGAAACCGACTTGATCACGGGCTCAACATAACAGTCAGGGAACAACCCGGTAACACTTCCAAGAAGACATTTGGAAAGTCACGAACCACCGGTATGTTACTAAGCTCGAGAACAATCTTGCTTTTGAGGGCAAGACGATATGATCGAACGAGTGAGGACTTGACAGAATCCTAACTCATAGATCGAAGGGTGCACCAGAACTAAGGACTAGGTAGCACGATCAATCTTAGGATGATGGTTTGATAACCAACACGCTAAGAATAAGAATATTGTCCATTCACTACCAAGCAACAAGTTGCTCGGAGTATTGATTTCACACATCACAATTCACTTGCCGGCATTCCGGTTACAACAACACGGAACCGAGGAATGAATAATGATAGCGAGAGTATCACTGCGTCAAGAATTCCTAGGAGGTTGTGCAATTCCCATGACACTCTTGACATAAAGATGGTAACACTCCAAGGTAGAACAGAACAAAAGCTGAATTGGCGTTTTGATCTGCGGGATACAACTACTTTGACCCAATCCTAGAAATGGATGAGGTACTGGAGTTTGTTTCTCCTAGTCATTCCGGAATAGAATGGCTTGACGGACCACAAGGATAAAATGCATCGATGAACACAAATGCACACATGCCCTTGGCTATCAATTGATAGATGAAGGTCAGAAGGCATCTAAGAGAACAACTCAAAGGAACATATAATTTTCTGAGTTGTGGATGCACAGATTAGTATGTCGAGCAAGCTCAACATTTCTTCCGGATAACCCATGCAGAAAGGTAGAATTGGCAGATTCACAATTATGAATGGAGAACTCCTCAAGAGCACTCTTATTGTGATCTTTTGGCTCAAAAGAACTTCTGCCATAAGCGGTTCGTAGTATTTGGAAGAAGGAAATACCGCGGACCTTGAGGACTATTGCAAGGTTACTAATATCCTAAAGGCACTAGCAAATACTAGCAACATGAAGTAGGATGAATCTCGGGTTCAAGAACCCGGAGTAGAATACCTACTACTAAATGGCATCACGGATGCTTTGAAAGTGATGGCCAGAATCATCACACTGGGGATACAAAAGCATAGCTAAATTGATAGGTGACTTCCTAGACACCTAAGGTCATAATAATAGTTCCAACATATATGTCGAGGCAACAGAGCACCTCGACCGACCGGTTGGTGTGCTTATTCGCCAAAAGGACATCGAGACGGAAGGAAAGGATTTGCAAATGCATCGGACTATTTAGAGACACAGGATGACTCGGACAGCATAATGGCTGTAAATGCTCAAAATGATTTGAGACATCTTGCAAGAATGGTGGCATAACCACTCAACAACATCATAACAAGATTACGAGATCAACGGTTATCATACAGAATAGTAGGAACTGAATCGGGATTAAATCCAACAATCTTAAAGGTCTATGGATTAGTAACACGTCATCCCGATAGATAGATGAGAAGCCTAGTTCTTAAACCCGTAGAAGAGAAGAGGATGACTCGGATCGAAGGCCATGAGGTATAAGGAGTAAAAAGAGCCTTACGTTCCCTTCCACAATCAATTCCCTTACATAGCTAAAGCATTTCTAGACACAACTTCGACCAGTTTGGCTTGGTAATCCTACAGGCAGTCAGGCTCTGATACCAACGCTGTCAGGACCCCGATCCTAGGTCACACCGATCTAGCATGTAACACATCATATCACTTTGCGGCCTCACGCACGGTATTCCCACGGGTGTCGCCTTACCATGGCCCGGAACCGTTTGCGTCTTTTGGCTCACGTATATGATAGTGTCGCTAGCATCCATATGACAAAGAACCCGGGCCGACATGGCTAGTCGTGAACCCAAAGCGGCGCTAACCCATGGGGACAGGCATACATGAATCACATCGAGCATGTCGGTCATCAACGTATGTATTCGGGCTGTAGCACTGGGCTATGAGGACTCGGTATCCCGGGCTGTAGCAGCTAGGCAGACTCGAATAACACCGCGTGACATTTCCCGAAGGATGTACATAGGAACGGTGAATCACATGCCGCCATCAAGTGTCCAAGCAGGTAGTCTTTGGGCTAGCGGGACTCCGTGAACCGGGCTGTAGCGGACTACTATCGCTCGAAGCACGAGACTACATTTCCCCATATGAGAGGCTGCCAAGGATAAACAACTAGTTTGTCGGATCCCACACATACCAAGCATTTCAAACATACACACATTATGCTCAATATGCGTAGATACAACATGGCATCACAACATAACTCTCGACTCAAAATATTATTCATTAGGCTCAAGAGCGAGATATTACAAACATGGGTCTCATGACCCAACACTCGAAACATACAAGTCAAAGCACAAGCGGAAGCTAAACATGTCCGGTACAGACAACTATAAATGAAAAAGGCTGGGAAGCGACTATCTACCAGATCTGCCGAGGGCACAAGATCGTAGCTGAGGTAACAAGCTAAGCGTCAAGTCCACGTGGAACTACTAGCGAGACCGACGTCTCTCGCAAAACATAAATAAGCAAGCGTGAGTACAATTGTACTCAGCAAGACTTACATCGAACTAACTACATATGCATCATTATCAAAAGGGGTGGTGGAGTTTGACCGCAGCAAGCCAGCTTTGACTCGGTGGCTATCCTGAACTACGATTTGCAAGTAACTCTTTTGAGGTGGCGCACGAGTCCACATATTCACCATATCAATACACCACTATGGACCTGCTCCGTCTCCCTCACGAGAACGCCATCCATAGCACTCACGCTTATCTTGCGCATTTTAGAGTATCCACTTTCACTTGTCTATGAACTGATATAGGCAACCCGAAGTCCTTCTCCGTGGACACGGCTATTCAATAGATCATATTAAACCCTGCGGGGTGTACTTCTTCACACGCGCTCACCACTTACCGCCGTTTACGACATGTACTCGGCAACCTTCAAGCGGAAGCCCAACGTGGGTGTCGGCCACGGCCTACCTAAACACTCAAGTCCCTAGTCCAGGTTTATCGCCTATTCGGGTTCCATCCGCAGGAGTCCGCCGAGGTTTCCCATACAGCCCGAACGATGTGTGCAGGGTTCCCGAGATACCAAACGGGCACTCGGTACACCGGCCACGGTGCCTACCGCAACACAACCCACCCCTAAGGTCAGCGTTGCGTGCGGCCCCAACATGCTACAAACACGAAACTACTTGCAACTCCGGACCGAGGACAAGGGTGGTTAAGAAGCCGAGAGGGTCAATTAAGGATCCCAATGCGTGGTAGTAACTGTTTCATGGATCACAAACACGAACTCAGTTCACGAGGACGGCTGCAATGAGACAACCCACCATGTACTCCTACATGGCCTCTCACCGCTACCTTTACCAAATCGTGTTCACACACTTAGCTCACACACAGTAGGACATGTTCATAACAATTCCAATTCATTCCCGATGAATCAGACCCGACTCAACTCTAAGCGATGCAGGCATGACACCAAGCATAAATGAGTAGGCACAACATGGCTCAAACAATTCCTACTCATACTAGTGGGTTTCATCTAATTACTGTGGAATGACAGGTCATGCAAAGGATCAAGGGGTTCAGCTACCGCAGCAAGTAACACATGAGTCGTTGTTGTCCTAATGCAGTAAAATAGAGCAGGAGCGAGAGAGTGGGATTATCTCGGAATGAACAAGGGGTTTTGCTTGCACGGCACTTCAAGATAATATAGTTCTTCATCGGTGTCATCGAACTCATCGTCGATGACGTCGTCTCATCGAGAGGGACAATTACCGCAAACAAGAGAGAACACAATCAATGCAATGCACATTCACATGAATGACATGTCATATTAAGGTACTGAATTCATCTAATGCAATAATAATCCAAGTTAGTTGAAGTGGAATTCAAACAAGGTTGAACTCCAACTTCAAATGCTATTCCATAAATTACCCTAATCATGATTCCTCCTATTCAGTGAGGTTAACTTGTTCAAACATGCATGATCATGGCATAAACAGATTCTTCATATTTTTCTGATCATTTTCATATATAAATTATTTCCATCCGAGTTACGGTTGAATTTATATGATTTTTAGAAGTTTGGGGTATTTTCTCGAATTTCCTGAATTAAAATAATTCCGTAAAACTGGTTATTAAATCACTGACGTCGATGTGACGTCAGCGAGTCAACTGGTCGCTGTCCAGGTCAACTCGACGCTGGGACCCATGGTCGTGTCTAACTAACTAACCTAACTTAGTTAACACTAATCTAACTTGATTAGCGGGCGGGGCCCGCATGTCGATGAGGGAGAGGGGAGGTTAAACCGGCAAGAAGGTCGTGGCGCCGGCGTTTAGCACCGGCGAGCCAGCCAGCGGCGCAAGTGCATTTCGCTGTTCCGCCACCAAAAGGGTCGGGAGGGTACCTCGGGAGCTGGGATGGTGAGGCTCTTGGTGAAGTGGGTTGAGCTCGGGCGGTCGGAATCGGCGCTGGCGGCGACCTATGCGGCCGCCGGAGCTCGGGCGAGCTCGGGCTCGACGCTGCGGCGCACTAGAGGGGAAACGGAGGGCGCTACGGGTCCCTGGTGCTGCGGTGAGGGCGGTGGTGAGGTTGGCTTCGGGTCATTGGGGCTCCAGCCACGCCCGGCGACGAGGCACGGCGGCGCGAAGCCGGCCGTAGTGGAGACGGTGGCTAGAGGAGGGAACGAGTCGGGAAGAGGGGAAATGACTCGGGGCTCACCGTGAGTGCGATGGTGGCATCGGCGAGCTCGGGGGCACCGAGCCGCGGTGGGCGGCGGCGACAAGCGGGTCCAAGAGGGGAAAACGGTGGGGCGGCGCCTCGTGGCGCTCCGGCGTCGGGAGACTTGGCGAGGAGGGAGGAGAGGGGCTAGGCGGAGCTCGGGGACATGCCGGAGAGGAGAAGGGGTGGCGGTGGCCGCGATGGAGCTCGTCGGTGGTGGCAGCTCCGTTCGGTGAGCTCGGGGGAAGAGGGCCAGGGGGGAAGAGAGGGAGCGGCGAGTGAGGGAGAGGAGCGAGGGGGCACGGGGCGTCGTCGTGGCGTCGCAAGGAGGTCGGGGAGGGCCAGGCAGGCTGGAAGGGAGGAGGTGGCGAGCTCGGCGGCGTCGCCAGGTCCCTCCTCTCCTCTTGGCGAGGTAGGCGACAGCGGCGTGTCGGTTGGTGGGCTGGGCCACCAACTGGCCAGCGAGGGGAGGGGAGAAGGTGGGCTGGTGGGCTGCGCAGTAAACCAGTAGTCCTTCTCTCTTTTTATTATTTCTGTTTTTTCTATTTTATTCTGTTTTGTTTTAGTTTAGTAAAATACTAAACCATTTAAATAAATCCTGAAAATAATTATGGGCATTAACTGAATTATTACAGAGGCCCTTAACTATTTTCCAGAATTGTTGGAGCATTTAAAAATATTAATAGTATTTAAATGCCCCAATTCAAATACAATATGGTTTATTCAAAATCCAAAATGCCTTGGAAAAATATCCATCACCTCTGGATATGGTTTTCACCCTTTTCCATTAATCATGAACATTTTTGCAAACCACTTTGGGTTTTTGAAAATATTTTTGAATTTAAACCTATTTGAATTGCTTTAGTGCTAGGGCTTGATCATCCCCATTTCAAATTTCATGGAAATTAAACATGATGCATGGATGCAATGCTACTAGTTACAAGCAAGCTCTAGAGTTGATCTGGGGCTGTGACAATGTACCAGTAGCTATGTGTTTGATCTCTCTCTCTCTCCTGTTCTTGATTTGGCACGATCTTGATGTATCGTGAGCTTTGCTATTATAGTTGGATCTTATGATGTTTCTCCCCCTCTAATCTCTTGTAATGGATTGAGTTTTCCCTTTGAAGTTATCTTATCGGATTGAGTCTTTAAGGATTTGAGAACAGTTGATGTATGTCTTGCATGTGCTTATCTATGGTGACAATGGGATATTCACGTGATCTACTTGATGTATGTTTTGGTGTTCAACTTGCGGGTTCCATAACATTGTGAACTTATGCATAGGGGTTGGCACACGTTTTCGTCTTGACTCTCCGGTAAAAACTTTGGGGCACTCTTTGAAGTTCTTTGTGTTGGTTGAATAGATGTATCTGAGATTGTGTGATGCATATCGTATAATCATACCCACGGATACTTGAGGTGATATTGGAGTTTCTAGGTGACATTAGTGTTTTGGTTGATTTGTGCTTAAGTTTTTATTCTAGTATGAACTCTATGATAGATCGAATGGAAAGAATAGCTACGTGTTATTTTACTACGGACTCTTGAATAGATTGAGCAGAAAGAATAACTTTGAGGTGGTTTCGTACCCTACCATAATCTCTTCGTTTGTTCTCCGCTATTAGTGACTTTGGAGTGACTCTTTGTTGCATGTTGAGGGATAGTTATATGATCCAATTATGTTATTATTGTTGAGAGAACTTGCACTAGTGAAAGTATTAACCCTAGGCCTCGTTTCCTAGCATTGCAATACCGTTTATGCTCACTTTTATCATTAGTTACCTTGCTGTTTTTATATTTTCAGATTACAAAAACCTATATCTACCATCCTATTGCACTTGTATCACCATCTCTTTGCCGAACTAGTGCACCTATACAATTTACCATTGTATTGGTTGTGTTCGGGACACAAGATACTCTTTGTAATTTGGTTGCAGGGTTGCTTGAGAGAGACCATCTTCATCCTATGCCTCCCACGGACTGATAAACCTTAGGTCATCCACTTGATGGAAATTTGCTACTGTCCTACAAACCTCTGCACTTGGAGGCCCAACAACGTCTACAAGAAGAAGGTTGCGTAGTAGACATCAGTGCTTCACTTATATCATATTAGAGCACGGTGGTGGTTTTATTTTACAGAAATTATTGATCTCTCATGCTTCACTTATATTATTTTGAGAGTTCTTTAGAACAGAATGGTAATTTTCTTTGGCTATAAAATTAGTCCTAATATGATAGGCATCCAAGACGGGTATAATAAAAACTTTTATAAAAAGTGCATTGAATACTATGATAAGTTTGATACTTGATGATTGTTTTGAGATATGAAGATGGTGATATTAGAGTCAGCTATTTGAGTATTTGTGAATTTGAGAAATACTTGTGTTGAAGTTTGCAAGTCCCGTAGCATGCATGTATGGTAACCGTTGTGTGACAAATTTGAAACATGAGGTGTTCTTTGATTGTCATCTAGGGATGTCAACCGGGTCCCATTTAATCCCGTTTAAAGTCCACTTATGATATGATAGTTTAAAAAGGTTTTTTGTTTGTTTGACGAAAATGAACTATCAAGCTAGCAAAAACTAACCAAACGGGATTGCAGACGCCATTTATTTGCCACTTACATCCCTATTGTCATCCTTATGAGTGGCGGTCGGGGACGAGCGATGGTCTTTTCCTACCAATCTATCCCCCTAGGAGCATGCGCATAATGCTTGGTTTTTGATGACCTGTAGATTTTTGCAATAATTACGTGAGTTCTTTATGACTAATGTTGAGTCCACGGATTATATGCACTTTCACCTTTCCATCATTGCTAGCCTCTTCGGTACCGCGCATTGCCCTTTCTCACCTTGAGAGTTGGTGAAAACTTCGCCGGTGCATCCAAACCCCATGATACGATACTCTCTTTCACACATAAACCTCCTTATATCTTCCTCAAAACAGCCACCATACCTACCTATTATGGCATTTCCATAGCCATTCTGAGATATATTGCCATGCAACTTTCCACCGTTTCATTTATTATGACACGCATCGTCATTGTCATTTTGCCTTGCATGATCATGTAGTTGACATCGTATTTGTGGCAAGGCCACCATTGCATAGTTCTTCATACATGTCACACTTGATTCATTGCCCATCCCGGTACACCACCGGAGGCATTCATATAGAGTCATATTTTGTTCTAGTATCGAGTTGTAATCATTGAGTTGTAAATAAATAGAAGCGTGATGATCATCATTAATAGAGCACTCTCCCAAATAAAAAAGGAGAAAGGCCAAAAAAAGAGAAAGGCCCAAAAAAAGAGAATAGAAATAAAAAGGGACAATGCTACTATCCTTTTTTTCCACACTTGTGCTTCAAAGTAGCACCATGATCTCTGTGATAGAGAGTATCTTGTTTTGTCACTTTCATATACTAGTGGGAATTTTTCATTATAGAACTTGGCTTGTATATTCCAACAATGGGCGTCCTCAAATTCCCTAGGTCTTCGTGAGCAAGCACGTTGGATGCACACCCACTTAGTTTCTTTTGTTGAGCTTTCATACATTTATAGCTCTAGTGCATCTATTGCATGGCAATCCCTACTCCTTGCAATGACATCAATTGATGGTCATCTCCCTAGCCCGTTGATTAGCCGTGTCAATGTGAGACTTTCTCCCTTTTTTGTCTTCTCCACACAATCCCCATCATTATATTCTATTCCACCCATGGTGCTATGTCCATGGCTCACGCTCATGTATTGCGTGAAAGTTGAAATAGTTTGAGATTACTAAAGTATGAAACAATTGCTTAGCATGTCATCGGGGTTGTGCATGATGAGAGCATTCTTGTGTGATGAAAATGAAGCATAGGCAAACTATATGATTTTGTAGGGATAAGCTTTCTTTGGCCATGTTCTTTTGAGAAGACATAATTGCTTAGTTAGTATGCTTGAAGTATTATTATTTTTATGTCAATATTAATCTTTTGTCTTGAATCTTTCGGATATGAACATTCATGCCACAATAAAGAGAATTAATTAGGAAATTACGTTAGGTAGCATTCCACATCAAAAATTCTGTTTTTATCATTTACCTACTCGAGGACGAGCAGGAATTAAGCTTGGGGATGCTTGATACGTCTCCGACGTATCTATAATTTTTGATTGTTTCATGCTATTATATTAGCTGTTTTGGATGTTTAATGGGCTTTATTATGCACCTTTATATTATTTTTGGGACTAACCTTTTAACCGAAGGCCCAGTGCAAATTGCAATTTTTTTTGCCTATTTCAGTGTTTCCCAGAAAAGGAATATCAAACGAAATCCAAACAGAAGGAAACCTTCGGGAGAGTTATTTTTGGAACAAACGCAATCCGGGAGACTTGGAGTGGACGTCAAGGAAGCAACGAGGCGGCCACGAGGTAGGGAGGCGCGCCCAGGGGGGTAGGCGTGCCCCCATCCTCGTGGGCCCCTCGTGGCTCCACCGACCTACTTCCTTCGCCTATATATACTCAAATACCCCAAAAACATCCAAGAGCACCACGAAACCCTATTTCCACCGCCGCAACCTTCTGTACTCGTGAGATCCATCTTGGGGCCTTTTCCGGTGCTCCGCCGGAGGGGGAATCGGTCACGGAGGGCTTCTATATCAACACCATAGCCTCTTCAATGATGTGTGAGTAGTTTACCACAGACCTTTGGGTCCATAGTTATTAGCTAGATGGCTTCTTCTCTCTCTTTGGATCTCAATACAAAGTTCTCCTTGATCTTCTTGGAGATCTATTCGATGTAATTCTTTTTGCGGTGTGTTTGTCAAGTTCCGATGAATTGTGGGTTTATGATCAAGATTATCTATGAACAATATTTGATTCTTCTCTGAATTCTTTTATGCATGATTTAAATATGTTTGCAAGTCTCTTCGAATTATCAGTTTGGTTTGGCCTACTAGATTGATCTTTCTTGCAATGGGAGAAGTGCTTAGCTTTGGGTTCAATCTTGTCGTGTCCTTTCCCAGTGACAGCAGGGGCAGCAAGGCACGTATTGTATTGTTGCCATCGAGGATAAAAAGATGGGGTTTATATCAAATTACTTGAGTTTATCCCTCTACATCATGTCATCCTGCCTATTGCATTACTCTGTTCTTATCAACTTAATACTCTAGATGCATGCTGGATAGCGGTCGATGTGTGGAGTAATAGTAGTAGATGCATAATCGTTTTGGTCTACTTGTCGCGGACGTGATGCCTATATACATGATCATGCCTAGATATTCTCATAACTATGCGCTTTTCTATCAATTACTCGATAGTAATTTGTTCACCCACCGTAGATTATGCTATTTTGAGAGAAGCCACTAGTGAAACCTATGGCCCCTGGGTCTATCTTCCATCATATTATTTTCCTATCAATTAAGTATTTCTTCCTTTGTTTATTTTGCAATCTTTACTTTCCAATCTATATCATAAAAATACCAAAACTATTTATCTTATTATCTCTATCAGATCTCACTTTTGCAAGTGGCCGTGAAGGGATTGACAACCCCTTTATCGCATTGGTTGCAAGGTTCTTATTTGTTTGTGCAGGTACAAGGCGACTTGCGTGTAACCTCCTACTGGATTGATACCTTGGTTCTCTAAAACTGAGGGAAATACTTACGCTACTTTGCTGCATCACCCTTTCCTCTTGAAGGGAAAACCAACGCATGCTCAAGAGGTAGCAGCGGTAGAATTGGAAGCGTATCGACAAGGACCCAAATGTCCATATTGTCCTGGTCGATGTCAGGATCACCAAGATCCATGGTGACAAGCATACCCTCATAAAAACCATACATCTTGCAAAGTGCTTCCCCATTTTTGCAACCAAAATGGGTTACGCTCTCATAATTATACAGATTTACTTCAAAATCAATATCATGATGGGTCCTTGGGTGAATTTTCTTTGTTTCGGAATATTCGTGGTCTTCAAAATCCATCCTCTCCAAGACATAGCGTTTTGCATGGCATGGGATAAGCTAATCGAATTGTAAAAGATGAAAATTACACGTTGAAATAGTTGAAGTCATGCTTAATTAGGAAAAAAACACTTTTGGTCGTTGCGTACCGTTTCAACATCGAAGGTCTCCTGCAGCTTAATGCTGAAGCGCCGATCTTCGTCTAGGTGAGGCCTGTAGCACATACCTCGGTCGTCGTTGCACCCGTTGCACTCCCCTGGGAGACTTTCATCGTCCAATGACGACATTTCCGACGTTCATAGTTCAAAGATTAAACTTGTACAATTCAATATATGTACTATAAAAATTAAATTAGATCATTATTATTCATCATGGGTTGACTATCAGTCTGCGGAGTCTATATGGTGGAGACTCTCCCTCACTGATTCCTCTCTGACATTTGCGACCGTCAGTGACGGTCGTTACTCCTCCTTCCCCTAGTGCATAACAAAGGTCTAGCACAAGGAGAAGAAGGAGAAATGACCCCCACGACAACAATCGAGATTCTTCGTCCTCTCTCATATATGGTGGATACACTCCCTCAATGATTTTTCGACCGTCGGTGATGGTCGTTATTCCTCCTTCCCTAGTGCATAACAAAGGTCTAGCACAAGGAGAAGAAGGAAAAACCACCCCCACGACAACAGTCGGGCTTCTTCGTCCTCTCTCATATATGGTGGATACACTCCCTCACTTATTTTTCGACCTTCGGTGATGGAGCCTCGACAGACTT
This sequence comes from Aegilops longissima, assembly GCA_021605205.1. Taxonomy (NCBI): domain Eukaryota; kingdom Viridiplantae; phylum Streptophyta; class Magnoliopsida; order Poales; family Poaceae; genus Aegilops; species Aegilops longissima. Next base: position 204,531,708 of record CM038679.1, read on the forward strand.
AAAGTCAACCCGAAATGTCCTTTAATTATTTTTTGAGAAAATCCAGGCCACTCGATATTTCCTACATATTCTAGCACAAGTCATGCCAGAATTCACGGAAAAAATCCGGCATGACCTTTGCTAAAAAAGGACATATCAAGCGCCTGAAATTTGCCGGAACAGAAATTAATCAACACTCCGGCAAAACATAGGCCACTATAGGAGGTGTAACCTGCAAACATGGCCGGCCAGTTGGGCAAGCACATATCCTATTTGAGCAACACAAGATATACATGTTTATATCTACATCATATGAGCATTCAAACTTGATGGAGTAGTTTTCCAATTTGAGAATTCAATAAGCAAAATCAAATCGTAAAATAAATTAGTATTCAAATTAGCATTCATTCAATAAGCAAAACTAAACCATCTCTTTCGTCCGTACATCATTAAATATTATCACTAATAGATCTTGAATAGTATCATACATATAACATCACTAATACAGCTAAAACCGTAGCGAACGACGGGTATCGGCGCGGGCGGTGGACACCCAAAGAGAAGGAACCATCGCAGGATCATAGCTCCAGTGAGATCCCTGAAGAACTTTCCAGGTATTGGAGAACCTGCCCTCCAACGCAACCATGTAGCGACGGACGTGATCATCCTCCTCGCTGACATGGTGAAGTACCACCTCCGTGGGGTCCTCAAGCCTTCGCGCCGTCACTGGCCCGCCCAATCGCCACCAAGAAGGTTCGGGTCAACGACGGGCTGGCTCCTCACCAAGCTACGCCCCCGGAAGGTAGCACCTCCCAGTACAAGCCCGGCGGAGCCCAGTCTCGGACATGGCTCCTCACCAAGCCCAGGCCTCCTCCGCCGAGTCGACGATGAGGATGCGGGATAGGCATCATCGACGTCGATGCAGGAATAATTGGTTTAATTAAAAACAACTAGTTCTATTAATTTTCTTACTAAAAATAAACTAGTTCTATAGTAAAATTTTAATTAGATCATCAAATTTCATATACCTAAATTTTCTTACTAAAAATAAACTAGTTTTATTAATTCAACTAGTTCAACTAAGCAGTTACTATAAATAAAATAAACTAGTACTTACTAAAAGTAAACTAGTTTAAATAGTTCTATTAATTTTCTACTAATTCTATTAAACACTTACTAAAAACAGTAAAAAACTATACTAAATTTTTTCTATAACCTAAACACCACTGCCCTAAATTAGCATCTACTTAATTAGTTACCTAACCTACTTCCCTAACTTAAAAAGATCTAAGTTAATTAACTAAATTCACCTAAGTTAATTAACTAAATTCACCTAAGTTACCTAACCTAATGAACTAAATGGAGGGAGGAGGAGTATCTCATGGTGGTGGAGGAGGCCGGCGGGGGAGGAGGTCGGTGCGGGGAGGAGGCCGGTGGGGGAGCAGAGCCGGCGCAGGCGAGGGTGGCCGGAGGGAGAGCTCTGGCACAGGAGATGGCGGTGCGCAGGGGAGGGCGGCGACGACGACGGCGGAGAGAGGCGACTGAGTGTGTGAGGGAGGGGAACTGAGAGAGAGGTCGAGCGCGGGCCATTGGGCTAGATAAAGAGCCCGTAGTAGTGGCGCTTATATGTAGAAAGCGCTACTGCTACATCCGGTAGCAGTAGCGTGTTATACATAACAACGCTACTACTATGCCTGGCCTGCCGGCAACGGCCTGGCAATTGTAGTAGTAGCGTTTTTTACTAAGACAGCGCTACTAGTAAGTTTGTAGTAGTAGCAGTTTTTATAAAAAGCACTACTGATAAGTAGTAGCAGCGCTTTGTTATTAAAAGTGCTGCTACTATGCTACTGTCTATAAGCATTTTCCTAGTAGTGACTGAGCACCACATTGCACAATGTACAACCAAACCAAGCATGCTTGACAACTTGGAAATATAGCAGTTGTATTCGTTTCTCATGTATTTTGTAAAGATATTGATTTATTTCTCACAGGGAAGACAATACAAAATTGCAGCCTGAAGAATTGAACATCACATTTGCAGAATTGAACCAAACAGTTAACTGAAGACGACAACTAATTAATAGAACAGTTAATAAGTGAGCACCACACTGCACGACATATAGAACATATACACTAGAGCAACAGATTGCATGGTAAAATTAGATAGCACAATTCACTATAATTTGTGAAGGAAAGGCAGGAGCAGCACATGCAACGGGTAAACCGAGCATGCTTAAATGGCGTAGCTAACAAATGGCAAGGTGCTCCTCCAAGATCTGGGGGCCGACACAAATCGCAGCCATCACGACCTCATCCACGCGTGCGGCCACGATTTGCTTCTCAGCTGCCAAATGCTCCTTGAGATCCTGGCTAAAGTGTGTGTACCATTGCTTAGAGCGGTGCTTATCTGGTGGAGGCGTCGGTGATTTGGGTGGAAGGTGTCGCGCTCGCGCCGGCGATCGGGGCATGTGGGATGTGGAAGAAGGACGAGGATGGGGGTCAGGTGTGGATTACCTGCCTAGATAGACGAGGCCGAGAAGCGTGAAGGAGGGTCGCCGGCGAGGAGGCGGCACTGCAAGCAAGGAGTGAAGGTTTCAACTTGGAAAGGAAGGCGGAAACAGGGGAAATGTGGCTTTTGGTAAGAGGGAGGGGGCGGGGAGGTAGATATTTCCACGGAAGCTAAAATTTTGGAATCACTTCAGCGAAAAAACTGGTGCGCAAAGTGTCATCAGACACGGTCCCTTATTCAGAACTGTGTACGAGATGTGAACATCACAAACGGTTCAGATAGCTTAACCCGTGTGTGAAGAGTTTGAATGTAATTTTTTTTGTTCAAATCCCTGGTTACAGTGGTCATCCACATCATTGCATAATCTGGGCACACAAAGGAGACTACAACACACCCACACTTCTTAATCGAGCAAGTTCAGCAATTAAACAGAGCTAGCTGACCTAATCATTACTCTAACAAATTAAAGACCGGTGCTCTTAATTAAACAAAACAAAGAGTACTAGTACTACGGCTGGTGCTCGTTAATCTCCGCCACCGCCTCCATGTCCAGCTCGCGCCCGACAGTCTCCTGGGGAAGGGGCTCCATGGCATCCATCGCACCCTACTCGGCAAGCATCTCGCCATCCGCATCCGCCATCTCTTTGGAAAAGGCCGCCACGAGCTGGGCGTGGGCGGCCATGATCTAGGCTTGGACGCGCTTCATCGTCGCAAGGTATGCGGCGGAGGAACGAACGACTGCTCAAACGCTCTCGGCGATTGCCAATTCTTCGGCCGTGGGTTGCCGACCATTGTCGGAGAAGCTTCGTTCGATTTGTGCGGTGGCTGCCATGAGCTGGGCATGGGCGGCCTCGACATGGTCGTGGGCGGCCTCCATTAGGGCTAAGGTCGCCGCTGCGGAATGGACAGATGTTGTGCCGCTCTCGCCAGTTGCTATCCCCAAGGCAGATGTTGCTGCCGCCACCTGAGAAGCAACGACGGCCATCTGGGCTGCCTCGGGTATCCGGTCGAAGATTGTGGCCGCGCTCATGCACCTTGTTAGCACGCGCATAGCGGCTCCAGCCGCGCTCTAGCCGTAGTGGGCCACCAAAGTTGCCCTCACGACGCGGGTCCACGTGTCCATCTTTCACCGGCGACGATTGAACAATGAAATGATATTTGGGGAGCGAGCTAGTGTGCTTGAGACGCCGGCTGTGGACTGTAGCCGACGCACCTTCTCGCGTAAGCCATAGGCGCACCGACGGTGCTCATGTATATTTTGTGCTGCATCTCACACGGTTGGTGATAATAAACTGTGTGCAATCTACTTGATTTTTAATCTTTATGTGAATTACATAATGGGGTCACAGCGGCAATGGACAGTGTTTGAATTGTTATACCTTTTACCTGCAGTGAACATGCAACTATATGTGTGTCGTAAAAGAATTGGAATTATTCAGGGTTTGTTTGAACATTTTAAACATTAAATTGGTTTTCTAGCCATTTCAGGTGCACAATTGAAAATTAAACTACATGCACATGCTCCAGTGCACCAACATGGGTTGTAAAATCATATATGTGTCCATTGGTTTATGCTTATGTCCCATGCAAGAAATGGGGATGAAATTCGGACAGCACGACACCGTGGCTCCCCGGCAAACGTCAACGTATTTGCTTTTGTACTTCTAGTATATCCAAAATTTGTCCAAAATTCATGAAACTTGGCATGCTATCATGGAGCGGCATCAACATGTCGTGGTAAATTTTTTGTCCCATTTGGGGCAGGTTTGGGTATAAGCTTCTCATAAACCAGAGCTTGTCACAACAAGTGTGATGGTTTGGGTACGGAACATTTCACCTTTCTGGACGAAACGATATCCGTTGCCTCTTCTCGATTTCAAATTTTTTTCATAGTGTCAACATAGAACTACAGGAGTGTTGTGTCAATTTTTGGGATTTTTTGGGGTTCGCTTGGGCATTTTTGTACAATTAACTGAGTTTTCTATGCATTCATGTCCATAATTCAAATTTGAACTACATGCACATGCTCTAATGCATATAAATTAGTTGAAAATTCAAATCTGTGTCCTTGGTTGCCTGCTTAGGTCCCATGCAAGAAATGGGAATAAATGTCAAACACCCTGCCACCATCACTCGGCCGCAAACATTGAGATACCTGGTTTTTAAATTCTAGTAAATCCAAAACTCATCTGAAATTCATGAAACATGGCATGCTTTCATGGAGCGGCATCAACATGCCGTGGTAAATTTTTTGTCCCATTTGGGGTAGGTTTGGGTATATGCTTCTCACAAACCATATCTTCTCACAACAATCATGATGGTTTCGGTAGGGAATGTCCCACCTTTGGGGACGAAACGATATCCATTGCCTCTTATTTCTTTCAAAAATTTCCTTGTGTGAACATAGAACAACAGGAGTCTTGTGTCAATCTTTGTTGTTTTCCGGGGTTTGTTTGGACATTTTCATGCATTAACTGAGTTTTTAATGCATTTATGTGCGTAATTCAAATTCGAACTACATGCACATGCTCCAGTGCATATAAATAGGTTGAAAAATCAAATATGTGTCCTTGGGTGCATGCTTAGGTCCCATGCAAGAAATGGAAATGAATTTCAATCACCAGGGCACCGTTGATTGCCGGCACAACATTGAGGTACCTAGTTTTTAAATTCTAGTAAATCAAAAACTTGTCTGAAATTCATGAAACTTGGCACGCTATCATGGAGCGGCATCAACATGTCGTTCTAAAAATTTTGTCCCATTTGGGGCAGGTTTGGGTATATGCTTCTCACAAGCCAGAGCTTCTCACAACAAGCATGATGGTTTCGGTAGGGAGCGTTGTGGCACCCCGGCTCAGAGCGACCGGTTTACCCTGCATTGCCAGCCCAGAGATCTTGTCTTCTGGCAACACACAACAACATGGTACAGAAAACAACCGCTTCATTCATGCTAGCGGAACATAGTTCATATTACCACAGTTAGCGAGGCCAAGCGGCACACACGGTGCGGCTGAACAATATGTACATTATTTAGTGAACATAAAGGGGGCCTCGATCATGACAACTACTCGGCAGCGGAACAACGTCGTAGCGGGACTCCATAGCACAAGGACACCGACGTGGACACGGTCTAGACTCGGACAACACTCCTTTCCAATGGAACTTTCCTTAAATCTGGCATGACACGCCAGGTCAGTACATTGAATGTACTTGCAAGCTCACAATAAGCATAAACAAGATGACAGACAATATTATGATATTTATCCAATTTAATCAACAATGCAACTATATAACCAACATGTCTTTGTGGCGATCAACGGTACTCATTCTCCGACTTGCTTACCGTGTGACCAACAAACATAATATTACCAAAACATACTCGTGATCCTTACGGCGATCACAACCCGACCATCTCATGGCCCGTGATACTTACGGCGATCACAACCCGACCAACTCGTGGCCCGTGATCCTTACGGCGATCACAACCCGACAACTCATGTCCAACTCAACACGATGACCTCACTGTCATCCTTAGTGCAATTTAGTGTGCATATTTATTAAGTGTTGACCCATGGTGTACCTTACTTTCGAGCATGTCCGTATCCGTGGACTCGGCTATCAATAGATTAAAAACACTCTACAGAGGTTAGTACACTGTACCCACACTACGGAACCCATGGCCTCACTGTCCCATTCGGGTGGACCAACAGCGTTCCGACGAAACCATTTCACTATCATGACACTCTCCTGACCCCTCCGACTGAGACCCCACCGGGCTAGTCCTGGGTGGCCCCGTGTCTACCTCCAGACACCTCGACCACCGTCGTGGCCATGATCCACACTGGGATCCGGTACCAAAATTAACTTAACAATGGGCTCACAAGGTTATGATTGGCTACCGGGCCAGGGTACATCACGCCCATAACCTTCCCTAAACTGAGGTACCGACTAGAGGCACGACAATGAAACGCATTAAGGCTGTCCCATACCGGCAAATGTGGTTGCACTGGGAAAGACTCGTTTCAGCGGCACCACGACCCAGTCAACAACATGTTCAAGTTGAATTATTAATCAGGTTAAAACTTAATGTGAAAATAAAATATCCGGTGTCATACTTCCATACCATGCATCACTTAACATATGCATCACATAACCGTGCAAAGATTGCACCAACCATGCTCCTATGGAGCCAACATAAACTCATGCTACTATGCTGGTTAAAACCTCTCTTTACTCATACCAGAACTATTTCTAGCAATTATCATCATTTTACCTCATGCAAAAATAATATTCAAATTACTCATCAAGCTCTATGACCATATTATTTAGTTATCACTTGCAACTAAGTTCTCATTATCTTACCAACAATAGTTACTTCAAACATACTGAAGTTCAAGCATTTTAACATAACAAGCATATAATAGAATATATTTATTATATAACTAATTTAAATGCATCAATATTCATAAGTTCAAGTATGAAATCATAAATATTGAAGTGGCACAATGAAAATGTTACTGTGGCTTGCCTTAGTACTGATGAGGTTCACAAGGCTCCTGGTGATCCTCAAAACAGGCTGGTTCCTCTGAAAACATTCAAAAATCACAAATGAAAATATCAAGAAACCTTCTGAAAATTGCCAGAAAATCTAGACAGCAAGGAAAAATCCCATCTCTTGGGGGCTGTTAGATTTTTGGACACAGAACACAATGCAAAAAGAATCACTGCGTTTGGACTTGTAGAATAAAAGTTATGGCTGTTTGAATGCTACTGGAATTTAAATGAATTTGAAAAAGAAAACAGAGGGGGGGTGACATCGAAGGCATATTCTCCCAGGGCGCCACCACTGATACCGCTTCGCGCGCGTAGTGAGTGGCAGACTAGCGGACCTCGCTAGTCAGGCCGCAGGGAGGGAAGAAAGAAATAGAGAGGCGCGGCGCTTCGCCGGAGCTTACGCCGGCGTTGAGGCTTCTTGGAGGAAAACGAGAGGGATGGATCGACGGAGAAGGTTCTTGCGCACCTGCCCGTACCCGTGGCGTGGGTAATGGTGACCGGACGGTGTCGGATTCTTCCTCGCAATCGGAGGCAGAACACAGCGGTCGCCGAAGATGAGGAAGACGACGGCTAGGGGCGGCTCCAGGGGCTCTAGCTAGGCGCGTTAGCTTCATGGAGGAGAGGCGGAGGCCCTGGCGGGGTCGCCTTGGCTTGGGAGTGGCCGGAGCTGCCGGAACGATCCAGAGGGGATCGCCGGCAAGCTCGGCTCGGGGACGGCAGCCCGCGGCCTGCCCGGTCGGGCTGCGGCTTCTAGTGGCTATAGGTGGGAGAGGTGGTGAGTTGCGATGCTCCAGGAGGCTGCGGAGGGGGGTTTTTATAGGCGGGGTGGCGAGGAGGGCTCGGGCTCCGCCGGAGGACAGCTGTCTCCGGCGCCTGGTGACGAATGGTGCTAGAGAGAGAGAGAGAGGAAAGGCGATGGAGGTCACGCGGGAGCTGTGCGCGGACGGAGACGAGCACAGGAGCGAGGAGGAAAGGGACGAACACAGTGTGCGGGCACTGTGCCGTTGGCCGGACCGTTCCCGTGCTCGCTGCGGCGAGCTCCGGCGTTGGCGAGCAGCAGGGAGGAGTTAATGGGGTGGAGACGAGGATGGTGGCGAGGGGGGACACGCTCTGGCTGGCCGAGCAGCGAGCACGCGCGCCTTAGAGGCGCTGGCGACGCTTGCAGAGCTTGCGTTGGCATATGCCAAAGACGCCGGACGAACGTGGTCACCGCGTGGACCGTGACATCAGGCCACATATGCACTAACCATGATGTCTGGCGTGTAGACCTTAGTAAACTAGGGTGTTACCACGGCTCGGTTTGTTTCCAGGTGCAGTAGAAGTGAAATGGTGAAGAGGTTAAGTTACTGGACAGAAACTTTGAACAATTACTGTGGTCAAACCACAGGGATTCAAGGCTGAGCTTTGGGGTTTTACTGACTCTTACTAAGGTGAATAAGCTCAGGGAAAACCAGCTACATTGGAGATAGTAAAAAGGTAGTTGTTGTAGAAACTACCATTTTAGCCCAGAAGTGAAAATATTTTATGTAGCCAAAATACTCCAAAAAGTGGTGAAATATTTTTGCTCAGAAATGTTCCCTAAGGTCCAAAGAATATTTGGGATTTTTCTCAGGATTTTTAGGGCAACAGAAATGAGGGTTGCTTTGGAGGTCAAAGAGTTTGGCTAGGGTTTACGAGGCAAAATGAATATTTTTCATTTAAGAAAAATATTCCAAGCAATATTTTTGGGTTGGCCAGGGTTGAAATGATGGATTAGAAGAGAAGATGGGGCACTTGGGTGAAAATCAAGGGATACCCAAGTGATCAAGTCCAAATGGAATGATTCAAAAACTCCAAATCCAAAACCAACTCAGTTGAAAATCAAGCAAAGAAAAGAGGGCAAAAACCAGGCTGTGACAAACGTCCCACCTCTGGGGACGAAAAAATATCCATTGCCTCTTATTGCTTTCAAAAATTTTCTCGTGTCAACATAGAACAACAAGAGTGTTGTGTCAATTTTTGTGATTTTTCGGGGTTCATTTGGACATTTTTATGCATTAACTGAGTTTTCAATGCATTTATGTGCATAATTCAAATTTGAACTACATGCACATGCTCCAGTGCATATAAATTGGTTGAAAAAGCAAATTTGTGTCCTTGGGTGCATGCTTATGTCCCATGCAAGAAATGGGAATGAATTTCAAACACCAGGGCACAGTTGATTGCCGACAAAACATTGAGATACTTTATTTTTAAATTCTAGTAAATCCAAAACTCGTCTGAAATTCATGAAACTTGGCATGATATCATGGAATGGCACCCGACATGCTGTGGTATTTTTCGTGTCCATTTTGAGAGAAGGCGCACTCGAATAATGACAGCCAACAAAGGCATTTTGAAAAAATAGCTGCGACTTTAATATCTCAAACGTTTGTATAATTCAAACCGTGTGCGTTCTGTTAACCATTCACGTGACACCATGTGTCTTGGTTTTAATGGCTGTAGGAGGTGCTGTGTGGATAGCTGCTTGACCTTGACTGAATGGGAGGCATGCGAGCGCAGTCCGGTGCGCAGGCTGACCGAGAGGCGTGCAAGCTGTCCTCGAATGCGCAGGATCAATGGGAAGCATGCGAGCTGTACGCTGTGCAGGCTCACTGGGAAGCGAGCCCTTTGACTTCCATGGCCGCCCGCCTTCCTCTCTATGCACGCGCCCCCCTCAGCGGCATGGGAAGCCACCGTTGAACGCTACCTCTCAGCGCCGCCAGCTGCCGTCCTCCCGCGCCCCGCCCGTCGACCTCGGGATGACATGATGCAAAGTGAGAGCAGGATTTGTGCATCTCTTCAACGCAAACGGTTCTTTCGGAGTACCCATGTGCAACCACTTACAAACAATTTGGTGCGATTTGCATCTTTCATATTGGGTATATTGCCATTTTTCAAACTGGAAAGATTGACATTTGTTGATCTAGTAACATTGCCATTTTTCAACCTTGTAACACTGCGAATTGTCAAAATATGAAGCTAAAAATCACTAGCAGTATCTAATTTTTGCAACTAAAATTCAGTAACTAAGCATACATTTCATTCATAGATTAAGCAGTCATTCTTAATGCTGCCTCTCCTCTGCCGAGTGCGCTCAGTAAGAGGCGGAGGAGGAGGAGCCTGCCGACGAGCTGGGCAACCGCAATATGGTTCCTGCTGCCATTGCAGCTTCAGCGACACTCACCTCGAACGCCCTCTACCGCTCTAGACGACCCCTCTCGAAGCGGTGGTTCTCCTCGTAGATCTCCTGGTTCCCCGCCTCTGAGGCGGCGTGTGTCGCGGGCACGGCGGCGGTAAGGATCTTTGCGTGCTCGACGAGGCGCTCCTCCTCCTCCCACAGTAACTCGGTGTAGCGTGCAAGGTCGCTGACGCACGTGCGGGCATCCACCTCCGCCGCCTGAAGGCGGAGCGGGTGATGACCCCGGTGGTCGATGGTGGGCTGGCGGCCACGGCGGCCGATGATGGGGTGGCGGCCACGACCACCACCTCCCGCCTTCGGGCCGCGGTGGCGGAGCGGGTGATGGCCACGGTGGCCAGCAGTGGGGTGGTGGCCACGGCGGCCACCTCCCGCCTTCGGGCCGCGGCGACGGAGCGAGCGATGGCCCTGGATTTCGATGGTGGCGTGGCGGCAACAGAGGCCGGGAACAGCTTTCGACGGGCACCTGAGGCGGGGCGTGTGGTGGGTGTTCCGCGCACACCCAACAGGGAAGCCACGCGCACTACACTACGCCGGGGACTGTGCCACCGCCGCGATGTAGCATCCCAGATGGAGCTGTCCTCTGATGAAGGCGGAGTGGCTGAGCGACTACTACGGACCGGTGCCATTGGCAATTGTGGGAGAAGCAGATGAGATAAGCTACAGGGAGGGAGGGGAAAATGTGACGCAGGACTCGCCGGCCGTGAGGGTTTTATAGCAGGCCGATAAGCATTGGGATTTTGGGGGATTTCACCGAGTCGGGCGGGAAGCTTGCGTGGGGACCTGCGAGGTTGCGTGGAAACGGGCTTAGCGACGATTCATTAGCGCAAGCTTGCGCTGTAAGCCGTCTACGGCAGCGGGGTGACAAGACGTGCGAGAGGAGGACGAAAGGCCACGTACACATACAGTTAATAAAAAAATGTTTGCGATTTAATTACCTACTATCCCCCTGTCCTGGTTTATAAGCATGATTTAACTAATAAAATACGAATGCACGTCGCCAAAGATTATATAGTTGGATTCGTATTTGAACATAGTTTCGAATTGTACAATTCTTATAACATGCATTAACATTTTGTTGGTCAAATTGGAGAGCAAAGTATGGCATAGAATATAAAGGGGACTATAGACTGGACAGAGGTGGTAGCACACGAAGAACTGTCGGCCGGCGACCCTTTCCTACGTGTTCAACTGCTCTATGCGTGTGGTTGCTTGCGGTTCAGGCGGCCGCGACGCGCTCTGCTCGCGTCCCGCCACGTGTGCTCTGCTGTCGCGTCCCTCCGAGTGCTCTGCCCTCGTCGCTCCGCGTGTGCTGCCAGTGTTTGGGGCCGGCGCACGATCACGCACGTTCGTGTGCATGCGGTTGCGCCGGGCGCGGCGCGACGATGCAGTTACTCGCTGCAAAAACAGCCATGCGGATGTGCAGAGAATCCAGTCCGCCCGGCCCCCATTTATTCCTGCGGCCATTCACCTTCTATCTCTCGCGTCACACCACACAATAAGCACACCCACGACGACACATACAGAGAGGACATCCAGCGGTTTCAATGGCGCCCCCAGCGGCCTTCGACGACAACGGCGGGCAGCTCACCACGCATCACGTAGTGGACACCCACGAGAGGGGAAGGCCCTCTCGGTGGTGTACATGAACGATCTGGTCTCGGTGGAGAGCTCCATCCAATCTATGGAGCAGTTCCTTGCCGAGGACAAGTATGGAGTGGTCGGCTTTGACCTCGAGTACACCATGGGTCGTGCCGGGCACGATCAGAAGGTTGTCGTCGCCCAGTTGTGCGTGCGACATGAAGTCCTCGTCTACCACTACCACCTTGACACAAGACCTTGCGAGCGTTTCTCCAGGTTTATCGACAGCTCCGACTGTAGTTTCGCTACGGTGGACATCAGCAACGATCTAAAAGCGCTCAAGGTTTCGGGCTTGAAATGCCCGAATCTTGTCAATATCCAGCACCACTACAAGGTATGGGGGAGCGACAACAACAAACTGAACTCCGTGGTTGACATCGCCTCGGCCATCATCGACCACTACTACGCAAAGATGAAGGAAGAGAGCAAGAAGGACAAGAACGCCTTGCACAGTGTTTGGCATGAGAGACTGGATGAAGAACTCGTCAAGTACACGACCAAGGATGCATACACAAGCTACGATATGTACATGCAGATCGTTGACATGAGGAACTGTCTTCTTCCTGCCCTAGACGAGGGATGGCGCAACATAGCAGTGGCGGGAGCGTCACAAGAAGTAGATGACTAGATGATCGTTTCTCCTACTTTAGAATGCATGCAATTGTTGATTTTGGTGTGTGCGAATGATTGGTCTGTATAGTCACTTATGTAATTGGATGTTTATTTCAGTTATATATATACATGTTATTCTACTGTAGACAGAGCAAATCACACGGCTTATTAGTGGCAATTGTCTGTGTTATTATTGGTCTCCGCACACATTTCTCATTACGAACCTGTTTGCCGCGTATCACACACATCTTGTTCAGTTGAACCGTTTACATTGTGTTTCCTAATCACACATAGTTCATTCTTGTGAACCATATGTTGTATATCGCACACGCCTTCATCTGGCTGCCCATTTCTTTTGTTCCTCCTCATCCCAAATAGTTAATTGAACTGAATCGTATGCCCTGCATCGCACACGCAACTAAAATCTGAACCGTGTTTGATGCATCCGTCATCGCAAAGGTTTTGCACCTTTTTTGACGGGTTTTTGACCCCACCATTTGCGATTATGGCATCGCACACAGTTTCATCGAAGGGTCTCTGATCGTAGTGTCGCGTTTGGACCATCATGTAGTACTGTTTCCCTTGCTTTCCTTGGCGGGAGCTGTTGCTACCGCAGCCTCTGCTGCGACTGCATCCTGGTACATCTTGTCCATGCAGATAATTGCATCCTCCTCATCTGATGGGATAGTGATGACTCCCAGTGGCCCAGGCATCTTCAGTGTATTGTAAGCATAGTGGGATGCTGCCGTAAACTTGGCCAGGGCCGGGCGTCCAAGAATCCCATTGTAAGGCAGGGGGAGATCAACCACATCAAACACAACCTTCTCTATCTGGTAGTTTAGTTCTCCCCCAAACGTTACCAACAATGTAATCTTCCCTTAGGATGGCTCCTGCCGGGGTTAACTCCTTGAAACGTGCCAGTAACCTGTAGCACTTCTTCTCCTATATGAAGCTTGCTGATAACTGCTGGGGAAATCAGATTTAACCCGGCCCCGCCATCCACTAGCATCTTTGTGACCTTGAGGTTGCGTATTGTTGGAGAGACCAACAACGGCAAGTACCCTACCGCCATGGTGCGGCCAAGGTGATCCTCCTTATCAAAGATGATTGGCGTGCGGGGCCATTTGAGCAGTTTCCGGGCCTCTGGCGCTGGCTCCATAGCATTGATCTCTCGTGCCCATCGCTTGAGCTGGCGGTGGGAGGCGTGCAGATATGCACCCCCATTAATGCATAGGGTGTTAGTGGCCTTCTGAAATTCCTGCTCATTGGTTTCCTCTTCATTCCCTTCATCACTCACATCATCACAGACTTCCTTCTCTTGAGCCCTGGTGGGTTTTCCTTGGTTCCGAAAGGGTTTGCTGGGGAGATTTGCTTCACCGCCTCGGCCCTTTCCGCCAGTGGCATTCTAACCTTTTTCCTTGTCACTCATATCATATTCTACTCTCAGTCTCTTGACAAGCTACTCAACCTAGTAGCACTCCTGAAGGTCGTGGCCCTTGGTCTGATGGATCTTGCAGTACGACCCATCGCCTTTCCCAGCTTTCTCAGCGGGAGCGGCTTCTCAACAGGCTATGCAAGTAGCAACTTCCTTGCCGAGGGTCTTAGCCTTGGCCTTCTTGCCGGTACTAGGTGTGCCCGAACCTTCTACAATCATCACTGCCTTATCTCTTGGCTTCTTACTGCGCTTCGTGCCCTTCCTCTGACATGTTGATTCATCTTCATCCTCTGAATCAACATTGATGCAATCTTCCTCTCCGAGCAACTTCCTTCCTTCCTCCATCCGAGCACACTTATCCACCAGCGTGTATAGCTCCTTCATAGTATAGTGAAACTGCACATTCATCTTAGAACAAATGCGATGGTTGTGTACATTAGAGAAGAAATTTCACCTTCCTTCTGCTGGAGAAGTTGCAGGTCGTTGGGCCTGTCGGTCTCTTGGTGGCCACCTATGAAGGCACCAATGATCTCGTGGCATAGGTCTGCCCATGACGAAATGGAGTTCTCCGGCAAGTGCATCAGCCAATCCCTCACGTTGGACTTGAGGGCCTGTCGTGGGATTGTCACGGAAGATGTCCTAGTGCAAGGACTTAGTCGTGGAGTCATCGCAACGAGATTAGCTTATAGGGGTTAAATGGGACAAAGGACACTGGGAGTTTATACTGGTTCGGCCCTTGCGGTGAAGGTAAAGGCCTAATCCAATTTGAGGTGGTATTGCTTATGTCTCGATTACTAGGGAGCGAATACACGTGACCTAGCTTTCGATCTCTTCTTTCTTGCCCTAGCTCGCCGCCGGGTCATCCCTTTATATACTCAGGTTGATGCCTGGTGGCTTATAGAGTCCCGGCCGGCTCATAAACGTGTCCGACCCGGTGACTAATTACAATTGCCTTATGATACAAGTCATACATATATGGCGGTTTACACCTACGGGCCTTAAGTTGCCTTTGGGCCTTGGGATCTTCATAAGTAATCCTCATGAACCGCCATCTTCGATTCCTTCATGGGCTTTGTCTTGCGTGTCGCCATGGGTATAACCCGGCCCCTCCTAGGCGGGTTAACTCAATAGCTATATCCCAAACATTAGGCCCCAGGTTGATTTGAACTTGTTCACATCAATCTTCACTTAGAAAAATTCCTTCTTCATTATCTTCACGAAAACTTGTAACTCGTCGTGACGTCATCCTCTGTGATCATGGTAACCCACCGTGACATCACCTGTCATTAATTTTACACAAAGCCAAAATCTTTAATGTATCTCCTCATTTTTAATGAATCTCCATAAGTCGAGGCGTCTGCACTATCACATGTCCGTTTTTGGCCTCCTCGATTCCCGCACTTGTCACTTAATTATTTGCCTTATAAATAGGGCCGGGGGACTCTTTCACTTTCCCGACCCCCCCGCGTGCCTCTTCGTCTTGTCTTCCACCTTGCGACGCCCTAGCACAAGAGCTCCCCCGCCGCCGTCGACCTTCGCCTCTGCTATGACAACGGCCGCTGTATCAACCTGTTCAGACTAGATCTCATCCGCGCACCTCTGCCGCTCAACACCCCTGGTTAGTTCTTCTTCTTCCTCTCCTCATAGATCTGCTAGGGTTTCAACGAAGTTCATAGAAGGTCATCTTTATTCTTGGATGTAGGATTTTTTATTCGCACTTGGTACTCCTCCTACACCATGGAAATCATAGCAATCCCTTTTACTATTATAATATCTCCTTCGTAGATGAAAATCGATCTGTACCCATGAACTGCTCGAGCACTGATACTTTTAGGTCTGAATATTTTTGTATTTAACTGAAGTGCACTAGATCATAAATTATAGTATAAATTTGTGAAAACTATTTTTCTGAACACTTAGCCATTTTGATTCATCTGTAGATCTGCTCTTTCAACATCGGTATAGGCGGCTTAACTCAAAAATAGTAACCCGCCAGGTATCATTAGTCCCCTCTTAAGCCGCCAATAGTTCTTTGGTAATCTTGTAATATCAAGCTTCGGCTTAATACCTAGTCGTGCTTCATTATTGTTTGTCCTTCAACCGTAAGCCGGCTTAACCATGTGACCTTAAACCGGCATCAATTTTCCTTCTTCAGAAATGGCTAAGACATATACTTCTTGCAATTGGGTCAAATTCCGGATTACCGAGGAAGAACTGAACAATTGTGTCTCCACTGGTGTCGTGGCCAAAAAGGAGGATATCCACTGGAGAGCTCTAGGTGATGAAGTCCTTCCTCAACCCAAAGATGGAGAAGTAATTGTTTTTACTAATCACTTGGGTCGGGGGTTCAGCCCTCACAGCTCAATTTTTTTCGTGATGTGCTTCATTTCCTCCAACTGCACCCTCAAGACATCGGACCCAACTCCGTGTCTAACATTTGCAATTTTCAAGTATTCTGCGAAGCCTATCTTCAAGAAGAACCCACGGTTGATCTATTCCGGGAATTCTATTATTTAAACTGCCAAACTGAATTTGTTGGTGGGCCATGCCAAGAACTTTGTGGAGTCATTATTCATAAGAGGAAAGATGTCAGCTTTCCTCATGCCAAGCTGCATAGCCACCCCAAAGATTGGAACCAGACTTGGTTCTATGTTCAAGACACATCCCCAGCTGGTGAAAATCCTCTGCCGGGTTACTGTGAGCATCGGCTTAACAACAACCATCCACTTCCCCAACGTCTTGATGCAAAAGAACGGGCCAAGTATGCACCTGCCTTCTCAAAACTCAGAGCCTTTATGGCCAATGGCTTAATTGGCGTCGATTTTTTCTGGTGTTGGCTGCCTTGGAGTATCTTGCCATTAAGCCGTCGCCCTGGCTTAATGTGCGAATATACTGGTGATGTAAAAGATCCTCAGCACCATTGTGATTTTCAGTTATCTGAGACAGAAATTACTGAAGCCACCAAAAAATTGTTGAATGAACCTGTAAAAGAGTGCAGCAAAACTGGACTTAGTCCTTTCTGCACTGTCAACAAGCCACCAGCTGTAAGAATTGCCCAACTCCTGCTTAATCCACATTCTTAATATTCTCTTATGATTTTTCAATCTTAAATAGGCTGATGATCCATTTTGGAAGAGGAAACCGCAGGATAAGTCGGCCAAAACTCGTGTCAAAAACAAGGCCAACAAGAAGCCCACCAAAAAGAAAACCGCCAAGTCTGCCTAGTTAAACATTGACGATGACAATGATAATCATGAGTCAGAGGTAGAACTTGATTCACTTGGCTCCTTTTTCATACATCTCATTGACAATAATTGTTATCAGGACAACGTAGAGGCTAGCCGTGCAGGTGACGCAGAGGTAACTATTCTTTCCTCTGGCTCAGAATCTCTGCCAACACAGAAAACCCGTCAAGCAAGCCAGGAAGTAAGATTTTCTCACCCTCTAGCTCACTTGGATCCAAACTTTCTTTTGAAGAAACAACAACATGAAGCTTGCCGAACGACCCGGCATAGTGGCCACGTGATCACTTCTTCCGGTTTACCAAACACTCCACTTCGCAAATGCCGTCCAGAGGTCTTACATATTTCTGACATACTTTACCCCAAGGCGGTTATTTTCAACAACCTCTTAACCCGTCTAATTGAAACTATCTGGGGACTTCTCATTCCTCCTCTCGCAAGTCAACAGGAACACAAATTCCAGCTTTCAAGACTATACCTGGGTAAAACTATTTTCAACTATTCCAATTTTTGTGCTTGATCATCACCTTGACTTCTTTTTATTTCTTGTTTTTTCAGGGGCCAAGCTAAACCCATTAAAAAGGCAAAACTAAATAAGCCAGTCAATGATCCTAACCCGTCTGAGCCGGAAAAACATCAATCAGAATCTTCTCACCCAATTGCTGATAATATTATTGATGATTTGCCACCAGAAGGCCAAAACATTGATCTTGACCCAGTGAATGCTAACCCGACTGATACCAATCCGCCGAGCCCTATCACAACAGCTAGTCCCTCTAAGCCGGTAGGAAAGGATGATGGCAAGTGGAAGGTAGCTTTAGAAGAAATTTCTACTGAGGATAAAGGCAAGTGGAAGGTAGCTTTAGAACACTACACCCAGTTCAGCGCCCAAGACATCCATTCTAGGTACATGAATCGTTTATACACCAGCCGTGATTTTGAAGCCGGCTTAGTGAACTTGATGAAGGATCGCTATGAGGTAAACGTTGTCACTTCCTTTCATATAAATATATTTCCATTAGCCGCCAAGTTTATTGGACATGGCAAAATTTAATGTGTTGTAAACTTCAATAGTTGCATAGATACAAACCAGTAGCCCCCAAGGGCCGGTTTATATTTTGAATATGAACCGGGACTTATGATAATAGTACTTCAACTCTGCATATGTAGCCCCCAAGGGCCGGTTTATATTTTGAATATGAACCGGGACTTTTGAGTAGAAGTAAACATTGCATCCGTAGCCCCCAAGGGTCGGCTTAACAATTATGTTAAGTCAAGACTTATTTTGTTAGGAATTGCATAATACTGTTCATAGTCTTCATAAGCCGGATTACTACTCCTTGTCCGGGTCAACCAATATGTTCAACGTTTGACAAGAGCAGTATGCATTAGCCCCCAACTGCTAAGGACAATACTTGTATTATGCTTGGGACTTCGCAGCATTTGAAGAAGCAATAGACATTAGCCACCAAATGCCAAATATAATACTTGTATTGTGTTTGGGACTTTGTATAAACTCAATGCCATCACACGAATTGTTTATCTCTTACATGCTGAGCTGAACAGTAAAGAATCTCGAATCAGCGAGCTTCGAGAAAATATCAAGTCTCAACAAGCAGAAACCTCCAAAGCCAAGGATGAAGTGACCAATGCTTTAGCAGTGATGGAAAAATTGAAGGAAAGCTTTAAAGCTAAAGAAACAGGTCGGATACAGAAAGGTCAGCCCTGCTGAAGAGAATTGTGGATGCTGAAGCTGCGCTTAAACCGGTAACTGAGGAGTTATCTGACTTAAAGCAGCAGATTAATATTATGTCATCAACCATCTTTGGTAAGAACATACCCCCCATGTACTGTAAGAATCATATTAGAAACGTGTGCCGGCTTACCCATAACTTTATTGATACAGGTTCTCGGAGAGCTAAGTTGGCCTCAGATATGTGTGTCCGGCTCCAAGCTGTCTATACTCTTGTAGAGCAACTATATACTGGTACCCAACGAACCATCGCTGCTACGATGCATAAGAAAACTCCTTCAACACTTATCCAAGACACCTGGAAGAAATTTTCAGTGCTGCCCAAAAGAATTGACGACTTAAAACGGGGAGCTGCCAGAGCTGGCGCTTTAACTGCTTTAAGCCGGGCCAAAGCATGGAAGGCCGATCTTGATCCGAAAGATTTGGCCAACGGCTGCCACAGTGTTAAAGAAGATAGATTGGACTTCAGTGCTGATGACTTCGTAGAAATAGCAACAGCTATGGGTCTGTTAGAAAGTAAACTAGCTAACGAAACCAGCTTATCCACATACAAGGCGGCTTATGATGCTGACAACAAGAAGATTGGTGCGCCAGTTCATGAGCCAACAGATCTTATTCCTCCGATTCGTAAGCACACCTTTGCCCCTGACATTGGTCCATCCAATCTTATTGATGATGAAGCTGTGTTTAGAGTGTTGACCAGTATCAACTGGGCTACGCCTGACTTCCAGCCGACGGATAAGCAAGGAGTTGAAGATGAAGAAGAGGTGCAGGAAGATCCTGAGGCTTCAACCCGCCAATAATCATAAGCCAGTGTACTTATCAGAGTACTTTACTGTACGAATAATTTTTATGAGTTCTTAGTCTCGTTGGGCCATCAGATGCCTTGTAATAGGCTAGCTTGAACTCTTAGTCTACTATGCCATCGTGCATATTTTGCTTTGCATGACACTGTTGATCCGCCAATTTAAGATCTGCCACTTGTGCTTATATTATTAGCAATTTGAATATGTTCCTGCATACAAACAGATCACAAGTGTCATGGCGGTTTACCACAGGACGGGTCATAATGCCCAATAGAAAACCATTGGTGACTAAAATAGTTCATAACCAGGGCCGGTTTAATCATGATTGAATTGTTTTCAAATATCATACATGTGATATGTGATAAAAAAACTTCTGGCTTATCATGCCAAAGCAGTACGGGTGATGACCCAGAACTGTGGAAGATAAAAAAGTTCTAGTACTTAATATTATCATATGCTGTCGGTTCATCATATACCTATGTTTGAGCTATGCTATGCAGCAGACTCTCTTTGGTATGTGAAACCAGGTCATTAAGCCTCCAAGTTATAATATTGGTTTAACAGCCGAAATCCCAAGGTAATCAGAGCTGTGCTCTCATGAAAGTTACATATCGGCTTGATAGCCGAATTATCAAGGTAATCAAAGCTGTGCTCTCATGAAAGTTTCATGTTGGCTTGATAGCCGAATTATCAAGGTAATCAGAGTTGTGCTCTTATGAATTTATCATATTGGCTTGATAGCCAAATTACCAAGATAACTAGAGCTATGCTCTTATGAAATTATCATATTGGTTTGATAGCCGAATTACCAAGAGGGTAGTAATGCTATGTTCTCTTTGGTGAATACACCTATGTTTGAACAGGAACACCCCAAGTGATTTGTAAGAACGGTGTTGCATCGGATCAAGAGGGTAGTAATGCTATGTTCTCTTTGGTGATTACACCTATGTTTGAACAGGAAGTCCCCAAGTGACCCTTTTAATAATAAAAAACACATGATTTCTGAAGATAAAACGACATAGGCCTTGCTTTATCAGGGATGCCGGCTTTATTATATTGATCATAATATATACATTGTCAAAAATATGTACATTAGAAGAGCCGGTGGCTCAGGTATCGTAAGGCCGAAGATGAGCAATGTTCCATGGCCGGCTGGTCTCCTCCTCCGACTTACGTGAGTCCTTGTGCTCTCGAACGTCGATAAGGTAGTATGACCCATTGTTCAGATTTTTACTGACCACGAAAGGTCCTTCCCAAGGTGGGGATAACTTGTGCATATCAGTTTGATCCTGGATAAGCCGGAGCGCCAGATCGCCTTCTTGAAAAGTTCTGGTTCTAACCCGGCGGCTGTGGTAGCGACGCAGATCTTTCTGGTAGATCGCCGAACGAGTTGCTGCGATGTCACTCTACTCATCTAACAGTTCAAGTGCTTCCTGGCGCGCTTTGTGATTGTCAGCTTCAACATGAGCCGCCACACGAGGTGAGTCGTGACGGATGTCACTATGAAAACCTGCCTCTGCTCCGTGAACCATGAAGAAGGGCGTGTAACCCGTAGATCTGTTGGGCGTGGTATTAATGCTCCATAACACGGAAGGTAACTCCTCCACCCAACAACCCGGCGTCCTCTGCAGGGGAACCATAAGCAGGGGCTTGATACCTCTCAGGATCTCTTGATTGGCTCTCTCGGCTTGACCGTTAGATTGGGGGTGAGCCACTGATGACACGTCAAGCCGGAGAGAAAATTCTTTCATAGCACCCTTGGATAGATTAGTGCCATTATCAGTTATGATACTGTGGGGAAAGCCAAAACGGAAAATCACCTTTTTAATGAATTGAACCGCCGTCGCCGCGTCACATTTGCTGACCGGCTCTGCCTCAACCGACTTTGTAAATTTGTCAACTGCCACCAGGAGGTGTGTTTTTTTATCCTTGGACCTTTTGAAAGGTACAACCATATCAAGCCCCCAGACTGCAAACGGCCAAGTAATTGGAATCATCCTCAATTCTTGAGCCGGTACATGGGCTCGTCGTGATTTCTTTTGACATCCATCACATTTACTGACCAGGTCTTCAACATCAGCATGAGCCGCCAGCCAATAAAATCCATGATGAAAAGCCGTAGCCACAAGAGATTTAGAGCCAGCATGATGACCACAATCTCCTTCATGAATCTCTCGCAGAATGTCATAGCCTTCTTCGGGTGAAACAGAATGTTGAAACGCACCTGTGACACTGCGATGATGTAGCTCTCCATTGACAATGGTCATTGATTTGGACCGCCGGGTTATTAGCCTGGCCAAGGTTTCATCCTCAGGTAACTCGCACTGGGTCTTATATGCCAAATATGGAACTGTCCAATCATGAATTACATGAAGAGCTGCCACCAGTTGTGCTTCTGGGTCAGGAATAGCAAGATCTTCCTTTGTAGGCAACTTGACTGAGGGGTTATACAGAATATCTAAGAAAGTATTAGGTGGCACCGGCTTACGCTGATAGCCTAGCCGGCTTAAAGCATCAGCCACCTCGTTCTTCCTTCGATCAATATGCTCAACCTGATAACCCTTGAAGTGACCCGCAATAGCATCAACCTCTCGACGATAAGCCGCCATGAGTGGATCCTTAGAATCCCAAGTACCAGAAACTTGTTGAGCTACCAAATCTGAGTCGCCAAAGCACCTCACCCGGCTTAAGTTCATCTCCTTAGCCATTCGAAGACCGTGGAGCAAGGTCTCATATTCAGCTGCATTGTGAGTGCAAGGGAACATCAGCTGGAGAACATAACAAAAATTATCACCATGAGGGGAAGCTAGCACAACTCCAGCCCCCGAGCCTTCCAATTGCCCGGACCCATCAAAATGAATAGTCCAATACGTGTTATCTGGCTTTTCTTCAGGCATCTACAGCTCTGTCCAGTCGTCAAATGCTTCATTAGCGGCATCACTCCAGACAAAATTATCCGTCTTTTTCATCGTATGGTACAGAGGGATAGCCTTCTCTCCCAACCGACTTAGGAACCGGCTTAGATGTAACATCCCAAATTTTCAATTTGGAATGTTATACATTAGGTCATCATGCATATCATATTTTTCTCGCATTTTTCCGATCCTAGAAATTTCACGCAACTCAAGGACCCTCGGAGAGAGTTGGAAGTTTCATTATTTTCATATTTGGGTTTTCTCAAAATTTGAAAATAGGATCATTTGGATTTATTTAAATTATCTTCATAAAGTTTTTCCTATGAAAATTAAGAGAGGGAATAATATGACTTTCCCAACAATTAGGAAAAATGAAGATTTTATAAATAAATCAAATTTGGTTTTTGGAAGATTTATTTTGCTTAGCAAAAATGAGCATTTAAAAATATTTGCATGTTTGCCGTTTTAAAAGTTCATTTTGTTCGACTCATTTTAGGAGTCGGGAAAATTTGTTTTATTTAAATCAGAATTCATTTGGTATTTTTTTAATTCGTTTTGGTTTAATTTTATTTTAAAAAACGCTACCGGCCAAGGCCCAGCCAGCCAGCCCGGCCCGGCGCCCGCCTCCCTCTCTCCTCACAAGACGGCCGCCCGAAGGAGCCCCCCACAAGCCGTCGCCCCGCCGCCCGAGTCCGGCTCCGACCCGGCCCCTGCCCTCCCCAAGCCGACTCTCCCCCCCATAAATCGCCCCCCCCTCTCCCTCACCTCGACCCGCCGCCCTCCTCACCAGCGCCAAGCCGAGCCCCGCCGCCGCCGTTCTCCGCTGCCGCCGTTCCCCGCCGTCGCGAACACGCCGCCGACCCGCCGCCCCCCCGACCCGCCGCCGACCCTTAGCCCGCCGCCGGAGCCCGCCGGCGATCACGGAGGTAGCCCGCCCGATCCGGTTTTCCCTAAAACCGATCCGGTTTTTAAAAAAAAGAGATGTTGGTTTTTAAAAAAACCCTAGATGGTTTTATTTTTTGATTTTCTTAATTAATGAACGTTCACCGAACCGTTCGTTTCAATAAACGTGTTCGTTGGATTAGATTACGATAATGAGCGTCCGTTATTTAATCCGTTCGTCGTTTTCTTTTAATCGGATTTAATCCGTTATTTTTCGATTCGATTTCATATCCGATTTTCAAATCTGTTTTATCTCTCGCTCGTTTATCGAATCGGTGATTCAAGCGCTGGAGTTTAAATATGAAACGCCGTTCGACTAACCTACTTTCACAGAGTTTTGCTACTGTGAAATTTTGACCTAGTTTCAGATTTGCAAAACCGAGTCGTTCTCTCACGAGTTTCGACTTTCGATGTTTATTTTGATTCGAATCTTTTGCAACCAGGGTTCTTAAGTTGAACTTTCTGGTTAGATCTTTTTTCGAGATTTCCCGTGCATTAGATGAGTACTTATTGTATGCTTGTTGTTTGTCTGCGTTAGATCACCGGTCGCGCCGCTTGTTACTTGAATCTCTAGGTCTCGCGGATCATCGACAAGGCAAGTAACACTGATCATACTCTTCTCATACCCAGTTTTATGCATTAGATCAAACCCTCAAACACTTGCATGTTTAGGATCTAACTAAATTGTGGGATTGGGAAGTAGATTGAGGTAGTACCTATTACTGTTTTACTTATGAAACCTTGGGAGTTACTTCTCGTTTGCTTATTATGCCATGCTATGCTAGTAGGCGTGGATTGGGTGAGTGAATATCCATGACAGATGTGAGATTGTTAATTAATGGTTTATCTAAGGTGGCAACAAACACACATCTGGGTGGATTGAGGCACTGGTTTCTATCGAGGACTTACTGTATTTCTTGGACCGCCACCTGTGCTCTAAGGGATCATAAGATATTTCAAGCTGGAAACTTCCGTGTGCAGCCACAAGCCAATTATGGGCTCTGGCGTAGTTGACTAAGTTGTGCGAACTCTTACGGGTAGGCTAGCTGATGTAGGGGATGTAGGTTGGTACGGTCTACCCACATGTAAGGTGCTAGCGCTTCTGAAAGACTATGTCTCGGTCATCCGTTTCTCAAACACCATGTAGTCACGAGAACCAAGCGGAGGCGATCGAGTCTTGTGGGGAAAAGTCAAAACCTCTGCAGAGTGTATAAACTAATCATGATTAGCCGTGTCCCCGGTTATGGACATTTTGAGTATCTGGTAATTGAATATCATGTGAATCTCAACATGTTACCTCTAATAAAAGTTGTTGGGTTTTTGATGAGTACTTTTAATTGGGATTGAGGATGCTTTCAACCATTCTCAATGTTTAACAACCACCATGATAGTTAAATAAAAACTATTCCTTTGTTGTAGGGAAAAATCAGCTTTATGCAAATGTAACCGTAGAGCCTTACCACCAGCCATATATGCATGTAGTATAGGCTTATTCCTTCATTGCTCTTATGTGTTACATTGCCAGCATATTCCATGTGCTGACCCGTTTTCGGGCTGCAACTTTCACGTTGCAGACTTTCCAGACGATGAGTAAGGTGTTAGGTCGTGGTTCTATACTCGGTGATGCCGTTGGAGTTGATGGACTCGCTTATCTTCCAAGCTTTCCGCTGTTTTATTAGATGGCCTTAAGCCATATTATTGTAATAAGTTCCCTTGTGGACAACGATGTAATAAGTGTGTGATTGCTACTCTGCAATAAATCCTTGAAATCTTGTGTGGTGTCGGCATTCTTGATCCGGGGATGACACCGAGCACGTAGATGGATCCATTCGGTCTGGTCGCTCTGAGAGAATGGTATCGAGCACACACTGTTGTAGGACACGACCACTAAGTTAAAGCCATAGATCACTACTCTCTTCCCATTTCTAACTCCTCATCTTTTCTACTCTTTAGGATGACGGACGCGAAGATCAAGTACACCCAACGGATGAAGGCACACCTTTTGGATTTCACTTGAAGGAAGTTACTAAGTACACGAACATTGGACTACCAAGCTTCACGGAACTTTCAACGCCACTCTGCTCAAGAGGAGCTCGGAAGATTCATGCTCACGTTCGGAAGGACATTCGCCCCAATCACCAAGCCTATAGATAGTGTTTTCATTGCACCAACTTGGAGTGCAGGAAAGAGCATGGCAGCTCACATCACCATGGGGCGCATTGGGGAAGTTTATCAAGAAGACCTCAAGGATACAATCTACCAGATTTGCGGACGCCGAGATGACAAGCTGGGCGTCGTCGGCACCAAGAAGGATAGATCCATTGCAGCGTTCATCCGGAGTTAAATCAGCACATTCGGCGCCAGGAGAACCAAATGTGCAATGACATGTTGGAGTTCTGAGAAGACAAAGGAAGGATCATCGAACTGGAAGAAGAACTAAAGACTACGCAAGGACTACATGGGCGAGATCGTAGCTCGGCAAGACACAATAACGATCTTAAGTACGAGATCGAAGAACTCAAGAAGAAGTTGGCGCTCGGGAATGAAGACCAGGTATGTCGAATACCCAGCGACTACATTAACATCGACGACACCGATTCGGATCCAAGTGAACCCGACTTTGAAGACGAAGCTGGAGCAGACATCATGGAGTCTTCCACCGGTTCAAATTAGTAGAAGTCCCCCACATATTAGTAGTATTTCCCTCCATGTAAGCATTATAGTACACGCACTTTTGCGATAGTTAGATCGTTGTAAGCCCTTGTTTGATTGAATGAAGTGATTTTGTGTGTTTTTGCTCATGTGCATTTGGGTAGTGATTCCCTTAGACCTCATTCTATTCTACATTTCTCTCCTTTTATAAACCCATCGATGCCTCAGAGACGCGACCCGGATTCGTTTTCCGCCAGAGATCACCCAATTGATTCAGCAGCGAATACCTGATTCAAACATTGGTGCGAACAACAACAACAACAAAACCCACCGCCACCACCACCACTGCGGATCATCGACTCGTTTCCTTAGACTGAACCCGCGGTGTATTCCAATAACACCGAGCCGATTGTGGCGGATGGTGGCTCCGCAAGATAGGAAGGAGCTGACCACTGCGGGATGCACAGATGGTGAAAGAGTGAAGTTTGCAGCACACCAGCTTGAAGGACCCGCAGCAGCATGGTGGGAGAATTTCACAGCCACTTACCCGTGAGACACCGCCACATGGGACCAGTTTGACAAGCTTTTCACACTGCCCATGTTTGGCAGGAGCCATGGCCATGAAGAAGCGTGAGTTTATAACTTCGCCAAGGAGGAAGGATCTGTTGGCGATCGTGGATGATTTTAGCAAATTAGCACGTTATGCCCCGGATAGCGTTACTACGGATGCAGCTAAGCAGAGAAGTTTCTAGAAGGACTGAATGATGAGTTCAGCATGCCGTTGATGGTAGCAAGTTTCAACAACTACCGGGAGTTAGTAGACCGAGCTCTCATGATTGAAGGAAAGCAGCACAAATTGAGAACATAGCGGAAGTATGGACAAGGGAAGTATAACTCGGATCCCAGCGAAGCCTCGTTATACCCTAAATCAGAATTCAGTTTCAGCATACCCATGGAGGAGGTAATTCGCATAACCATAATGGCACCAAGAATGGGAGCGGGAATGGAGGAAGCAATGGCGAACCGCACCAACCCGTCAACACCATCCAAGGTAGACCTGAGTCACATTACTTGTTTTAAGTGCCGCAAGGCGGGCACTATGCAAATGACTGTCGTAAGGCGAATGGAAATGGCAATGGAAGCTCGGAAAGAAGCCAAACCCTTTCAATAGGGGGCAAGTGAACCACATTGATGTGGAGGAGGTTGAAGATCAGCCCGATCGATGTCGGTAAGTTTTTGGTTAAGTCATTTACTGCGGTTGTTCTTTTCGATCTTGGTGCATCGCATTCATACATATCAAGGGATTTGTGGATAAGTACAAGTTACCGACCCAAGCCCTTAGGTCACCCATGCTAGTAACCTCAACGGAGCAGAGTACATGGCTAGTAAATGGTGTGATCGATGCCACTAAGGATTGGACACTATGTTTTCCCCTCGGACCTAATAGTTACGGAATCCCAAGGATTGGATGTGATATTAGGAATGGATTGGTTATCAAAGTATGGAGGAAACATAGATTGTACCACAAGGTCAATTTTGCTCACCACACGGAAGGAAGAAGGATTAAGTATGTATCACAGCACGAGCCGAGGAGAGAACAAGTTAATTGCTTATCGAGGGTGATGCGGAAGAAGTACCGGTGGTGAAGGATTATCTGATGTATTTCGGAAGAGTTGCAGGAATGCCGCGGATAGAGACATTAAATTTTGATCAAGCTGTTGCGAGAACAGGCCCGATATCGAAGCGGCCGTCAGAGGATGCCCGCAAAGGATTTGGCGGAAATCAAGAAGCAGATTAAGGAACTATTGGATAAAGGTTTTATTCGCCCAAGTTCTTCACCTTGGGGATCACCCGTTTTGTTAGTGGAGAAGAAGGATGGATCTTTGAGAATGGTTGTTGATTATCGTGGATTGAATGAAGTAACAATCAAGAACAAATACCCACTACCTATGATTAATGATCTGTTTGATAAACTTGCAAGGAGCCAAAGTGTTTTCTAAGATCGACTTGCGATCGGGTACCATCGATTGAAGATTAGGGAGCAAGATATACCCAAGACAGCGTTTACCACGAGATATGGATCTGTCGAGTATCTGTTATGTCATTTGGACTGACTAACGCACCAGCCTATTTCATGAACACGATGAACAAAGTGTTTATGGAGTTTTTGGATAAGTTAAATCGTGGTGTTCATTGATGACATTTTAATTTTCTCGAAGAATGAAGAGGAACACAAGGAACATTTGCGCTTGGTTTTGGAAAACGAGGAACACCGGTTGTATGCCAAGTTCAGCAAATGTGAGTTTTGGCTAAAGGAAGTTGGATTTCTCGGACATGTTATATCCGGAGAAGGGATAGCATTGACCCACAAAAGTTGAGACCGTAACCAAATGGGAAGCACCAACGACAGTTGGGGAGATTTGGAGTTTCCTTGGACTCGCGAGGATACTACCAAGATTCATTGAGAATTTCTCAAGAATTGCAAAGCCTATGACAGAATTGTTGAAGAAGAAAACAAATTCATATGGACTAAGGACTGTGAGGCAAGTTTTCAAGAGTTGAAGAAAAGATTGGTTACCTCACCAATTTTGATATTGCGGATCGGACTAAGGATTATGAGGTGTATTGCGGCGCTTCACGTCGAGGACTTGGAGCCGTGCTTATGCAGGAAGGAAGAGTTGTTTCAGATGCTTCATGACAACTTAAGCCTCATGAGTTGAATTATGCCACTCATGATTTGGAGTTAGCAACCGTTGTGCATGCCTTGAAGGCGTGGAGACATTTTCTCATTGGAAATCATTGTGAAGTATATCGGATCACAAGAGTTTGAAGTACATCTTCACACGAAGAATTGAATCTCGAGACAAAGGAGATGGTTAGAGCTAATCAAGGATTATGATATGAGATTGCATTATCACCCGGAAAGGCTAATGTCGTGGTGGCGCATTGAGCCGTAAGAGCCACGTCAATACCCTAATGATGGGAGGAATACCCAATGAGTTAGCGAGGACCTTGAGAGCTATGTTTGGAAATAGTTCGAGAGGCTATGTAGCAGCATTGGAGATTCGATCGACACTAATGGACAAAATCAGAGAAGCCCAAAAGGCGGATAAGGAAGTTGCCTCTATAAAGGAGAAAATGAGCAAAGGAATAGCTAAAGGATTTCGTGAGGATGAGCACGATACCCTATGGTTTGAA
Organism: Aegilops longissima; assembly: GCA_021605205.1. Taxonomy (NCBI): domain Eukaryota; kingdom Viridiplantae; phylum Streptophyta; class Magnoliopsida; order Poales; family Poaceae; genus Aegilops; species Aegilops longissima. The sequence continues at coordinate 204,561,163 of CM038679.1, forward strand.
GACCGTGTTTATGTGCCCAATGACCCGGAGATCGGAAGTTGATTTTGCAAGAAGCCCATGATTCACCTATTGATTCACCGGAAATACCAAGATGTATTTGGATTTGAAGAATATTTTCGGTGGACGGAATGAAGAAGGATATTGCGGAGTATGTAGCAGTTTGCGGCGTATGTCGAAAAGTAAAGCGAGCATCGAAGCCAGCAGGATTATTACAACCGTTGCCGATACCGAATGGAAGTGGGATAAACTAGGCATGGATTTCATCACAGGTTTGCCAAAGATCCGTTCGAGGATATGACTCGATTTGGGTCATAGTCGATCGTTTGACAAAGGTAGCTCATTTCATTCGATCAAGACTACCTATAGCGAGTGCTAAGTTGGCGAAGATATACATGACCAGAATTGTGTGTTTACGGAGTTCGAGGAGCATCGTATCGGATAGGGGAACCCAGTTTACTTCGAAATTTTGGAACCAGTTGCACGAAACATTGGGAACCCGATTGGAATTCAGGACAGCTTTCCACCCAGAGACCGATGGACAGACCGAGAGAGTCAATCAGATTTTGGAGGACATGCTGAGAGCTTGTGCACTAGATTATGGATCTAGTTGGGATGATAATTTGCCGTATGCAGAATTTTCCTACAATAACAGTTACCAAACCAGCTTAAAGATGGCACCTTTCGAGGCTCTGTATGGAAGAAGGTGTAGGACACCGTTGTCATGGGAATGGCGGAGATCGTCGATTGTTTGGACCAGATTTAATTAAGGAGTCGAACAGAAAGTTAAGCTGATTCGAGACAGGCTCAAGGTAGCCCACCCGGACAAAAGAGCTATGCCGATTCAAAGCGCCAGCGATTGAGTATGAAGTTGGAGCAGTATATCTCGAGTATCCCGCTTGAGGAGTTAAGCGTTTTGGAGTGAAAGGAAAGTTAGCACCCGTTTCGTTGGACCATATAAGATTTTGCAGCGCATGGGAGAAGTTATGTATAAATTGGAATTGCGGAAGGACTGTCGGGAGTTCATGATGTATTCCATGTTTCTCGATTGAAGAAATGTCACCCGAGATAGCAGAGGTACCGTTAAGAGACACAAGTGCCCTGAAGCCATTGATTGAAGGATGACTTGACATATGAGGAAAAACGGTTAAGATTCTCGATTATGCCAGCAGAGTTACCCGCAGCAAGGTTATCAAGTTTTGCAAAGTTCGGTGGAGCCACCACACGAGGATGAAGCCACAGGAAAGAGAGGAAGTTTTGTAGGACCACCCTCACCTATTTTCTAGCCAACCCGAATCTCGAGGGAGATTCATCTTAAGAGGTAGGTTTGTAACATCCCAAATTTTCAATTTGGAATGTTATACATTAGGTCATCATGCATATCATATTTTCTCGCATTTTCCGATCCTAGAAATTTCACGCAACTCAAGGACCCTCGGAGAAGTTGGAAGTTTCATTATTTTCATACTTGGGTTTTCTCAAAATTTGAAAATAGGATCATTTGGATTTATTTAAATTATCTTCATAAAGTTTTTCCTATGAAAATTAAGAGAGGAATAATATGACTTTCCCAACAATTAGGAAAATGAAGATTTTATAAATAAATCAAATTTGGTTTTGGAAGATTTATTTTGCTTAGGCAAAATGAGCATTTAAAAATATTTGCATGTTTGCCGTTTTAAAAGTTCATTTTGTTAGACTCATTTTTAGGAGTCGGGAAAATTTGTTTTATTTAAATCAGAATTCATTTGGTATTTTTTTTAATTCGTTTTGGTTTAATTTTATTTGAAAAAAGCGCCCCCCCACAGGCCAAGGCCCAGCCCGCCCAGCCCGGCCCGGCCCCCGCCCGCCTCTCTCTCCTCTCGCCTCACGGCCGCCCGGCCGAAACCCCCGCCGCCAGACGTCGCCCGCCGCCCGGTCCGGCTCAGACCAGCGCCCCCCCCCCCCCGAGCCGACTCCCCCCCTCCCGCCATCGCCCCCCCCTCTCCCTCACCTCGACCGCGCCGCCCGCCCTCACCAGCGCCAAGCCGAGCCCCGCCGCCGCCGTTCTCCGCCGTCGCGAACACGCCGCCGACCCGCCGCCCCTCCCGACCCGCCGCCGACCCTTAGCCCGCCGCCGAGCCAGCCGGCGATCACGGAGGTAGCCCGCCCGATCCGGTTTTCCCTAAAACCGGTCCGGTTTTTTAAAAAGAGATGTTGGTTTTTTAAAACCCTAGATGGTTTTATTTTTTGGTTTTCTTAATTATGAGCGTTCACCGAACCGTTCGTTTCAATAAACGTGTTCGTTGGATTAGTTACGATATGACGTCCGTTATTTAATCCGTTAAATCGTTTTCTTTTAATCGGATTTAATCCGTTATTTTTGATTCGATTTGAATCCGATTTTCAAATCAGTTTTATCTCTCGCTCGTTTATCGGAATCAGGTGATTCAAGCGCTGGAGTTTAAAACGAAACCGCCGTTCGACTAACCTACTTTCACGAGTTTTGCTACTGTGAAATTTTGACCTAGTTTCAGATTTGCAAAACCGAGTCGTTCTCTCTCGAATTTCGACTTTCGATGTTTATTTTGATTGAATCTTTTGCAACCAGGGTTCTTAAGTTGAACTTTCTGGTTAGATCTTTTATTCGAGATTTCCCGTGCATTAGATGAGTACTTATTGTATGCTTGTTGTTTGTCTGCGTTAGATCACCGGTCGCCGCTTGTTACTTGAATCTCTAGGTCTCGCGGATCATCGACAAGGCAAGTAACACTGATCATACTCTTCTCATACCCAGTTTTTATGCATTAGATCAAACCCTCAAACACTTCCATGTTTAGGATCTAATTAAATTGTGGGATTGGGAAGTAGGCGAGGTAGTACCTATTACTGTTTTACTTATGAAACCTTGGGAGTTACTTCTCGTTTGCTTATTATGCCATGCTATGCTAGTAGGCGTGGATTGAGTGAGTGAGTATCCATGACAGATGTGAGATTGTTAATTAATGGTTTATCTAAGGTGGCAACTTAAACACACATCTGGGTGGATTGAGGCACTGGTTTCTATCGGGACTTGCTGTATTTCTTGGACCGCCACCCGGGCTCTAAGGGATCATAAGATATTTCAAGCTGGAAACTTCCGTGTGCAGCCACAAGCCAATTATGGGCTCTGGCGTAGTTGACTAAGTTGTGCGAACTCTTACGGGTAGGCTAGCTGATGTAGGGGATGTAGGTTGGTACGGTCTACCCACATGTGAGGTGCTAAGCGCTTACGAAGACTATGTCTCGGTCATCCGTTTCTCAAACACCATGTAGTCACGAGAACCAAGCGGAGGTGATCGAGTCTTGTGGGGAAAAGTCATAAACCTCTGCGAGTGTATAAACTAATCATGATTAGCCGTGTCCCGGTTATGGACATTTTGAGTATCGGTAATTGAATATCATGTGAATCTCAACATGTTACCTCTAATAAAAGTTGTTGGGTTTTGATGAGTACTTTTAATTGGGATTGAGGATGCTATCAACCATTCTCAATGTTTAACAACCACCATGATAGTTAAATAAAAACTATTCCTTTGTTGTAGGGAAAAATCAGCTTTATGCAAATGTAACCGTGAGAGCCTTACCACCAGCCATATATGCATGTAGTATAGGCTTATTCCTTCATTGCTCTTATGTGTTACATTGCGGCATATTCCATGTGCTGACCCGTTTTGGGCTGCAACTTTCACGTTGCGAGACTTTCGAACGACAGTAAGGTGTTAGGTCGTGGTTCTATACTCGGTGATGCCGTTGGAGTTGATGGACTCGCTTATCTTCCAAGCTTTCCGCTGTTTTATTAGATGTCCTTAAGCCATATTATTGTAATAAGTTCCCTTGTGGACAACGATGTAATAAGTGTGTGATTGCTACTCTGCAATAAATCCTTGAAATCTTGTGTGGTGTCGGCATTCTTGATCCGGGGATGACACTGAGCACAGAGACTGGATCCATTCGGGTCTGGTCGCTACATTAGAGCCGCTATACGACCCGCCAGACGTTGAACATCATTGGTACACGCCGGCTTAGCCAAAGAAGTGATGGCTTTTATCTTCTCCGGGTTAGCTTCAGTGCCTTTATTAGAAACTAGAAAACCCAAGAGCCTGCTTGCCGGCACACCAAAAACGCACTTGGCTGGATTAAGCATCATCTTATAAACCCGGAGATTATCAAAGGTCTCCTTCAAATCATCTATCAACATTTCCTTCTTTCTGGATTTCACCACAATATCATCCACATAAGCATGAACATTGCGCCCAATCTGATTATGAAGACAATTCTGCACACATCGCTGGTGAGGGAGTCCTGGATTAAGGGGTCCTCGGGCGTCCGGCCTTTTGGACATGGGCCGGACTAATGGGCTATGAAGATACATGATCAAAGACTCTCACCCATGTCCGGAAGGGACTCTCCTTGACATGGATGGCAAGCTTGGCGTTTGGATATGAAGATTCCTTTCTCTGTAACCGACTTTATACAACCCTAGTCCCCGCTAGTGTCTATATAAACCGGAGGGTTTAGTCCCTAGAGGCAATCATAATCACACACGCTACACTTCTAGGGTTTAGCCATTACAATCTCATGGTAGATCAACTCTTGTAATACTCATATTCATTAAGATCAATCAAGCAGGAAATAGGGTATTACCTCCATAGAGAGGGCCCGAACCTGGGTAAACATCATGTCCCCTATCTCCTGTTACCATCGACCTTAGACGCACAGTTCGGGACCCCCTACCCGAGATCCGCCGGTTTTGACACCGACATTGGTGCTTTCATTGAGAGTTCCCCTGTGACGTCGAAGATAGGATTGATGGCTCGCCTTCGTATCAAGGACGGTATCATCTCCGGAGGAGCCCTGGCCTTAGGCCAAACCCTCCAGTTGGGCAGCTTTACCATGACCGCCCGTACGGCCGTCAAGCCGACGATGACTTCTCGGGTTATCGAAAATCACCTCTGTGTTGACTCCGAATACTCCAAACGGATGGATCTGACGGAGTTTTTGTCTTTAAACGAACTCCTAGATTGCATCGCCGCCTTAGGTGTCGCTACAGACTACGATCGGATTGGGCTTAAACCTGATCAGAGAGAAATCAAATCTCCGCCGATCACCCATCATATAGCAGTAGTAAAGGAGCTAAACGACAACTCTTCCTCTATATTGAGGACGAACTATGTTCAAATTTCCGAGCTCGAAGAGCTGGATACCTGTCCACGAAACGACGTGCCCTATCCTCCGCACCTATAATCTGATGATGGACCTGAAATATCAGTTGATATCCCGGAGCCCGAACCATTAAGCTCGGAGATTTCTCAAACTCCGGATCCCAAATTGGGCCGGGGTTCGGATTTAAAGCCACCCACCCACCCAGATATACGCGATATCATGTACATACGGCAACAGTCACAGGAAACAGTCCATCGCTTTTGGGCCAGATTCCGCCTTGTCAAAGACAAAATTAAATATTGCCGCGACGAAGACGCGATTTCAACATTCTGTAATAATTGCACGGACATAGGAATCCTCAACGCCATCAACCACCGTCGCGTATTACACTTCGCTGACTTGGAAACCATCGTACAGAAGTACTGCGATGGAAAGCGCCTGGAAAACTCAGGCAGCTCTCTAGGAACCACCGGCTTCCACTCAACCCTTCGTCCGGGCAAAAATGCTGCACCCTCGTGGGGCACCCGAACCAATAGTAAAGAAATTTAAGCACATTACGGGGCGCGGAACCGTTTTGGAGGGATGGCTTGATAGGCCATGCAAAATACACACAACACCGGATACCATGCAAACCCACAGCCTTAGAGCATGTTGGATACTCCGGCAAGTCGCCAAGAGCCGCGAGGACATCCTCACCAAAAATACCCCAAAGCAACACCCCCGGAAGACGACAACCTCAGCGTATTGACGGTCTTCAAAACTTTTGCTTTAAACAATCGGCACAAAAGGGCCCTCTGCGTCTGAGGGAGTCCTGGGTTAGGGGGTATCCGGGCAGCCGGACTATATACATCGTCCGGACTATTGGAGCGTGAAGATACAAGACTCAAGACTCCGTCCCGTGTCCGGATGGGACTCTCCTTTGCGTGGAAGGCAAGCTTGGCGATCCGGATATTGTATTTACTTCCTTGTAACCGACTCCATGTAAACCCTAGCCCTCTCCGGTGTCTATATAAACCGGAGAGGTTTGCCCTTCGAAGGCCGATCACAATTACAATCATACCATCATAGGCTAGCTCTTAGGGTTTAGCCTCTACGATCTCGTGGTAGATCTACTCTTGTACTACTCATATCTTCAATATTAATCAAGCAGGAAGTAGGGTTTTACCTCCATCGAGAGGGCCCGAACCTGGGTAAACATTGTGTCCCCTGCTTCCTATTACCATCAGCCTAAGACGCATAGATCAGGACTCCCTACCCGAGATCCGCCGATTTTGACACCGACATTGGTGCTTTCATTGAGAGTTCCTCTGTGTCGTTGCTGCAAGGCTCGATGGCTCGTCTCATTTTCAAGGACAACATTACCTCTAGGGGAGCGCTGGCTGTAGGCCAAACTCTCCGACTTGGCGGCTTCATCATGGCTGCCCCATCGGCGGTTGCACCGACGATGGCCTCTCGGGTCATCACGCATAACCTTCGTGTCAATTCGGAACTGCCGAACAGATGGATCCGATAGAGCTCTCGTCCCTTAATGAGCTCTTGGATCGCATCGCCGCTTTGGGAGTCACTACAGACTTTGACCGGATCGGGCTTAAACTCGACCAAAGGGACATTAAATTCCCGTCGGCCACCCATGAGATAGCGGTAGTGGAGGAACCGCACGGATTACCCTCAATTCGAGGGCGAATTATGTCGGATCACCGAGCTCCACAGCGGGACACCCGCCAAGGGAATACATGACCGGATCCCAGACTTAGAATCGGGCATTGAGCCGGAGAAATTGGGCAACACCCCGGATCCCGAGCTGTCGGGCTCGGAAACTCCCATGCCCTTGGGTGCTAGAGCGGATCAGAATCCGGATTCAGCTATTCCGACCCACACGGACTTAAACCGTCTCTCACATATTAGGCAAGAGCCCCAGGAGACAGTACATCGTTACTGGGCCAGATTCCTCCTTGTGCTAAACAAGGTCAAGGACTGCCGCGAGGAGGACGTAGTCTTACTTTTCTGCAAAAACTACGAACAAAGGAATCCTTAATGCTATAAGTCGCCATGACATTGTACACTTTGCAGACTTGGCAACAATAGTACAGAAGTACTGTGCTATGGAAAGGGCCTGGAAGACCCAAACAGAATTTTGGGATAGTCCGGCTCTCACCAAAACCTTTGTCCGAACTAAACGGGCAAACTCTCATAAGTCAGCCGATCAAATCCCCAAGAAACCAAAGCCCTCCCCAGGGCGGGGAACTGTATTGGAAGAATGGCTCAATGGGCCATGTAAACTCCACAGTACTCCAGACACAACATCAACGCATAGCCTTAGGGCATGTTGGATACTCCGGCAGGTCGCAAAAAGTGGAGAGGACCTCCTTGCAAGCCATAAAGCAGAAAAACATCCCGCCAACTAACACAATACGGTACTAACAGTCTTCGAGACTTTTGCCTCAAACAATAGGCGCAAGCGAGCTCATCAAAGCTCCGCTGAAAGTTGCCATGTGGCAAAAATAAATCCATTGGGCGACACTGCCATAACTTTCAATGCCAGTGATGAACCTCGATTCCAGACTGTCCGGGCACCAGCCGCTCTGGTCCTTAGCCCAATCGCGGACGGCTTTCGGCTCACTAAAGTACTCATGGACGGCAGAAGCGGATTAAACTTGATCTATGTAGAAACACTTGTTGGGGAACGTTGCAGAAAATTAAAATTTTCCTACGGTTTCACCAAGATCCATCTATGAGTTCATCTAAGCAACGAGTCATGGGAGAGAGATTGCATCTACATACCACTTGTACATCGCGTGCGGAAGCGTTCAAGGGAACGGTGATAATGGAGTCGTACTTGCCGTGATTCAGATCACCGATGAGCAAGTGCCGAACGGACAGCACCTCCGTGTTCAACACACGTACGGAACGGACGACGTCTCCTCCTTCTTGATCCAGCAAGGGGGAAGGCGAGGTTGAGGAAGAAGGCTCCAGCAGCAGCACGACGGCGTGATGATGGTGGAGAGGCAGTACTCCGACAGGGCTTCGCCAAGCACACACGGAGGAGGAGAGGTGTTGGGGAGGGGAGGGGCTGCGCCTTGGAAGTGTGTTGCAGCCCTCCCCTCACCCCTCTATTTATAGGGGAAGGGGCAAGGGAGGCCAGCCCCTCTAGATGAGATCTAGAGGGGGGGCGACGACCAGGGAGGGGGGCTTGCCCCCCAAGCAAAGGGGGGGGCGCCCCCCACTAGGGTTCCCCCCAACCCTAGGCGCATGGGCCCAAGGGGGGGGCCCGCCCAGCCCTCTAGGGCTGGTTCCCTGCCTGTGGCCCATGAGGCCCTCCGAGAGGTGGCCCCTCCGGTGGACCCGGAACCTCTCCGTTGGCCCCGTACAATACCGATATGACCCCGAAACTTTCCGGTGTCCGTTTGACAACTTCCATATATAAATCTTTACCTTGGACCATTCCGAACTCCTCGTGATGTCCGGGATCTCATCCGGGACTCCGAACAACATTCGGTAATCACATACAAGTCTTCCTAATAACCCTAGCGTCACCGAACCATAAGTGTGTAGACCCTACGGGTTCGGGAGACATGCAGACATGACCGAGACGGCTCTCCGGTTAATAACCAACAGCGGGATCTGGATACCCATGTTGGCTCCTACATACTCCTCGATGATTTCATCGGATGAACCACGATGTCGAGGATTCAAGCAACCCCGTATACTATTCCCTTTATCAGACGGTATTTTACTTGCCCGAGATTCGATCATCGGTATCCCAATACCTCGTTCAATCTCGTTACCGGCAAGTCACTTTACTCGTACCGTAATGCATGATCCGTGACCGACACTTGGTCACTTTGAGCTCATTATGATGATGCACTACGAGTGGGCCCAGTGATACCTCTCCGTAACACGGAGTGACAAATCGATCTCGATCCGTGTCAACCCAATGACACTTTCGGAGATACCGTAGTGCACCTTTATAGTCACCCGATTCGTTGTGACGTTTGGTACACCAAAGCACTCCTACGGTATCCGGGAGTTATACGATCTCATGGTCTAAGGAAGAGATACTTGACATTGGAAAAGCTCTAGCTAAGCGAACTACGATCTTGTGCTATGCTTAGGATTGGGTCTTGTCCATCACATCATTCTCCTAATGATGTGATCCGTTATCAATGACATCCAATGTCCATAGTCGAAACCATGACTATCTATTGATCAACGAGCTAGTCAACTAGAGGCTCACTAGGGACATATTGTGGTCTATGTATTCACACGTGTATTATGATTTCCGGATAATACAATTACCTCTTGAATAAAAGACAATTATCATGACCAAGGAAATATAATAATAATCCTTTATTATTGCCTCTAGGGCATATTTCCAACAGTCTCCCACTTGAACTAGAGTCAATAATCTAGTTACATTGTGATGAATCGAACACCCATAGAGTTCTGTTGTTGATCATGTTTTGTCCGCGGAAGAGGTTTAGTCAACGGATCTGCGACATTCAGATCCGTATGCACTTTGCAAATTTCTATGTCTCCATCTTGAACATTTTCACGGATGGATTTGAGCGGCGCTTGATGTGCGGTCTTCTTGTGAAACCTGGGCTCCTTGGCAAGTGCAATAGCTCCAAAGTTGTCACGGAAAGAGTTTGATCGGCCCGACGCATTGGGTATGACTCCTAGGTAGGTGATGAACTCCTTCACCCAAATTGCTTCATCGCGCTGCCTCCGAGGCTGCCATGTACTCCGCTTCACATGTAGATCCCGCCACGACGCTTCGCTTGCAGCTGCACCAGCTCTTGCTCCACCATTCAACATATACACGTATCCGGTTTGTGACTTAGAGTCATCCAGATCGTGTCGAAGCTAGCGTCGGCGTAACCCTTCTGACGAGCTCTTCGTCACCTCCATAAACGAAACATGTCCTTTGTCCTTTTCGGTACTTCAGGATATTCTTGACCGCTGTCCGGTGTTCCTTGCGGGATTACTTTGGTACCTTCCTACCAAACTTACGGCAAGGTTTACATCAGGTGCAGTACACAGCATGGCATACATAATAGATCCTATGGCGAGGCATAGGGATGACGCTCATCTCTTCTTTATCTTTTGCCGTGGTTGGGCATTGAGCCGAGCTCAATCTCACACCTTGCAATCTGAGCAAGAACCCTTTCTTGGACTGATCCATTTTGAACTTCTTCAAAATCTTATCAAGGTATGTGCTTTGTGAAAAGACCTATGAGGCGTCTCGATCTATCTCTATAGATCTTGATGCCTAATATATAAGCAACTTCTCCAAGGCCCTTCATTGAAAAACTTTTATTCAAGTAGGCCTTAATGCTGTCCAAGAGTTCTATATCATTTCCCATCAATTGTATGTCATCTACATATAATATGAGAAATGCTACAGAGCTCCCACTCACTTTCTTGTAAACGCAGGCTTCTCCATAAGTCTGCATAAACCCAAACGCTTTGATCATCTCATCAAAGCGAATGTTCCAACTCTGAGATGCTTGCACCAGCCCATAAATGGATCGCTGGAGCTTGCATACTATGTTAGCATTCTTAGCATCGACAAAAACCTTCCGGCTGCATCATATCCAGCTCTTCCTTAAGATAACCGTTAAGGAACGCTGTTTTGACGTCCATCTGCCATATCTCATAATCATAGTATGCGGCAATTGCTAACATGATTCGGACGGACTTAAGCTTCGCTACGGGAAAGACAGTCTCATCGTAGTCAATCCCTTGAACTTGCCGATAACCCTTAGCGACAAGTCGAGCTTTATAGATGGTGACATTACCATCCGCGTCCGTCTTCTTCTTAAAGATCCATTTGTTTTCTATCGCTCGCCGATCATCGGGCAAGTCTTTCAAAGTCCATACTTTGTTTTCATACATGGATCCTATCTCGGATTGCATGGCTTCAAGCCATTTGTTGGAATCCGGGCCCGCCATCGCTTCTCCATAGTTCGAAGGTTCACCGTTGTCTAACAACATGATTTCCAGGACAGGGTTGCCATACCACTCTGGTGTGGAACGTGTCCTTGTGGACCTATGAAGTTCAGTAGCAACTTGATCCGAAGTACCTTGATCATCATCATTAATTTCCTCTCTAGTAGGTGTAGGCACCACAGGAACATTTTCCTGAGCTGCACTACTTTCCAGTTCAAGAGGTAGTACTTCATCGAGTTCTACTTTCCTCCCACTTACTCCTTTCGAGAGAAACTCTTTTTCCAGAAAGGATTCGTTCTTGGCAACAAAGATCTTGCCTTCGGATCTAACGTAGAAGGTATACCCAATGGTTTCCTTAGGGTATCCTATGAAGACACATTTTTTCGACTTGGGTTCGAGCTTTTCAGGTTGAAGTTTCTTGACATAAGCATCGCATCCCCAAAATTTTAGAAACGACAACATAGGTTTCTTTCCAAACCATAATGCACACGGTGTCGTCTCAACGGATTTAGACGGTGCCCTATTTAAAGTGAATGTAGCTATCTCTAGTGCGTATCCCCAAAATGATAGAGGTAAATCGGTAAGAGACATCATAGATCGCACCATATCCAATAGAGTGCGATTCGACGTTCGGACACACCGTTCTGCTTGAGGTGTTCGGTAGGCGTGAGTTGTGAAACGATTCCACATTTCCTTAAGTGTGTACCAAATTCGTGACTTAAATATTCTCCTCCACGATCTGATCGTAAGAACTTTATTTTTCGGTCACGTTGATTCTCTACCTCATTCTGAAATTCCTTGAACTTTTCAAAGGTCTCGGACTTGTGTTTCATCAAGTAGACATACCCATATCTACTTAAGTCATGCGTGAGAGTGAGAACATAACGATATCCTCCATGAGCCTCAACGCTCATTGGACCGCACACATCGGTATGTATGATTTCCAATAAGTTGGTTGCTCGCTCCATTGTTCGGAGAACGGAGTCTTGGTCATTTGCCCATGAGGCATGGTTCACATGTGTCAAATGATTCATAATCGAGAGACTCTAAAGTCCATCGAATGGAGCTTCTTCATGCGCTTGACACCAATGTGACCAAGGCGGCAGTGCCACAAGTATGTGGGACTATCGTTATCAACTTTAGATCTTTTGGTATTCACACTATGAATATGTGTAATATTACGCTCGAGATTCATTAAGAATAAACCATTGACCATCGGGGCATGACCATAAACATATCTCTCATATAAATAGAACAACCATTATTCTCGGATTTAAATGCGTAGCCATCTCGCATTAAACGAGATCCTGATACAATGTTCATGCTCAAACTTGGCACTAAATAACAATTATTGAGGTTCAAAACTAATCCCGTAGGTAAATGCAGAGGTAGCGTGCCGACGGCGATCACATCAACCTTGGAACCATACCCGACGCGCATCATCACCTCGTCCTTCGCCAGTCTCCGTTTATTCCGCAGCTCCTGCTGTGAGTTACAAATATGAGCAACGGCACCGGTATCAAATACCCAAGAGTTACTATGAGTACTAGTAAGGTACACATCAATTACATGTATATCAAATATACCTTTAGTGTTGCCGGCCTTCTTGTCCGCTAAGTATTTGGGGCAGTTCCGCTTCCAGTGGCCCTTCCCTTTGCAATAAAAGCACTCTGTCTCATGCTTGGGTCCATTCTTTGACTTCTTCCCGGCAACTTGCTTACCGGGCGTGGCAACATCTTTGCCGTCCTTCTTGAAGTTCTTCTTACCCTTGCCATTTTTGAACTTAGTGGTTTTATTGACCATCAACACTTGATGTTCTTTCTTGATTTCAACCTCTGCTGACTTACTTCAGGAATGGTCTTCACCATCCCCTACATATTGTAGTTCATCACAAAGCTCTTGTAGCTTGGTGGGAGCGACTGAAGGATTATGTCAATGACCGCCTCGTCCGGGAGGTTAATGTCTAGCTGGGACAGGCGGTTGTGCAACCCGGACATTTTGAGTATGTGCTCACCGATGAACTGTTTTCCTCCATCTTACAACTATAGAACTTGTCGGAGACTTCATATCTCTCGACCCGGGCATGAGCTTGGAAAACCATTTTCAGCTCCTCGAACATCTCATATGCTCCGTGTTGCTCAAAACGCTTTTGGAGCCCCGGTTCTAAGCTGTAAAGCATGCCGCACTGAACGAGGGAGTAATCATCAGCACGAGACTGCCAAGCATTCATAATGTCTTGGTCCTCTTGGATGGGTGCATCACCTAGCGGTGCTTCTAGGACATATTGTTTCTTGGCTGCTATGAGGATGATCCTCAGGTTCCGGACCCAGTCCGAATAGTTGTTGCCATCATCTTTCAGCTTGGTTTTCTCTAGGAACGCGTTGAAGTTCATGTTGACATGAGCGTTGGCCATTTGATCTACAAGACATATTTTGCAAAGACTTTAGACTAAGTTCATGATAATTAAGTTCATCTAATCAAATTATTTAATGAACTCCCACTCAGATTTGACATCATTCTAGTCATCTAAGTGTTACATGATCTGAGTCGACTAGGCCGTGTCCGACCATCACGTGAGACGGACTAGTCATCGTCGGTGAACATCTCCATGTTGATCGTATCTTCCATACGACTCATGTTCGACCTTTCGGTCTCTTGTGTTCCGAGGCCATGTCTGTACATGCTAGGCTCGTCAAGTTAACCCTAAGTGTTTATGCATGTGTAAATCTGTCTTACACCGTTGTATGTGAGCGTAAGGATCTATCACACCCGATCATCACGTGGTGCTTCAAAGCGACGAACTTTAGCAGTGCCGCACGTTAGGGGAACACTTTCTTGAAATTATTCTAAGGGATCATCTTATTTACTACCGTCGTTCTAAGTAAACAAGATGCATAAACATAATAAACATCACATGCAATTATATAAAGTAGTGACATGATATGGCCAATATCATATAGCTCCTTTGATCTTCATCTTCGGGGCTCCATGATCATCTTGTCACCGGCATGACACCATGATCTCCATCATCATGATCTCCATCATCATGTCTCCATGAAGTTTCTCGCCAACTATTACTTCTACTACTATGGCTAACACGTTTAGCAATAAAGTAAAGTAATTTACATGGCGTTGAATCAATGACGCGCAGGTCATACAATAATTAAGACAACTCCTATGGCTCCTGCCGGTTGTCATACTCATCGACGTGCAAGTCGTGATTCCTATTACAAGAACATGATCTCATACATCACAATATATCAATCATCATTCATCACAACTTCTGGCCATATCACATCACATGACAATTGCTGCAAAAACAAGTTAGACATCCTCTAATTGTTGTTGCATCTTTTACGTGGCTGCAATTGGGTTCTAGCAAGAACGTTTTCTTACCTACGAATAACCACAACGTGATTTTTTGTCAACTTCTATTTACCCTTCATAAGGACCCTTTTCATCTAATCCGCTCCAACTAAAGTAGGAGAGACAGACACCCGCTAGCCACCTTATGCAACTAGTGCAAGTCAGTCGGTGGAACCTGTCTCACGTAAGCGTACGTGTAAGGTCGGTCCGGGCCGCTTCATCCCACAATACCGCCTAAGCAAGAAAAGACTAGTAGCGGCAAGCAAGTTGACAAGATCTACGCCCACAACAAAATTGTGTTCTACTCGTGTAATAGAGAACTACGCATAGACCTAGCTCATGATGCCACTGTTGGGTAACGTTGCAGAAAATTAAAATTTTTCCTACGGTTTCACTAAGATCCATCTATGAGTTCATCTAAGCAACGAGTCATGGGAGAGAGATTGCATCTACATACCACTTCTAGAACGCGTACGGAAGCGTTCAAGGGAACGGTGATGATGGAGTCGTACTTGCCGTGATTCAGATCACCGATGACCAAGTGTCGAACGGACAGCACCTCCGTGTTCAACACATGTACGGAACGGACGACGTCTCCTCCTTCTTGATCCAGCAAGGGGGAAGGAGAGGTTGAGGAAGAAGGCTCCAGCAGCAGCACGACGGCGTGATGATGGTGGAGAGGCAGTACTCCGACAGGGCTTCGCCAAGCACACGCGGAGGAGGAGAGGTGTTGGGGAGGGGAGGGGCTGCGCCTTGGAAGTGTGTTGCAGCCCTCCCCTCACCCCTCTATTTATAGGGGAAGGGGCAAGGGGCCCCTCTAGATGAGATCTAGAGGGGCGGCGGCGAGGGGGGCTTGCCCCCAAGCAAAGGGGCGCCCCCACTGGGGTTCCCCAACCCTAGGCGCATGGGCCCATGGGGCGCGCCCAGCCCTCCAGGGCTGGTTCCCTGCCTTGTGGCCCATGAGGCCCTCCGAGAGGGTGGCCCCTCCCGTGGACCCCGGAACCTCTCCGGTGGCCGGGTACAATACCGATATGACCCGAAACTTTCCGGTGTCCGTTTGACAACTTCCCATATATAAATCTTTACCTCCGGACCATTCCGAACTCCTCGTGACGTCCGGGATCTCATCCGGACTCGAACAACATTCGGTAATCACATACAAGTCTTCCTAATAACCCTAGCGTCACCGAACCTTAAGTGTGTAGACCCTACGGGTTCGGAGACATCTGAACATGACCGAGACGGCTCTCCAGTCAATAACCAACAGTGGGATCTGGATACCCATGTTGGCTCCTACATACTCCTCGATGATTTCATCGGATGAACCATGATGTCGAGGATTCAAGCAACCCCATATACTATTCCCTTTGTCAGACGGTATTTTACTTGCCCGAGATTCGATCATCGGTATCAAAATACCTTGTTCAATCTCGTTACCGGCAAGTCACTTTACTCGTACCGTAATGCATGATCCCGTGACCAGACACTTCGTCACTTTGAGCTCATTATGATGATGCACTACCGAGTGGGCCAGTGATACCTCTCCGTAACACGGAGTGACAAATCCAGCCTCGATCCGTGTCAACCCAATGACACTTTCGGAGATACCTGTAGTGCACCTTTATAGTCACCCGATTACGTTGTGGCGTTTGGTACACCAAAAGCACTCCTACGGTATCCGGAGTTACGATCTCATAGTCTAAGGAAGAGATACTTGACATTGGAAAAGCTCTAGCAAAACGAACTACACGATCTTGTGCTATGCTTAGGATTGGGTCTCGGCCATCACATCAATCTCCTAATGATGTGATCCCGTTATCAATGACATCCAATGTCCATAGTCAGGAAACCATGACTATCTATTGATCAACGAGCTAGTCAACTAGAGGCTCACTAGGGACATATTGTGGTCTATGTATTCACACGTGTATTACGATTTCCGGATAACACAATTATAGCATGAATAAAAGAAAATTATCATGAACAAGGAAATATAATAATAATCCTTTATTATTGCCTCTAGGGCATATTTCCAACAACACTCAACAAGATGGAAATTGATAAAAGCCGCATTGAACAAAGCGGCACAACCTTCAGGGGAATTATCCCTAGTCGGGAAGCACGGTGTGCGGGAAAAATCACACTCGATATGGTATTCTGCACCCCAGTGAATTATAGGTCCGAAGAAATCACATTCCAAGTGGCTCCTTTTAGCAGCGGATACCACGCCCTTCTAGGGCGGGACGCGTTTACAAGCTTTCAAACTTTACCCCATTACGGGTACATGAAGCTTAAAATGCCCGGACCCAATGGAATCATCACTCTAGCCAGTGATCCGGACGTCACACTTCGCGCCGAAAACAAGACCACAACACTAGCCCTAGAAGCATTATCCGAAGCCCTAGCGGCCGAAGAACTAACAACACTTAGGTCAAACATGGACAGGGACGACGTGATACTCGACAAGCAACCCAAGTCCACCTCATTTAAACCCGCAGATGAGATAGTCAAATTCCAAATCCATCCAGCGGACCCCACCAAGACAGCCTCCATCGTGACACAGTTGAGCCCCGCAATGGACGTCGCACTGCGAGACTTCTTACACGAGAATTGGGACATTTTCGCCTGGCACCCATCGGACAAGCCGGGCATCCCACGCAGATTGGCCAAACAGAGCCTCAATATACTAAAAGGATACAAACCGGTCAAGCAGACTCTAAGGTGGTTTTCAGAGCCCAAACGGCAAGCCATGGGGGAAGAGCTAGCCAAACTACTCGAGGCCGGATTCATCAGAGATATCAAGCATCCGGATTGGCTGGCAAATCTGGTAATGGTACCAAAGAAGGACAAATCCTGCCGCCTATGTGTCGACTTTAAAGACCTCAACAAGGCTTGCCCCAAAGATCCCTTTCCCCTCCCTCGCATCGATCAAATCATCGATGCCACAGCAGGACACGACTCGCTGTGTTTCCTCGACGCATACTCTGGATACCATCAAATAGAACTGGCAGAGTCTGACCAAGCTGCAACAGCTTTCATAACGCCATATGGCCCTTTTTGCTTCAACACTATGCCTTTTGGGCTTAAGAATGCCGGGGCAACCTATCAACGCATGATTCAAAGATGCCTGGAAAAGAAAATCGGCAAAACAGTGGAGGCATACTGTCACGCCCAATATGCGACCCTATCCAAAAGGAACTCGAAGGTCCCACCAAGGATAGACCCGCATATTGAAACGCTTTTGCAAGGTGGATATCATTACATCAACATTACATAATAGGTAGGGATTCATACATAAGGCACAAATGCCACAAGAATACAACATCATCATACAAGAACAACATCCGACTACAGATGAAACATAAACAGAAACTCAAACAATATCCACCCTGCTAGCCCAGGCTGCCGACCAGGAACCTATCCCTTGATACAAGAAGAAGCAGAAGAAGAACTCCAAAACAAGCAACATCGCTCTCACGTCATGATCATCGCATAACCTGTACCTGCAACTGGTGGTGTAGTAATCTATGAGCCACGAGGACTCAGCAATCCCATTACCATAGGTATCAAGACTAGCAAAGCTTAAAGGGAAAGGAAGGGGTAAGCTGGTGAGGTTGCAGCAGCGACTAAGCATATATGGTGGCTAACATACGCAAAAGAGAGCGAGAAGAGAAACAAAGGAACGGTCGCCAACTAGTAATGATCAAGAAGTGATCCTGAACTCCTACTTACGTCAGACATAACCCAGAAACCGTGTTCTCCTCTCGATCAACCCCGAAAAGAGACACTCACGGTTACGCATGCGCGGTTGGTGTATTTTAGAAGAGTTTGCTTCAAGTTTACTACAACCGGATATTAACAAATTCCATCTGCCACATAATCGCGGGCACGGCTCTTGAAAGTTTATACCTGCAGGGTGTCCCAACAAGCCCATGATAAGCTCTCGCGATCAACGAAGGATATTCCTTCTCCCGGAAGACCCGATCAGTCTCGAATCCGGCTACAAGACATTTTGACAGCAATAAAACAAGACCAGCAAATCCTCGATCGCCGACAATCCCGATAGGAGCTGCACATATCTCGTTCTCGTGGCAACACCGGATGAGACAGGCTACGAGTAAAACCAAGCCTCGAGTTTCCCGTGGTGGCCCAGGTGGCTTTCGGTCCGAACCAGCACTTAGAGAAGCACCGCCCGGGGGGCTAAAATAAAGATGACCCTTGGGCTCCGAAACCCAAGGGAAAAGGGCATAGGTGAGGCAAATGGTAAAACCAATGTTGGGCCTTCTTTGGGCGAGTCTTATTCAAAGCGAACTGTCAAGGGGTCCCATAAATCACCCGACCGCGTTAGGGACGCAAAATCCGGGAACATAATACCGATATGACGGAAACTAGGGCGGCAAGAGTGGAACAAAACACCAGGCATAAGGCCGAGCCTTCCACCCTTTACCAAGTATATAGATGCATTAATAATATAAGAGATATTGTGATATCCCAACATAATCCTGTCCACCATGGAGCAATCTTCAACTTCACTTGCAACTAGCAACGCTATAAGAGGGGCTGAGCAAAAGCGATAACATAGCCAAACAACGGTGTGCTAGGAAGGGTGACAAAGGTTAGAGGTTCATGGCAATTTGGGAGGCTTGAGCAGCAAGTGATAGGTAACGCAGCATAGCGAAAGAACGAAGCAACTAGCATAGCAATAAGAGTAATGAGATCCAAGGTGACGGTCATCTTGCCTGAAATCCCGCAAGGAAGAAGAACAAGTCCATGAAGAAGACGAACGGATGAAGCCGAACCAAGCGTAGACGAACGAATCCTCACGATCGCAACGAAACAGGAACTAACAAGAAGAAGCACACAACATGGTAAACACTCCACACATGAGCAAGGCATGATGTACAAACAAGCATGATGCATGAAAAACCTACATGAAGCTACTCATGGCAAGAGATGATGCATACAAGAGCAACACATCAAAACAAGTTTAAATGAGGCCGGGAACAACATATAACAATTCCGGTAAGTCCTCATATGCAAATTTTGAAATTGGTCCAGATCTGATTAAACCTTAATTTCAAGTTGTTAAACAGCAAGTTAAGATGCACCACGATGATCTACACGAAATTCTAGTCAAGTTACATATAAAGTTCATTTAATTCGGAGCTACGGCCTAGAAGATATGAGCAAAACAAGATAAGCATGGCATTGATGCAAAATGCATTCAAACATCAAGAAAACACCTCAAAACAAGGATGCAACATGATAATATGAAGCTACATGCAAAATCAAGCAAGTTTCATATAGAGCACACTCAAAACGGAGCAACGGTTCAACACATACACCCTATACAAGTTTAAAGGACAAGCTGTCCAAAACAGCAACTAGGCATATTGCAAGCATCAAAACAAGATGCTACAGCATCTCAACATAATAACAAAAGGCATGGGCATGATGTACAGGTAAATAATAACAAAACATGAACACTGAGCTATCTCCAGAAAACACTTGAACATGCTCAAAAAGTCATGGCAAGATTGCAAATAATAACAGTTTCAGACATATCAGGAAATAACATCAGGTTGCAAAGTTTAGAGCTATCAAACAACATGTTACAGGAACTTATCATGGCAAACAAAGGCATAGAATGAATCTACTAATTGCATAGATCAAAAGTCCTTTACTGACCATAAGCCAAAAAGGATCCGAAAATAAGATGGAACCCATGCAAACATAGCAAGTTATATTACAGATTCATACATGGCAGGAACAACAATAAGTAGGCATGTTGGTGAGCTTGATACAAGTCCTTTACTCACTACAGAGCAATAAATGGCATGGCAAGGCAACTCACAGTAAGAAGACATGTTTATGAAGCTAATCATTGCAAGAGGAAGTTTATATCATGCAAGGATCAACTACGACAAGCTTGGCAAAACTGAACTTAATGTTAACAGGCTGACAACAACATTAGTTAGCAACTTGAGAGCAAGATTACAACAAGCTACAACAAGCTATAAATGCAAACAGGGGCATGAATGGATAGAGCATGACATGTATAACAAAACATCCTTAGTGAACATCTCCTGATTATGCATAGAATGACTTGTAGAAGCAGGTTAACATAGCATCATGATATAGAAGAAACAGCATAGCAAAACAGTAACAGCAAGTACCCTACTTAACAAGCTTAACGCACTCACTACACAACTCACAAAAATACATGGCAAGCACCCCTGGAAAGATGGCATGACATAGATCAAAACTCATGTAGAGCTCATGCTCATAGGATGCACACATCAAATACAACAAAAATGACAAATCACCAAATTATAACAGTTTCAGCAGGTTAACATCATATAGCACTCTTGCAACGATGATTCATGCATCAAGATGGACTCAAATGAACATGATGCAATGGAATGTAATGAAGTACTCGTCGAGGCGAACAATTTGACATATTACACGCACGAAACGGAGCTACGGATGCAGAGATATGATGGCATAAACATGGCATGAAAATTACACAAAACTGGGACTTAGTCATCTCGGGGAAGGGGTAAAAGTCAACCTCCGTGGATCTGGATCTGGCGCGAATCCCGAGGATCACCAGAGCTTCGCCGGAGTTGCGGTAGAGGCGGCCGGGGAGGAAGAAGAGGTCGCCGGAGATGGGGCCGGGCGTATCCGGTGTGCGGGCGGCGGGGGCGCCGGATCCGGCGCGGGCGAGGAGGGCACGGCCAGGGCGCTGGAGGCCGGCCAGCGACGGGCGCGCCCGCGCCGGGCTGAGGCGGCGGCCGGGCCGGGTGGGAGGCGGCGGCGGGCCGGAGACGGCGGCAGAGGAGGCTGGGGACGGGCGACGCGACGGAAGGGCGGCGCGGCGCGCCAGGCAGAGGCGCTGTGACAGCGGCAGGCGCCGGGGCCCGGCGAAGCGCGGGCTTTCGGGCACCAAGGCGGCGGCGGGCGGCCCGTGCTTGGGAGGAGCCCGCGATGGGCATGGCGGGCCGGCGGCGGCGGGGGCGTGGGGCGCCACGTGGCAGCTCCTGGTTCGCCGGGCGGCGGCGGACAGCGTCCGCTCCGTCCGGACGTGTCCGTGGCGAGAGGAGCGGGGCTAGGGTTAGACCGGGATTTCGGGGGAGATGCACATATTTATAGGTAGAGGGAGCTAGGAGAGTCCAAATGAGGAGCGGTTTTCGCCCACACGATCGTGATCGAACGACCGAGAGCATGGAGGGGAGTTTGCTGGGTTTTGGACCACTTTGGAAGGGTTGTTGGGCTGCACACAAAACAGGCTTTTACGGTTACCCGGTTAACCGTTGGAGTATCAAACGACCTCCAAATGGCACGAAACTTGACAGGCGGTCTACCGGTGCTATACCAAGGCCAGTTGGCAAACCTCGGGCCATTCCGAGAAAGTTTAACACCCGCACACAACGAGAGGCAAAAGGGGAACGCCGGATGACATAGGAGCGCCGGATTGCAAAACGGACAACGGGGAAAATGCTCGGATGCATGAGACGAACACGTATGCAAAATGAAATGCACATGATGACATGATATGAAATGCAGATGATGACATGGCAAAGTGCAACACGCAAGCAAATGGCATGGCAAAGACGGCAAATAACTGAAGGACACCTGGCGCATCGAATCCGGGGCGTTACAACACTCCTCCACTAACAAGAAATCTCGTCCCGAGATCTTAGGACCGAAACGGAAGGGAAAAGGGATGAGGTGAAACAAGAACTCAAGAAAAGAAGCAAAGAATCGAGAGAACTCGAGAAGAAGAGAGGAACGACGAGAATGATGAGAATCGAAAGCTCATGGAATCAGATAGACTATGAAAACACTCTGGTTAGAACGAGATAAGAAACGAATAAGACTGAAAGGATTTAGGCAGCACTCCGGTTGAAACATGGAGGGCTAGAACAGGAGCTTCAGAGGATGGAATGATACTTGATGAAGACATGACACAAAACCTCCGGAAAGAATTGAAAGAGTTGAATGAAAAGAACGGAGTAGAAAATGACAACTTGTGCCACGAATGAAATAGATAGCAACCTCATAAGAAAGGATTGAACGGAGTTGTTTAGAACATCAACAACGAAAAGAATTGCTTGTTGTGGACTTATGGATAAAATCTCAAAATCATAAGGTGATAACCGGCCACAAATGGAAATGATTGGATAGCTGAGGAGAACGAAGAAATGCAAAACTCCACTTCAAAAGAATACGGAGAATTAATTGCACTTCAAGATGCAAGAAGAAAAGATACTTGAACTCCTCCAACAAAATCTTGATGGACTCTTGAAGAATGAATGAAATCATGAAGAACCACCATGAAGAACTCCGGTAACAAAAGGATGACGAGATAAAATGAAGGATGAAAGAATAAGATGAGCCTTGCGGTGACTTAGATGGAGGTTCCGACGAGATGGCTGAGGAAATTTGAACTCCGGAAAAGAAAAGATGAAAACACTTGGAACTAGAATTTATTCATCACGAACAAACTCTGAAGGAAGGGATTACTTGACGACGATGAAACAAGAATAAGATTTATTGTATGCTTATCCTTCATTAAATTAAATTGATGACAAGCAATGGATTTTGCATACTACTTATTCTTCTTGAAAATGATTAAGGGAAATAAGGCGCAAAACTTGAGAGAGTCTTCATGAACCACCGGTAGGATTAAAAAAACGAATGGATTAATATGATCATCAAAGAAAAGAATCTTGAACGAACACCGTTAGAATTCGAAAATGACTGACGAAAGAGAATGAATCACCGGGAAGAATTAGAAGAACAAATATGCTAGAGGGGATTTAGATGCAAAAGAACAAAGAGATCATGAGCTGATTAGAGGATATTTGAACGATGCACCGGAATAATTGGATAACGGTAGCTAAAACGTGAGGACAAAGAATTCTTCTGGAACGATGGCCTGCGATGAAAAGAAACAGAAATCAACTCCTGAAATACTCCGGATGGTGAGAAAAGGAATATCTGACAAATGGAATAATTTGAGAGGATAATATGAAGCTAGAACCACGAAACTTCGAGAGAACGGGCAAGATTTAGAGAAACACTTCCTCGATCTTCAAAGTTGAGAATGACGACGAGAAACACCATCAAAATTGTTGAGGTACTCCGGAAGAATGAGAAGCGAAGGGGGGTTGAGCCAATAGTGAAAAGAATTTGAAAGAGGTCTTGGAGAATGCATGAGACTGATGTGATCCATACTTACGTCAACTTCAAAAAGAATTTGAGAATGGCTCCGGGAAAGTAGAAGAGTCAGGTAAGATCCTGGGAAAAGACCTGTGGGTTAGGGCCCACTGAAGAGAAAAACACCGTTGGAAAGGGATGATGAACAGATAGATGATGCACCGGAACAATTGGAATATTTGAATGAGGTGACAACCTCGAATTAATTGGATGCAAACACAAATCTTCTGAGATGTCTTCATCACTCCGGAAGTATAAACTGGCGAGAGGCGAACGAGCAAAGGGAAATATTTGAGCTGAGGGAAAGAATACGATCGACAACGAAAAAACTTGAATTGAATCCACCGGGGAAGAAAAAGAGGTGATGAATGTCAAGCGAGGCGAAATTCACGGTTGAAACAATTGAGGAAGACTCCACGAATGAAATTGATGCTCGAAATAGACTCAGGCTCCGGGAAGAAGAGGGTGGGAGGCGGAAAACAAAGACAACTTGGAAGGGGAACCGACGAATATCTTGAAGAGAAAACACCGGTTGAAATCATTGAGGAAAGAAAGCAAAGACTTTGCACGATTAGGATGGATACTCGATTACGGACTCCGGCTCCGAGAATAAAAGGGGTGGGTGGGTGGGAAAAGAAAACAACTGAGGATTGAACTTGACAACGATGAAGAGGCTCCAGTCAACTTGACGAGAAATGCACCGGATAAAAGAGGATGGATAACTCACGAAACTAACCACGTGATCCTAAAGAAAAATTTGAACGGGAAGAGAAGTAATTCAAAACACCTAAGTCAAGATTCCTCACCAGAGCGACGAAGGGGCTGAGAAGTAAAAAGAATTCCTACTCTCCGATATAACTAGACTCCGAAAAATAGTTTTCTTCTAGACTCGACAACGGCCAAACTACACGATCAATCAAGGGGGCTCCTATGGTCAGTCGAGGCTCTGATACCAACTTGTCACGCCCAATATGAGACCCTATCCAAAAGGAACTCGAAGGTCCCACCAAGGATAGACCCGCATATTGAAACGCTTTTGCAAGGTGGATATCATTACATCAACATTACATAATAGGTAGGGATTCATACATAAGGCACAAATGCCACAAGAATACAACATCATCATACAAGAACAACATCCGACTACGGATGAAACATAAACAGAAACTCAAACAATATCCACCCTGCTAGCCCAGGCTGCCGACCTGGAACATATCCCTTGATCGAAGAAGAAGCAGAAGAAGAACTCCAAAACAAGCAACATCGCTCTCACGTCATGATCATCGCATAACCTGTACCTGCAACTGGTTGTATAGTAATCTGTGAGCCACGAGGACTCAGCAATCCCATTACCATGGGTATCAAGACTAGCAAAGCTTAAAGGGAAAGGAAGGGGTAAGGTGGTGAGGTTGCAGCAGCGACTAAGCATATATGGTGGCTAACATACGCAAAAGAGAGCGAGAAGAGAAACAAAGGAATGGTCGCCAACTAGTAATGATCAAGAAGTGATCCTGAACTCCTACTTACGTCAGACATAACCCAGAAAATGTGTTCTCCTCTCGATCAACCCCGAAAAGAGACACTCACGGTTACGCACACGGTTGGTGTATTTTAGAAGAGTTTGCTTCAAGTTTACTACAACCGGATATTAACAAATTCCCATCTGCCACATAACCGCGGGCACGGCTCTCGAAAGTTTATACCCTGCAGGGGTGTCCCAACATAGCCCATGATAAGCTCTCGCGATCAACGGAGGATATTCCTTCTCCCCGGGAAGACCCGATCAGTCTCGGAATCCCGGCTACAAGACATTTCGACAGCAATAAAACAAGACCAGCAAAGCCGGCCGATGCGCCGACAATCCCGATAGGTGCTGCACATATCATGTTCTCAGGGAACACGGGATGAGACAGGCTACGAGTAAAACCAAGCCTCGAGTTTCCCCGTGGTGGCCCCGCAGGCGGCTCAGTTCGAACCAGCACTTAGAGAAGCACTGGCCCGGGGGGGCTAAAATAAAGATGACCCTTGGGCTCCAGAAACCCAAGGTTAAAAGGGCATAGGTGAGGCAAATGGTAAAACCAATATTGGGCCTTGCTTTAGGAGTCTTATTCAAAGCAAACTGTCAAGGGGGTCCCATAAATCACCCGACCGCGTTAGGGACGCAAAATCCGGGAACATAATACCGATATGACGGAAACTAGGGCGGCAAGAGTGGAACAAAACACCAGGCATAAGGCCGAGCCTTCCACCCTTTACCAAGTATATAGATGCATTAATAATATAAGAGATATTGTGATATCCCAACATAATCCTGTCCACCATGGAGCAATCTTCAACTTCACCTGCAACTAGCAACGCTATAAGAGGGGCTGAGCAAAAGCGGTAACATAGCCAAACAACGGTGTGCTTGGAAGGGTGAAAAAGGTTAGAGGTTCATGGCAATTTGGGAGGCTTGAGCAGCAAGTGATAGGTAGCGCAGCATAGCGAAAGAACGAAACAACTAGCATTGCAATGATAGTAATGAGAACCAAGGTGACGGTCATCTTGCCTGAAATTCTGCAATGAAGAAGAACAAGTCCATGAAGAAGACGAACAGATGAATCCGAACCAAGCGTAGACGAACGAATCCTCACGATCGCAACGAAACAGGAACTAACAAGAAGAAGCACACAACATGGTAACACTCCACACATGAACAAGGCATGATGCACAAACAAGCATGATGCATGACAAAGCTACATGAAGCTACTAATGGCAAGAGATGATGCATACAAGAGCAACACATCAAAACAAGTTTAAATGAGGCCGGGAACAACATATAACAATTCCGGTAAGTCCTCATATGCAAATTTCGAAATTGGTCCAGATCTGATTAAACCTTAAGTTCAAGTTGTTAAACATCAAGTTAAGATGCACCACGATGATCTACACGAAATTCTAGTCAAGTTACATATAAAGTTCATTTAATTCGGAGTTACGGCCTAAAAGATATGAGCAAAACAAGATAAGCATGGCATTGATGCAAAATGCATTCAAACATCAAGAAAACACCTAAAAACAAGGATGCAACATGATAATATGAAGCTACATGCAAAATCAAGCAAGTTTCATATAGAGCACACTCAAAACGGAGCAACGGTTCAACACATACACCCTATACAAGTTTAAAGGACAAGCTGTCCAAAACAGCAACTAGGCATATTGCAAGCATCAAAACAACATGCTACATCATCTCAACATAATAACAAAAGGCATGGGCATGATTTACAGGTAAAGCATAACAAAACATCAACACTAAGCTATCTCCAGAAAACACTTGAACATGCTCAAAAAGTCATGGCAAGATTGCACATAATAACAGTTTCAGACTTATCAGGAAATAACATCAGGTTGCAAAGTTTAGAGCTATTAAACAACATGTTACAGGAACTTATCATGGCAAACAAAGGCATGGCATGAATCTACTAATTGCATAGATCAAAAGTCCTTTACTGACCATAAGCCAAAAATGATCCGAAAATAAGATGGCACCCATGCAAACATAGCAAGTTATATTACAGATTCATACATGGCAGGAACAACAATAAGTAGGCATGTTGGTGAGCTTGAACCACTCACTACAGAGCAATAAATGGCATGGCAAGGCAACTCAAAGTAAGAAGACATGTTTATGAAGCTAAGCATGGCAAGAGCAAGTTTATATCATGCAAGGATCAACTACAACAAGCTTGGCAAAACTGAACTTAATGTTAACAGGCTGACAGCAACATTATTTAGCAACTTGAGAGGAAGATTACAACAATCTACAACAGGCTATAAATGCAACCAGGGGAATGAATGGATAGAGCATGACATTTATAACAAAACATCCTTAGTGAACATCTCCAGATTATGCATAGAATGACTTGTAGAAGCAGGTTAACATAGCATCATGATATAGCGTAAACAAAGATAGCAAAAGCAATGAATACAAGTAACCTACTTAACAAGCTTGATGCACTCACTACACAACTCACAAAAACACGTGGCAAGCACCCCTGGAAATATGGCATGACATAGATCAAAACTCATGTAGAGCTCATGCTCATAGTATGCACACATCAAATGCAACAAAAATGACAAATCACCAAGTTATAACAGTTTCAGCAGGTTAACATCATATAGCACTGTTGCAACAATGATTCAGGCATCAAGATGGACTCAAATGAACATGATGCAATGGAATGAAATGAAGTACTCGTCGAGACGAACAATTTGACATATTACACGCACGAAAAGGAGCTACGGATGCAGAGATATGATGGCATGAACATGGCATGAAAATTACACAAAACTGGGACTTGGTCATCTCGGGGAAGGGGGAAAAGTCAACCTCCGTGGATCTGGATCTGGGGCGAATCCCGAGGATCACCGGAGCTTCGCCGGAGTTGCGGTAGAGGCGGCCGGGGAGGAAGAAGAGGGTGCCGGAGATGGGGCCGGCCGGATCCGGGGTGCGGGCGGTGAGGGGCGCCGGATCCGGGCGCGGGGAGGAGTCGCCGGCTCGAGAGCTGGAGGCCAGCCGGCGAAAAGGGCGCGCCCGCGCGCGAAGCTGAGGCGACGGCCGGGCCGGGCGGAGACGGCGGCGCGGGCCGGGAGACGGCGGCAGAGGAGGCTGGGGACGGGCGACGAGGGAGGGGTTGCCGGGCGGCGCTGGCGCCTGAGCGCGCGCAGGCGGCGCGGCAGCGGGCGGGGCCCGCGAAGCGCTCAGGCGCCCATGGGCGGCGGCGGCGGCGGCGCCCCGGCCGGGAGGGTTTGCGCGATGGGCCAAGGCGGGGGGCGGCGGGCGCGGGGCGCCATGTGGCAGCTCCTGGTTCGCCAGGCGGCGGACGGACACGTCCGCCCGTCCGGACGTGTCCGGCGATCTTGAAGGAGCGGGGCTAGGGTTAGACCGGGATTTCGGGGGAGATGCATATATTTATAGGTAGAGGGAGCTAGGAGAGTCCAAATGAGGAGCGGTTTTCGCCCACACGATCGTGATCGAACGACCGAGAGCATGGAGGGGAGTTTGCTGGGTTTTGGGCCACTTTGGAAGGGGTGTTGGGCTGCACACAAAAGAGGCTTTTACGGTTACCCGGTTAACCGTTGGAGTATCAAACGACCTCCAAATGGCACGAAACTTGACAGGCGGTCTACCGGTGCTATACCAAGGCCACTTGGCAAACCTCGGGCCATTCCGAGAAAGTTTAACACCCGCACACAACGAGAGGCAAAAGGGGATTGCCGGATGACATAGGAGCGCCGGATTGCAAAACGGACAACGGGGAAAATGCTCGGATGCATGAGACGAACACGTATGCAAAATGAAATGCACATGATGACATGATATGAAATGCAGATGATGACATGGCAAAGTGCAACACGCAAGCAAATGGCATGGCAAAGACGGCAAATAACTGACGGACACCTGGCGCATCGAATCCGGGGCGTTACACATACATGGACGAAGTGGTCATAAAAACAAGACACGTCGAATCCCTCATATATGACTTGAGGCTTACATGCGATAACCTCCGGACATACGACATCAAGCTGAACCCAGAAAAATGTGTTTTTGGCGTCCCCTCGGGGAAACTGCTGGGCCTCATTATTTCCAATAGAGGAATTGAAGCGAATCCGGCAAAAATCCGTGCTCTGTCGCAGTTGGCTATACCAACAGACCTCAAGCACATCCAGAAACTGGCTGGATGCGTGGCTGCTTTGAGCCGCTTTATCTCCAGGTTAGGAGAAAAGGCATTACCTCTTTACCGCATTCTCCGGTGCACCGAACACTTCGTGTGGACGGATGCAGCCGCGTCCGGACTGGATGAAATAAAGACCTTATTGGCGAGTAATCCAGTCCTAACAGCGCCAAATATCGACGAACCTATGCTGTTGTACATAGCCGCAACACATCAAGTTGTAAGCGCAGTGCTCGTCGTCGAACGAGAAGTTGATGGATACAAATTCCCGCTCCCGAAGCCGGTTTATTACGTATCCACGGTCCTCACCCCATGCAAATCCCGATACCCACACTATCAAAAAATAGCATACGCGGTCTTCATGGCATCCCAGAAGCTACGACACTACTTTCAAGAGTGTTCGATTACGGTGGCCTCCGAAATACCACTCAATGACATAATAAATAACCGCGATGCTACGGTCCGGATGGCTAAATGGGCCATCGAGGTCCTTCTGTTCGACATAACATACAAACCACGACGGGCCATCAAGTTGCAAGTACTGGCCGACTTTGTCGCCGAATGGACAGAAGCCGAAGTCCCTAAAGAGTACGACGCATACTCTAACTGGATCATGCACTTCGACGGCTCTAAAATGTTGGCCGGATTGGGAGCAGGTGTAGTCCTGACGTCTCCCACCGGAGA
Source organism: Aegilops longissima (assembly GCA_021605205.1). Classification (NCBI taxonomy): domain Eukaryota; kingdom Viridiplantae; phylum Streptophyta; class Magnoliopsida; order Poales; family Poaceae; genus Aegilops; species Aegilops longissima. Next base: position 204,591,282 of record CM038679.1, read on the forward strand.
CACGATCCAGTACATCCTCCATATATTATACACAGACTCCAACAATGCGGCCGAATATGAGGCTCTGTTGCACGGTCTCCGGATGGCAGTCTCTATGGGCATTCAACGCCTGGAAGTGCGCGGGGATTCAAACCTTGCAGTATCACAAATCAACGTAGACATTGACGCCAAGGATCCGAACATGGCGGCCTATTGTAATGCCGTCCTCAAAATGTCAGCTTGGTTCGAGGGGCTCGAATTCCACCATGTGGCTCGAGAAAACAACCAAGCAGCGGACGTCCTCACCCGCATCGGCGCTAAACGCGACCCTGTCCCACCTAACATATTCCTCGAAATGCTGTTCTAGCCATCCGTAGTATGGGAAGGGGAGTCCGGCAATACTAGCACGAACCAGAACACACCCCCAGATTCCAAACTATCAGATATAATCAGAGGCTCCACCACCGAAATAACATCTTCGGCCCATGAAATCATGGCTGTAATCGCCTCGTGGACCGAGCCTTTCTTGGCCTACCTAAATAGGCAGGACCTCCCCAAAGACCAAAATGAAGCACGCTGCATCGTCCGGTGTTCTAAAGCTTACAAAGTCCATGAAGGGGAACTCTACAAGAAAAGTGCGACCGGAGTGCTCCAAAGATGCATCTCCGAAGAGGAAGGGCGGCAGCTCTTGGCTGAAATCCATGCCGGACTGGGCGGACACCATGCCGCGGCTCGAGCACTAGTCAGCAAAGCCTTCCGTAGAGGCTTCTATTGGCCGACGGCCCGAGCAGACGCACAGGACCTTGTCCAACACTGCGTCGGTTGCCAGCTCTTTGCCAATCAGAGTCATATGCCCCCTACCGCTCTCCAAACAATCCCCATAAGTTGGCCCTTTGCGGTCTGGGGGCTAGACATGGTCGGACCCCTTAAAGGGGGAAGCCATAAGAAAAAATACTTGTTGGTCATGGTGGACAATTTCACCAAATGGATAGAAGCCAAACCAGTCAACACGGCCGAATCCGGACCAGTAATAGACTTCATATCCGGGGTCGTACACCGATACGGCGTCCCCCACAGCATCATCACTGATAATGGCTCCAATTTCACAGCCGATGAAGTGAAAACTTGGTGCGAAAAAATGGGCATTAAGCTCGACTACGCTTCCGTCTACCATCCCCAAACAAACGGCCAAGTCGAACGGGCAAATGGTCTCATCATGAGCGGCATCAAACCCAGACTAGTGCGATCCTTGACAGAGTCGGATACGCACTGGGTCGAGGAGCTCGACTCCATACTCTGGGGGCTGCGGACCACGCCGAATCGCACCACCGGATATACACCATTTTTATGGTATACGGCGCGGTAGCAGTACTACCCTGCGACATAATACATGATTCGCCACTTGTACGCATGTACGAAGAGAAGGAAGCCGAGTTAGATCGGCAGGATAACTTGGATGCCCTGGAGGAGGAGCGCGACGTCGCCAAAGTCCGCTCCGCATTCTAACAATAGCAGGCTCGACGATACCAAAGCAGGGAAGTGCGGGCCAAAACTTATAATATTGGCGAGCTCGTTCTACGCCTACCGAAGAAGAAGAAGGACAAGCTCAAACCCAAGTGGGAAGGTCCCTTCGTCATTGACAAGGTTCTCACCGGAGGAGCGTACCGCTTACGTAATGCATCCGATAATAGACTCGAGCCGAACCCATGGAACGCGGCTAGACTCCGGAGATTCTACGCCTAGCGCCGAACTAAGTGTTCGTCTCCTTACCCCCTCCTTTTTACTTATGCTCCCCCCTTTCCTTTCTCGACCTTTTTTCCTCTTCACACAAAGTATTTAATACAGTACGGACTCCCGTATCCTTCTGGCCGCACTATGTGTGTAAGTAATACCTGGGGGCTTCCTATACGGAAGCTAAAAATAATTACTCTAACGGATTTTTGCCCATCACATATGTGTTTCTTTTTCCATATGTGCTTTTTCTTCACCATGATATGCACCGATATGACTTAAGATGTGGCCAAGCTGGGTTGCCTGGCTCTTGTATTTATGCCCTACGTTCCCGTTAATTCGGCTAGGGCATAAGGGGAGCACCTCTGCGAATGTTACTACCGGTTCAGCCGGATGTGTACCTCAGACTGGGTGAACCTGAAAGCTAGTTTCCTTAAGAGAATATTCGGTCGGTGAACAAAAGATGTATTCGTTTATTATAACGTCAATCCCCAGAAGTATCCTGCGCCCTTGTTTGCAGTTCGGACATGTGCATCATCGCATGTGTACCCAGGGAAAGCAACCCCTAACGGAACTATTCTCCCTAGAAGATGTTTCTTACTATCCATGTAATATAACATAACTAGTTGGGTACTTGTCTGTTCAAGCACTTATGACCCCTACGCCTGGTGTCCACGCATACCCCAGTTCTGTATAACTGAGTGGGTATTCGGACACACCCCGGACTATAGGATCTGGGGGCTGAAGCGAAAAGATCCGCCATGACAAATGATTTTAATCCGGCTAGGGACTACTTATGTCCATTTAATTACACAGTCACTTGGACTGACTATATTCCTCCTCTATACCATCCAACAGGCTATCTAGCTTGCAATCATGTTGAGAATACTTTGCGGCTAACGCTACCTGGTCATATACCAGACTCATGGGAATTTCTCGCCCATCTGGCCCCGCCGGTCCGACTTCGGCCATATGGTTCGGGTCCAGCTTGGTGTAGCGCGTCTTCACCATATCCCAGGCTTCTCTTGCACCTTGCCGGCAGGCTGACATCTTCCACAATCGAAAGCGCCGCCGTGCTCCTTGAAGCACATCCAGAAGCTCCCCCATGCAATTCGGCAGGAAGCTTGATGGCCACAAGGCCTGAGCAACGCCCTGCATCACCTGTCGAGCTCGCTCGTGCAGTTGTAAGAGGTCTTGTAGTAAATCGCCTGCATATCAGGGCATCTCCTCGTCAGGGCGACCCATAAACATTCCTACAAGCAAAATCCTTTCAATATACTTCTGCGCCGAACTATACTACAGTTCGTCTAGGCACTTACCGTAAATGCCGCGTCGAAGCCCTGTGTTCTCCTTTACGGAGTCCGCCAGCTGAGCACGGACGTCTTTTAACTCCACGTCCAGCTGGACTTTGGCATCTTGAAGATAGTTCTACTCTTGCCTAACTTGCGTAAGAATGTGCTCACCAGCCTTCAGCTGCCTTTCAAGATGTGATTCGTCATCTCTTACGTCCTCCGGATTCACCCTGGGATTGTCTGCAGAATTTTCTGTTAGACTTGTCATATCAGCCATTTACTAACTGGTGCATCTTCGTACAATTGTGACAAATGTTACCAGATGAGGGCTTTTGGGATTCCTCTAACATGGCAACTGCGGCGTTAAGCTCGGCCTTGCACTCCTCCACCTCCCGAGACAATTGCTCATTCTTATCTACAAGGACATGTGCATAAATTGATCCTTAAAACAGTTGTTCCAACTGTTTCAAGTCTCAGGGGCTATTGCTACATATTCTTATCAAATTTTCTTACCCGTATATCTTTGGTATACTGGTCCGTCGCTCGGGGCAAGCCCGCCTTGAGCAGCTCGGATGTATGCGTCTCCCGAATTGAAGGCGTTAAACGCCTCTTCGGAAAAGATGTTGTTCCGAAGCACGGCCCGTCGGCGCCGGTGATTCATGGCGCTCTCTACTTCAGAATTTGTGGCCGAGAGCATATCCACATCCTCTATCAGAGAACTATGCGGCATCGGCCCCGCTCCCTCCTCCGCACTCGAAGCCGGTTCTGGAATCCGGCTGGCGGAGGCGTGGTTGGCAGGATCCCCAGATGTAGTTCGGCTGCTCCTCTTCCTGCCAAGACACAAAGGGCGCTGTTATACTTTAAAAATACCATAATCGCAGCACAGGTTTTTGCCTTACCTCTGTAGCGGCGAGTCGACCCTTACCGCCTTCCTCTTGAGCCTGCCCGGTCCGGACGCCCTTGGTCGATGAGTCCCTAGGGGGCTCGGCCCCACGCTCCGACCGTCGTTTCTGCAGAAACACGACACTTCAAGGGTAAGGCATGACATCTGAAGGGATTCCTCTTTGGAGGATAGGGTTTTTCGGCTTGGCTTACGCGCGACGTAGGCAGCAGTCCGGGATAGTCGGCAATAATGGCCACTGAGGCGCCATCGAAGCTCGCTTGATAAACTATCCCATTGTAAAGCTCCACGGTAATATCCGGATCTTCTTCGAGTCCTAGATCTAGGGCCCTTCCGGGGTCCTCTGGCCGCGGGGAGGGAATGGAGATTCCTTCTACGGCCCTCCTCAGTTCCTGCTTGGGAATATCGAGGCAGATAATCTTAGCGAAGGACGCCACAATAAGTGACGTGGGGAAAGGAATGACAACTTACCCAGTTTGGGCGGTTGTGCATGGAGAATCCATCTCGCGGTTTGATGTGAAGGAATTCTTCCTCTTCCCCTTTGTATAAATCGGACAATATCCTTGCCAGAGCAGTGGCGGAGTCCGGACCCTTACGGCCACAGCGTGTGGCATCATCTTCCCCGTTGAAGTGCCACATGGGCTTTCCCCGATATTGAAGCGGTTGCACTCCCCATATTATGCATATTGCCATAACCTCGACTATCGTTAGTCCGGATTTGGCCAGTAACTTTATCCTGCTCATCAAGTAATGTATTTCCCTGGTATCCTCCTCTTGGGGGCCTCGGGGGCGCCTGCTTAGACATACCCTTGGCGGGGCGTTACAGAACTTGGGGAGACCTGTCCGGACTGGATCCAAAAGGGGAACGTCGTCAATGTAGAACCACTCTAAAGGCCAGTTCTCTGGTGCCTTCTTGGGAGTGCCGGATAGGTATCCGGTCTCGGCAATGCGCCATACTTCGGCCCCGCCCACCTGACATAGGGATTCTCCCTGGTGGCGGGGGACAAGGCAGAACAACTTCTTCCATAACCCAAAGTGAGCTTCGCAGCCTAAAAATAGCTCACAAAGGGCAACGTACCGTGCTATATGTAGTATAGAGGCAGGGGTAAAGTTGTGCAACTGGAGGCCGTAGAACTCCAGGAGCCTGCGAAAAAACGGGTGGATGGGAAACCTGACGCCCCTTAACAGATGTGGGATGAGGCATATTCGCTCCTCTGGAGATGGATTAGGAGATCCCTCCGCCTATTCCCCACCGTTATAGGTGGCTATTCTGGCTCGGACGGGGACCATGAACGCCGGTGGGAGAAACCCTTGGGTTTGTAACTCGATCAAACGGCTATGCGGAACTGAACACTCTTCCCAGTCCCCCGGCTTGGAGCGAGGAGAGCGAGCAGATGAGCTGCGATGACCGGCCATGTTGGAATAGTTTTTCCGGAGCGCTCTGTTGGATGCTTGCTCGAGGGGGGAGAGTGAGGTTTGGAGCTAAGAATCCCCGTCTCTTCAAATAGACGTTCAGCCCGAAAGGTTGGAGGTGGCAAATGCGAAAATACTTCGGCTCCTCACATTCGTTCGACACGTGGAGATGGTCATTATTGAGGCACTGAAGCCGAGGAGTACAACATTGATGGGATGTCGGACACTATTCATCGTAACAGATACTTTGGAGTATTCGGAGATGGAACCCGCCTTGCAATGTCGAAGACAAGACTGCGTGCAGGACTCATCGTCATTGAAGCCTGGTTCAGGGACCCCCTACCCGAGATCCGCCGATTTTGACACCGACAGCGACCTCGCCGAAGCCTACCAAGTCACGGCAACAAACCCTTGGAACGACACGGCCATAACTTTCAATGGCAGTGGCAAACCAAAATTCGGACAGTCCGTGCACCGGCCGCCTTGGTCCTCAATCCAATTGTGGACGGTTTTCGGCTCACCAAAGTGCTCATGGATGGCGGCAGCAGACTAAACCTCATCTACGAGGATACACTCAACAAAAAGGAAATAGATAGGTGCCGCATCGAACAAAGCAGCACGACCTTCTGGGGAATCATTCCCAGCCGGGAGGCGCTATGTGCGGGAAAACTCACACTTGACGTGGTATTCAGCACGCGGAGAATTGTCGGTCCGAAGATATAACCTTCCAAGTGGCCCCTTTCAACAGCGGATATCACGCCCTACTGGGCGAGATGCATTTACATGCTTCCAAGCTATTCCTCATTACGGGTACATGAAGCTCAAGATGCCTGGGCCCAATGGTATCATCACTCTTGCCAGTGATCGAGACATAGCACTCCGCGCCAAAAAAATCCGCATCCCTGGCCCTAGAGGCACTGTCTGAAGCCCTCGCGGCCGAAGAGCTAACCACGCTGCGCTCCACTGTGGATAGGGATGACGTAATCCTGGACAAGCGACCCAAATCTACCTCCTTTAAACCAGCAGATGAAATAGTCAAATTTCAAGTCCACCCTATGGACCCCAAGAAGACAGCATCCATCGGGGCACAACTCGACCCAACGGTTGACACCGCGCTACGAGAGTTCCTACGCGAGAAATGGGACATATTCACCTGGCACCCTTCTGATATGCCAGGAATCGCAGGCAGGTTGGCCGAACACAGCCTCAACATACAGAAGGGATATAAACTGGTCAAGCAAACACTGAGGCGCTTTTCCTAACCCAAACGACAAGCCATGGGGGAGGAGCTAGCCAAGTTAATCGAGGTTGGATTCATCAAAGAAATAAAACATCCAAACTGGCTAGCAAACCTGGTGATGGTGACAAAGAAGGATAAATCCTGGCGCCTATGCGTCGATTTCAAAGACCTCAACAAGGTCTGCCCTAAGGATCCCTTCCCCTCCCTCGCATCGATCAGATTATTGATGCTACCGCTGGACACGACTCATTGTGTTTCCTTGACGCATACTCCGGATACGATAAAATCAAAATGAAGGAGTCTGACCAAGCTGCAATGGCATTCATTACCCCATATGGGCCATTCTGCTTCAACACTATGCCCTTCGGGCTCAAAAACGCCGGGGCCACCTACCAATGCATGATTCAAACATGCCTGGAGAAACAGATCGGCAAGACAGTTGAAGCATATGTGGATGACTTCGTCATCAAAACTAGGAACGTCGAGTCATTGATAGACGATCTGTGTCTCACATTCGACAACCTCCGTACATATGACATCAAGCTTAATCCGGAAAAGTGTGTTTTCGGTGTTCCCACTAGAAAACTGCTGGGCTTCATCGTTTCCAATAGTGGAACTGAAGCAAATCCAGCCAAAATCCAAGCTTTGTCACAATTGGCCACGCCAACAGACCTTAAACAGGTCCAAAAACTAGCCGGATGTGTGGCAGCTTTAGGCCGCTTTATCTCCAGACTAGGAGAAAAAGCACTGCCACTCTATCATCTTCTCCGACGCCCCGACCACTTCGAGTGGACAGATGCGGCAATAGCCGGACTAGAAGAAATAAAGGTTCTTTTAGCGAGCAACCCAATCATGGCCGCACCGAACGTCGGCGGACCCATGCTATTATACATATCGGCAACGCACCAAGTGGTGAGCGCGATGCTTGTCGTCGAGCGAGAGGAGGACGGACACAAATTCCCGCTTCAGAAGCCGGAATACTATGTACCCACTGTCCTCACACCATGCAAATCCCGGTACCCTCATTACCAAAAGATAGCATACGCGGTCTTCATGGCATCCCGGAAGCTGTGACACTACTTCCAAGAGTGCTCGATCACGGTGGCTTCTGAAGTATCACTGAATGACATAATAAAAAACCGCGATGCCACAGGTCGGATTGCTAAGTGGGCCATTAAGCTCCTTCCATTCGACATAATATACAAACCGCACCAGGCCATTAAATCCCAAGTACTGGCCGACTTCGTCGCCGAATGGACAGAGGCCAAACTCCCTAAAGAGTAAGGCACATATTCCAACTGGGTCATGCACTTCGATGGCTCCAAAATGCCGGCGGGCTTAGGAGCAGACATTGTCTTAACATACCCCACTAGAGAGATATAGTTCAGTACGTACTCCAAATATTAAACATAGACTCCAACAATGCAGCCGAATACGAGGCCTTATTGCACGATCTTCGGATGGCCGTATCCATGGGCATACAACGCCTGGAGGTCCGCGGGGATTCAAACCTCGCAATATCCCAAATAAATGGAGATTTCGATGAAAAAGATCCGAAGATGGCGGCCTATCATAACGCCGTTCTCAAAATGTCGGCTTGGTTCGAGGGGCTCGAATTTCATCATGTGGCTCGAGAAAGTAATCAAGCGGCGGATGTCCTTGCTTGCATCGGCGCCAAGCGCGACCCCGTCCCTCCTAACATATTTTTGGAAAGGCTCTTCAAGCCATCCATAGTATGGCATGGGGAGAGCGACAACACCACCGCAGACCTGATTATACCCCCAGATTCCAAACACAATACCGATATCATCGGGGGCTCATGCACCGAAATAACACCATCGGCCCATCTTATAATGGAAGTCATTGCCCCATGGCCCGAACCCTTCTTGGCCTACCTTAATAGGTAGAGCTCCCTGAGGGCCAGAATGCGGCTCGCTGCATTGTCCGGCGATCAAAAGCCTACAAGGTCCACGATGTTGGGGAACGTAGCAGAAATTCAAAATTTTCCTACGTGTCACCAAGATCTATCTATGGAGAAACTAGCAACGAGGGGAAGGAGAGTGCATCTACATACCCTTGTAGATCGCTAAGCGGAAGCGTTCAAGAGAACGGGGTTGAAGGAGTCGTACTCGTCATGATCCAAATCACCGGAGATCCTAGTGCCGAACGGACGGCACCTCCGCGTTCAACACACGTACAGCCCGGTGACGTCAGCCATGCCTTGATCCAGCAAGGAGAGAGGGAGAGGTTGAGGAAGACTCCATCCAGCAGCAGCACAACGGCGTGGTGGTGGTGGAGGAGCGTGGCAATCCTGCAGGGCTTCGCCAAGCACCGCGGGAGAGGAGGAGGGAGAGAGGTAGGGCTGCGCCAAGAGGAGAAGTTCTCATGTGTATGGCAGCCCCAAAACCTCAAGTATATATAGGGGGAAAGGGGGCTGCACCCCCACCTAGGTTTCCACCCATAGGGGGCGGCGGCCGGCCCTAGATGGGACTTGGAGGGGGCGGCCAAGAGGGGAAGAGAGGGGGCGCGCCCTAGGGTGGGCCTAAAGGCCCATCTGCGCCTAGGGTTTCCCCTCTCCCATCCTAGCTGCGCCTTGGGCAAGGGTGGGAGGCGCACCAGCCCACTCTGGGGCTGGTCCCTTTCCACTCTAGGCCCATGCAAGCCTCCGGGGCCGGTGGCCCCACTTGGTGGACCCCCGGGACCCTCCCGGTGGTCCCGGTACGTTACCGATAAAACCCGAAACTTTTCCGGTGACCAAAATAGGACTTCCCATATATAAATCTTTACCTCCGGACCATTCCGGAACTCCTCGTGACGTCCGGGATCTCATCCGGACTCAACAACATTAGGTAACCACATACAAACTTCCTTTATAACCCTAGCGCCATCGAACCTTAAGTGTGTAGACCCTCTGGTTCGGGAACCATGCATAACATGACCGAGACGTTCTCCGGTCAATAACCAACAGCGGGATCTGGATACCCATGTTGGCTCCCACATGTTCCACGATGATCTCATCGGATGAACCACGATGTCGAGGATTCAATCAATCCCGTATTCAATTCCCTTTGTCTAGCGGTATTGTACTTGCCCGAGATTCGATCGCCGGTCGGTATCCGATACCTTGTTCAATCTCGTTACGGCAAGTCTCTTTACTCGTTCAGTAACACATCATCCCGTGATCAACTCCTTGATCACATTGTGCACATTATGATGATGTCCTACCGAGTGGGCCCAGATACCTCTCCGTCAACCGGAGGACAAATCCCATCTCGATTCGTGCCAACCAACAGATACTTTCGGAGAGACCTGTAATGAACCTTTATAGCCACCCGATTCGTTGTGGCGTTTGGTACACCCAAAGCATTCCTACGGTATCCGGAGTTGCACAATCTCATGGTCTAAGGAAAAGATACTTGACATTAGAAAAGCTTTAGCGCATTTAACTACGATCTTTGTGCTAGGCTTAGGATTGGGTCTTGTCCATCACATCATTCTCCTAATGATGTGATCCCGTTATCAATGACATCCAATGTCCATGGTCAGGAAACCGTAACCATCTATTGATCAACGAGCTAGTCAACTAGAGGCTTACTAGGGACATGGTGTTGTCTATGTACCCACACATGTATCTGAGTTTCCTATCAATACAATTATAGCATGGATAATAAACGATTATCATGAACAAGGAAATATAATAATAAATAATTTATTATTGCCTCTAGGGCATATTTCCAACAGTCTCCCACTTGCACTAGAGTCAATAATCTAGTTCACATCGTCATGTGATTAACACTGATAGGTCACATCGCCATGTGACCAACATTCAAAGAGTTTACTAGTGTCATTAAACTAGTTCACATCATCATGTGATTAAGACTCAATGAGTTCTGGGGTTTGATCATGTTTTGCTTGTGAGAGAAGTTTTAGTCAACGGGTCTGCAACATTCAGATCCGTATGTACTTCGCAAATCTTTAAGTCATATTGTAAATGTTGCCTCTACGCTCCACTTGAAGCTACTCCAAATGGTTGCTCCACTATACGTATCCGGTTTGCTACTCAGAGTCATTCGGATAGGTGTTAAAGCTTGCACCAACGTAACCCTTTACGCCGAACTCTTTATCACCTCCATAATCGAGAAACATGTCCTTATTTACTCCAAGGACAATTTTGACCGCTGTCCAATGATCCATTCTGGATCTTTCTTGTACCCTTGATGACTCATGGCAAGGCACACTTCGGTCGGTACACACATAGCATACTATAGAGCCTACGTTTGAAGCATAGGGGCGACCTTCGTCCTTTCTCTCTCTTCTGCCGTGGTCGAGCTTTAACTCTTAACTTCGTACCTTACAACTCAGGCAAGAACTCCTTCTTTGACTGATCCATCTTGAACACTTTCAAGATCATGTCAAAATACGTGCTTATTTGAAAGTATTATTAAGTATTTTGATCTATCCTTATAGATCTCGATGCTCAATGTTCAAGTAGCTTAATCCAGGTTTTCTATTGAAAACATCTTTCAAATAACCCTATACGCTTTCGGAAATTCTACATCATTTCGATCATCAATATGTCAACAACATATACTCATCAGAAATTCTATAGTGCTCCCACTCACTTCTTTGGAAATACAAGTTTCTCATAAACTTTGTATAAACCCTAAATCTTTGATCATCTCATCAAAGCGCACATTCCAACTCCGAGATGCTTACTCCAGTCCTTAGAAGGATCGCTGGTGCTAGCATACCTTTTAGCATCCTTAGGATCGACAAAACCTTTCTGATTGTATCACATACAACCTTTCCTTACGAAAACTGGTAAGGAAACTCGTTTTGACATCCATTTGCCAGATTTCATAAATGCAGCTAATGCCAACATGATTCCGACGGACTTAAGCATCGCTACGAATGAGAAAATCTCATTGTAGTCAACTTGTGAAAAACTCTTTGCCACAAGTCGAGCTTCATAGACGGTGACATTACCGTCCACGTCCGTCTTCTTCTTAAAAATCCATTTATCTCAATAGCTTGCCGATCATCGGGCAAGTCCACCAAAGTCCATGCTTTGTTCTGATACATGGATCCTATCTCGGATTTCATGGCCTCTAACCATTTTTCAGAATATGGGCCCACCATCGCTTCTCCATAGCTCGTAGGTTCATTGTTGTCTAGCAACATGACATTCAAGACAGGATCACCATACCACTCCGAAGCAGTACGCGTCCTTGTCGTCCTACGAGGTTCGGTAGTGACTTGATCTGAAGTTTCATGATCATTATCATAAGCTTCTACTTCAATTGGTGTAGGTGCCACGGGAACAACTTCTTGTGCCCTGCTACACACTAGTTGAAGTGACAGTTCAATAACCGCATCAAGTCTCCACCATCCTCCCACTCAACTTTTCGAGACAAACTTTTCCTCAAGAAAGGACCCGTTTCTAGAAACAATTACTTTTGCTTCCGGATCTTGAGATAGGAGGTATACCCAACTGTTTTGGGTGTCCTATGAAGATGCATTTATCCGTTTTGGGTTCGAGCTTATCAACCTGAAACTTTTTCACATAAGCGTCATAGCCCCAAACTTTTATGAAACGACAACTTAGGTTTCTCCAAACCATAGTTCAAACGGTGTTGTCTCAACGGAATTACGTGGTGCCCTATTAAAGTGAGTGTGGTTGTCTCTAATGCCTAACCCATGAACGATAGTGGTAATTCGATAAGAGACATCATGGTACGCACCATATCCAATAGGGTGCAACTATGATGTTCGGACACACCATCACACTATGGTGTTCGTGCGTATTAATTGTGAAACAATTTCCACAATGTCTTAATTGCGTGCCAAAGCTCGTAACTCAGATACTCATCTCTATGATCATATCATAGACATTTTATCCTCTTGTCACAATGATCTTTAACTTCACTCTGAAATTACTTGAACCATTCAATAATTCAGACTTTGTGTTTCATCAAGTAAATATACTCAACATCTACTCGAATCATCCGTGAAGTCGAACATAACGATATTCATTTGCATGCCTCGGCACTCATTGGACTGCACACATCAAAATGTGTTACTTCCAACAAGTTGCTACCTTGTTCCATCTTCTTTGAAACCGAGGCTTTTCACATCTTGCCCATGTGGTATGATTTGCATATCTCAAGTGATTCAAAATCAAGTGAGTCCAAACGATCCATCTGCATGGAATTTCTTCATGCGTATACACCAATAGACATGGTTTGCATGTCTCAAACTTTTCAAAAATGAGTGACTCCAAAGATCCATCAACATGGAGCTTCTTCATGCGTTTTATACCAATATGACTTACATGGCAGTGCCGCAAGTACGTGGTACTATCATTACTATCTTATATCTTTTGGCATGAAAATGTATATCACTACGATCGAGACTCAATAAACCATTCCTTTAGGTGCAAGACCATTGAAGGTATTATTCAAATAGAGTAACCGTTATTCTCCTTAAATGAATAACCGTATTGCGATAGACATAATCCAATCATGTCTATGCTCAACGCAAACACCAAATGACAATTATTCTGGTTTAATACTAATCTTGATGGTAGAGGGAGTGTGCGATGTTTGATCAAATCAAACTTGGAAACACTTCCAACACATATCGTCAGCTCAACTTTAGCTAGTCTCCATTTATTCCGTAGCTCTTTTATTTCGAGTTACTAACACTTAGCAACCGAACCGGTATCTTAATACCCTGGTGCTACTAGGAGTACTAGTAAAGTACACATTAACATAATGTATATCCAATATACTTCTATCGACCTTGCCAGCCATCTCATCTACCAAGTATCTAGGGTAATTCTGCTCCTGTGGCTGTTCCCCTTATTACAGAAGCACTTAGTCTCGGGTTTGGGTTCAACCTTGGGTTTCTTCACTAGAGCAGCAGCTGATTTGCCGTTTCATGAAGTATCCCTTCTTGCCCTTGCCCTTCTTGAAACTAGTGGTTTCACCAACCATCAACAATTGATGCTCCTTCTTGATTCCTACTTTCACGGTGTCAAACATCGCGAATATCTCAAGGATCATCATATCTATCCCTGATTTGTTATAGTTCATCACGAAGCTCTAGCAGCTTGGTGGCAATGACCTTGGAGAAACATCACTATCTCATCTGGAAGATCAACTCCCACTCGATTCAAGTGATTGTTGCACTCAGACAATTTGAGCACAAGCTCAACGATTGAGCTTTTCTCCCTTAGTTTGCAGGCTAAGAAAATCGTCGGAGGTCTTATACCTCTTGATGTGGGCACGAGCCTGAAATCCCAATTTCAGCCCTCGAAACATCTCATATGTTCCGCGACGTTTCGAAAAACGTCTTTGGTGCCTCAACTCTAAACCGTATAACTGAACTATCACGTAGTTATCAAAACGTGTATGTCCGATGTTCGCAACATCCACAAACGACGTTTGGGGTTCAACACACTGAGCGGTGCATTAAGGACATAAGCTTTCTACTGTCCGCATAATCGCTACTGTCAACTTTCAACTATATTTTCTCTAGGAATTAAATAGTGGAACTAAAGCGCGAGCTTACGACATATTTGCAAAGATCTTTTGACTATGTTCAGGATAATTAAGTTCATCTTATGAACTCCCACTTAGGTAGACATCCCTCTGGTCATCTAAGTGATTACATGATCCGAGTCAACTAGGCCGTGTCCGATCATCACGTGAGACGGACTAGTCATCATCGGTGAACATCTTCATGTTGATCGTATCTACTATACGACTCATGCTCGACCTTTCGGTCTCTGTGTTCCGAAGCCATGTCTGTACATGCTAGGCTCGTCAAGTTAACCCTAAGTGTTTCGCGTGTGTAAATCTGTCTTACACCCGTTGTATGTGAACGTAAGAATCCATCACACCCGATCATCACGTGGTGCTTAGAAGCGACGAACTTTAGCAACGGTGCACGCTTAGGGAGAACACTTCTTGAAATTGTTGTAAGGATCATCTTATTTACTACCGTCGTTCTAAGTAAACAAGATGCATAAACATAATAAACATCACATGCAATTATATAGTAGTGACATGATATGGCCAATATCATATAGCTCCATTGATCTCCATCTTCGGGGCTCCATGATCATCATCGTGACCGGCATGAAACCATTATCTCCATCATCATGATCTCCATCATCGTGTCACCATGAAGTTGTCTCGCCAACTATATTACTTCTACTACTATGGCTACCGGTTAGCAATAAAGTAAAGTAATTACATGGCGTTGTTCAATGACACGCAGGTCATACAATAAATAAAGACAACTCCTATGGCTGCTGCCGGTTGTCATACTCATCGACATGCAAGTCGTGAATCCTATTACAAGAACATGATCAATCTCATACATCACATATCATTCATCACATTCTTCTTGGCCATATCACATCACATAGCATACCCTGCAAAAACAAGTTAGGCGTCCTCTAATTGTTGTTTGCATGTTTTACGTGGCTGCTATGGGTTTCTAGCAAACGTTTCTTACCTCATAAAAACCACAACGTGATATGCCAATTGCTATTTACCCTTCATAAGGACCCTTTTCATCGAATCCGTTCCGACTAAAGTGGGAGAGACGGCACCGCTAGCCACCTTATGCACCAAGTGCATGTCGGTCGGTGGAACCTGTCTCACGTAAGAATGCGTGTAAGGTCGGTCCGGGCGCTTCATCCCACAATACCGTCGAAACAAGATTGGACTAGTAACGGTAAGCATATTGAACAAAATCAACGCCCATAACTACTTTGTGTTCTACTCGTGCAAAGAATCTACGCAATAGACCTAGCTCATGATGCCCTTTGTTGGGGAGCGTAGAAGAAATTCAAAATTTTCCTCGTGTCACCAAGATCTATCTATGGAGAAACTAGCAACGAGGGAAGGAGAGTGCATCTACATACCCTTGTAGATCGCTAAGCGGAGCGTTCAAGAGAACGGGGTTGAAGGAGTCGTACTCGTCGTGATCCAAATCACCAGAGATCCTAGTGCGAGCGGACGGCACCTCCGCGTTCAACACACGTACAGCCGGTGGCGTCTCCCATGCCTTGATCCAGCAAGGAGAGAGGAGAGGTTGAGAAGACTCCATCCAGCAGCAGCACAACGTGGTGGTGGTGGAGGAGCGTGGCAATCCTACAGGGCTTCACCAAGCACCGCGGGAGAGGAGGAGGGAGAGAGGTAGGGCTGCGCCAAGAGGACAAGTTCTCATGTGTATGGCAGCCCTAAAACCTCAATTATATATAGGGGGAAAGGGGGCTGCGCCCCCACCTAGGTTTCCACCCCTAGGGGGCGGCGGCCAGCCCTAGATGGGACTTGGAGGGGGCAGCCAAGAAGGGAAGAGAGGGGGCGCGCCCTAGGGTGGGCCTAAAGGCCCATCTGCGCCTAGGGTTTCCCCTCTCCCCTCCTAGCTGCGCCTTGGGCAAGGGTGGGAGGCGCACCAGTCAACTCTGGGGCTGGTCCCTTTACACTCTAGGCCCATGCAAGCCTCCGGGGCCGGTGGCCCCACTTGGTGGACCCAGGACCCTCCGGTGGTCCCGAGACGTTACCGATAAAACCGAAACTTTTCGGTGACCAAAACAGGACTTCCATATATAAATCTTTACCTCCGGACCATTCCGGAACTCCTCGTGACGTCCGGGATCTCATCAGGACTCGAACAACATTCGGTAACCACATACAAACTTCCTTTATAACCCTAGCGTCATCGAACCTTAAGTGTAGACCCTACGGGTTCGGGAACCATCGAGACATGACCGAGGCGTTCTCCGGTCAATAACCAATAGTGGGATCTGGATACCCATGTTGGCTCCCACATGTTCCACGATGATCTCATCGGATGAACCACGATGTCGAGGATTCAATCAATCCGTATTCAATTCCCTTTGTCTAGCGGTATTGTACTTGCCGAGATTCGATCGTCGGTATCGATACCTTGTTCAATCTCGTTACCGGCAAGTCTCTTTACTCGTTCCGTAACACATCATCCGTGATCAACTCCTTGATCACATTGTACTGATTATGATGATGTCCTACCGAGTGGGCCCAGAGATACCTCTCCGTCAATCGGAGTGACAAATCCATCTCGATTCGTGCCAACCCAATGATACTTTCGGAGATACCTGTAATGAACCTTTATAGCCACCCGATTCGTTGTGACGTTTGGTACACCAAAGCATTCTACGGTATCCGGAGTTGCACAATCTCATGGTCTAAGGAAAAGATACTTGACATTAGAAAAGCTTTAGCATACGAACTACGATCTTTGTGCTAGGCTTAGGATTGGGTCTTGTCCATCACATCATTCTCCTAATGATGTGATCCGTTATCAATGACATCCAATGTCCATGGTCAGAAACCGTAACCATCTATTGATCAACGAGCTAGTCAACTAGAGGCTTACTAGGGACATGGTGTTATCTATGTACCCACACATGTATCTGAGTTTCCTATCAATACAATTATAGCATGGATAATAAACGATTATCACGAACAAGGAAATATAATAATAACTAATTTATTATTGCCTCTAGGGTATATTTCCAACACACGAGGGAGAGCTCTACAAGAAAAACGCTACCGGAGTACTTCAAAGATGTATCTCTGAAGAAGAGGGATGACAACTCCTGTTGAAATTCATGCCGATCTCGGTGGTCACCACGCTGCGGATCAGACCCTTGTAAGTAAGGCCTTTTGTACAAGTTTCTATCGGCCGACGGCCCAAGCAGACGCACAGGACCTTGTCCAACGTTGCGTCGGATTCCAGCTTTTCGCCAACCAAAGCCATATGCCACCCACCGCTCTACAAACAATCCTCATCACTTTGCTTTTCGCGGTCTGGAGCTTGATATGGTCGGACCCCTTAAAGGAGGAAGCCATAAGAAAAAATATCTGCTGGTCATGGTAGATAAGTTCACTAAGTGGATAGAGGCCAAACCAGTTAAAACGGCCGAAGCCAGACCAGTGATAGATTTCATATCCGGTGTCGTGCACCGTTATGGTGTCCCACACAGCATCATCACCGACAATGGCTCCAATTTCACAGCCGATGAGGTAAAAACCTGGTGTTCTAATCTGGGCATTAAGCTCGACTATGCCTCCATCTATCACCCGCAGACAAACGGTCAAGTCGAACGAGCCAATGGTCTTATTATGAGCGGCATCAAGCCTAGACTAGTTCGGTCTTTGAAAGAATTGGACAAGCACTAGGTTGAGGAGCTCGACTCCGTACTCTGGGGGCTGTGGACCATGCCCAATCGCACTACCGAATATATACCCTTCTTCATGTTGTACGATGCAGAGGCTGTGTTGCCCTGCGACATTATTCCTGACTCACCTCGAGTGCGCATGTATGAAGAGAGAGAGGCCGAGCTTGATCGGCAGGACAGCTTAGATGCCCTGGAGGAGGAGCGTGACGTTGCGAAAGCCCGTTCCGCATTTTATCAACAGCAGGCTCACAGATATCAAAGTAGAGAAGTGTGGGCCAAGACTTATAATGTTGGCGAACTCGTTCTACGCTTGCCAGAGAAGAAAAACGACAAACTCAAGCCCAAGTGGGAGGGTCCCTTCATCATTGAAGAAGTTCTCACCGGAGGAGCGTACAGCCTACGTGATGCATCAGATAATCGCTCAGAGCCGAACCCATGGAACACGTCCAGACTCCGAAGATTCTACGCCTAGAGCCGAACTCTTTGTTCGTCTTCTGCCCCCTTTTTTGTTTCCATTACTTTTTCCTCTTTTTTCGCTTTTTTAGCTTTAAATCTCTCGTGCCGCTAAACCGCGCACCTACAAAATACACATTCTTAAATATGTACGCCCATAATACCTGGGGGCTTCTTATACAGAAGCTTATTATTATTTTCCGGTCATCAAGCTCACCACATATGTGTTTTTTCCTCATATGTACCTTTTTTCGCCACTATATGCATCGTTATGACTTAAGTTTTGGCCAAGCTGGGTTGCCTGGCTCCTGTGTTTATGCCCTACATTCCCGTTTGTTCGGCTAGGGCATAAAGGGAGTGTCGGTGTCAAAAGCGGCGGATCTCGGGTAGGGGGTCCCGAACTGTGCATCTAAGGTCGATGGTAACAGGAGACAGGGGACACGATGTTTACCCAGGTTCGGGCCCTCTCTATGGAGGTAATACCCTACTTCCTGCTTGATTGATCCTGATGAATATGAGTATTACAAGAGTTGATCTATCATGAGATCGTGATGGCTAAACCCTAAAAGTCTAGCCTGTATGACTATGGTAATGAGTCTCTCTCTCTCTCTCTCTCTCTCTCTCTCTCTCTCTCTCTCTCTCTCTCTCTCTCTCTCTCTCTCTCTCTCTCTCTCTCTCTCTCTCTCTCTCGGACTAAGTCCTCTGGTTTAGATAGACACCGGGAGGATCTAGGGTTACACAAGGTCGGTTACAAAGAAAGGAATCTACATATTTGGCCGCCAAGCTTGCCTTCCACGCCTAGGAGAGTCCCATCCGGACACGGGTGCAGTCTTCGGTCTTCCTATCTTCACAGCCCATCAGTCCGGCCCATGGCTAATAGGCCGGATGCCCGAGGACCCCTTAGTCCAGGACTCCCTGAGTGGCCCCTGAACCTGGCTTCAATGACAAGGTATCCGACGCGTAGGTCTGGCTTCGGCATTGCAAGGTGGGTTCTTCCTTCCGAACTCCAAGATAGTCTTCGGACATATGGAATGTGTCCGAACCTGTAACACACAGACCACACACAACCGCAGAGAGAATATAAGATTCCACAAGTCCAATCCGCTGACAACTTTTTGTAACATGACATCATGTCTGCTCGGTCATAATTTTGAACCGTTTTCCGTATGCCGCACCACGTTTCGAGACGCGGTTGCCATTCACACATCTTTTCAAAGAAGAGATCATGTCGCCTTATTGCGGTATTCTCATCAATACGGGCATGGGTAACCCAACCGTGCCATTTACACAGCCCTTGGGAATAGGCGAGTTCTAAGGCGAGTGGGGAGGCGTTCAATATTCACTGCCTTTATAAGGAGATAAGAATCCCCATTCTTCACCCACGCCTCCCTCTTCCTCTCCGTCCTTCTACCCTCGAGCTCCAGCACCCAAGTTCCCGTCTCCATCTCAAGGAAGCACTCAATCATGTCCGGATCCGGAGGCCAAGGCAAGTGGATGGTCTCCTCCGTCAAGGAGAAGGACATCACCCAGCTTCGGGCGGCTGGGTATCTGGCGAAAGGAATCACCCACCGTATGCCCACCAAGGGGCAAGTCATCCCCACCCCGAAGCCTTCTGAGAGGGTAGTTTTACTCCCTCACTTCGTCCACGAATTGGGCTTTCCACTTCACCCCTTCGTCCGCGGACTGATGTACTATTATGGGATAGATTTCCATGATCAAGCCCCGAACTCTTTCCTCAACACCTCGGCATTCATTGTCGTGTGCGAGGCCTTCCTCCACATCCATCCCCACTTCGGCCTATGGCTCAAGGTCTTCAACGTGAAGCCGAAGGTGGTGGACAGCCAGCACGCGGAGTGCGGAGGCACCATGGTGAGCAAGATGCCCAACGTCACTTGGCCCATAGGCACTTTTGTGGAGATGGTCAAGGAGTGGCAGAAGCAGTGGTTCTATATCACAGAGCCATGCGGCACCACTTGGGCGGCGGTTCCCGAGTTTAGGGCCGGAGCCCCTATGCGGCTCACCTCCTGGAAGGAGAAAGGTCCCAACTGGTCAGCGTCAGACGAGCTGATAGCGCTGCAAACACAAATTCAGAGTATGGTGGATAAAGACGTCAAGCTCGTCGACGTGATCCAGGTGATGCTGGTTCGCCGGATTCTCCCCTGTCAACGCCGAAGCTTCCCTTTATGGGAATTAGATCCGGCGAAGCACCAGACCCTGGAAGGGCTCTTCGGAACTACTCACGAAGGTGCCTGGAAGTTGCTCTTCAAGGGAAACGAGAAGCCGCCGATCATAGATTCGGACCGTGGGCACGATCACACCATCCTGCCAGTGAGGTAAGTTCCCCTTTTCTTAAGGCGTACCTTCTACTTGTTTGTTCAAGGAGGATGCCTAACCTTTGCTGTATTTTCTTAGGCATGGATGGAGAGAGCGGAGCGGATCCATAGTTCGGCTTCATTGCCCGAAGAGCCAGTCGGAAAAGAAGGCCAAGGGGGCCAAAGGTGGCCCCCGTCGCAAGGGCGCTTCGGACGTGACGTCCGAAGACGAAGTGACCCGTTCCTCTGCCGTCAAGGACAACGACGACGAGGAGGAGGAGGACAACAACCCTCCCCCCAATGAGGGAAAGAAGAAGAGGGCGGCCTCCACAGACCTGGAGGCTGGGACGTCCAAGAAGGGGAAGGGCTCACTCACGGATAACTCCGCATGGGACGTCGACAGCAGTCCGGAGCGACGCCTCTGCACTATGCCTCGGGCTGCATCATAAGTGCTAAGACTCATACATGCCCATAAATCTAGCCTCTCCGCTTCGCTGTATTGACATCATTAGTTGTGTTATTATAGTCTGGCCCACAACAGCTCCCAGCGATCCTCATCACGAGGCTCGATGGATTCAAAGGCAATGGCCAGCGAGTCACCGCCGAATGCTCACTCCTCCAAGGCCAAGGGCGACGCGGAGGTACTGTCCCGAAGGACTTTCCCAGGCCGGGGAGAGGCTCAGGAGGTGCCAGAAGGCGAAGCCTCCATCACCGGACACCAGGGGGAGCCAATCCCCATGGAGACTGGTGATGAGGGCCGTATTCAGTTCGGCCCTCAGCCGGATTCGATTCCGGAGACCGATACAGCTACGGAATCCGGCGCGCAACCTCCTTCGAAAGAAGGGGGTGTGCCTATTCATGATGAACCTGTTTAACCGAGGCACGGATAATCTGCGAGAAGCGCTGCGGCGCTTCCGTTGTGAATGAGCACCGTGTTCTTATGAGCACGATAATTTAAAGGGTTCATCCGCCAAGCGGACTAACGAATCTTGCAGACGACTGTCGACAGATTTTGAGGTGGCGACGCAAAAAAGAGAAAAGCCCAATATAGAGAGTAGCCCCTGAGACACTGTCTGGTGTTCGGAAAGAAAAGCCGGACAGATGATCAATTGCTGGAAACTAAGTAAATTTATCTGAAATGAATATGCAAAGTCCACTGCTTGGCAGCTGCGGCTACTTATCTTGTCAAAGTCTCCTGATGAAGCGGTGGAGCAAGCCGAGGAGGAGCTCGACCAGGTGAAGAGGCAGCTCTAGGAGAATCAAGGTATGTAATAACCCGTTATATATTCGAAAAGAGTAAAATGATATATATTGACCGAAGTGTCATGATATGTATAGGAGCAACGACCGAGGTCGAGGCCCTGAAGAAGGACCTGGCCGAAGCTGAGGGGAAGGTTGTCAAGCAGTAGGCCGCCCATAAGAAGCTCAATGCCTGGGTCAACGAAGTCCAGCAAGGGCTCGAGGACGCTATGAGGAAGTGCGAGACCTTGGAGCGCGATGCGTCAGCTTGAGAGACCGAAGTTGCCAAGGCTCGTCAGAGCACGGAGACGGCCTGGGATGAGGCCTAGGGCGCCCTCCAAGAGATCTAGGAGGCCAGGAAGATCGCGGTGGGTAAGGCATTTAGTATGCAAATCAAATATGTGAAGAGGAAGTATCTATTACTAACCCGGGTTCGGAGTTCTCCAGGAGCTTTTGCTGATCTGCCATGTAGTGTGTCCGATGCCGTGGAGTTCTTCCGAGTCGAAGAAGGGAGCTCCACGGAGAAGTTGTTCTAGTCGCAATATCTTGCGCCACAACATTCGGTGCCCTTCAATGATCAGCTAAAATAGCTGGTCGAGCTGCACTGGGTGGCCGAACTGGCCATGAAGGATTTAATAATCTGGCTGTGGCCAGCCGAAGCTATACCCAGCATTTACTTCGGCCTCGTGAAGCGGCTGGTGGAAGCCTGCCCTCAGCAGGACGCCATCAAGTGGTCCGTCTACATCAAGGGCGTGCGTATGGCCTTTGCCCGCGTCAAGGTCTGGTGGGCGAAGATGGACACCATCAAGATTGTGACCGATGGGCTACCCGAGGGCAAGGAGCACCGTACGCCCGAGCAGTATTTTGGAGATGTCCTGGAGGGGTCTTGTATTTGTAGCGACGCAGTGTTCGCAAGACATTATCTTTGAATAAATGCATTCAAGTTGCCTCTACCTTGTATGATAATACAAAGTGAGTTTGTAATATAATGTTTGTTATGTTAAAAAATTTACCTCCTGTGCGGCCGTGTTGTATGAAATCTGAGGGTTGGCCGTCGTCGGCTTCTGCCCCCATGTAGGTAGTACGGAGGTGTTCGGGATGGAATCTTAACACTCTTGATCCAATTATATGGTCCTTGAAGGAGTTATTTAGCGAACGAACCAAGCAATCAGACTATGCGGCTTGAACGCCCTCACTTAGCCGTAGGAGTTTGATAATAAAAAATGTTGGCGTAGCCCATAGTATATGAACTAGAGTGCTATAAGCGCCTGATCGGGAAGTACCAATTCTTCGAGTAATGCGGAATAAATCTCCAACGATTTGGAACCTCCGAAGAGCTGACTGGCTATAGCCGCATCAGGACAGTCAGTTTTCCGTTTTCTCTACTGAGGTGCTCCTTTGGATAAACCAAGGCACAATCGCAGCAGTTCTCCATTTACTACCTTAGCTGATATATCAGAATGTAAGGTAGCAAGCACAGGAGCCAGGCAACCCAACTGTTGACCAAAGACATGATTCGGAGCCAATGCATATAATGCTAAATTCGGGGTGCCGAACTATACTATAGAAGGTGTTCGGACTTTTGTTGTCGTACTGCGGGGTGCTATGAAGCCCCTGGCAAATATGAAACGTACCAAAGTGTACGGTGCTATCTGATAAGGTTACCCACAGGAGGGAAAGAGAGAAGAAAAAGAAAGGAAAACAGAGAGGGTGCAAAGATAATAGGCTAGGGCCCTAAAGCTCGGGCCACGAACTGTTTCCACTGTAATTTTATTAATACGTCGAGGTGCGTTTGATACAAGTAGTGCGATAAGCAACAGGCTATTTAACATGCCAAAACTAAGGGAGAGATGCATGTGGGTCCTGAAAAAACAGGTAGAGTGATCGTTAACGAGACCACCTAGGAAGTCCCCCATATGTCTGTGTTTCATGACGTCTTGTTGTGTTTGTCCTTCAGGAGGACCAATGATCAGGCCATCAGATGGGGCCTGCGGGATTGAGACCTGAAAAAGGGGAAAAGGAAAAGTGAAAGTATGTGTGTACCCGGTGCTGGTTGAGCCGTACTGTGGATCACAAGCTAGCTATGCCTCCGTCGATGCCCATGGAATTTTGAGTGCGTAGTTGTGTACGCGCGACACGACTGCCACCACGTGATCGGGACTGAGACGGAGGCCTAATTGCTAGTCGATCTCCTGACGAGCTGAGCTGTCCTGCTGCAGGGTAGTTCGGACCCTCTTAACGGTGTCCGCGGGCTCGGCAGCCAAATTACGGTTCTGCTTGAGAAGGCTGCTCTGTACTTCTGCTGCTAAGGCCGCCGTGTGCTCTTCTGTATGGAGGGAGCGTTCCGTATTTCCATTTACCGTTATGACGCCGCGTGGACTGGGCATCTTGAGCTTGAGATAAGCATAGTGTGGTACTGCATTGAATTGAGCGAATGCAGTTCATCCGAGCAGTGCATGATAGCCGCTGCGAAAGGGGACGATGAGGAAGATTAACTCCCGCTTCGAAAAATTGTCGGAATCACGAAGACAACCTCTAAGCGTGATTGAGCCCGTGCAGCGGCCTCCACACTAGTATGAATCCTTTGAAGGTAGTCTTTGTGGCTTGATCCGTGATGGATTAATGCCCATTTTTACGCATGATCAATCTGATAGAGCAGATTGAGGTTGCTACCTCCGTCCATAGGACAGCGTCGGTGAAATCCATCAATGATTGGGTGAGGACTAGCGCGCTGAACCGCCATGGTGATACTAGTTGGATGATCCCGACGATCAAAGGTGATCGGGAATGACGACCATGGATTGAATTTTGGGGCGACTGGCTCTATCGCGTAGACGTCCCTTAGTGCGTGCTTGCGTTCCCTTTTAGGGATGTGTGTAGCACATATCATGTTTACTGTTTTGACTTGGGGCGGGGGGAAACTTTTTCTGTCCCCCTGTGTTCGGTTGCCGGGGTTCCTCGTCGTCGTCCTTGCTCTGTGATCCCTTTTCTCTGTTCTCGGTGTTTCATTTGCCGGTCTGTTTAAAAACCCAACAATCTCTGTTGGTATGATTAGCTGGTTTTATGCAGGGTGCCATGTATACGCGCAGGCGTCAGTATCACGGTCCGGTGGATGGTCCGTGATTGTTTCTTTTGTATGGTTTCTTCCGCTGGCTGGACTTGGAGCTGCTGAATCCGGCGTTGACTATAGTGTCGTCGGTATTATCACCATTAGCCGGCGTTTGTTATGCATTACGTCAGACTTGCCATTCTGTTTTTGACCTCGGAGGGTCCTGCCTCGCTGGCTGTGTTTTTACTACGAACCAGCCAACTATCCTCACCCGCGCAAAAAGTGGGTCATGAGTGTCGTAAGGGCTGCCTTGGATTTTGGCTTTTCTTGGCCGAGATGGCGGGCGAGCCATTCATCGGGGATGCTATGTTTAAAGGCCGCTAGGGCTTCGGCATCCGGACAATTGACGATCTGGTTCTTTTTAGTTAGGAACCTAGTCCAGAATTTCTTGGCTGACTCCCCAGGCAGTTGAACTATGTGGCTTAGGTCATCGGCTTCTGGTGGCCGGACATATGTACCATGGAAGTTATCGAGGAATGCCTCTTCCATGTCCTCCCAGCAGCCAATAGAATTTTCAGGCAGGTTGTTTAACCCGTGTCGAGCTGGCCCTTTAAGCTTTAGTGGGAGGTATTTGATAGCGTGGAGGTCATCTCCGCGGGCCATGTGGATGTGGAGGATAAAGTCCTCGATCCATACCGCGGGATCAGTTGTCCCATCATATGATTCAATATTCACGGGTTTGAACCCTTCGGGGAATTCATGATCCATTACTTCATCAGTGAAGCAAAGAGGGTGTGCGGCGCCTCTATACCTGGCCGCATCACATCGTAGCTCCGATGGAGTCCGTCTGCGGTTGTCGGCTCGGGTGTGACTTGGTTTGTCACGTTCGAATAGGTAGCCATCATCAAGTGTCGAGGAACGTCCTCGCGATCCGTAAATTGATCAGGTATATCCTGCTCTACTATCCAGGGTCTGCCGGAGGTCGTATGTATGACCCCACACTTTTTGTCTCTATATTTACGTGGCGGTGGGGTAGGCTGCTGTTCGGCCTTAGTTGTTGCTCTATCCCGACCACGTGGTGGTCGATCCGCCGCACTGTCCCGACCGCGTAGTGGCCGGCTGGCTGCATTACGCGAGGGAGGTATGGGCTCCGGCGCCTCTTCATCACACTAGGGTAGCAACCTTTGCTTCGGGTAACTCTTGGCTGGTCGTCTGAGGCCATATTCTTCGCCTGCCAGAACATCAGTCCACCTGTCGACGAGCAGATCTTGGTCAGCTTGAAGCTGTTGCTGCTTCTTTTTTAGGATCCTTCTGGTGGCTATTAGCTAGCGCTTGAAGCGCTCCTGCTCGAGAGGTTCCTCAGGCATGATGAAATCTTCGGGTTCGAGGCTTTCCTCATCCTCGGAGAGTGAACGATAACTACCGTCCTCCGAGTCATTGGGCCTTGCCTGTTTGTCAGAGCTAGCTTGCCCGTTTTCTTGCTCCTCCTGTTCGGATGTTACCTCGGCAAGGTCTTCATTGTTTTCGACATCCTCTAGACTATTATTTTCTCTGGTGCCAGCATTGATGTCTTTGAACGACGTGACTTGGAGCGGCGCTGAGGACGCCGGCGTTTTTGCTGTGTGTTAGGAGGTTTATTCCCAACTGGATTTTCTGTGTCATCGTTGTTGGTTGTTTTGGGTGTATCCACCATGTACACATCGTACGAAGAAGTGGCCGTCCAGCGTCCAGTAAATGGCGGATTTTGGTCTTGCTTTCATCGACGTAAATCGTCCATACCGTCGATGTCTTGATCTTATAATCAAGCGTGTCGGTTAAATCCTCGACCGTGGCTATGAAGTGGGTGGCGGGTGGGAAGCAAAATTCTCCAACCTCAGCCCCTAGTTCGAACCGGACATAGTTCGGCTGTGAGTCCCCCGCCAAGGACAAGTTCTTTAATGAGTTTAGCACATCGCCCAAGGGCGAGTGCTGGAAGATGTCTGCGGTGCTGAACTCGAAGATCGATAAGCGATCAAGTTCGGCGTCCGCGGGTTCACATGGTTTGGAACTTATAACCAGAGACGAGTCCGGAGTTCCGGTAACACAAATATCTTGTGAGGTTAAGTCCATGTGCGGCTCAAACGCCTCAGAATATTTGGTCTCCGTCATGGGGTTGAGCCTCCGGTCCTTGGATGGTGCAGTATGCTCTGGATCTAAGGCCAGAGCAGTTACAGGATGTCGGATCACGGGTTCCGACAAAACCCTTAAGGCTCGAACTCGGGGGTGCACGCGAAGTTCTTTCCCTCCTACCGATCCACACCCTAGCTTGCTAAGATCTCGCGGACGAACTCAACGAACTCACAACACAAGAGACACAAGATTTATACTGGTTCGGGCCAGTGTTGCGGTGTAATACCCTACTCCAGTGTGGTGGTGGAGGATTGCCTCTTGGGCTGATGATGAACAATACAAGGGGAAGAACAACCTCCTGAGGTTGAGGTGTTCTTGTGCTTGGTGTGTGGCTAAGGATCAGATGAGATGCCTCTGAATGAGTTATCTCCCCATCAGTTGTCTCCTACGGTGGTGGCTAGTTCTACTTATATAGGCCCTGGTCCTCTCCCCAAATATTGAGCAGGAAGGGATCCAACAACGGCCAATTTGAAAGGGGACAGCTAGTACAGCTTATCCTGACAAAAGCTGTCTTCGCCTACAAAAGGCTCTGGTGGTGATGCCGCCTTGGGCTCCATGGTGACCTCCATCTTGTCGTCCTGCTGGTCTTGCATTGCACCGATATGGAAACCTTTGCTTGATGCCTTGGTACTCTGCGCCTGCGCTTGCCTCCTTAGCACCAAAGAGGAAACAAGGACGCTGCGCGCGCTGGCGCCCGCCTGGCACCCGCCTGATCTTGATCGTCATGGCTCACGTCATGAGAACCTCGCGAGGTTTGTGAGGGAGTTCCGGATTAGGGGGTGTCCGGATAGCCGGACTACCATCATCGGCCGGACTATCATCGGCCGAACTATCATCATCGACCGGACTCCAGGACTATGAAGATACAAGATTGAAGACTTCGGCCCGTGTCCGGATGGGACTTTCCTTGGCGTGGAAGGCAAGCTTAGCGATCTGGGATATGTAGATCTCCTACCATTGTAACTAACTCTATGTAACCCCAGCCCTCTCGGGTGTCTATATAAGCCGGATGGCTCTAGTCCGTAGGGACGGGACAACAACCCTTACAATCATACCATAGGCTAGCTTCTGGGGTTTAACCTCCTTGATCTCGTGGTAGATCCTCTTGTAAAATCCACAATATCAATATCAATCAAGCGGGCGTGGGGTTTTACCTCCATCAAGAGGCCCGACCACTGGGTAAAACTATCGTGCCTTGTCTCTGTTACCATCCGCCTAGGCGCACAGTTGGGACCCCCTACCGAGATCCGCGGTTTTGACACCGGCGTTGGTGCTTTCATTGAGAGTTCCTCGTGCCATCACCGATAGGAAGGATGCCTCCTCCCATCTTCAAGGGCAGTATTTTTAGCCAAAAGGAGCCTTGGCGCCCGGCCAAACTATCCGGCTAGGTGGTTTCTTATGACCGCTTTGTCGGCCATCAACCCGACAATGACCTCTCAAGTCGTCAAAAGCAATTTTCCGTCAGCTCGAATTAGCGGCGGCTGGATCAATAGAGCTCTCGTCATAAGCGAGCTCTTGGATCGCTTATCGCCGCCCTGAGGAGTCGCTTCTGAGACTACAATCAGATTGGGCTTAAAACCGATCGAGAGATTAACTCTCCCGGGTCACCCACCGTTCGAGTGGTAGAGGAACAATCTTGGCGGCCTTCTCACTGTATTGAAAACTAGTCATGTCCGGGCTCCCGAACCCCCATGCAGGTTCAGCGGAATGGCGGACTTCGATCAAGCACTTGAACTTAAAAGTCGGGCATCGGACCGAGACTCGTTGGACAACTTCCAGCAATCGAGGCTTCCAAAGTTGGAGACTTCTCGACCTTGAGCCTTGAGATGGGCAGGGTTCGAGGCTTAGTTCCACCCACCGCCCGGACATATCGCGATCTATCTCTAATTCGGCAAGAGCCGCGCTGAGCGATACATCACTCTGGGCCAGATTCCTCCACAGTTATGGACGGGATAAAGGACTGCCGAGAGAAAACTAGTCATGTCGGCTACCGGATCGGCAAAGCAGTAGAGGCATCGTGAAGCGGCGTGGTAAATCAAAGCTAAACTGCGTCGAAACTCTAGTAGGCGAATTGAGGCTCACATTCGACAACCTCGGAGCATATGACATCAAGCTGAATCCGGAAAAATGCGTTTTGGCGTACCAGGCTGGAAAAGCTGCTGGGCTTCATCGTATCCGGTAGAGGAATTGAAGCAAACCCAGCCAAGATCCGAGCTCACATCACAGCTAGATATCCCAAAAGACCTCAAGCAAATACAAAAATTGATTTGGATGCGTGGCGGCTAAGCGCTTTATCTCCATCTAGGAGAAAAGGCATTACCCTCTATACGCCTCCTTAGGCGCACCGAACACCAGTCGGCGGATGCTACCACCGCCGGACTCGAAGAAATAAAACCATATTGGCAACAAATCCGGTCACAGCTCGCCCAACACTGGGCGAACCAATGTTGATATACATCGCAGCTACGCATCAAGTTGTAACGCGGTACTCGTCGTCGAGCGAGAAAAAGAAGGGCATAAATTCCCTCTTCAAAAACCAGTATACTACGTATCCTTTGTGTTAACCCCTGCAAGTCCGTTACCGCACTATCGAGAAGATAGCATCACTGCAGTGTTCATGGCGTCCGGAAGCTCCGACACTACTTTCAAGAGTGTTCGATAGCGATGGCCTCTGAAGTACCACTAGCGACATTATAAACAACCCATGACCGGCGGGCAGGATTGCAAAATGGGCCATTGAGGTCTTACCATTTGATATATCTTACAAACCTCGGCGAGCTATAAAGTCACAAGTTTTGGCTGACTTTGTCGCTGAATGGACGGCCGAACTCCCTAAAGAATCTGGCGCATACTCAATTGGATTATGCGCCGGCGGCTCTAAAATGTTAGCGGATTGGGGGCTGGCGTCGTATTAGCGTCCCGACCGAGGACCGCGATCCATCGTGCTTGAGATAATGTACGGACTCCAACAACGCGGCGAATCTGAGGCCCTTTTACATGGTCTCGGATGGCAATCTCCATGGGCATTCAATGCCTAGAGTGCCTGTGAGGATTCAAACCTCGCAATATCCCAAATAAGCGGAGACTTTGGCGTAAAGATCCGAAAATGGCAGCATATCTGGCGCTCTCCTAAAATGTCAGCCGGTTGAAGGACTTGAATTCCATCCGTGGCAGGATAATAACCAAGCAGCCGGCGTCTTGGCATGCATTGGCGCCAAAGCAGCAGCGCTGTCCCTCTAACATCTTCACAGGCGGCTCTTCAAGCCATCCGTACTATGGGAAGAGTCGGAACTAACAAACCGGAACAAGCTGCACCAACGGCGATTCAGCCGATGATATAACACCTTCCGCCCGCGACATAATGGCGTAATTGCCCATGGACAGAACCATTCCTCGCCTACTTGCTTGGCAGGAGCTTCCGAAGACCAAAATGAGGCCGCTGCATTGTCCGTGATCTAAAGCCTACAAGGTCTATGAGGAGAACTTTATAAGAAAAGCACAACGGAGTCCTTCAAGGTGTATCTCCGAAGAGGAAGGCGAAACCTCTGGCTGAAATTCATGCGGACTAGGCGGACACCACGCGCAGCTTGGGCCCTTGTAGGAAAGGCATTCCGTCAGGATTTTATTGGCCGGCGGCCGGCGGATCTTTCGGGACTTAGTCCAAAGATGTGTCGGTTGTCGGCTCTTTGCTAATCGAGCCATATGCCACCCACCGCCCTCAAAACTATACCCATTACACGGCCGTTAGGTAGTGCAGGGGCTTGACATGGTTGGACCACTTAAAGGGAACCCACAAGCAAAGCTACCTATTGGTCATGGTGGATAAATTGACCAAATGGATAGAGGCCAAGCCAGTTAAAGCGGCGAGTCCGGACCGATGATAGACTTTATATCGGGGTAGTACACGTTATGGTGTCCCCATAGCATCATCACCGATAATGCGACACGAACTTCACGCCGATGAGGTTAAATCATGGTGCAAAAATATGGGAATCAAGCTCGATTACGCTTGGTCTATCATCCTCAAACCAGCGGTCAAGTGGAGCGAGAAAATGGTCTAATAATGGCGGCATCAAACCCGGACTAGTGCGGTCCCTTATGAAATCTGACACGCCTTTGGGTAGAGGCTTCGACTCCGTGCTACGGGAGTTGCGGACAACGCCTAACCGTACTACGGATTCACACCATTTTTATGGTATCTGGTGCAAAAGCAGTTTTGCCTGCGACATCATTCATGACTCACCTCATTGCGCATCTCGAAGAAAGAAAGCGAGTTGGATCGGCAGGACAGCTTGGGCGCATTGGAGGAAGAGCGGCGTCGCCAAGGCTCGTTCCGCATTCTATCAGCGAGAGCTCGAAGATATCAAAGCGAGAAATGCGGGCCAAGACTTTAGCGTTGGCGAACTGGTTCTCGCCCGCCGGACAAGAAAAGGACAAGCTCAAGCCCAAATGGGAAGGCCCCTTCATCATCGATCAAGTCGACCGGCGGGCATACCGTCTCTGAAATGCATCGGATAACCGACTCGAGCGAACCCATGGAATGCAGCCCGCCTCAAGCGATTCTATGCCTAAGCGCGGACTAAGAGTTCGTCCCTTTCCCCCGTCCAAATTTTTTTACTTCAGCTGCCTTTTGTTTATCTTTTCTTCTCAACCCTATTCATCCAAGCCTTAAAGGGCCTACTTGCATAGCGTTAAGCGGCGCAATTGATGTGCTATCCGCATTCATTATACACAGGGGCTTCTTTGAAGCTTAATTATCACGGGCTTCATGCCCGGCACATGTATCAAGCCTCCACATGTACCTTTTATTCACCATTATATGCATCGATGTGACTTAAGTTTTGGCCAAGCTGGGTTGCTGGCTCTGTGCTTATCCCTACGTTCCTGAGTCGAATGACCTGACAGGTAGGCAGCCTATCGCGAAATCTCGCCGGTTAGATACACGGCATCTCATGACTTTAGCATCATCTTCTGACGGAGAAGACATCCATCGGCGGTGGCGGGCGGACATCGTCGAAGGTCCAAAGCGCCAAATCTCATGCTTTGGGTGTTAGAACTGAAGCCGCGAACTTCGATGGAGGTGTAAAAAGAAGAGGGCCTTGGTCTCATTATAAAGAGGTTGAATACCAAGAGCCCTCCTGTGGTCGATTAGGACTCGCCGATAGAGGGCGTGCCAGCCAACGCGGTTGGGTTACCCATGTCCGTATTGATGAGAATCCCGGAATAAGGGGGCACGATCTACGCTTTGATAAGGCGTGCCAGAAAACCGCCTCGCAAGCGCTAAGGTGGAACAGTAAAAAATGATTCATATAAAGGCTTGGCCGTGGTGTGATGTCACGCCGCGGAATCGTCAGCGAATCATAAAAATTATTCTCTCTCGGTGGTATGTGGAACTTGTTTTGCGAGCGGACACTATCCTTGTGTTCAAAACCTTCTATGAAGTATTCGGAGGAAGAACCGCCTTGCAATTCGAAGAAGACAATATGCGGCCGGACTACGTCGTCATTGAAGCCTGGTTCGGGGAGCTCTTGAGAGTCTGGATTAGGGTGTGTCCGGATAGCGAACCATGATTGGCGGACTCCAAGACTATGAAGATACAAGATTGAAGACTTCGTCCGTGTCCGGATGGGACTTTCCTTGGTGTGGAAGGCAAGCTTGGCGATACGGATATGTAGATCTCCTACTATTGTAACCGACTCTGTGTAACCCTAACCTACCGGTGTCTATATAAACCGGAGGGTTTTAGTACGTAGGGCGAACAACAATCATACCATAGGCTAGCTTCTAGGGTTTAGCCTCCTTGATCTCGTGGTAGATCTACTCTTGTACTACCCATATCATCAATATTAATCAAGCAGGAGTAGGGTATTACCTCCAACTAGAGGCCCAAACCTGGTAAAAACATCGTGTCCTTTTCTCCTTACCATCCGCCTAGGCGCATAGTTCGGGACCCCTACCCGAGATCCGCCGGTTTGACACCGGCGCCACCTGCTCCAACCATGCCCCGGCAGCGCTCCGTCCTCGGTCATCTCCGCATCCCCGCAGCATTAGAGGTTGCGGGCGGTGGAGCCAGGTGGATGGGTGGGCGAAGGACCGGACTTCTTCTTCTTAGGCGCCATTACATTCGCGTCGTCAGAATGAAAACGACGATGAAGATGACGTGTTGTGCTGCAACACAGATTCGCGCAAGTGCTCCCCCTTGGCGTAAAGATGTCAGCGGGATATCCATGGACCTAGGGACCGGAGGCCCTTCTTGGCGGATTCGGCGAGGATGGCGGCGTTGCGAGAAGAAGCGGAACCAGCACATGATCACCTGACGGAAGCACACAAGCAATTACCCGAGGTTCGGGCGGTATGAGCGTAATACCCTACTCCTGCTTTAATGGACTTATGGTGGAATGGGAATGGTGAAATGTTGTACACTTGCGGCGGGGAGTTGCCATAGAGCGTGATGACTACTGGCGTATGGGTGTGTGTTGTCAACTTTCAACCATTCCCTACTGAATGCCATGGGCCTCCTTTTATAATGAGGGTCACCACAATGGCAAAGTGGGCATTATCGATGATAGCAAGCGATTATATCTTACCTAACTCTATGGTGACGGGGGTGCATAAATGGATCACTTAGTGTCACATCACTAGTTGCGACAAGGCTTCTTAGGGCTATCTCGCCGACTCAGCGCCTATTCCCTTGACACTCCACGGGACCCGAATTGTCATCTATGGGTTTCTTACAGCAGAAT
Source organism: Aegilops longissima (assembly GCA_021605205.1). Taxonomy (NCBI): domain Eukaryota; kingdom Viridiplantae; phylum Streptophyta; class Magnoliopsida; order Poales; family Poaceae; genus Aegilops; species Aegilops longissima. Next base: position 204,625,039 of record CM038679.1, read on the forward strand.
GGCTTCCATGTGGTGATAACCCACAAGTATAGGGGATCGCAACAGGTTTTAAATTAGAGTATTCATTTATTGATTCGACACAAGGGGCCAAAGAATATTCTCAAGTATTAGCGAGTTGAGCAATTCAACCACACTGGATAACAATATCTACAGCAAAGTATTTAGTAGCAAAGTAGTATGATAGTAGTGATAGATAGCAAAAATATGATAGCAGTTTTGTAGTGATTATAGCAGTGGCAATGGAAAAGTAAATAAGCGAAGTATGTGAAAAGCTCGTAGGCATTGGATCGATGGAGAATTATGCGGATCGATTATTCATGCAACAGTTATAACATAGGGTGACCTGAGAACTAGCTCCAATTCATCAATGTAATGTAGGCATGTATTCGAATATAGTCATACGTGCTTATGGAAAAGAACTTGCATGACATCTTTGTCCTACCCTCCATGGCAGCGGGTCCCTGCGAAACTAAGGGATATTAAGGCCTCCTTTTAATAGAGTACGGACAAAGCATTAACACATAGTGAATACATGAACTCCTCAAACTATGGTCATCATCAGGTGGTCGATTATTGTCATGAGTTGCGGATCATAACACATAGTAGGTGACTATAGACTTGCAAGATAGGATCAAGAACTCACATATATTCATGAAAACATAATAGGTTCAGATCTGAAATCATGGCACTCGGGCCCTAGTGACAAGCATTAAGCATAAAAGTCATAGCAACATCAATCTCGAACATAGTGGATACTAGGGATCAAACTTAACGATTACATGATAAATCTCATCCAACCCATCACGTCCAGCAAGCCTATGATGGAATTACTCACGCCGCGGTGAGCATCATGAAATTGGTGATGGAGGATGGTTGATGATGACGACGATGGAATTCCCCTCTCGAGACCGAGCGGACTCAGATCAGCCCTCGAGAGAGTTTAGGGCTTGGCGGCTCTCATCGTAAAAAGCGATGAATCTTTCTCTCTGATTTTTTCTCCCAGCGTGAATATATAGAGTTGGAGTTGAGGTCGGGGAGCTTGGGGCCCACGGTAGCACTCGGGGGTAGGCGCCTCCACCCTCGTGGACATGGTGTGGGCCCTGACCTTGATTCTTTCGCCAATATTTTTATTATTTCAAAAATAATCTCCGTGAAGTTCAGGTCATTCCGAGAACTTTTGTTTTGCACAAAAATAACACCATGGCAATTCTGCTGAAAACAGCGTCAGTCGGGTTAGTTCCATTCAAATCATGCAAGTTAGAGTCAAAACAAGGGCAAAAGTGTTTGGAAAAGTAGATACATGAGACATATCAACTCCCCAAGCTTAAACCTTTGCTTGTCCTCAAGCAATTCAGTTGATAATAAGTGATAAAGAAAAACTTTTACAAACTCTGTTTGCTCTTGTTGTTGTAAATATGTAAAGCCAGCATTCAAGTTTTCAGCAAAGATTATGAACTAACCATATTCACAATAACTTAGGTCTCATGTTTACTCATATCAATGGCATAATCAACTAGCGAGCAATAATAATAAATCTCGGATGACAACACTTTCTCAAAACAATCAATATGATATAACAAGATGGTATCTCGCTAGCCCTTTACGAGACTTAAAACATAAGAGCACCTTTAAAGATCAAGGTGACTAAACATTGTAATTCATGGTAAAGAGATCCAATCATAGTCATACTCAATATAAATTAATAGTAATGGATGCAAATGATAGCGGTGCTCTCCAAGCGGTGCTTTTTAATAAGGATGATGACTCAACATAAAAGTAAATAGATAGGCCCTTCGCGAGAGGAAGCATGGATTTGTAGAGGTGCGAGCTCGATTTTGAAATAGAGATAAATAATATTTTGAGTGGCATACTTTCATTGTCAACATAACAACGAGAGATGGCGATATCTTCCATGCTACACACATTATAGGCGGTTCCCAAACAGAATGGTAAAGTTTATACTCCCCTCCACCAACAAGCATCAATCCATGGCTTGTCGAAACAACAGGTGCCTCCAACTAACAAATCCAGGGAGTTTTGTTTGCAATTATTTTGATTTGATTTGCATAAAGCATGGGATTGGGCATCGGTGACCAGCCATTTTCTCGTGAGTGAGGGCGGAGTCCACTCCTCTTGAGAATAACCGCCTACATGGAAGATAAGACAGCCCTAGTTGATACATGAGCTATTCGAGCATACAAAACAGAATTTCATTTGAAGGTTTAGAGTTTGGCATACAAATTTACTTGGAGCGGCAGGTAGATACGCATATAGGAAGGTATAGTGGACTCATATGGAATAACTTTGGGGTTTAAGGGTTGGATGCACGCAGTATTCCGCTTAGTACAAGTGAAGGCTAGAAAAAGCTGGAGGCCAACTGAGAGGCGACAATAGTCATGAACATGCATTAAAATTAATAAACATTGAGTGCAAGCATGGTAGGATATAATCCACCATGAACATAAATATCATGGGCTATGTTGATTTTGTTTCAACTACATGTGTGAACATGTGCCAAGTCAAGTCTTGAATCATTCAAAGGAGGATACCACCCATCATACCACATCACAACCATTTTAATAGCATGTTGTACGAAGGTAAACCATTATAAACTCTAGCTAATTAAGCATGGCATAAGCAACTATAATCTCTAATTGTCATTGCAAACATGTTTATTCATAATAGGCTGAATCAGGAACGATGAACTAATCATATTTACAAAAACAAGAGAAGTCTAGTTCATACCACCTTCATCTCAATCAGTCCATCATATATCGTCATAATTGCCTTTCACTTGCATGACCGAATGATGTGAATAATAATAATAGTGCATGTGCATTGGACTAAGCTGGAATCTGCAAGCATTCAATACAGAGGAGAAGACAAGGCAATATGGGCTCTTGGTTAAATCAACAATAATGCATATAGAGCCACTTCAACAATTTCATCATGGTCTTCTCCTATCGACCCCAAAGAAAAGAAAGGAATAAAACTATTTACAGGAAAGCTCCCAACAAGCAAAGAAGAACGAAAATATTTTGGGTTTCTTTTAATTATTACTACTACAGCAAGAAAGTAAACTAGCTAAAAGCTACTACTAATTTTTTTGGTTTTTCTTAAGGTTTTCAAACACACAAGAAGAAAGCAAGAAAAGGAAAATAAACTAGCATGGATATTACAATGAAAAGTATGAGCACCGACAACTAGCAATGAGTGTGTGAACATGAATGTAATGTCGGTGAAATATTCCCCCAAGCTTAGGCTTTTGGCCTAAGTTGGTCTATCTTATGGATAAAGTTGTAGTTAGGGAATTATCTTGAGAAGGGCCTCGGTTGCCAGCAGTTTGGCAATCTCCTCCGATCCGCAATTAAGCAGACCTCGTGAGATCAAATGTGGTTCGAGGCTCCGCTCTGTGGCGGTGTGGGGTTTCGGTGAGGCGTGAATGGGCTCTAAGCGGAACAAGGTACTTGCCTACTGAGTAAGTCAAACAGGAAGGAGCAGCCAAAGTAATAGTCTCGGGGTGATTTTTATCAAATATCCTTTATAGTTAAGCTCCTTTCTTGTTCTCAACAATGAAATCATGTGACCATACTCTTGTAGTCTAGAAAATAGTGAGGCAACAACTTTTCTTCTTTCTCATAATGCCTAATAGGTAAGTTAAAAAATGCTTGCAGGCCTTGGCGAATGCCTCCCAAGATGGGCCCTTAATGCAGTTAAGATTTAACCATTTGCAACAATAGCGCCAAATACTAAATGTGTCATCTGAAATAGGGCATGGCATAAAAGAACAATATCGGGGCACTAAGGTTCCACGGTTCGCGACCAATTAAGCATCTACTTAAATATTGCAAAGTAATGTAAAACAGGAAAATGTATGCTAGTAATTCGTGCCGAAACTTTCTAGATTCCCCACAGTGTATCAATAAACCCTCCACATAAATCACGATGTGGTTCCTCTCTACCCAAAAGGGAATTTGCAAACCTCACAAAATTCAGAAGGGCATCTCCTTATACTCATCATATAAATAAAATCCACGGTGGTGACCTCCTAACATGGAAATACAAACTTTGCACAAAAATATTAGTGAGTAGGATATCTTACTTTTGCATTGATCATGGAGAAAGTCGGTGAGATGCATTCTCAGCTAACTCAAAATCATCATAAATCCGGTGCTCTCAAGAAATCATCACAGGCCATTCACACGGCCGGACCTCCATGATGCGAGGAGACTATATTGGGCCTCTCTTCTTCTTCCTTTGCTTATCCTTGACTTGGCTCAAAGAGCCCCTTAAATCTCTTCATCATTCTCTGAAAATTTCTGAAATTTTAGTAACTTCAAAATAAAGTGAACCAAACTCAACAAAATTGATAGCAACTACTCCCACAAGTGCCTACTATATCATGCATTAGAACTACTTGGAACCAATAAATTTGACATGCAAGCTCAAGAACATGGTCACCTAAGCATCAAATTTTTGCAAAATAAAGCACTAGAACAAAACTAATTGGACCATTGGAGGTCACATACCGAAGAACAATCCCCCAAGCAGTTTGTGAGTGGAGCTTTGAGCAAGGAGATCAAAATCACAGCAAAATGAGCAGAACTCGTGCTTGAGCTGGGGTGATTTTGGGAGGAGAAAGAAGGAGTGTGGGCGGAATAAGTGGAGGAGCCATGGGCCCCACGAGGCGCACCTGGACCCTCGTGGCGGTGCTTGCTCCCCTTATGTGTTCTCGATCGGATATTCTCAAATATTCCAAAAATCATATTTCAATTTGGGGCATTTGGAGAACTTTTATTTTGGGGTATTTTTTATTGCGGATAATTGAAATCAAGCGAAGAAAATACTATTTTTACTTTATTCAACTAAATAAGAAAGTAAAGGAGGGTACAGAAGGTTGTGCTTTCTAACTTCATCCATCTCATGCTCATCAAAGGAATCCACTAACAAGGTTGATCAAGTCTTGTTAACAAACTCATTCGAATAACATGGAGCCGGAGAAATTTGAATAACACTATGTTACCTCAACGGGGATATACGTCCCCAATAATAAGAATATCATATTTCTTTTTGACAGTAGGAAGAGAGAAATTCAAAACCTCCAAAAATAATCGATGGAATTTTTCCAATAGAGTTGATACTATGAACTTGAGGTTGTTTCCTCGGAAAGTGTACCGTATGCTCATTACCATTAACATGAAAAGTGACATTGCCTTTGTTGCAATCAATAACAGCCCTACAGATATTCAAAAGGGTCTTCCAAGAATAATAGACATACTATCGTCCTCGGGAATATCAAGAATAACAAAGTCCATTAAAATAGTAACATTTGCAACCACAAGAGCACATCCTCACAAATATCGACAGGTATAGCAGTTGATTTATCAGCCATTTGCAAAGATATTTCATGGTGTCAACTTATTCAAATCAAGTCTGATATAAAGAGAGGCATAACACTAACGACTCCAAGATCACAAAAGCATTTCTAACATAGTTTCTTTTAATGGAGCATGGTATAGTTGGTACCTGGATCTCCAGTTTCTTAGGTATTCCACCCTTAAAAGTATAATTAGCAAGCATGGTGGAAATTTCAGCTTCCGATATCTTTCTTTTATTTGTAACAATTTTTTTCATGTACTTAGCATAAGGATTCATTTTGAGCATATCGATCAAATGCATAAAAGATAGGTCTAATCGTTTTAGCAAAGCTCAAAATCCTCATCATCCTTTTTTTCTTGAGGTCACTTTACCTCTAGTTCCAACTCTAACGACAAAGTCATTATTCTTACTATTCAATTCATTGAGCAAATCATTACGAGCCTTAAGTACTTGTTCTACTTGGTGGTAACCATAGAAGCATGTTTACTAATGAGTTTAAGTTCACCTTTAACTCTAGACATATAATCACTCAAGTGTTCAACCATATAGCATTAGTTTTAATTCCCTACCAAAATAAGCATTGAAATTTTCTTGCTTAACCATAAAATTATCAAACTCATCTAAAATTGGCTAGCAAACTTAGTAGGAGGATTTCAGCTTTATCATATCTATAGAAGAATTTACTTTACTACTACACTGTGTGGGTTATCAAGACCATGAATCTCTTCAACAGTGAAATTAAGACCATGTATTTCTTCACAGGAGGTAAATTCTTAACATCTTCAACTTTAATACCTTTTTCTTTCATAGATTTCTTTGCCTCTTGCATATCTTGAGGACTGAGAAATAGAATACCCCTTTTCTTGGAGTTGGCTTAGGGTTGGTTCAGAAGTGTCCAATTATTTTCATTGGTCAACATATTATTCAATAAATTTCAGCTTCATCTACAGTTCTTTCCACGAAAACACAACTAGCACAACTATCCGGTGGTCTCTGGAAGCATCGGTTAGTCCATTATAAAAGATATCAAGTATTTCATTTTTCTTGAGAGGATGATCGAGACAAAGCATTAAGTAATTGGAGAAGCCTCCCCAAGCTTGGGGAGACTCTCTTCTTCAATTTGCACAAATTATATATTTCCTTAAAGCAGCTTGTTTCTTATGAGAGAAGTAATAAATCATATCACGGGACTATGCACAACCAGGATCAAGAGAATTAAACCATATTTTAGCATCACCCTTTAATGAGGCGGAAATATTTAAGGATATAATAGTAGCGAGTTTTCTCATCATTAGTGAACAGGTGGCTATATCATTTAATTTAGTAAGATGTGCCTACAGTTTGGATTCATAGCCATAGAAAGGATCAGATTCAACCAAAGTAATTATATCGGGATCGACAGGAGAATTCATAATCCTTATTAGTAACAAAGATAGGTGAAGTAGCATAAGCGGGATCATATTTCATTCTAGCATTCAGAGATTTTTTTTTCACAGCTAATAATTTCTTAAGATCACTTCTATCATTGCAAGCAAAGTCTCTAGCAGTTTCTTCATCCATAACATAACCCTCGGGCACAATAGGCAATTCATATCTGGGGAGAATCTTCATCATCACTTTCATCAATATTATCGGTTTCAATAATTTCATTCTCTCTAGCCCTAGCAAGTTGTTCATCAAGAAATTCACCAAGTGGCACAGTAGTATCAAGCATATAAGTAGTTTCATCATAAGTATCATGCATAGCAAGTGGCATCATCAACATGCGACATATCGAATTAAGCGGCGAGGTTTAGGTGTATAAGCTTACTCAAGCAAGGTGAATCAAGTGCGAGCTAGATGGCAGTTCCTTACCTCCCTCATAGTTGAGGGATAAATTTTAGTTTTCTTGTCTTTCAAGTTCCTCATAGTGACCAGGATATAAATCCCAAGTGACTCAAAGAATAGAGCTATGCTCCCGGCAGCAGCGCCAGAAAATAGTCTTGATAACCCACAAGTATAGGGGATCATAGCAGTTTCGAGGGTAGAGTATTCAACCCAAATTTATTGATTCAACACAAGGGGAGCCAAAGAATATTCTCAAGTATTAGCAGTTGAGTTGTCAATTCAACCACACGGATAACTTATACTCATAAAGTATTTAGTAGCAAAGTAGTATGATAAGTGATAGCGGTAGCAAAAGTATGATAGTAGTATTGTAGTGATTGTAACGATTGGCGGATAAATAAGCGAAGAACAATATGAAAAGCTCGTAGGCATTGGATGGTGATGGAGAATTATGCGGATGCGATTATTCATGCAGTTATAACATAGGGTGACACAGACCTAGCTCCAATTCATCAATGTAATGTAGGCATGTATTCGAATATAGTCATACGTGCTTATGGAAAGAACTTGCATGATCTTTTGTCCTACCCTCCGTGGCAGCGAGGTCCTCTGAAAAACTAAGGGATATTAAGGCCTCCTTTTAATAGAGTACGGGACCAAAGCATTAACACATAGTGAATACATGAACTCCTCAAACTATGGTCATCACGGGAGTGGTCGATTATTATCACTTGAGGTTGCGGATCATAACACATATTAGGTGACTATAGACTTGCAAGATAGGATCAAGAACACATATATTCATGAAAACATAATAGGTTCAGATCTGAAATCATGGCTTTCGGGCCCTAGTGACAAGCATTAAGCATAGCAAAGTCATAGCAACATCAATCTCGAACATAGTGGATACTAGGATCAAACCCTAACAAAACTAACTCGATTACATGATAAATCTCATCCAACCCATCACCGTCCAGCAAGCCTCGATGGAATTACTCATGCAGTGGTGAGCATCATGAAATTGGTGATGGAGGATGGTTGATGATGTGACGGCGAGATTCCCTCTCGAAGCCGAGCGGACTGGATCAGCCCTCAAGAGAGTTTAGGGCTTGGCGGTGGCTCCGTGTCGTAAAACATGATGAATCTTTCTCTCGATTTTTTCTCCCGAACGTGAATATATAGAGTTGGAGTTGAGGTCGGTGGAGCTCCGGGGGCCTGCGGGGAGGCGCCCGGGGGCAGGTGCCCTCACACCCTCGTGGACAGGGTGTGGGCCCTCCTGTGATTCTTCCTTGATATTTTTATTATTTCCAAAATAATCTCCGTGAAGTTTGGTCATTCCGAGAACTTTTGTTTACGCAAAAAATAACACCATGGCAATTCTGTTGAAAACAGCGTCGATCAGGTTAGTTCCATTCAAATCATGCAAGTTAGAGTCCAAAACAAGGGCAAAGTGTTTGGAAAAGTAGATATGTGGGAGGCGTAAAAGTGGCGAATGGCTGCCATAATCACCTTGCGTGACACCGCACCAATCGGCGGCGTTCGTGCTTGAGTGGTTGGTGGGGTGGTTACGCTATGAGCCTTAAGCGGAACCTTGGGGTGCCTTGGTTGCTGTACGGTGGTGGCCTCGCCCCTTGCAATTTCATACGCCCGTCAAAGAGAGCCCTTCTCTTGCCGATATCTCGGTACTGCAATGACCTTGGTCCTTGTGAGCTGGATATTGGTTCTTCAAATCTCGGTCCTTCAATCTCCGACTTAAGCTGGTGCTAATATTTAGTATTGTGCACCGTACTGATGGGCAATGGACACGGGGTTTGTTGCAGGGAACTTGGAAAGGCATCTGAATGATGAAATTTGTTCCCATCAAACTTCAAAAAGAATTTGAGAATAACTTTCGGGAAAATTAGAAGAGTCAGATAAGATCACAGGGAAAAGACCTGTGGGTTAGGGCCCACTCAAAACAAACAACTAGCGAAAATGAATAGCGAAGAGATGATGCACGGGCAATTCAAAGACTTGAATGAGGTGACAACCTCAAAATAATTGAATGCAAACATGAATCTTCTTAGATGTCTTCATCACTCGAGAACTATTAAATGGAGAAAGGCAAACAAGCAAGGAAATATTTGAGCCAAGGCAAAGAATCGATCGACACGGAAAAATTGAATTGATTCGCGGAAAGAGAGCGAGATGAACAATGATTAACTAGCGAGAATTCACCGGTTGAGACAATTGAGGAAAGACTAAAGAGCTTTGCGTGAATGAAATTGATGTTCTATTAGATGTTTGAGACTCCGGGAATAAAAGGGGTGGGAGGCGGGAAAAACAAAGGCTTGGAACAAGGAAATGAATAACTTGAAGAGAAAAGCACCAGCTAAAATAATTGAGGAAAGAATGCGAGAGGCTTTGCAGTAGGATGGATACCGATTGCGGACTCCGGCGAGAAGAAAAAAGGGTGGTCGGTGGGAAAAGGAGGACAACTTCATACGAGGAACAACATCGTTGAGAAAGAATTGAGGATTGATCTTGCAAAAGATGAAGAGGATCAAGTCAAGTTGACGAGAAATGCACCGCATGAAAGGCTGACATAACAACGATTAGAAAACTAACTACGTGATCCTAAATAAAGTTTGAAGGGAAGAGGAGTAAGTCAAAACACCTATGTCAAGATTTCTCACCGGGTGCCGAAGGGCGAGGAGTAAGAATGCCTACTCTCGATATAACTAGACTCCAAAAAAAGTTTTTTCTAGACTCTACAATGGCCAACTCTGACCAAACAAGGGGCTCCTATGGTCGGTCAAGGCTCGATACCAACTTGTCATGCCCAATATGCGATCCTATCCGTGAGAACTCAAGGTCCCACCAAGGATAGAGTCGCATGTTGAAACACTTGCAAGGTGGATATCATTACATCGTACCATTATATTATAGATGGGGATACATACAAAGGGCATACAAATGCCAAAACAATACACCCATACATCATACATGAGAGCAACATCCGACTACGGATGATGCACAAACAAAACTCAAACGACATCCACCCTGCTAGCCGGGCTGCCGACCGAGAACCTATCCCAAGATCGACGAAGAAGAAGAAGAACTCCAAAACAAGTAAACATCGCTGTCACGCCATGGTCATCGCATACCCATATGCAACTATTGTTGTAGTGTCGTAAACCCACGTGGACTCAGCAATCCCATTACCATGGGTATCAAGACTAGCAAAGCTTAATGGGTATGGAAAGGATAAGTGGTGAGGTTGCAACAAGCAACTAAGCATTGTATGGTGGCTAACTTACAGTACAAGAGTAAAATGATAAACTACATAAGCGGTTGCAAACTAGTAATGATCAAGAAGTGACCATGAATCACTTACGTTCAAACATAACCACACCATGTTCTCTTCTCGAACTCACTTTCGAAGAGCGGTCCGCGATTCGCTTACACGGTTGGTTTATTTTAATTTAGTTTAGTTCAAGTCCACTACAACGGATATTAAAATTTCCCATCTGCCACATAACCGTGGGCACGGCTCTCAAAAGTTTAAGCTCTGCGAGGTGTGTCCCAACTTAGCCCATGAAAAGCTCACGATCCGCGTGACAATCCGCATCTTAGGACCCTCGATCAAACTCGAATCGGTCCAACAAGACCTCGGCGTCGACACCTTAGTAGTAGCCAGCAGATCTCGTCTCGAGGCCACGACCGGATGAGCTAAGCTTACGGTTGGCTGAGATCCGAGGGTTATGAGGCGCCCGAGTTTTAGTTGGACCAGCACTCATGAGTAGCAGCGGCCCGGGGTTGATTAAGTCCTCGGGTCCGAAGTCCCTATAAAAGTTTTAGTTGTTATTAGGCAAATGGTAAAACTAATGTTGGGCCTTGCTAGAAGAGATTTATTAAAAGCGAACTGTCAAGCGGGCACATAAACCCTCATCGTGTTAGGGACGCAAAATCAAGGAACGAGCGCCCGTATGATGGAAACTAAGGCAACAGTGGAACAAACACCGGGCAAAAGGCCAAGACTTCCACCCTTTACCAAGTATATAGATGCATTAATTAAATAAGAGATATTGTGATATCCCATGATATCCATGCCCCAACATGGAACAACCTGCAAGCACTTGCAACTAACGCTATAAGGCGGCTGAGCAAAGCGGTAATATAGCCAAACAATGGTTGGGTAGGATGGTGGAAAAAGTTAGAACCTATGTCATGGAATATTGGGAGGCTTGATAAACAAGTGGTAGGTAGCGACATAGCGATAGCATCGAGACAACTAGCATAGAAAGATAGTAGTGAGATCCAAGGTGACGGTCATCTTGCACAAATCCCGCTAGGAAGAAGAACGTGTCCATGAAGAAGAAAAATGGTACACAAACCAAGCATGGTCGAGCAACATACGATCATAGCGAAATAGGAACTATCGAGAAGAAGCACAACGAAAGAAACAAACAATATGGTAAACACCCAACACATAAACATGACATGATGATCAACCAAGTATGATGCATGACAAGCTATATGGCGCTACTCATGGCAAGAGATGATGCATGCAAGAACCCCACATCAAAGCAAGTTTAAATGAGGCGGAAACAACATATAACAATTCGGAAACTCCCCATATGCAAATTTTGAAACTGGCCCAGATCTGAATAACACATTCGTTAGATTTGTTAAATAGCAAGTTAACATGCACCATGATGATCTACACATCTTTCTAGTCAATTTACATATAAAGTTCGTTTAATTTGGATTCTGGCCTAGAATCTATGAGCAAAACAAGTTAAACATGACATTGATGCAAAACCAAGAAAAACACAATCACAAACACTCCAAAATATGGATACAAGATGGCATGATGAAACTAAATTCAAAATCAAGCAAGTTTCATATATATCATGCTCAAAATAGAGCAACGGTTCAACACATACACTCAAAGCAAGATATAACAATAATCTGCCTAAACAACAACTAGGCACTTTGCAATCATTAAAACAACATGCTATAGGAATAAGATAGGCACAAACATGATATGCACCCAAATTATGGGTAACATGCTTCAAATATCATTAAGGTTCAGGTGCATAGGCATCAAGATTAAATCAATGAGATCAGCATAAAAAGTAACTTTATAACGTGATTAAGGCTTAGTGAAAAACTGGGCATACGTGTGAGAGCAGGAATAACATGTGACATGTTGGAGGCATGAAACAATGAAGCTACAACGAAAGAACATAACAAGAAAAAGCATGGCATTAGAGTACAGGCTAAACATCATAAAACATGGTTAATAAGCATCTCCATATAACCTCTAGATCAGTGGCATTCATCTAGACAAGTAAGCAAGTCATAACAGATTCTCGAAAGAAAACAAAGGCTGAAAACAGATTCATGATGCATACTTTGAGAAAACAAAAGTTTATGTTACAGGAACATTTCATGGTATCAAAGGGCATGGAAAGCATGTACATGCCAAGAACTACAAACATGATCACTGAGCTCTTGCTAAATACCATTAGAACATGTTTAAAACATCATGGCAAGATTGCAAATGATAACAAATGTTCAACTGGAATTTACTGGACATGGCGAAACAACATTAAGTAGGCATGTTTGCAAGCTCGTGAAACTCACCACAAAGCATATTATGGCATGCAAATACACCCAAAAGCAATAAGACATGTTTGTGCAGGCACACATGTCAAGAACATGGTCATAAGATGCATAGAACACTAGCTATTCACATGGAAATAATGAACTTACTGTTAACAGGATGACATACATTATTTCACAATTTGAGAGCATGGATAATGACAAGCTACAATAGGCCATAATTTCAAACAAGGGCATGGATGGGTAGCGCATAATAAGATCTACAAAGCATCCTTACTGCACATCTCCCAAATATCCATGGATTCACTAGTACTACAAAGGGACTCGACAAAACAAATCATGGGTTTCCCTTGTGAAGTGGCACCAAAACAAAACATGGGTTTCCACACTTGTCACAGATGGGCTCGTTCCGTGGGAAAGCACGGACCTGGCTCCATGTTGTCGAGATGGGCTCCTTCCCTTGGAAGAGCACGGCTATAGGGTGCCCTCCCGATGTCACAGACAGGCGCTTTCCCCTTGGAAGAGCAGATGGGCTCTTTCCCTTGGAAGAGCGAGAGAGGTGCCCTCCTGTGGTCGCGCCGTCGATGGTCGACTTGGAAAGTTGTGGATCCCAAGCCAGCGTCGCGAGAACATGTCCGTCCGAAATGACAAAATGGGGCTTGATGGCGTGGGATGGAAGTTGTTGACCGCGAGCTGAGGAGATCAAAGCGGGGCCATGGATGAGTTCAACGGCGGTCGAACCCGAGGGTTGGGGTGGGCCACATAACCTGTGAAATAGCCCCTCAGGCCATCAACGTCGATGACCTCGATGTTGTAGCAGCTGGCTGAAACATGCCATACTCTAGCCCGCTGCTTGAGTGCCTGTCGCCGATAATGGTCGTCGGCTTCTCGGCGACATCGGGCGAAGAGACCGCGATACACCTCTTTTGGGCCGTCGCTCCTCGAGGCTCCATGGGAGCGCAGGCGGGCTTAGCTGCGGCGCTGCAGGTGGGGTGGGGATGGGGATCTGTGGGAAAGGGGCATTTGGCAGGCGTCATCTAAGAAACTCGAGGCGGCTGGGTATGGAGATCGGTGTGTAAGCTGCACTGGGAAAACGGCAGATGTTGACAATGGAGGCCTTGCGGCTGACCTTGCTAGGGTTTAGAGCGAGGGTGTGTGTGTGCCGCGCATGACCGAGGAGGTTTTGTGGTGTGTCTGTGTGTGTCGTGTGGGCGTGGGGTGTTTGAGGAAATGATGCGGTACTGAAAATTTTACTATGCGGAGTCGCAGGGGAGTGAAATGCAGGGCTATTGAAAATTTTGATGATGGTGCATCGCTTACGGTCCGTGATAACAACCATGTGTTATGAAACAGAAAAACCCTCGAGCTGGGCAGATATTTTCGAGGAAGCAGGCGGGATTGGGAAGAAGAACAGCACACGGTTGAAACACAATAAGCATGTGTTATCAAGCGAAAAAAGCTGCTGGCGGGTAGATATTTTTGATAGGGGAAGCCTCGTGAAGCCCAATGCACACGGTTAGTTTGAGTGAACCGTGTGTTCGACATCCGATGGAGGAAGGCCTCACATATGACAATGAATGGCGAGATATGGAGGATGGACTCAGTTCAAGTCATGGAAATCCAGCCCATAAAAACATGAGCCCCGCACAAAGGATCCGTTGGGAAGCCCTAAGGAAGGTGAGATCTGAACACCACGCTCTCCCGGGCTCGGGAGTCGAATGACCTGACAGGTAGGCAGCCTATCGCGAAATCTCGCCGGTTAGATACACGGCATCTCATGACTTTAGCATCATCTTCTGACGGAGAAGACATCCATCGGCGGTGGCGGGCGGACATCGTCGAAGGTCCAAAGCGCCAAATCTCATGCTTTGGGTGTTAGAACTGAAGCCGCGAACTTCGATGGAGGTGTAAAAAGAAGAGGGCCTTGGTCTCATTATAAAGAGGTTGAATACCAAGAGCCCTCCTGTGGTCGATTAGGACTCGCCGATAGAGGGCGTGCCAGCCAACGCGGTTGGGTTACCCATGTCCGTATTGATGAGAATCCCGGAATAAGGGGGCACGATCTACGCTTTGATAAGGCGTGCCAGAAAACCGCCTCGCAAGCGCTAAGGTGGAACAGTAAAAAATGATTCATATAAAGGCTTGGCCGTGGTGTGATGTCACGCCGCGGAATCGTCAGCGAATCATAAAAATTATTCTCTCTCGGTGGTATGTGGAACTTGTTTTGCGAGCGGACACTATCCTTGTGTTCAAAACCTTCTATGAAGTATTCGGAGGAAGAACCGCCTTGCAATTCGAAGAAGACAATATGCGGCCGGACTACGTCGTCATTGAAGCCTGGTTCGGGGAGCTCTTGAGAGTCTGGATTAGGGTGTGTCCGGATAGCGAACCATGATTGGCGGACTCCAAGACTATGAAGATACAAGATTGAAGACTTCGTCCGTGTCCGGATGGGACTTTCCTTGGTGTGGAAGGCAAGCTTGGCGATACGGATATGTAGATCTCCTACTATTGTAACCGACTCTGTGTAACCCTAACCTACCGGTGTCTATATAAACCGGAGGGTTTTAGTACGTAGGGCGAACAACAATCATACCATAGGCTAGCTTCTAGGGTTTAGCCTCCTTGATCTCGTGGTAGATCTACTCTTGTACTACCCATATCATCAATATTAATCAAGCAGGAGTAGGGTATTACCTCCAACTAGAGGCCCAAACCTGGTAAAAACATCGTGTCCTTTTCTCCTTACCATCCGCCTAGGCGCATAGTTCGGGACCCCTACCCGAGATCCGCCGGTTTGACACCGGCGCCACCTGCTCCAACCATGCCCCGGCAGCGCTCCGTCCTCGGTCATCTCCGCATCCCCGCAGCATTAGAGGTTGCGGGCGGTGGAGCCAGGTGGATGGGTGGGCGAAGGACCGGACTTCTTCTTCTTAGGCGCCATTACATTCGCGTCGTCAGAATGAAAACGACGATGAAGATGACGTGTTGTGCTGCAACACAGATTCGCGCAAGTGCTCCCCCTTGGCGTAAAGATGTCAGCGGGATATCCATGGACCTAGGGACCGGAGGCCCTTCTTGGCGGATTCGGCGAGGATGGCGGCGTTGCGAGAAGAAGCGGAACCAGCACATGATCACCTGACGGAAGCACACAAGCAATTACCCGAGGTTCGGGCGGTATGAGCGTAATACCCTACTCCTGCTTTAATGGACTTATGGTGGAATGGGAATGGTGAAATGTTGTACACTTGCGGCGGGGAGTTGCCATAGAGCGTGATGACTACTGGCGTATGGGTGTGTGTTGTCAACTTTCAACCATTCCCTACTGAATGCCATGGGCCTCCTTTTATAATGAGGGTCACCACAATGGCAAAGTGGGCATTATCGATGATAGCAAGCGATTATATCTTACCTAACTCTATGGTGACGGGGGTGCATAAATGGATCACTTAGTGTCACATCACTAGTTGCGACAAGGCTTCTTAGGGCTATCTCGCCGACTCAGCGCCTATTCCCTTGACACTCCACGGGACCCGAATTGTCATCTATGGGTTTCTTACAGCAGAATGGCTTCCATGTGGTGATAACCCACAAGTATAGGGGATCGCAACAGGTTTTAAATTAGAGTATTCATTTATTGATTCGACACAAGGGGCCAAAGAATATTCTCAAGTATTAGCGAGTTGAGCAATTCAACCACACTGGATAACAATATCTACAGCAAAGTATTTAGTAGCAAAGTAGTATGATAGTAGTGATAGATAGCAAAAATATGATAGCAGTTTTGTAGTGATTATAGCAGTGGCAATGGAAAAGTAAATAAGCGAAGTATGTGAAAAGCTCGTAGGCATTGGATCGATGGAGAATTATGCGGATCGATTATTCATGCAACAGTTATAACATAGGGTGACCTGAGAACTAGCTCCAATTCATCAATGTAATGTAGGCATGTATTCGAATATAGTCATACGTGCTTATGGAAAAGAACTTGCATGACATCTTTGTCCTACCCTCCATGGCAGCGGGTCCCTGCGAAACTAAGGGATATTAAGGCCTCCTTTTAATAGAGTACGGACAAAGCATTAACACATAGTGAATACATGAACTCCTCAAACTATGGTCATCATCAGGTGGTCGATTATTGTCATGAGTTGCGGATCATAACACATAGTAGGTGACTATAGACTTGCAAGATAGGATCAAGAACTCACATATATTCATGAAAACATAATAGGTTCAGATCTGAAATCATGGCACTCGGGCCCTAGTGACAAGCATTAAGCATAAAAGTCATAGCAACATCAATCTCGAACATAGTGGATACTAGGGATCAAACTTAACGATTACATGATAAATCTCATCCAACCCATCACGTCCAGCAAGCCTATGATGGAATTACTCACGCCGCGGTGAGCATCATGAAATTGGTGATGGAGGATGGTTGATGATGACGACGATGGAATTCCCCTCTCGAGACCGAGCGGACTCAGATCAGCCCTCGAGAGAGTTTAGGGCTTGGCGGCTCTCATCGTAAAAAGCGATGAATCTTTCTCTCTGATTTTTTCTCCCAGCGTGAATATATAGAGTTGGAGTTGAGGTCGGGGAGCTTGGGGCCCACGGTAGCACTCGGGGGTAGGCGCCTCCACCCTCGTGGACATGGTGTGGGCCCTGACCTTGATTCTTTCGCCAATATTTTTATTATTTCAAAAATAATCTCCGTGAAGTTCAGGTCATTCCGAGAACTTTTGTTTTGCACAAAAATAACACCATGGCAATTCTGCTGAAAACAGCGTCAGTCGGGTTAGTTCCATTCAAATCATGCAAGTTAGAGTCAAAACAAGGGCAAAAGTGTTTGGAAAAGTAGATACATGAGACATATCAACTCCCCAAGCTTAAACCTTTGCTTGTCCTCAAGCAATTCAGTTGATAATAAGTGATAAAGAAAAACTTTTACAAACTCTGTTTGCTCTTGTTGTTGTAAATATGTAAAGCCAGCATTCAAGTTTTCAGCAAAGATTATGAACTAACCATATTCACAATAACTTAGGTCTCATGTTTACTCATATCAATGGCATAATCAACTAGCGAGCAATAATAATAAATCTCGGATGACAACACTTTCTCAAAACAATCAATATGATATAACAAGATGGTATCTCGCTAGCCCTTTACGAGACTTAAAACATAAGAGCACCTTTAAAGATCAAGGTGACTAAACATTGTAATTCATGGTAAAGAGATCCAATCATAGTCATACTCAATATAAATTAATAGTAATGGATGCAAATGATAGCGGTGCTCTCCAAGCGGTGCTTTTTAATAAGGATGATGACTCAACATAAAAGTAAATAGATAGGCCCTTCGCGAGAGGAAGCATGGATTTGTAGAGGTGCGAGCTCGATTTTGAAATAGAGATAAATAATATTTTGAGTGGCATACTTTCATTGTCAACATAACAACGAGAGATGGCGATATCTTCCATGCTACACACATTATAGGCGGTTCCCAAACAGAATGGTAAAGTTTATACTCCCCTCCACCAACAAGCATCAATCCATGGCTTGTCGAAACAACAGGTGCCTCCAACTAACAAATCCAGGGAGTTTTGTTTGCAATTATTTTGATTTGATTTGCATAAAGCATGGGATTGGGCATCGGTGACCAGCCATTTTCTCGTGAGTGAGGGCGGAGTCCACTCCTCTTGAGAATAACCGCCTACATGGAAGATAAGACAGCCCTAGTTGATACATGAGCTATTCGAGCATACAAAACAGAATTTCATTTGAAGGTTTAGAGTTTGGCATACAAATTTACTTGGAGCGGCAGGTAGATACGCATATAGGAAGGTATAGTGGACTCATATGGAATAACTTTGGGGTTTAAGGGTTGGATGCACGCAGTATTCCGCTTAGTACAAGTGAAGGCTAGAAAAAGCTGGAGGCCAACTGAGAGGCGACAATAGTCATGAACATGCATTAAAATTAATAAACATTGAGTGCAAGCATGGTAGGATATAATCCACCATGAACATAAATATCATGGGCTATGTTGATTTTGTTTCAACTACATGTGTGAACATGTGCCAAGTCAAGTCTTGAATCATTCAAAGGAGGATACCACCCATCATACCACATCACAACCATTTTAATAGCATGTTGTACGAAGGTAAACCATTATAAACTCTAGCTAATTAAGCATGGCATAAGCAACTATAATCTCTAATTGTCATTGCAAACATGTTTATTCATAATAGGCTGAATCAGGAACGATGAACTAATCATATTTACAAAAACAAGAGAAGTCTAGTTCATACCACCTTCATCTCAATCAGTCCATCATATATCGTCATAATTGCCTTTCACTTGCATGACCGAATGATGTGAATAATAATAATAGTGCATGTGCATTGGACTAAGCTGGAATCTGCAAGCATTCAATACAGAGGAGAAGACAAGGCAATATGGGCTCTTGGTTAAATCAACAATAATGCATATAGAGCCACTTCAACAATTTCATCATGGTCTTCTCCTATCGACCCCAAAGAAAAGAAAGGAATAAAACTATTTACAGGAAAGCTCCCAACAAGCAAAGAAGAACGAAAATATTTTGGGTTTCTTTTAATTATTACTACTACAGCAAGAAAGTAAACTAGCTAAAAGCTACTACTAATTTTTTTGGTTTTTCTTAAGGTTTTCAAACACACAAGAAGAAAGCAAGAAAAGGAAAATAAACTAGCATGGATATTACAATGAAAAGTATGAGCACCGACAACTAGCAATGAGTGTGTGAACATGAATGTAATGTCGGTGAAATATTCCCCCAAGCTTAGGCTTTTGGCCTAAGTTGGTCTATCTTATGGATAAAGTTGTAGTTAGGGAATTATCTTGAGAAGGGCCTCGGTTGCCAGCAGTTTGGCAATCTCCTCCGATCCGCAATTAAGCAGACCTCGTGAGATCAAATGTGGTTCGAGGCTCCGCTCTGTGGCGGTGTGGGGTTTCGGTGAGGCGTGAATGGGCTCTAAGCGGAACAAGGTACTTGCCTACTGAGTAAGTCAAACAGGAAGGAGCAGCCAAAGTAATAGTCTCGGGGTGATTTTTATCAAATATCCTTTATAGTTAAGCTCCTTTCTTGTTCTCAACAATGAAATCATGTGACCATACTCTTGTAGTCTAGAAAATAGTGAGGCAACAACTTTTCTTCTTTCTCATAATGCCTAATAGGTAAGTTAAAAAATGCTTGCAGGCCTTGGCGAATGCCTCCCAAGATGGGCCCTTAATGCAGTTAAGATTTAACCATTTGCAACAATAGCGCCAAATACTAAATGTGTCATCTGAAATAGGGCATGGCATAAAAGAACAATATCGGGGCACTAAGGTTCCACGGTTCGCGACCAATTAAGCATCTACTTAAATATTGCAAAGTAATGTAAAACAGGAAAATGTATGCTAGTAATTCGTGCCGAAACTTTCTAGATTCCCCACAGTGTATCAATAAACCCTCCACATAAATCACGATGTGGTTCCTCTCTACCCAAAAGGGAATTTGCAAACCTCACAAAATTCAGAAGGGCATCTCCTTATACTCATCATATAAATAAAATCCACGGTGGTGACCTCCTAACATGGAAATACAAACTTTGCACAAAAATATTAGTGAGTAGGATATCTTACTTTTGCATTGATCATGGAGAAAGTCGGTGAGATGCATTCTCAGCTAACTCAAAATCATCATAAATCCGGTGCTCTCAAGAAATCATCACAGGCCATTCACACGGCCGGACCTCCATGATGCGAGGAGACTATATTGGGCCTCTCTTCTTCTTCCTTTGCTTATCCTTGACTTGGCTCAAAGAGCCCCTTAAATCTCTTCATCATTCTCTGAAAATTTCTGAAATTTTAGTAACTTCAAAATAAAGTGAACCAAACTCAACAAAATTGATAGCAACTACTCCCACAAGTGCCTACTATATCATGCATTAGAACTACTTGGAACCAATAAATTTGACATGCAAGCTCAAGAACATGGTCACCTAAGCATCAAATTTTTGCAAAATAAAGCACTAGAACAAAACTAATTGGACCATTGGAGGTCACATACCGAAGAACAATCCCCCAAGCAGTTTGTGAGTGGAGCTTTGAGCAAGGAGATCAAAATCACAGCAAAATGAGCAGAACTCGTGCTTGAGCTGGGGTGATTTTGGGAGGAGAAAGAAGGAGTGTGGGCGGAATAAGTGGAGGAGCCATGGGCCCCACGAGGCGCACCTGGACCCTCGTGGCGGTGCTTGCTCCCCTTATGTGTTCTCGATCGGATATTCTCAAATATTCCAAAAATCATATTTCAATTTGGGGCATTTGGAGAACTTTTATTTTGGGGTATTTTTTATTGCGGATAATTGAAATCAAGCGAAGAAAATACTATTTTTACTTTATTCAACTAAATAAGAAAGTAAAGGAGGGTACAGAAGGTTGTGCTTTCTAACTTCATCCATCTCATGCTCATCAAAGGAATCCACTAACAAGGTTGATCAAGTCTTGTTAACAAACTCATTCGAATAACATGGAGCCGGAGAAATTTGAATAACACTATGTTACCTCAACGGGGATATACGTCCCCAATAATAAGAATATCATATTTCTTTTTGACAGTAGGAAGAGAGAAATTCAAAACCTCCAAAAATAATCGATGGAATTTTTCCAATAGAGTTGATACTATGAACTTGAGGTTGTTTCCTCGGAAAGTGTACCGTATGCTCATTACCATTAACATGAAAAGTGACATTGCCTTTGTTGCAATCAATAACAGCCCTACAGATATTCAAAAGGGTCTTCCAAGAATAATAGACATACTATCGTCCTCGGGAATATCAAGAATAACAAAGTCCATTAAAATAGTAACATTTGCAACCACAAGAGCACATCCTCACAAATATCGACAGGTATAGCAGTTGATTTATCAGCCATTTGCAAAGATATTTCATGGTGTCAACTTATTCAAATCAAGTCTGATATAAAGAGAGGCATAACACTAACGACTCCAAGATCACAAAAGCATTTCTAACATAGTTTCTTTTAATGGAGCATGGTATAGTTGGTACCTGGATCTCCAGTTTCTTAGGTATTCCACCCTTAAAAGTATAATTGGCAAGCATGGTGGAAATTTCAGCTTCCGATATCTTTCTTTTATTTGTAACAATTTTTTTCATGTACTTAGCATAAGGATTCATTTTGAGCATATCGATCAAATGCATAAAAGATAGGTCTAATCGTTTTAGCAAAGCTCAAAATCCTCATCATCCTTTTTTTCTTGAGGTCACTTTACCTCTAGTTCCAACTCTAACGACAAAGTCATTATTCTTACTATTCAATTCATTGAGCAAATCATTACGAGCCTTAAGTACTTGTTCTACTTGGTGGTAACCATAGAAGCATGTTTACTAATGAGTTTAAGTTCACCTTTAACTCTAGACATATAATCACTCAAGTGTTCAACCATATAGCATTAGTTTTAATTCCCTACCAAAATAAGCATTGAAATTTTCTTGCTTAACCATAAAATTATCAAACTCATCTAAAATTGGCTAGCAAACTTAGTAGGAGGATTTCAGCTTTATCATATCTATAGAAGAATTTACTTTACTACTACACTGTGTGGGTTATCAAGACCATGAATCTCTTCAACAGTGAAATTAAGACCATGTATTTCTTCACAGGAGGTAAATTCTTAACATCTTCAACTTTAATACCTTTTTCTTTCATAGATTTCTTTGCCTCTTGCATATCTTGAGGACTGAGAAATAGAATACCCCTTTTCTTGGAGTTGGCTTAGGGTTGGTTCAGAAGTGTCCAATTATTTTCATTGGTCAACATATTATTCAATAAATTTCAGCTTCATCTACAGTTCTTTCCACGAAAACACAACTAGCACAACTATCCGGTGGTCTCTGGAAGCATCGGTTAGTCCATTATAAAAGATATCAAGTATTTCATTTTTCTTGAGAGGATGATCGAGACAAAGCATTAAGTAATTGGAGAAGCCTCCCCAAGCTTGGGGAGACTCTCTTCTTCAATTTGCACAAATTATATATTTCCTTAAAGCAGCTTGTTTCTTATGAGAGAAGTAATAAATCATATCACGGGACTATGCACAACCAGGATCAAGAGAATTAAACCATATTTTAGCATCACCCTTTAATGAGGCGGAAATATTTAAGGATATAATAGTAGCGAGTTTTCTCATCATTAGTGAACAGGTGGCTATATCATTTAATTTAGTAAGATGTGCCTACAGTTTGGATTCATAGCCATAGAAAGGATCAGATTCAACCAAAGTAATTATATCGGGATCGACAGGAGAATTCATAATCCTTATTAGTAACAAAGATAGGTGAAGTAGCATAAGCGGGATCATATTTCATTCTAGCATTCAGAGATTTTTTTTTCACAGCTAATAATTTCTTAAGATCACTTCTATCATTGCAAGCAAAGTCTCTAGCAGTTTCTTCATCCATAACATAACCCTCGGGCACAATAGGCAATTCATATCTGGGGAGAATCTTCATCATCACTTTCATCAATATTATCGGTTTCAATAATTTCATTCTCTCTAGCCCTAGCAAGTTGTTCATCAAGAAATTCACCAAGTGGCACAGTAGTATCAAGCATATAAGTAGTTTCATCATAAGTATCATGCATAGCAAGTGGCATCATCAACATGCGACATATCGAATTAAGCGGCGAGGTTTAGGTGTATAAGCTTACTCAAGCAAGGTGAATCAAGTGCGAGCTAGATGGCAGTTCCTTACCTCCCTCATAGTTGAGGGATAAATTTTAGTTTTCTTGTCTTTCAAGTTCCTCATAGTGACCAGGATATAAATCCCAAGTGACTCAAAGAATAGAGCTATGCTCCCGGCAGCAGCGCCAGAAAATAGTCTTGATAACCCACAAGTATAGGGGATCATAGCAGTTTCGAGGGTAGAGTATTCAACCCAAATTTATTGATTCAACACAAGGGGAGCCAAAGAATATTCTCAAGTATTAGCAGTTGAGTTGTCAATTCAACCACACGGATAACTTATACTCATAAAGTATTTAGTAGCAAAGTAGTATGATAAGTGATAGCGGTAGCAAAAGTATGATAGTAGTATTGTAGTGATTGTAACGATTGGCGGATAAATAAGCGAAGAACAATATGAAAAGCTCGTAGGCATTGGATGGTGATGGAGAATTATGCGGATGCGATTATTCATGCAGTTATAACATAGGGTGACACAGACCTAGCTCCAATTCATCAATGTAATGTAGGCATGTATTCGAATATAGTCATACGTGCTTATGGAAAGAACTTGCATGATCTTTTGTCCTACCCTCCGTGGCAGCGAGGTCCTCTGAAAAACTAAGGGATATTAAGGCCTCCTTTTAATAGAGTACGGGACCAAAGCATTAACACATAGTGAATACATGAACTCCTCAAACTATGGTCATCACGGGAGTGGTCGATTATTATCACTTGAGGTTGCGGATCATAACACATATTAGGTGACTATAGACTTGCAAGATAGGATCAAGAACACATATATTCATGAAAACATAATAGGTTCAGATCTGAAATCATGGCTTTCGGGCCCTAGTGACAAGCATTAAGCATAGCAAAGTCATAGCAACATCAATCTCGAACATAGTGGATACTAGGATCAAACCCTAACAAAACTAACTCGATTACATGATAAATCTCATCCAACCCATCACCGTCCAGCAAGCCTCGATGGAATTACTCATGCAGTGGTGAGCATCATGAAATTGGTGATGGAGGATGGTTGATGATGTGACGGCGAGATTCCCTCTCGAAGCCGAGCGGACTGGATCAGCCCTCAAGAGAGTTTAGGGCTTGGCGGTGGCTCCGTGTCGTAAAACATGATGAATCTTTCTCTCGATTTTTTCTCCCGAACGTGAATATATAGAGTTGGAGTTGAGGTCGGTGGAGCTCCGGGGGCCTGCGGGGAGGCGCCCGGGGGCAGGTGCCCTCACACCCTCGTGGACAGGGTGTGGGCCCTCCTGTGATTCTTCCTTGATATTTTTATTATTTCCAAAATAATCTCCGTGAAGTTTGGTCATTCCGAGAACTTTTGTTTACGCAAAAAATAACACCATGGCAATTCTGTTGAAAACAGCGTCGATCAGGTTAGTTCCATTCAAATCATGCAAGTTAGAGTCCAAAACAAGGGCAAAGTGTTTGGAAAAGTAGATATGTGGGAGGCGTAAAAGTGGCGAATGGCTGCCATAATCACCTTGCGTGACACCGCACCAATCGGCGGCGTTCGTGCTTGAGTGGTTGGTGGGGTGGTTACGCTATGAGCCTTAAGCGGAACCTTGGGGTGCCTTGGTTGCTGTACGGTGGTGGCCTCGCCCCTTGCAATTTCATACGCCCGTCAAAGAGAGCCCTTCTCTTGCCGATATCTCGGTACTGCAATGACCTTGGTCCTTGTGAGCTGGATATTGGTTCTTCAAATCTCGGTCCTTCAATCTCCGACTTAAGCTGGTGCTAATATTTAGTATTGTGCACCGTACTGATGGGCAATGGACACGGGGTTTGTTGCAGGGAACTTGGAAAGGCATCTGAATGATGAAATTTGTTCCCATCAAACTTCAAAAAGAATTTGAGAATAACTTTCGGGAAAATTAGAAGAGTCAGATAAGATCACAGGGAAAAGACCTGTGGGTTAGGGCCCACTCAAAACAAACAACTAGCGAAAATGAATAGCGAAGAGATGATGCACGGGCAATTCAAAGACTTGAATGAGGTGACAACCTCAAAATAATTGAATGCAAACATGAATCTTCTTAGATGTCTTCATCACTCGAGAACTATTAAATGGAGAAAGGCAAACAAGCAAGGAAATATTTGAGCCAAGGCAAAGAATCGATCGACACGGAAAAATTGAATTGATTCGCGGAAAGAGAGCGAGATGAACAATGATTAACTAGCGAGAATTCACCGGTTGAGACAATTGAGGAAAGACTAAAGAGCTTTGCGTGAATGAAATTGATGTTCTATTAGATGTTTGAGACTCCGGGAATAAAAGGGGTGGGAGGCGGGAAAAACAAAGGCTTGGAACAAGGAAATGAATAACTTGAAGAGAAAAGCACCAGCTAAAATAATTGAGGAAAGAATGCGAGAGGCTTTGCAGTAGGATGGATACCGATTGCGGACTCCGGCGAGAAGAAAAAAGGGTGGTCGGTGGGAAAAGGAGGACAACTTCATACGAGGAACAACATCGTTGAGAAAGAATTGAGGATTGATCTTGCAAAAGATGAAGAGGATCAAGTCAAGTTGACGAGAAATGCACCGCATGAAAGGCTGACATAACAACGATTAGAAAACTAACTACGTGATCCTAAATAAAGTTTGAAGGGAAGAGGAGTAAGTCAAAACACCTATGTCAAGATTTCTCACCGGGTGCCGAAGGGCGAGGAGTAAGAATGCCTACTCTCGATATAACTAGACTCCAAAAAAAGTTTTTTCTAGACTCTACAATGGCCAACTCTGACCAAACAAGGGGCTCCTATGGTCGGTCAAGGCTCGATACCAACTTGTCATGCCCAATATGCGATCCTATCCGTGAGAACTCAAGGTCCCACCAAGGATAGAGTCGCATGTTGAAACACTTGCAAGGTGGATATCATTACATCGTACCATTATATTATAGATGGGGATACATACAAAGGGCATACAAATGCCAAAACAATACACCCATACATCATACATGAGAGCAACATCCGACTACGGATGATGCACAAACAAAACTCAAACGACATCCACCCTGCTAGCCGGGCTGCCGACCGAGAACCTATCCCAAGATCGACGAAGAAGAAGAAGAACTCCAAAACAAGTAAACATCGCTGTCACGCCATGGTCATCGCATACCCATATGCAACTATTGTTGTAGTGTCGTAAACCCACGTGGACTCAGCAATCCCATTACCATGGGTATCAAGACTAGCAAAGCTTAATGGGTATGGAAAGGATAAGTGGTGAGGTTGCAACAAGCAACTAAGCATTGTATGGTGGCTAACTTACAGTACAAGAGTAAAATGATAAACTACATAAGCGGTTGCAAACTAGTAATGATCAAGAAGTGACCATGAATCACTTACGTTCAAACATAACCACACCATGTTCTCTTCTCGAACTCACTTTCGAAGAGCGGTCCGCGATTCGCTTACACGGTTGGTTTATTTTAATTTAGTTTAGTTCAAGTCCACTACAACGGATATTAAAATTTCCCATCTGCCACATAACCGTGGGCACGGCTCTCAAAAGTTTAAGCTCTGCGAGGTGTGTCCCAACTTAGCCCATGAAAAGCTCACGATCCGCGTGACAATCCGCATCTTAGGACCCTCGATCAAACTCGAATCGGTCCAACAAGACCTCGGCGTCGACACCTTAGTAGTAGCCAGCAGATCTCGTCTCGAGGCCACGACCGGATGAGCTAAGCTTACGGTTGGCTGAGATCCGAGGGTTATGAGGCGCCCGAGTTTTAGTTGGACCAGCACTCATGAGTAGCAGCGGCCCGGGGTTGATTAAGTCCTCGGGTCCGAAGTCCCTATAAAAGTTTTAGTTGTTATTAGGCAAATGGTAAAACTAATGTTGGGCCTTGCTAGAAGAGATTTATTAAAAGCGAACTGTCAAGCGGGCACATAAACCCTCATCGTGTTAGGGACGCAAAATCAAGGAACGAGCGCCCGTATGATGGAAACTAAGGCAACAGTGGAACAAACACCGGGCAAAAGGCCAAGACTTCCACCCTTTACCAAGTATATAGATGCATTAATTAAATAAGAGATATTGTGATATCCCATGATATCCATGCCCCAACATGGAACAACCTGCAAGCACTTGCAACTAACGCTATAAGGCGGCTGAGCAAAGCGGTAATATAGCCAAACAATGGTTGGGTAGGATGGTGGAAAAAGTTAGAACCTATGTCATGGAATATTGGGAGGCTTGATAAACAAGTGGTAGGTAGCGACATAGCGATAGCATCGAGACAACTAGCATAGAAAGATAGTAGTGAGATCCAAGGTGACGGTCATCTTGCACAAATCCCGCTAGGAAGAAGAACGTGTCCATGAAGAAGAAAAATGGTACACAAACCAAGCATGGTCGAGCAACATACGATCATAGCGAAATAGGAACTATCGAGAAGAAGCACAACGAAAGAAACAAACAATATGGTAAACACCCAACACATAAACATGACATGATGATCAACCAAGTATGATGCATGACAAGCTATATGGCGCTACTCATGGCAAGAGATGATGCATGCAAGAACCCCACATCAAAGCAAGTTTAAATGAGGCGGAAACAACATATAACAATTCGGAAACTCCCCATATGCAAATTTTGAAACTGGCCCAGATCTGAATAACACATTCGTTAGATTTGTTAAATAGCAAGTTAACATGCACCATGATGATCTACACATCTTTCTAGTCAATTTACATATAAAGTTCGTTTAATTTGGATTCTGGCCTAGAATCTATGAGCAAAACAAGTTAAACATGACATTGATGCAAAACCAAGAAAAACACAATCACAAACACTCCAAAATATGGATACAAGATGGCATGATGAAACTAAATTCAAAATCAAGCAAGTTTCATATATATCATGCTCAAAATAGAGCAACGGTTCAACACATACACTCAAAGCAAGATATAACAATAATCTGCCTAAACAACAACTAGGCACTTTGCAATCATTAAAACAACATGCTATAGGAATAAGATAGGCACAAACATGATATGCACCCAAATTATGGGTAACATGCTTCAAATATCATTAAGGTTCAGGTGCATAGGCATCAAGATTAAATCAATGAGATCAGCATAAAAAGTAACTTTATAACGTGATTAAGGCTTAGTGAAAAACTGGGCATACGTGTGAGAGCAGGAATAACATGTGACATGTTGGAGGCATGAAACAATGAAGCTACAACGAAAGAACATAACAAGAAAAAGCATGGCATTAGAGTACAGGCTAAACATCATAAAACATGGTTAATAAGCATCTCCATATAACCTCTAGATCAGTGGCATTCATCTAGACAAGTAAGCAAGTCATAACAGATTCTCGAAAGAAAACAAAGGCTGAAAACAGATTCATGATGCATACTTTGAGAAAACAAAAGTTTATGTTACAGGAACATTTCATGGTATCAAAGGGCATGGAAAGCATGTACATGCCAAGAACTACAAACATGATCACTGAGCTCTTGCTAAATACCATTAGAACATGTTTAAAACATCATGGCAAGATTGCAAATGATAACAAATGTTCAACTGGAATTTACTGGACATGGCGAAACAACATTAAGTAGGCATGTTTGCAAGCTCGTGAAACTCACCACAAAGCATATTATGGCATGCAAATACACCCAAAAGCAATAAGACATGTTTGTGCAGGCACACATGTCAAGAACATGGTCATAAGATGCATAGAACACTAGCTATTCACATGGAAATAATGAACTTACTGTTAACAGGATGACATACATTATTTCACAATTTGAGAGCATGGATAATGACAAGCTACAATAGGCCATAATTTCAAACAAGGGCATGGATGGGTAGCGCATAATAAGATCTACAAAGCATCCTTACTGCACATCTCCCAAATATCCATGGATTCACTAGTACTACAAAGGGACTCGACAAAACAAATCATGGGTTTCCCTTGTGAAGTGGCACCAAAACAAAACATGGGTTTCCACACTTGTCACAGATGGGCTCGTTCCGTGGGAAAGCACGGACCTGGCTCCATGTTGTCGAGATGGGCTCCTTCCCTTGGAAGAGCACGGCTATAGGGTGCCCTCCCGATGTCACAGACAGGCGCTTTCCCCTTGGAAGAGCAGATGGGCTCTTTCCCTTGGAAGAGCGAGAGAGGTGCCCTCCTGTGGTCGCGCCGTCGATGGTCGACTTGGAAAGTTGTGGATCCCAAGCCAGCGTCGCGAGAACATGTCCGTCCGAAATGACAAAATGGGGCTTGATGGCGTGGGATGGAAGTTGTTGACCGCGAGCTGAGGAGATCAAAGCGGGGCCATGGATGAGTTCAACGGCGGTCGAACCCGAGGGTTGGGGTGGGCCACATAACCTGTGAAATAGCCCCTCAGGCCATCAACGTCGATGACCTCGATGTTGTAGCAGCTGGCTGAAACATGCCATACTCTAGCCCGCTGCTTGAGTGCCTGTCGCCGATAATGGTCGTCGGCTTCTCGGCGACATCGGGCGAAGAGACCGCGATACACCTCTTTTGGGCCGTCGCTCCTCGAGGCTCCATGGGAGCGCAGGCGGGCTTAGCTGCGGCGCTGCAGGTGGGGTGGGGATGGGGATCTGTGGGAAAGGGGCATTTGGCAGGCGTCATCTAAGAAACTCGAGGCGGCTGGGTATGGAGATCGGTGTGTAAGCTGCACTGGGAAAACGGCAGATGTTGACAATGGAGGCCTTGCGGCTGACCTTGCTAGGGTTTAGAGCGAGGGTGTGTGTGTGCCGCGCATGACCGAGGAGGTTTTGTGGTGTGTCTGTGTGTGTCGTGTGGGCGTGGGGTGTTTGAGGAAATGATGCGGTACTGAAAATTTTACTATGCGGAGTCGCAGGGGAGTGAAATGCAGGGCTATTGAAAATTTTGATGATGGTGCATCGCTTACGGTCCGTGATAACAACCATGTGTTATGAAACAGAAAAACCCTCGAGCTGGGCAGATATTTTCGAGGAAGCAGGCGGGATTGGGAAGAAGAACAGCACACGGTTGAAACACAATAAGCATGTGTTATCAAGCGAAAAAAGCTGCTGGCGGGTAGATATTTTTGATAGGGGAAGCCTCGTGAAGCCCAATGCACACGGTTAGTTTGAGTGAACCGTGTGTTCGACATCCGATTTTGCCCGTGTCAAGTGCATTGGGCCCAAGCTGGATCGCGAGAGCTGGTCAGGGCGGGCGCCGGAGGCTAAAGCGCATCGCCATCACGAAATGTACTACGATGGGCGTGATGAAGGGTGCTCGTCTCGTTGCCAATAGGTGTACCAGGGCGCCATATTGGAATGAATTCACTTACATCATGTTTGTAATTAAAAGGCGAAGTTACTTGCGCTATGTAGCAGCTTTTGTTATTTAAATATTACCTTACGTGCGGCTGTTTATAAAATCACGAAAAAGTCGGCGATCGGTCGGCTTCCGCCCGTGACTAACCTTTGGGGTGTTAGTGGAAAACCTGGACACTCTTTAACCAAATGTTTGGTCCCTTAAGGAGGTGTCGGGCAGCTAACAAACAAGCGGTCGGACTATGCGGCTTTATAACTTTCACTTAGCCATAGAAGTCTACAATTTTAAATTCGTGAAGCCCCTAGAATCCGGAAGGCGAATTGGGGTATTTGTACCGCCTAGATCGGACTAAGCCAATTTATCACCTAAAAGCGGAAAATCTTTAAGGATTTTTAAAACCTCTCGAACAGCGACCAGCTCTCGCCACATTATGCTGGTCGATTTAGGCTTTCTCTCTTGAGGTGCTCGTCCGGAAGAACCGGGACTGTCGCAGATAGTTCTCCTGCACTACCTTAGCCGATATAACGGAATGTAAGGCACCAAAACAAGGGACCGAGGCTATCCCAAGCTGTAGACCCAAGACATGATTGGAGCTGATGCATATAGTTCTATAAGTTGATTGTGCCCCTTTGTTGAAAGTGTTAGGACTTTATTTGTCATATATTGGCGCCTTGAGAAGCCTGGCAAACCAACCGCACAAAAGTGTGCGGATGCAATATCAAATAGGCGTTTATAAGAGAAAATGCTCAAATAAGAATAATAGGCGGCTATATATTCTCTCCCATTGGCCCAAAAAATCGTTTAAGCGTGCATTTACAATGGATGCGTTAAGCGAGATAAAATAGGACTATTTGACATGTCTATCGAGGCGAGGCTGTGTTCGGATAGATAAAGCAGGTATAATGATAAGTAAATAGAATCCACACAGGGGTTCCCATACATTCACAACATCTGTTTGCCTCCTTGGATGCCTCTTCCCTATAAGTCCGGCAATTTGGCTCTTTTGAGGATGCTGCGCCAACAACGGTGTCTGAAGGTAAGAGGAAAGAGTATGAAAGTATTGGCGGTTGCACTATTGGTGAGTCGTTGATCGCCTCCGCCTATGCCCATGGTTATTTTAAGTGCGTAATTGTGTGCCGTGACGAATCCTGCTTTGATGGGGCTTAAGCGGAGGCCGGGTCATGGCGAGCAGGGATGAAAAGGTCATGGCGAACTGGTTTCCCATGGCGCTCAGGGCCAGGCCGCTTTTGGCTCACTGAATCGGCCCCGAGCGATCTCTTCCCTAGGCGAGATCGCACCCGCTTCATCGCCAACTTCCCGGGGTACTCGCGACCGGCCACCCGCCCGTGGCGACATCGCCGAATCAAGCAGCAGCCGAAACCTGCAAAAGTACATCCAGCGCTTCAACAACGCCGCCTCAAGATCCCGAGGAGTAGCGGAGGAGGCCATCATCTCTGCCTTCTCCATTGCGTCGTGACGTCAAGATGAAGGAGGTAGCTGGCGATGCATGAAGATCTGTGCACCTCCTTGGAGCTGTTCAACTTGGCGACCAAGTGCGCCCGGGCTGAGGCGCCTCTCCCTCCTCGAGCTGCTGCTTGGCGGATCGAAAAAAAAAAGTCCAAGGCCAGGGCGTGAAGCGCAAAGGGCTGCCGTGCCATGCGGCGAACCCGACCCAAGCGAGGTAGAGATCAGCTTGGAGTCCTCAAGGCGGTCGATGCTACCGTGTACCACGACCTCCACACCCAACACCAATGAATGCCAAGAGCTCCGGACGTCTGTGAAGGAAGGGTGGCAGATGCCAGGCCTTGTGACAGGCCTCTGACGAGAGGAGGAAGGATTGCGGGGCCATATTGGGAAGACCAGCGGCCAGCGCCAAGGGTGGCGCTGACCAACCTCGCGAGGACCGTTGGCAAGACCCGCCTCGCGAGGAGGCTAGAGGATCAGCCTCGTGAGATCGCCCATGAGGCAGAGCCTCCCTCCGCTGCCGCTGCAGCCAAGGAGATGAGGACCGTCATCGGGCGAGGGAAATGGGGGCTTCCAGGAACCAGCGTCGATCGCTTTGCATCTGGCGGAGCTCAAGCCCCAGCCTCTCGCGCATCTTCAAGCGATTCGTCGCGAAGTGAATACAGTCCTCCCAAGCTTTCGAGGCCACGCGCCCTCTCGGTGGTCGGCGTGCGCCATCACGTTAAGCTTCAGCGGATCAGCTCAAGTCTTGCTGCCACGGCGGAGTTCTCCGATGCTTTGTTCCCTAATCATGAGCAATGGGCGGTCACCAAGACCCTCGCCGGCGGGCGAGGGCAGGACTCAGCGTCTGTCGGGTGGAAACATTCAACAATCTTCAAGTGCCTTCTGTCAGCTTCAGCCAGCCAAGCCTTTCTCCGGAGTCACGAAGCGGCTCCACGGTCGATCGGGCAGGTCCGCCTTCTGTCACCTTGGGCTCGCGACAACTACCGCACCGAGCTCGCCGACCCGATGCCGCCCACGATTCTTTGCCGTACAACGCCATCCTCGGGTACGGCTGGCCAAATTCATGGCGTAACCCACCATGGCTTCTAGCGTCCTCAAGATGCCGAGGCGGCGGTGTCATCCACGGTGCCTGTTGAGATAGGCGGTGTGCTCCACTGGACCGAGCCTTTCAGGCGCATCGCTAGAAGACCAAGACCACAGCAGGAGGCCTCGAGGCCACACCCAGAAGAAGAAGTCGACCGGCCCGGCTCATCAAGAGCAGGCCCCCAGGGGCCAGCCGGGCGAGAACCCTCCTTCCATCACATAGGAAGCGGGCGCCCTCCTCGAGCCGGGCTCGGGGCTCTCCCTTGGAGGGCCGCCAACCTCGCCAAGCTCACGATGGGCGCTTGGCCTGCGTGGAGGCTTGCTTTGAAGCACGTTTCCATAAGCGGGAGCAAGGCAGGAGGGCGAACCCTCGGGAGTTCGTCGGCAAAGGTGGTTCGAGACTCTGAGGTCAAGGGTCATGAGGGCAGCCGCCGCCTACCCGCTGTTGCCCCCCATCCGGCGAGGATGGTGGGCTGCGTCTCGTCGACATACCAGGGCTCGGCCGGCAGCGTCTCAAGCGCCTCGGCCCTCGCGAGTGGGGCGTTGCGAGGCCCTCCCAGCTACGTGCGCCTCCTCACGGCCTACAAAGCAGCGGTTGCTGCGCACCGGCATCTCATGAGGGCCATCTGGAGGCTCGAGGTCGGCACGCGCCAGCGGCCTGGCGGAGATGGAGATGGCCCCGAGCCGCCAAGCGCCTCCGGGTCCTCCAGGCCTCCGGGCACAGGGGCTCGTGAGGATCGGCTCCGCAGCCACACAGTCTGCTACACCAACATCCCGCCGTCCTCAACATCACCGGTGACATCTTTAAGTTTGTTTCGGTGGGGCGCCTTGAGGCGCATTATTCCCGAGGCGCGTGGAATCCGTCCTGCGGCATGTATCCCTTTATTTCATGTCATTAGCCTATCCTATTGGGCGCCCCTCGGGCTGCATCATCCCCAACCGCTCGGGCATGTCGGCATGTATCCTTCTTCGTTTTCCTTAGGATTATGCTCTCGCTCCACCATGCTTGTTATTTGGTGCCTTTTCTGGGTGGCCCGTATCTTGCACGTTAAAGGGGTGTGCACGAGCATCGCGACTCGGGGCTCCTACCGGCTCTCCGGCCCTCACCGTCTGGTCTTGTCCATGGCATCGCGACTGGCTTGCCCGGTGATGGGCATTGAGACCAACCGAGGAGGGACACGAGCGTAGAGTTTGTCATCTAACCCGACTTAGCGCGTTAAAGGGGGTGCTGAGCATCACGACTCGGGGCTCCTACCCGGCTCTCCGGCCCTCACCCTCTGGTCTTGTCCATGGCATGGCACGGCTTGCGGCGACGGCTGAGACCAGCCGAGCCGGGACCGGGGCGTGGGGAGTTGTTGCATCTAACCCGGCTTAGCGGCGTTAAAGGGTGGGTGCTGAGCATCGCGACTCGGGCCTCTGGGCTCTCGGCCCTCACCCTCTGGTCTTGTCCATGGCATCGCGACACTGGCTTGCAGCGATGGCTGAACCAACCAGAGCCGGGACGAAACGTGAAACGCCGACATCGGCCAAATTTGTAGGAACACTGTCGAAGATAAGACCCGGGCCAGGCGCAACCCGCCTTGAGAGTGGGGCCCGTGAGCCCTCGGCGGCTCACGGGTGCCCCAACACACCTCATGAGGCCTCTCGCGCCTCTCCCAAGCAACTAATGGTAGAACTAACGATCGCCATGGCGAGCTCTTGTTCCATTGTGGTCAACACTGAGGGGTCTCTCAAAGGGGCCTGGCTTGACCTCGCCACGCAATCTCTCGCCCGGCCAAGGCCGGACCCTAGCGCCGCACCGGGAAGCATTGTCCTGACCCTCGAGATAAGTCACCCTCCGGACACACTAGTTATCATAACACCATCCCCACACTCAATGCAACCCCGTGTTATAGCGTCGCTCTCCTTTCTCACGAATGATGGCTGCTTGATGCCAAGGGGACCCCGAGCATCGCGACTCGGGGGCTCTTACCCAGGACCTCGGGCGCTCACCTCTGGCCTTGAACACGGCATCACGACCAGGCATACGGCGGCAGCTGAAACGCCTTGGGGCTGGGACCTATGGTATGAGCATCGGCCCTCGTGAGGGTGAAAGGGAAGAACGAGCTAGAAGCGGAATGATCATCTCGCCTTTGCTTCATAAAAGGATTATATTGTGGATAGAGCTGCAAACAACACAAGCCCCGTGGGGGTATATTCTTAGCCCCTCGCGGAACAAAAGCGCATCCTAAGGTATCCTAACTACGGAGGGCATCACGGCGAATGCCATCCTGTGATGGGCCACCGTCGGCCAACCCCATCAGATCAGGGGCGGCGACGACTGGCAAGCCCGCCCTGCTCGGCTCGGCGCATGCTCGGAGCTTCGTAGGTGTGTCGCTTCGCCTCGGTGTCATGGCTTCACTCGGCCCAGTCGGCTGGATCCTCGGCGCCTTCGTTGCGCTGAGCGCAGCCAAGGGGTGGTCGGCCGGCCTCTGTCTCCCTTGCGGGCCCGAGCACCTCTCCGGGGCAGCACTCGGCCGGCAACCCTCGCGTCGAAGGCCTTGAAGGACACCACGAAGCACCGCCGTACTCCGGGTGGATCGTGAGGCGCCCTCGTCCTGCAGACCAGACAGCCTCGCCCGGCCTCGAGTCATGAAGACCTCGCCGGGGCACGCTACCCCGCGACCTCTGCGGTCGCGAGTGTGCACGCAGCAGTCTGCAGCCAAAGTCGAGGTTCCCCCTGCCGGACGTGAGGCAAGAAGGAAGGAAAGCGAATCAAGATTTAGGGCGTGGCGGCGTGAAGCCTGAACTCGGCCGGAGAGCCTCGGCGTGGACTCGGGGAAGGCGCACACCGTGACCCGCCCGCACCGTTAGCGGCGCCCGCTTCGTGGCGCCAGCGTCGCCTCGCCAGAGCCGCCAATGTGGCGTATAAGGAAGAAGAGGAGCTGGTGGCGGCGCTCGCACTAGGGCATGGGCGCCCCTGGCGGCGCTCTTGCGACACGTGAAGACAAGCCGCTTCTTTGGGGGCAGGCGGGATCCTCTTGAGGCCTTTCCCTTCTCTTCCGTGGAGAACGGCCGGATAGGAGCCATGGCAACCAGGCGAAACAAGGAGGAGAAAGTAGAAGGATAGGCTGGAAGAGGCGTAGCGTTCCGTTCCTAACCCGGCGAAGGCCAACCGTCGGCCTCCATGATCACTAGTAATCATGACCGACTCGCATCTGAGGACTGGTGAATCCGGGTGGTTACGAGGCATCTTGGGAAGCGATGCGCGTCCAATCAACGCCACGCGTCGCCCAAGGCCGCAGGCTGTTAGAGACCCGACACTTCACACTTTCCCTTCGCCTCTCTGCTCGGCCAAATTGGTGGCAGCGTGGGCCAGGGCTCTTGTCGGCATGCAGGAGCAGGGGTCCCCGGACTTGCTGCCTGCGACCCTTGGCGTGGCTCGGAGAAGCCCAGCCGCAGCCCATCTTCATCAACGCCAAGCTCAAGACCCACACAAGGGGCCAAGCCTCGTGGGGGCGGACGACAAAGGCTTCCTCGAGGCATGGCCTCGTCGGGCAGGCTCATGAGGCGGAGAGTTCAGGCAGGGTACCTGCAAGGTGCCCATGGCGCAAACCATGGCGACCAAGGGCACGATCGAGGCGCCAGGCCGTCTGGTGTCCTCGCTTTCCTCTTTGGTGCAAAGGAGCAACGCATGCGAGCATCAGAAAAGTCATCCGTTTGATTGCAACAAGACCAAGACCAGCCCAGCGGCTGGAAGAATCATCGTGGAGCCGAGCGAGGCGTCATCACGAGCCTTTGGCGAGCGAGACCAACTTTAGTCGGGATAAGTGTACCCTCTGTTCCCCTTCAAAATGGCCAATTATTGGCGCCCTTCCGCTCAATATTTGGGAAGAGGCCGGAGGCCTTCGCCTATAAATAGGAGTAGCCACCCCAGGCGAAGACCGCCGCAGGGGCGAGACCGGACGAGACCGCGATCGAGATCGAACCCTCATCAAAACCCCAGTAGCTAGGCGGCCCGAACCCCACCTATCGGTTCATCGCCTTGGCCAAACGAGCCTTCGAGGTTGTTCTTCCTTGTATTATTCATCAGCCCAGAGGCAATCCACCACACACACACTTTGGGTAAGGTATTACACCACAATGGTGGCCCGAACCAGTATAAATCTCGTGTCTCTTTTGTTGTTCCATTAGTAGTTTAGGTCCCTGCAATTCGGTGAGGTGCGAGACGGTGGAAGGTTTGATCTCTGGGCGCACCCCAATGTTCGAACCTTAAGGGTCTGCCGGAACCCGAAATCTGACATATACCAAACTAACGTGAATTTCTTTTCTGTCCGGCCCTAGAGGTCCAACCGGGCCATATGATTCAAATCAAGCTTGGTGTACCATGTCTTCACCATGGGCTAGGCCTCTCGCACACCTTCTCGGCAGGCTGATATCTTCCATAATCGAATACGCCACCGGGCTCCTTTGAATAGCTCCACGAGCTCTGCCATACTTCCAGGAGGGGAGGCGGATTGCCATAAAGCCTTGGCAACACTCCGCATTACTTGCCGAACTCGCTCGTGCCTTTGGGAAAGCTCTTGTAGCTGGTCGCCCTGAGATCCAGACATTTCCTCTTCGGGACAGCCAGTCAGCATACCTGCAGACATAAATCTGTCAGTTCCTGCCCTCGCCGAATTACAGGAAGACAAGTTTGAAAAGCATACTGAATATGCCACCTCACAGTCTCTTATTCTCCTTCACAGAGTCGGCCAGCTGGGCTCGCATGTCTTTTAGTTCCTCGCCCAGCAGGGTGTTGGAATCCTGCAGCTTATTTTTCTCATCACGACACAGTCAGCCACCACGATCGCCGGTGGCTAGTTGCCTTTTGGCCTCTTGTTACGCCCGCTTGCGACTTTCGGGGCCTCCTTGATTGATCCGCATCCTGCCATAGGAAATGCAAAAGGTATTAATATTGCTGGTACATGATTATATTTTCTCGATGGAGGGGAACATTACCAGGCGATGCCTCCTTGGATTTCTCCAGTTCGGCGGTAGCGGCAGCCTGCTTGGTTCGACATTTTCCAGCTCTTGAGACAACAGGTTGTTCTTCTCTGTGAGCACCTGGTTGTGCAATGATCCTTAAAACAGTTGTATCAACTGCTTCAAGTCTCGGGGGCTACTGGTATATAATTATCAGATTTGTACAAATGTGTACTTACCCGCATATCTTTCAAATGCTGGTCTGTGGCTCTGGTAAGCATGTCTCGAGCTGCTCGGATGTATGCATCAGCCGAGCTGAAGGCATTGAATGCCTCTTTTGAATAGACGGGGTCGCGAAGAGCGGCCTGACGACGCTGATGATTGATGGCACTTTCCACTTCAGGGTTTGTGACGGACACATCATCCGAATCCTCTGCCGAAGGACAATTCGGCGTCACTCTCGTATCAGCCCTCGCCTTCAAGTCGAGAATTGGGAGGCGACATGTGGGCCTTGGCCGAGATCCCGGACATAGTCCGTGACGCTCCCTACTGATAAGACAAACTTTTTTTGGTGCCGAAACAGCCCCAATCCCTTTGGTCATTTCGCTTTTCGTGCCGGCCTGTATTCGGAGTTTCTTGGATTTGCGGTGCCTGACAAGAGGAAAGTCCCACACACAACCCCAAAAGAATAAACTGGATGGACCCCTATTCGCGCGCCGCAGCGTTAATGCTTTTTGCTGGTTGGTTCCATTATCACAAAGCCGCTCCCAAATTGGCCTGGTTCCAAGATGTAGAATCCATGTCGTCAAAATAAGCAAAAATAGTATTTCTACGTAAAACACCCATAAGGGGGATTTCAATCGAAATCCCAAAACAGGATATTAGTTCTTTAGAGAGAAAGATTCTTCTGATTTTCTTGTTTCTATCTACTAGACGCCGTACAAAATAGACTTACTAAGTAATAACCCCATAGAATCTATCTACATAAAGATAAAGAGGCAATCGTGTCAGGAAGCGGGGCGTTCTAGTGCGTTGTAGATTCTTATCCAAGACTTGTACAGCGGATAATGTCATAGTTTGATGTGACTACCAGGGGGCATGATTAAAAAACCATACCTCTTTGATAAAGGCTCTGCCATGTTGTCGTTCTCCTTCCTCTTCGAAGATTTGCTCGGCGCGGGCGCCGTTCTCTTAGGAAATGCCTCTGGCGCACGTTAAGGCGTCGGGCGCCTCCCCTTTGGAGCACGAAATAGTGCAGTGAGTGAGACGTAATGAGGAAGCTCTCTCGAAGAGGTGTCTCTTGATCACTTACATGCGAGGCAGGGAGGAGACCGTGATAGTCGGCGGTGATGGCCACTTCCGTGCCATCATAGCTCGCCTGGTAGAACACTCCATCCTCGAGCTCCGCAAATATGTCCGGATCCTCTTCGAATCTGTGGTTAAGGTCCCGGTTGTGATCCTCTGGCTGTGGGGCGGGGCTATGGATCCCCTCGGTAACCTTCCGCCATTCCTGTTACAAATGGATGGGTTAATGTCCATTTAAAGTGACTCAGGGAGAGGATTGATTAAAGTGGTGGGATTAAAACTCACCCAGCTAGGAGGATTGTACATGGAAAAAAAATCTCGACGTTTAATACAAGTGAACTCCTCTTTCTCCCCTTTGTACAGCTCGGCCAATATTTTGGCCAAACCGGCGGGGGTGTTCAGACCCTTCTGACCGCAGCGGGAGGTGTCATCTTCCCCATTATAGTGCCACATGGGAAGCCCTCTTTATTGGAGTGGCTAAACCCCCCGCACCATGGAAGTCGCCATTACCTCAACTATTGATAGTCCGGACTTGGCAAGTGTCCTTATCTTGCTCATCAATTGACGGACGTCCGCACTATCTTTCTCCTCGAGGCTCCGAGGGCGCCAATTGTGGCGTTTCTTCAACGGAGCATTTGAAAATTCGGGAAGACCAGGTCGGCCTGGGTGAGGAGAACTCGTCCTCGATTATAGAACCATTAGGAAGAGCCACTCTTCGGACGCCTTCTTCGGCGTGCCGGACAGGTATCCAGTCTCGGTGATGCGCCATACCACGGCTCCACCCACTTCGAATATCGATCCCTCTTAGTTACGGGGGACGAGGCAGAATAGTTTCCACCATAATTCAAAATGGGCCTCACAGCCCAAGAATATCTCACAAAGAGCCACGTAACCCGCGATGTGCAGGATGGAGGCAGGAGTGAAATTGTTCAGTTAGAGGCCGTAATACTCCAGAAGTCCTCGGAGGAACGGGTGGATTGGAAATCCGATGCCTCTTAGCAAGTAGAGAACGAAGCGCACTCCTTCCCCCTAGAGGGATTGGGAAAATACTCCGCTTGAGCCCCATCATTGAAGGAAGTAAATCCTGCTCGAACGGGGACTAGATCCGTGGGGGGAAGAAATCCCTGTGTTTGCAGCTTCACCAGCTAACCATGGGAAACGAAACATCTCTCCCAATCGCCTCTCTCGGAGCCGTGGGGACGGGAGGAAGAACTGGGAGCGCTAGCCATGTTGGAGTGGTTCCTCCTAGCAAGCTCTGAGGATTTTTCGCGTGGTGTGGACTGGATCTAAGATCCACTCTCTTTAAATAGACTCCTTTCTTGTATGGCCGGGGTGTTATGTGCAAAAGATACCCTCACCTCTCGTATTCGCTCGACACCTGGAAGCTGAAGCCATGGATGCACAGAAGCCGATGGATACGACATTAAATGGAAGGCCGAATACATCTCTTTGAAGTCATCGGAGGAGGAACCTGCCTTGCACTGCCGAAGACAATCTGCGCGTCGGACACATCGTCATTGAAAGCTTTGGATCGGGGGCTCTTGAGGAGTCTGGATTAAGGGTCCTCGGCGTCGGCTGTTGGACATGGGTCGGACTGATGGGCAGCGAAGATACAAGACCAAATGATCTCACCTGTGTCCGGAAGGGACTCTCCTTAGCGTGGATGGAAAGCTTGGCGTTTGGATATGAAGATCCCTTTCTCTGTAACCGACTTTGTACAACCCTAGTCCCCTTCGGTGTCTATATAAACCGGATGGTTTAG
Source organism: Aegilops longissima (assembly GCA_021605205.1). Classification (NCBI taxonomy): domain Eukaryota; kingdom Viridiplantae; phylum Streptophyta; class Magnoliopsida; order Poales; family Poaceae; genus Aegilops; species Aegilops longissima. Next base: position 204,666,512 of record CM038679.1, read on the forward strand.
TCCCTGGAGGCAATCAAAATCATACAGGCTAGACTTCTAGAGTTTAGCCATTATGATCATGTGGTAGATCAACTCTTGTAATACTCATATTCATCAAGATCAATCAAGCAGGAAGTAGGGTATTACCTCCATAGAGAGGCGAACCTGGGTAAACATTGTGTCCCCTGTCTCCTGTTACCATCGACCTTAGGCGCTGATTCGGGACCCCCTACTGAGATCCATGACTTTGACACCCTGGCTGGTAAGTCGCCTGGGCACTCTTGAGTCCTTAATTGCCATCTTGATCTGATGATAACCATAATAAGCATCCAAAAAACTCAAATGGTCACAACCCGCCGTAGCATCAATAATTTGATCAATACGAGGGAGAGAAAAAGGATCAACCGGACAAGCCTTGTTTAAATCCATGTAATTAATCCACACACATACGCCAAGTGCCATTCTTCTTAAGTAATAGCACCGGGTTAGCCAACCACTCAGGATGAAAAACTTCAACAATGAACACGCCGCCAAGGGCGGGCCACATCTTCACCAATGGCCTTCGCCTCTCTTCATTAAAGCAGCGGGCTGCTTCACCAGCCTAAACATTGGATCAATATTAAGGTACTCAGCGAGTTCCCTTGGTACACACGGCATGTCGAAGGCTTCCATGCAAAGATGTCGGTTATACGTATGAACTTCGATGGCTGTGGCAGGAGACCTGGATTAGGGGGGTGTCAGGACAACGGGATGTGTATAATGTCGGACTATTGAGCGTGAAGATACAAGACTCAAGACTTGACCCTTGTCAGGATGGGACTCTCCTTCGTCAAAAGGAAGCTTGGCGTCTGGATATTGTGTTTCCTTCCTTGTGACCGACTCCATGTAAACCCTAGTCCTCTCGGTGTCTATATAAACGGAAGGTTGGTCCTAGAAGGCCGATCACAATTACTGATCATACCATCATAGGCTAGCTCTTGAGGGTTTAGCCTCCACGATCTCATGGTAGATCTACTCTTGTACTACCCATATCATCAGTATTAATCAAGCAAGAAGTAGTTTTACCTCCATCGAGGAGGAACTGAACACAGGTAAACATCTGTGTCCCTTGCTTCCTATTACCATCGGCCTTGGCCTTGCAGTCAGGGACCCCCTACCGAGATTCGCGGTTTGACACCGACATTGGTGCTTTCATTGAGAGTTCCTACGTGTCATTGCTACAAGGCTCGATGGCTCTTTCAACCACCGTCAACAACCACGGTCCAGGCGAGACTTTTCTCCTGGGAGATCTTCGTGTCCAAGCAGCCGCCTGCGAGGTCAGTTAAACAGCCATTTGGAGCGGATCGATAGCCGCCCTTAGAACACGGATCGAGTCGAAACCTGAACTGCGGCGGATATCCGTGAGGCTGGATCTTGACGGATTGGGCCTATACCGAGAACCGGGGCGATCACGGCGAACACGGCAGAACTGCTGTCGAACAAAGCTCGGTGTCACCCGCGGTAGCCTCGGACGCCATCTGGGCGAATGCGTTGCCCAGGGCGAGTCTTTGGACCCTACCCGCAGGTCGCACTCGCCAGCGGTAGAGGCGAACACGGGCCTTACCCTGTGGTGGCCTGCGAATCCGGACCCCGGATTCGTATCCGCGTTAGTTCGGTCCACGCCTCCTGATCGGTCGAGCTGGTTGGGCTCAGTAATGGAGTTCACCGTGGATATCTTCCGCACTTTTCGCCCTTGACGACATGCGAACTCATTAAAGTCTCTCTCTTTGTCGAGGCTCTTGGCGAACTATGTCGGCTTCGAGTGGGAAGCAGGCGATGAAGGAATTCTTTGCCCACCCACCACCCACTTCATTGCCACGCACGATGATTTAATCGACGTGATTGACATTGACTCCGAAGACATCGATGGTATGGACGACGATGCAGGAGAATCACAGGAGCCACCACTCACTGGGCGTTGGATAGCCGCCTATCCCCATGATATATACATGGCGAACACTCTAAAAGGAAACCAATGGCGATGAGGCAGCGGAGGATAATCCCCCAGGGGGAAAAGCAAAGCATGGGCGTTGTCGGCGCTGCTCCAAGCCTCGCCATAGGAAAACCGGCCCAAAAGTCGAAAATAATCCGGATGGCGCCGAAGATGAATATAACCCTAGTCGTCTTGCCTTTCAGAAGGCCGAACTGGCCACTTTGGGATACTTGGAGAGGGATAACTACTCGCCCCCTCCGAGGGGCCAGAGGCAAGCCTCGGCAATGGCAATTGGCGTGCTGAAGATCCAGTGGAACAAGCTCGCTTGACGGCGGCTCATAGCCCGGCAAGAGCACGGAAAGGAACAACAACAGCTTAAAAGCTGACCAAGATTAGTTGGTGGAGATGGACCAAGGTCACAGCCCTTTGAAAGATCTGGACCCGACCGCCCCGACAAAGGGCACACAGGGCACAACCGGCCACCCCAACCTAAGCAGGAGAACTCAAGGCACATGCCCCGACGTCAAACCACCACTACGGTCCAAAACAACACGAAGGACAAAACAAGAAGCATCGTCAAGCCTCGACGCAATTGTCATAAGCGTCAAAACAGGAAGGCTGGTGCTAATTCTATCAACGCCCAGTCCGGCCAACGGACAAGAACAGCTCAGACCTATCCGGCCCGAGCCACACGCTCGATCAACCATGTGAAATCCATGGTACTCCTAGAAGGACGGCAAAGCATACCAATAGAGAATGTCGAATCCTCAAAACAAAGCGGCTGGTCGCGTGCCGGAAACAATGAAGGGAGGCATCTGGTCAAGAGCCCCCCCCCCATAGCATAAAAGTACGGCCGATCGCCCCCGATCGCATTAACCAAAGCAACTCAATTGCAGTACCTCCGTACATAGCAAACTAGGGGCCACATAACACATAGAACCCCTCAGGTGTGAAACCACAAACAACATCTCCTAAAAGATGCTAGGGGCAAAGGCCAAATTTTTCTTGCCCATCATTCTAAACGGTTGTCTTCGGATCACCAAAAAATACTTCGCCAAAGAATAAATCTTGACACCTTCCCACCATCGCGGTAATTTACCATATGCTAACGGGGCGAACCACGTTGACTAGATTCCGCGTGGTCAACCACTCGAGCCAACACCATGTGATACAATCCTGCGGCCGAACCCCACCCTCGAGTGTAGGAAATCATACACTGCCAGGAGTAGCGAGTCGCGCATGCCTATCAAAATTTTGAGATGACAACCAACTATCCGGACACTAATTGAGGAGTCTGCGCTACCCAACGGTATAACGGCTGGGTTTACCAGGGTCCGATCAGGAGCCCTCGGACCAACCACAAGAGGACACTCGGCTACCTCCAGTGTTTGCCTTACAAACTAACTTTGTGCTTGAGCAGGATTGGTGAAGTGGAATCGGCGAGGACACACAAGGCCCTCCCCTAAATGAAGGCAGCCGGATTACAGCGGTTGGGTTCGGCATACCCTTAAGGTTCGAACACTGGGGTGCAGCGGAGATCAACCTTCCACCATCTCGCCGCCCGAATCGCGAGGGACTGAACTACTATGAGACAGCACAAGAGACACAAGATTTATACTGGTTCGGGCCACCATTGTGGTGTAATACCCTACTCCGATGTGTGGTGTGGTGGATTGCCTCTTGGGCTGATGAAGAGCAGTACAAGGAAGAACAGCCTCAGAATGCATTCTTGGCGGGTGTGATGAACTGCTAGGTGGTGTTCGGTCGCTCTAGCTACTGGTTTCTTGATGAGGATTCTGATCCCTCTTCGTCTCTCCAAGATGCCCTCGCTCTGAGTGTGGCTACTCCTATTTATAGGCGAAGGCCCTGGGCCTCTTCCCAAATATTGGCGGGAAGGCGCCAACAATTAGCCATTTTGAAGGGGCAGTGGGTACCTTATCGACACAAAGTTGGTCCTCTTTGCCAAGGCTCTGGTGATGGCCTTTGCTTAGGCTCCATGATGACTCCCTTCTGCCGTTAGGGCTGGTCTTGGTCTTGTTGCACGAAGCGGATGCCTTTGCTTGATGCTCGCTGCGCTTGCTCCCTTGCACCAAAGAGGAAAGGAGGACCTTCTTGGCAGGCTAGCGTATTGGCGCCCTTGGTAAATCATGGCTTGCGTCATGGGCACCTCGCGAGTACCACTGCCTTGAACACTCCGCCTCCTCACGAGCCAACTGGCGAGGCCGTGCACGAGAAGCTCCTTGTCGTCCGCCCAGCAATCTGGCCCCTCGCGAGGTCTTGAGCTGCGTTGATGAAGATGGGCTGTCCGGGCCTCCTTTGAGCCACGCCGCGGGCCAGCGGTAGAGCAAGTCCAGGGACCCCATTCCCGGAAACGCGATAGTAGCCCGGCGGGCCTGGCCGAACTTGGCGGCGAGAGGCGAAAGGGCAAGTGTGAAGCGTCGCGGGCCCTAACAACTTCGGCCTTAGGCGCCGTGGCGGTTGATTGGGCGTGGGCAGCCTTGTTCCCCCACGCCTCCTTATTTCGTTGCCTTGCTAGGCGGACACGGCTCTTTGTACATCCGTTCCCTCTCTGCTGCTGTAATGCGCTCTGTCCTTCCCCCTCTCGAACTCCAGCTTCCATTTTCAATCCAATCTCAAGAATCTCCCCCCGTTCAATCGCCATGGCCGGCGAAGAAGGGAAAGGAAGAAACACATGCCTCTGCCTCGCTTCGCCGCTTGGCAGCCCGCCGTCGACCCGTCGATCATACTCAATCTAGAGGGCTTGGGCAAGGTTAGTTCGGCTCTGGCCACCACCTTCAATGAATGTGGGAGGGGCGGCCTGGCCCGCGTCCACTTCTCCATCGGCAGGATAGTCACTGAGGTCCGGTATTTTCTTTGAGCCTGTGGTAGGGCTGGTTCCCCCTTTTCTGATTTCTTCAATGCCGTGCTTTCCAACTTCTCGGATCCACATGATGCATCACGGGTCTGAGTCCATCACTCTCCTCTCGGTCTTCGCCGTTTGTGAGGCAATGATGGGCATCCTTCCTTGATTGCCTTGATGCACCACTTCTTCTCTCTGCACCTTGTCGATTCCACCCAATGCTCGGCGTCGTGAGCTTTGTCGCCCGCGCAGAGCAGTGGCCTCGAGGGATTGACTTCAGCCTCCCTCCGCCCATGCGGCTGAGTTCCGAGGTGGTTATGCGTGGATGTGCGGGTGCCCAGCCCCTGCTATCGGAGCCAACCTCGCTTTGCTGTCCCCAATTCAGTGGGGCAGGAGGCGCTTTCAAGCCCTCGGCTCATCTTTATCAGCACCCGCCCGGCGTTCCACGAGGTCGCTTCTTGTGACAGCGCCCAAGGTGGTGAAGGAGTTCTGATGTGCGCGTTGCTCCTCTAGCGCCATTCCCACGGATGTAGGGCCTTGGCGAGGCCTGGTGATGGTATGAGGCTCGGGAAGAAGACTGGCCTGAGCGCTAAGGAAAGTGCTCTGGTCTGTTGGTGACCCCAACCCGGTGACATCCGGCATGGAGGGCCTGTTGTACCTCTGCCCGAGCAACAGGGTGATTTTGTGAACGGATGCCTATCTTGATGAATGGGGGCCGCCCATGGTCTCCGAGGGCCTCACGAGAATCCGATGATGGTGGCGGCCCTTCCGATCGGCCAAAGCGACTCCTCCTCAATGGCGGAGGCGGGAGGCCTGAACCGCCAGTGAAGGACCCCGCCCGGGGTATTGAGCCGCGTAGCCGGGCGCTCATGAGGAGCATCTCGAGGCCACGCCGCCGTGTTGGTGAGGCGAGTACTGCCGCGCGCCTTGGCTTTTCGAGGCTCCGAGGCCCAACCCGCTTCTCTTGGTGAGGCGACCCGATGCGTCGTCGGTTAGGTGCCCCTGGCGCAGGTATTGGTGCTTCTCCCTCGCCATGGTGACCCTGCGCTCAAATCTTAATTCGCTTCGCATGGACTTGAGGCCCTCCGGAAGAGAAGGAGGCCTGGCGATGATTACCCTTGTGCGCTTTCTTGAAGCGCAGGAAATGCCACGCCTTGATGAGTAAGCGTTTCCTTCTCCAGCTCGTGATCCTCCTCCTGCTTGTCTTGATCCTTGCCTGCAGGCCCTTCCCTTGAGTTCACGGAGGCGGGTGAAGAGCCGTCCCCTCGGCCGTCCTCTTTCCCGTCCTTAGGCGCTCCGGCGGTGGAGCCCTTGTGGTGAGGGCGACCGGAAGGCGAACCGTCCCCGAGGCGCATCGTGGCCTCTGCCGCCGCGCGAGCCTTCTCGTGGCATAGCTAACTGCCGTGGGCTTCTTGCACGGTAAGTGGGCGGCGATTGGCTGGCGCTTCTGCGCTCGTGCAGGGATGGGCTAGCTCGGGGCGGGCTTCTGGCGGCGTGCCCGGCCGTCGCGTGGGTGCCAGCCCCCCCCCCTGCCGGGGCAGTGCTGGATCGTGGCTCCGGCGCCCGCTTCGCGGTTGATGGTGTGGAGGGCGTGCAGCCGCCTTGGGCGCCAGCGCCGCCGCCAAGATTTCTTGAAGGGCGGCCGACGCGGTGAGCCTTCTTGGTGAAGAGCTTCGCGTGATGAAGACGGGCCTTGAGGCGAGGGCCTGCGCTGGCCGCGCGAGCGTGAATGGAGGCGTTATCGCCCTTGCGCGCCACCAATAGCGATCATGACGATGAAGAGGCCAAGCGTCGTGGCAGCCTCTCGGGAGGCTGTTCTCGGGCGTCGAGGAGGCCCGGAAGCTAACAGGCGGCGAGGCGGCGGCGGAGCGGAACTCCTGGCCCGGTGCCACTCACTGGAGGAGCAAGTGGAGCTGCGCGAGGCAGCCCTCGCGTCGATGAAGGTGGCCTCAGCGACCAGCGGAGCTCGAAGCGTGAGGCGTTGGCGCTTGAAGCCTGCGAGCAGCGCGCGTCTGGCGCTTGAGGCGAGGAGTGCTTGGTGGCGAGGCGGAGGATGAGGTCGCTGCAGGAAGCCCGCGTCTGGAGGTCAGGACGCCGAGTGGCGATGGCAGCAGACCTCGGCCTTGAGTTCGAGAAGGCTGGGTTGACCAAGGCCGAGTGAAGGCGGGACTGCTGCCTTGAGGCCAAGCTGGAGGAGGCGGCGGCGGGCCGATGCTCTTGGGCCGCCCTCGAGGTGGCGCGAGTCAACCACCTCTCGGGCGAGGCACTCCTTCTTCGCCAGCGGGTGGAGGAGGCCGAGGCCGTCGCGCCCGAGTCACAGACGAGATCGTCTGCTGGCGAATCCTGGAGCATGAGCCGCGGCCCCATGCTCCTGCAGCTCGGAAAAAGCCAACCAGCCTTGGGTAACATCTGCGTGGCGGCTGTTGGCGGAGCCGCCTGTGATTAACTATGCGGCAACCTCGGTTCTTCACCGATGTGGTGGCGGCTGGGCGCTTGATCGGTTAGGGCCAATAGGTTGGTGGAGGAGAGGAGCAGCGCTGCTTGGGCGCACCTTTTCTCGTGTCTTCAGCCATCTCGGAACATGGACCCCCACTTGACTTTGGCGCAGCCATCGCCCGGTTCCCCGGGCCGTCCGGGCGACCTGGCGCTGCTGGGTGGAAGACAATGTGGATGCTCGTCGGGGCCTTTGCTTGGACAATGCCAGCGTGATCGTGGCTGCCGATGAGGCGGCGTGGTGAGCAGCCACAGCGCCGCCCGATAGCCACGTGACGATGTGGCGAGGCCAGCGATGCCGACAACGGCTCGGTAGGTGCTCCCCGAGGGCGCAATGGGGGATTTATCCGACTGATTATGTGTTGTCCCTGTTCAATTACCCTGCATGAATAGAACTCAGGTTTTGGCCTAATGGTTGTGAGAGCATTTTGGGAGGGGGAGCCCCTCATGTAAAACTTGTGTTCATCGTATTAGCAGGTGCTATATCGCCCATACGCCCACGCCAAGTGGTTGGCTAAGCGACGTGCTGGTTGGCTGATTTAGCTTTGTTTCGTATGAGCCCTGAGATAGCCTGTGGGAGGCTGCGGTGACCTGAGTGTCTCCTGATCGAATCCGTAGGATCTACAGTAAAAACCCTCTAGAGAGGCCAAGGGCGCAGGTGGGCTGCACGCCACCAGGCTGGCCCGGCTCATGAGGGCTCATGAGGAGGCAGCTGAGGCGGAGTGGTAACCAAGCGAGAGATTTGCTCGAGCGAGACTAAGCACCCCTTCCCGAACACACGCAAATCTCAAATTCGAATCAACTTAAATCCAGCGGGAAGCGACAACCAAATGTTAAGCGAAAGCGAAGAAAAGCAGCGTCCGGCACCTAGTCTAGTCTTGGGCGTCTTCTCACCACCAGCGGAGCTAAGTGCTGCCATCTGCGTGGGAGGGAGCCCCAGGGCCTGAGGTCGGCACCCATGAAACTCCGTGGCGTGTACAGCCCCACTAATTATTACGTGAGAGTGTCACGGGGACGGCCTGAGCTTCACGAGCGGGCCTTCTTCACAGTGCCGGCTTTGCTTCATATCGCCAGACGAGGACCGCCTTGCGCCGCACTCTAGTGCCATCAACGGCACCGGAAACCAGGGCGCCGCCGATGGGGTAAGCGGTCGCCAGCCAGTTCCCAGACGACCACGGGTCCTCCGCCGAGGGCAGGCCACGAGGCACCTCCCAGCAGAGGGCCTACCTCCCGAGAACGCCTTTGTTCGAAACGCCGAGGTGGTGATGTCGGATCTCTGCCCCTCTCCGGCAGCCCCCTGCGCCCTCCTCCCGAGGGGTAGGAGACTGCGGGAGCGGGGCAGCCGCACGTCGTGGCGACCTGTACCTCCTGCGATCTAGGGTTAGCGTATGTTTGCTCTTGAGGAAGTAGCGGTACCCGATAATCGTCGCCCCCGCTGTGACCAGTGGGACCGTCCCGAGGCTCCTGGAAGAGCTCGGCATCCGGCGCCTCATCTCCCCAGCTCGGGCTGAGGAGCGAGACTTGTTCTCCCTCATGCGGGTGCCCTTGGTCCATCATGTGGGGCACGTATTCTTCTGGCGCCGTCATCCCGAAGGCCACGCCGTAGTGTTGAGCGTGCCTTGCGGCTCTGCTTGATGCGCCCACCGTGGGGTGGCGGGGCGGCGGTCCACCTGGGCCTGGGGGATACGTCGAGCCCTTCTTCTCCGCGGACCGGGGGCGGGGGTAACCCCGCCGCCGGCCCAGTGCTGACAGCTTCGCCAGTGTTGGAGTAGCTTTGGAGCCCGCAGGCACGCGTGGAGCTCCCGCGCGGGCCGCCTTGGGCCTGAGATGGAAGCTGGGTGCAGAAGAGGTGAGCCCCCGAGGCGGCGAAGCCCAGGAGCTCTGCCACTCATTGCAGCAACCGTCGTCGCGGCGCTCTCCGGCCTTTGCACTGCAGCAGCTCTCGGGCCTTGTGAGCGCGACCCTTGAGTTCGCCTGCTCCCGGCGGGTGTACGGTGACGTGGTCGCGGCGTGATTGGAGGCCCTTGCGGCCGATCGCGCCTGCCGCGGCATGAGAGCCGTCGAAGTCCTGGATTAGGGGGTATCCGGATAGTCGGACTGTGTATAACGTCCGGACTATTGAAGCGTGAATATACATGACTCAAGACTTCGGCCCGTGTCCAGATGGGACTCTCCTTTACGTGAAAGGCAAGCTTGGCGATCCGGATATTGTGTTTCCTTCCTTGTAACCGACTCCATGTAAACCCTAGTCCTCTCCGGTGTCTATATAAACCGGAGAGGCTGGTCCTTAGAAGGCCGATCACAATTACAATCATACCATCATAGGCTAGCTCTTAGGGTTTAGCCTCCACGATCTCGTGGTAGATCTACTCTTGTACTACCCATATCATCAATATTAATCAAGAAGGAAGTAGGGTTTTATCGAGAGGGCCCGAACCTAGGTAAACATCTGTGTCCCTTGCTTCTTGTTACCATCGGCCTTGACGCACAGACCGGGACCCCCTACCCGAGATTCGCCAGTTTTGAAACCGACACGCGCTTTCCTGTTTCGGATCCAGATTAGCACTGATGCTGAACTTCTTAGATGAATCACTAGGAACAAAGTCAGCTAGCTTGGTGTCATCCACCGATTTGAACTTCAATGCCGGGTCATGCTCCGTAGTTGGCTTTTTCGGAGATGTCATATCTGCCGGGTCAACATTGTCTTTATAAAACTTCAATTCCTCTGTTGCACAGACAGACTCGGCGTAAGCAGTGTCACCTTCTTCACACTCTAAAGCTATCTTCTGGCTTCCATGGACCGATATGGTTCCCTTGTAACCTGGCATTTTGAGCTGCACATAGACATAACAAGGGTGCGCCATGAATTTGGCGTACGCCGGCCGTCCAAACAGAGCATGATAAGGGCTTTTGATCTTCACCACTTCTAAGGTCAACGTCTCAGACCTGGAATCATGATCATCCCCAAATGCAACTTCCAGAGCTATTTTCCCAACCGGGTATGCCGACTTACCAGGCACCATGCCATGAAAGATAGTGTTTGATGGCTTAAGATTTTTATCAGTCAACCCCATGCGACGGAAGGTTTCATAATAAAGAATATTGATGCTGCTACCTCCGTCCATGAGTACCTTAGTGAATTTATATCCTCCAACCTGAGGCGCCATCACCAAAGCCAGGTGACCTAGATTATCAACCCGTGGCGGGTGATCCTCATGACTCCACACAATAGGCTGCTCACACCAGCACAAGTAATAGGGAACTGTCGGCTCAACGGCGTTCACGGACCTTTTATGGAGCTTCTGATCCCGACTCAATATGTGGAACAGCCCACTATTCAATTGCTTTGGGTTACTCTGATACCCAGATCGCTGATGTTGATTTCCCTAACCAGACTGCTGATGATAACCGCCCTGATTGCCTTGATTTCCTCGATTGCCTTGGAAGAAGAAATTAGAACCGCCACCACCGTGACCCGGACCATAAGAGCCGGACCCTGAGCCGCCGCCCGGCCCATGATGACTCTGGAATAAATCAGAATTTTTGAACTCCTTCATAATGTCGCAGTCCTTCCAAAGATGCGTAGATGGCCTTTCGCGCGAACCATGTTTTGGGCAAGGCTGATTCAACAATTACTCCAAATTTATACCTGATCCTCCTGCCCGAGGGGGTGGCTTACCTTTACGACGCTGACCATTGTTCTATGCATTGGTATTGGCCACAAAATCCGGATTATTATCAGCCTTCCGTTTCCCATTGCCGCCCTGACTAGCCGGGTTATGATGCTGGCCTTTGGTGTTGCCACTCTTCTTTCCGTTTCCTGTCTTCTCGTCGTCAGATTCAGGGTCCTTGGTCTATCAGAGTCGGCATATTTAATCAGAGCAGCCATCAGTTCCCCCATATCATTGCAGTGGCGCTTGAGCCGCCCAAGCTTCTGTAAGAGGCAGAAAACGACAATTCTTCTCTAACATGAGAACTGATGAACCGTCATTGATGCTGTCGGATAAGCGCAAGATGGCTTTGACCTGACGCACCCAATGAGTCGTTCACTTGCCCTCCTCTTGGACGCAGGCATCTAAATCCACAATCGACATGGGCTGCTTGCACGTATCCTTAAAATTCTGGATAAACCGGGTCGTTAACTCGGCCCACGACCAAATTGAATTGGCAGGCAATCCCTTTAACCAAGTACGGGCCATCCCATCCAGCATCATGGTGAAGTACTTGGCACATGCAGCGTCATTGGCCTCCAACAGTTCCATGGCCATCTCGTAACTTTCAATCCATGCCTCAGGGGGTATGTCGGCTGTATAGTTAGGCACCTTACAAGGTCCTTTGAAGTCCTTGGGCAGACGCTCATTACGCAGAGCCGACACTAAACATGGTACGCTCGTGCTTCTGGAAGTCACGCCTGCTTCCATCGAAGTTGTCAGATAAACCGGCGATGGCTGATGATCCGCGTACTGAGCGCCAGCTCATCCTCCCGATGTGCTCTATCCTGATCCATCAGAGCCTGAGTATTACGGGGTGGGTTACGACGCCGCGCACTGCTTGACACTGCTAGGGAATCCATGTGTCTGCTATAACTCCGGCTTGGGCGGGGGGTTGAATGGATTCTCTCACGGCTGTAAGAATAAGCCTGCTGCTGAACCAATGCTGTCTGAAGTAGCTCTCTAGCCCTTCGCATTTCAATCACTACCGGCAACTCGCCTTCAACTGGGAGGTCCGCCAATCGTGACGCTGCAGCGTTCATGTTATCCAAAGGGTTAGAGTAATGACCCGGTGGCGTCGGCACGTGCTGTGGTGGGATATTGTTCTGACGAGGCGGGTCGGTCATGCGCGGCTGAGCCTATGTTCCCGTCCCAGGTGCTTCAACCCGGTTTACCACTGGCGGGATACTAGTCCCCGCTCCAGGCATGTTAAAGAGATTTCTCGCCTCGTAGACCGAAGGCAGATGAGTCTGATGCCTCCTCCTCATGACTTCGTTTGAAGCGTTCTAATCTAGCATGAGCCGGAAAGATCCGACTGAATCCACTGCGCCTGAGCATCCAATGTAGCCCGCTCTGCGTCCATCCTAGCGTCCTCAGCTGCCAGGTCTTCCTTGGCTTGAGTTATCTGATCTCGCAATTTTGCGACTTCCACGTTATGCTGATCTCGGTTTTCCAGGTTAACTTCCGTCGTCAGCAGTGTTTCCAAAGCGTCTAGTAAGTCGGACAAAACCTGAGCCGGCGGGTGCGCAGGGCCTCCTGCCCCCGCCGCCGTCGCCGCTGCTGACCCGGAAATCAATGTCGCTGGCGTTGAAGAATTTTGCACTGGCTGTGTACCGGCCATGAAGATTGCGACCCAGTTCGGCGGCTCGTAGGGGTCCGGAATACTGTCGCCATTGGAACAGCCCCCAAGCCTTCTGTCCAGCAGTTGATACAATGAGGTAGTCTCGCCCATGGATGACTCACCATCAGAATAGATGGCCGTCTCACCGTCAGACCTGGATCCTTCCTCAAATTCCGCTCCATCATGGCGGGCTGAACTCGGGTGGGTCTCGCACGCTGAGCCATCTCGATGATGTCGGTGTAGATGTCCAGCTCAGGGCCCGGTTTGCCGATTTTGCCGATGAAGACGTGAATTCCGCCGAAGGGGACCCGGTACCCGTTCTCAATTGAGACGGCCTAGGGGCCCCAGCCTGTGCCATCGATGTAGAGCTTGCCGTGACGACTCTTGGTCATCTGGCCCACAGCGTATCCCTTGATCCCTTCGAAGTTGCCCTTCAAGAACTTGAAACCATCGTGCGATAGCCCCGCGGTTGGCGCCAGCTGTCGTGGGATTGTCACGGCAGATGTCCTAGTGCAAGGACTTAGTCGTGGAGCCATCACAGCGAGATTTGCTTAAAGCGGTTAAATGGGACAAAGGACACTAGGAGTTTATACTGGTTCGGCCCCTTGCAGTGAAGGTAAAGGCCTAATCCAGTTTGAGGTGGTATTGCTTATGTCTCGATTACTAGGGAGCGAATATGCTTGACCTAGCTTTCGATCTCTTCTTTCTTGCATAACTCGCCGTCGGGTCGTCCCTTTATATACTCAGGTTGACGCCCGGTGGCTTACAGAGTCCCAACCGGCTCATAAACATGTCCGGCCCGGTGACTAATTACAATTGCCTTATGATACAAGTCGTACATATATGGCGGTTTACACCTACGGGCCTTAAGCCGCCTTTGGGCCTTAGGCTCTTCATAAGTCATCCTCATGAACTGCCATATTTGATTCCTTCATGGGCTTTGTCTTGCGTGTCCCCATGGGTATAACCCGGCCCCTCCTGGGCGGGTTAACTCAATAGTTATATCCCCAACAGGGGCAAAGGGAAGTTGTTGGCAAACACCTTCTCATCTCTTCCCCCGGCATCTTGAACAAGGATGGTGTAGATGTTCAAGAACTCCGTCGGGTTCAGCCTCCTGTTGTACTTCTCAGGTATCTCTGGCTTGAACGTGCGAACGGACGGCCAACAGACTTTTCGCAGATCTCGTGTAAAGGCAGGGCAGCCGACCTCGAAAGGTAGGTACCCGTCTACACCGAGCGCAGGCTCGTCGACGTTGAGGCCGCCGCACCCGTCGGTCTAGCGGAGGTCGCCATGGCGTCGATCTATGATGGCGCGCGCGTCTCCCCGCCGCCTATCCTCCGCGGTTCGACGTTGGCCTAGGCGTGCTCGAGGGTCAGAAGGGGCCATCGATACATCGTCGGGGTCTTGATTCAGCTGCGCCGCTGCCATGGTGGGGACTGCACCACGGGGACGGCCCCCTCCGTTTGGCAAGTAGTACGGGCAGTTGCTATTGCATGGGGAGGTCGTGGAGGGCAAGCTCGCCGTGAGCCCCCAGCTTTGGAGAAACCAAGCAGGCTCTGGATGGTGGCACGCCATTCATCCATATGCTCGGCCGCAAGCGGAAACCTCAGCAGGAACTGAGCTCGCACCATAGCCTCCGTGGTTGTGCTTGGCATGGATGTTGATGACGTCGACCGCACCGTCACCAGCTCCTGGCGGTGCCAGCGGCGGCGACAGCGGGGGTGCCGCACCCACACAGCTATGGGACGACCACCTGGGCAGTGGGGTCGCACAGCGGTGATGCTTGAGGGTCAGTGGTTCCATCGAGCGCAGCGGTTTGGTCGACTCGTTCGGGAGGAGGCACATGGTCCACGGTTGCTCCCACGATGGGGGCGGCCGGAGGGCGATGGTTAACCCTGGACCGAGCGCCGTTGCTATGGCTGTGCCCATAGGTAGGAGGAGAGGGAGAAGACGGAGTGACCCCCTCGCCCACACCATGTGGAGAGTGACCGCCAAGGCGTTGCTGATGTCATTCTCCTCCGACATCTTCAGCCCCCGTGCCGGCAGTAGGGGAAGTGGTGATGGCGCCTGAGGGAGTCCTGGACTAGGGAGTGTCCAGATAGCCGAACTATCATGATTGGCCGGACTCCAAGACTATGAAGATACAAGATTGAAGACTTCGTCCCGTGTCCGGATGGGACTTTCCTTGGCGTGGAAGGCAAGCTTGGCGATACGGATATGTAGATCTCCTACTATTGTAACCGACTCTGTGTAACCCTAACCCTATCCGGTGTCTATATAAACCGGAGGGTTTTACTCCGTGAGGACTAACAACAATCATACCATAGGCTAGCTTCTAGGGTTTAGCCTCCTTGATCTCGTGGTAGATCTACTCTTGTACTACCCATATCATCAATATTAATCAAGCGGAGTAGGGTATTACCTCCATCGAGAGGGCCCGAACCTGGTTAAAAACATCGTGTCCCTTGTCTCCTGTTACCATCCGCCTAGACGCACAGCGGGACCCCTACCCGAGATCCGCCGGTTTTGACACGACATTGGTGCTTTCATTGAGAGTTCCTCTGCTTTACGTCACCTATAGGCCCGATGGCTCCTTCGATCATCAACAACGACTTGGTCCAGGTGAGACTTTTCTCCCGGACAGATCTTCAGATTCGGCGGCTTTGCATCTGCGGGCCAATTCACTTGGCCATCCGGAGCAGATCGAAGTTACGCCCGGCCATCGGTCAGATTTGGAAGCTTGAACTACACGGCCGACATCTGCGGAGACTTGATCTTCGACGGATTCGAGCCACAGCCAAGTGCGCCGCACTGTCTCGAGGGGCACGATCTAGCTCTGCCACCGAACAGTGTCCTGGAGGCCGCACCAGCGTCCGCTCCGACCCTTAGCTCGGAGCCGACTCCCCCGATCGAGGATAAGTGGTTGGACATCGCCTCGGGGGCTACGATCTCAACGGCGAGTGAGCCGAACTCCATCCCTGTCCTTTGCGAAGACTGTGACTCCAAGGTGTCGGACTCCTCTTCGGTACTCCGAACCCTCCGCGCCCTGTCAATCGAGTCCGATTGGGCGCCGGTCATGGAGTTCACTGCCGCGGACATCTTTCAGCACTCGCCCTTCGGCGACATCTTGAAATCACTAAAATCTCTCTCTTTATCAGGAGAGCCCTGGCCGGAATATGGTCAGGAAGGTTGGGATGCGGACGACGAAGAAATTCAAGCCCACCCACCACACACTTTGTAGCCACTGTCGAAAGCTTACACGACGTGCTCAACTTCGACTTCGAAGACATCGACGGTATGGACGACGATGTAGGAGACAACCATGAACCAGCACCTATAGGATGCTGGACAACCACCTCATCCCATGATGTATACATGGTGGACACACCTAAAGGAAGTAACGACGAGGAACAACGGGACGCTACGAAGGATAAATCCCTCGAAAAGCAGTCAAAACGGCAACGTAAACACCGCACCAAGTCCCGCCTCAACAAAGACCCAACCATAGAGCAGGGCGAACCGGTGGACGACGAACATGCTATCGAGCAACCGTCCGAACAGGACAACTTGGAGAAACAACCCGTCCCCGGTGAAGATAACAGTCTGGACGTTCTCACGCCGGGCAAATTGTTGGAGCAGTAGAACCTCCACAAAAGGCTCGTCGCCACTGCGCGTAGCCTGAAAAAAGCGTAAGCGAAGCTCAAAACAGCGGAAGATGCACTCGAATCAGATGGAGCAAGGTACTCAACACCGCAAACAAATACGGCGACAGTCGCCGAACAAAGAGCTACCCAAAGAGAAAGCTACTGCCTGAATTTGATGAGGAGGCTGTTGAGCCCCCACAATAAAAAAAGTAAGAAGGCCACCCGGTCGGATGGACGACCCCACGGCAAAAAGAGAGCGGCAAATGGCGCCGCACACAAGCTGATACGCGATCCGCAAAAGGATTCGCATCAAAAGGATGGCCCAGTTAGGTCCATCTATGGGCCGAGAAAGCAAGCTCTTCAAAGCAATACAACACGTCAAATATCCGAACATCACGGCACACCCAAATATAGGGGTGCCGCACACCCCCTGTGTTTCACCGATGAGGTGCTGGATCACGAATTCCCAGCGGGATTCAAACCCGTAAACATAGAGGCATACGACGAAACAACAGACCCTGGAGTTTGGATTGAGGATTACATCCTCCACATACACATGGCTAGAGGAGATGATCTCCACGCCGTCAAATACTTACCCCTCAAACTCAAAGGGTCAGCCCGGCATTGGCTCAAAAGCCTCCTTGAAGATACCATTGGAAGTTGGGAAGAGCGCGAGGATGCTTTTCGGGCAAATTTTCAAGGGACCTATGTCCGCCCTCCGGATCCAGACGATTTAAGTCATATAACTCAACAACCCGGGGAGTCAGCCCGCAGATTCTGGAATAGGTTCCTCAACAAAAAGAACCAAATAGTCGACTGTCCGGACGTCGAAGCCTTAGCAGCTTTCAAACACAACGTCCGAGACGAATGGCTCGCCAGACACCTCGGCCAGGAGAAGCCAAGAACCATGGCTGCATTAATAAGCCTCATGACCCGCTTATGCTGGAGAGGATAGTTGGCTGGCAAGATGTAGTACCAGCGACCCAAGTACATCCAAGTAAGGGATGGAAATGGAAAACCACGACGCAGCAAGGACCAGCGCCGGATTAAGAGGAACGGTCCAAAGAGCGGCAATCAACGCCGATTCAAAAGCTCACGGCGAGAACAATAAAAACTGCCCTTAAGGACAATAGCGATGAGCTATCCAACTTAAACAAAATCTTGGACAAGATATGCCAAATCTACAGTACCCCCGGGAAGCCTGCAAACCATACCCATGGAGATTGTTGGGTCTTCAAGCAGTCCGGAAGACTCGACGCCGAACACAAGGGGCTCGACAAACCAAGTGAAGATGATGACGAGCACCACAAACAGAGCCCCGGAAAACAAAAGAATTTCCCACAAGAGCTTAAAACAGTACACTCACTTCACGTGATCAAAGGGAAAAACAGAGCGGCGCCCACTAAAATGCGCGCCGCACAAACTACCCTAGCGGAGTACCAACACTGGTTGTCAAAACCAATCACCTTCGACCATCAGGACTATTCCGAAAGTATCCGGAACGCAGGATGGACTGCCTTGATATTGGATCCAATAATTGATGGATTCCAATTTACACAGGTCCTCATGGATGGCGGCAGTGACATAAACCTGATATATCAAGACACAATCCGCAGCATGGGGATAGACCCAACCAAAATTTGCCATAGCAACACCTCCTTCAAAGGGGTAATGCCAGGCCCGTATGCCCATTGTACGGGCTCCCTTCTGCTAGAAGTTGTGTTTGGCTCATCCGACAACTTCCGCCACTAAAAGTTAACCTTCCACATCGCCCCATTCGACAAGAGCTATCAAGCACTCATCAGCGTGAAGCTACCGCTTTAACGCAATACCGCATTATGCATCTCTTACACTTAAAATGCCCGGTCCACGCGGCATCATCTCATTAAAAGGGAGTATTAAGTGTTACTCGAGCACGGAAGAACGTGAGACTGCCTTGACAGCCGCACACCTATGCGGCTCCGCTAATCAAAGCACCTGAATAGGTCATTCAAACCCCGGACACGGCTAGACGAGTCCGGCACCTACTAGCAGCATGCCCCCATACAAGGGGTTGCACGCACGTACAACAAGAG